>JAESUZ010002627.1:2047500-3247500 GCA_017311185.1 Proteles cristata cristata
ACACAAACATACCTACATACTTTTGACAACACTTTTTAAAGAATTTTCATATATATGTGTTCTTATTCATGTTAAAAAATTGATTTCATATAGATTTATTATTAACTCATATATATGAATTCCTCATCTTTAACATTTGTTAGACATGCCAGATGCTTATTAATTTTAATCTTGTCACTGAAATTCTGCTCTATTTTATCACTTCCATGTTTAAGGAATAATTTAGATATCACAAAATGAATCCTATTTAGATCCATGATTTGATGAATTTTTGCAGACGTATACAGTCTTGTAACATCGCACAATCAAGATGCAGAAAGATTTTCTTCATTATAAAAAGTCATGAGCTGTACCTTTGTAGCCAATCTCCTATCTCACTCCCACCTGAATCACCTGGCAACCACTGATATGTTTTCTACCCCACTCGTCTTGCTTTTTAAAAATATTGCATAAATGGGATAATATAGGGGGTTTAACAACCCACAAGTTTGGGTCAATGCAGTACAACTTTAATTGACAGTTTTAGCTCCAGTGCTCCCTATGGGGTGAACCAAAAGATTTGCAACTCAATTTCTCCCTCTGGCCAATCTTGTTTCCTTTGCCTCCCTTCCACAAGTTGGGTTTCTAATAAACATTCTTCCCACCATTCCACCTTTCTCCTCTCTCCAAGCTAGAGACCTAAAACAGTTGTCGATAGAGGTTTTCCTTGAGGAGATGACATCTAAGTAAAAACTTGCAAGATGACTATATTCCCTCAAAAAAGAAACCTCTGTGATAGTGTTTCTAGAATGGAAAAAAAGTCCTTGCAAATAACTTGCATCAAATAATAGAATGGGAATTTAAGCTAAATTCATGTTTTAGATACATTGTTACATGAGAATTCACATTTTGTTTACAGAAAGGATAAAAAAATGAGAATCCATGAATAATTACAGATAATGAATAAAATTGTTTTGTTTGAATGTAATCATGACAGAGAGGAAAAAGGTAAAGTAAAATTAAATGGAATCTAAGTTCATTCCATTGAGAGTTGAAGTGATAAAATAATAAGAGATATCATGTTGCTTAGCAGGGATGAGAAAGATTATTTCTTCAGTTTCTCCCTATTTTGGAGGGAAAAAATTCAGTCTTTCACAAGTAAGTGGGATGTTAGTTGTAAGATCTATGATGGATTTTCTTAGTTTGATGAGAGATTTTATTTAATTTGATGTTGTATTCTGTTAAATTCTTTTATGTGTCTATTGGAATCACTATATGATATTCTTTAGTCTCTTGATATGGTCAGTTAACAATTGGTTTTTGAATGCTGTACCAACCTTGTAATCCTAGGAAAACTTATCTAGTCATGATGCATTGACATCTATGATTTTTAAAAATAGGTAAAAAATATAAAACACTAACCCTAATCAACACAGAGTGAAAGTACCTATGTAAATTAACCTTAGGAAAAACAGACTTCCAACAAAGAAATATTACCTAAGATGTAGAATGATAGTACATATTAATACAGAAAGCATTCACAAGGGAGCATAAAAATCTAACAATGCACTCAATGAAGAACCCCAGAATACAATTATAAGAACAGAAAACAACTAAAAGGAAATGTGGACAAATTCATAATTATTATAGATAGTTCACTAGATCTCTCATTATTTGAAGGGGAAATAAAAGTAGGCAGAGAATCTGTAAGAATACTGAACACTAACAACTAACAAGTGAAACAACATTGATAGAATACACTGACTCAACACAAAACATATTCTTTCAAGTTCACATGCAACATCACTAAAATAGACCATTTCCTGCACTGTAATACAGAAGGTGTTAGTCTTAACCAGTAGTGAAGAATTATACACTTATAAAGTGTTTCCCAGACCACAATAGAATTCAGTTAATCATCAATAACAGAAAGAGGTCTAGAATGTCTTATTTCAAAATAATTTGACACTACATACCATACTTCTAAATATCAAACGGGCCAAAAAAGAAGTCACAATAGATATTAGAAAAAATAAAAATAAATGACAAACAGGAAAGCTAAACATTCAGACTTGTGAGATGCACCTAAAGAAATCTTTAGAAGGAAATTTAGACCATTAAATACTTACACTAAAAAGAAAGAAATTGTCTCAAATAGTGATCTTAGCTTCTGATACATAAAATATTCTATCTTCAAAGTTGTAACTAGTCAAGGTAAAAAATATCACCAGTATCCTTTTTTTTAAAGTTTTTATCGTGATATTGAAAAACACTGCACAGAACCCCCTATTTCTGTCATTTTAACTCTAACATAGTACTCATAACAGTTAGAACACATAGTCAAGATGTTTAAAATTTGTTCTACCTTTGCTTGGTGAATCTGTACTTTGCCTCAAATATATATCAACTTTTCAGGTCCAAGAAATAAATATATATTCATAACTTTCTATGTTATAAAACTAATGTCATTAGTGTAGAATAGATTAATAGATTTTGTTTAAACATTTCTAAGATTTGACTTTTTGAATTAACTTTACATTATATTTAACACATAACTGCTCTGCAATTAATATTTTAAAATGTGGCTAATGATTCTATAAAGATATACATAAGCTAAACTAAAGACAGAGTTCTTATGCCATTACATATTTCATCAGACAACTTTAAACTTTAAAAGCATGATTCATTTTTTTCAATAGTATAGTCATACATTTTATGTACACAACACTAAGGATAAAGCAAACACTGATTAATAAAGTGCAAAATATGGGGAGTTTTTGTTTATTCTATGTTTATTATCAGCCTCTAGTATAAGACTAGTAAGACATTGCCAACTTAATCTCTATTCATTGACATTTTAAATATAAGATAAAGAAAATAATAATAGTAATATACACATAAATAGGATATATCAAAAATGGTCAATTAATGTCAATTGCTTAATTAAAGATATCAGGGAGAAAAAGTTGTTAAGTACTCACAATACAACAAAAAAGAAAAAAGCTAGAAAACTTATAAATTGAGTACTAAATATGTTCCTTGAACTGTTCCTTGAACAGTTGTTGGAGCATTATAAAAGTCTAACATATTCAAGAAAAATTATTTAAATGATAACTGAATGACATGATAGAGCAATTAAAATTAATGTTTACTTATTTTTGAGAATGAGAGACAGTGTGAATGGGGAGGGGCAGAGAGAGAAGGAGACACAGAATCTACAGCAGGCTCCAGGCTCTGAGCTGTCAGCACAAAGGTTGATGTGGGACTTTAACTCATGAACTACAAGACCTGAACACAAGTTGGTCACTTAAAAGACTGAGACACTCACGCGCCCTGTGATTGAACAAGTTTTAAAGGTGAAACATGAGGGGCGCCTGGGTGTCTCAGTCGGTTAAGCGTCCGACTTCACCACAGGTCATAATCTTACGGTTTGTGGGTTAGAGCCCCACGTCGGGCTCTGTGCTGACAGCTAGCTCAGACCCTGGAAGCTGTCTTCAGATTCTGTGACTCCCTCTCTCTCTGACCCTTCCCTGCTCATGCTGTCTCTATATCTCTCTCAAAAATAAATAAAACATTAAAAAACATTAAAAATAAAACATTAAAAAAGGTAAAACATGAGATAATCTTTCTGCGTTGTATTAACAAGACAATGATTCATAATTTCTTATGAATAAGAATTATCTTGATTCCTAAGATCTGTCTTCTCTGTTCAATGATAATTTCTACCTAGTATATATGTTTATGAACATATGACAATGGTTAGCAAACTATTTCATACCTCATCATATACTCTTTCAAAAGTTGTTTATTGCCTGTCTCACGTTTAGGTATCTTATCAATTTTGAATTTATTATTATGTATAGCATAAGACAGTAGTCCACTTTGATTCTTCTGCATGTCACTGTGCAGTTTTCCCAGCATTATTTGCTGAAGAGACTGTTTTTTTCCCATTGGATATTCTTTCTGTCTTTGTCAAAGTTTAGCTGGTCCTACATTTGTGGGTCAATTTCTGGGTTCCCTATTCTTTTCCAATGATCTGAGTGTCTGTTTTTGTGCCAGTTCCATACTGTCTTGGTGATTAGAGCTTTGTAATACAGCTTGAAGTCGGGAATTGTGATGCCTCCAGCTTCAGTTTTCTTTTTCAGGATTGCTTTGGCTGTTTGGGGTCTTTTCTGGTTCCATACAAATTGTACAATTGTTTTTTCTAGCTCTGTGAAGAATGCTAGCGTCATTTCGATGCATTGAATATGTAGATTGCTTTGTGTCATATAGTCATTTTAACGATATTTGTGCTTCCAGTCCATGAGCATTGGATGCCTTTCCATTTCTTTGTGACTTCTTCAACTTCATTTATAAGATTTCTATAGTTTTTAGCATGCAGCTGTTTTAACTGTTTGATTAGGTTTATTCATAGGTATTTTATGGTGTGGGTGCAGTTGTAAATGGGATAAATTCCTTGATTTCTTTTTCTGCTGCTTCATTACTGGTATATAAGAAGGCAACTGATTTCTGTATGTTGATTTTATATCCTGAGAATTTGCTGAATTAATGTATCAGTTCTATCCATTTTTGGTAGAATCTTTTGGGTGTTAAGTAACTTGAATTAAAATAAGTAATTTTTCAAAAAGTTGCTGACTACTTAAAATAGAACTCTTTTTCTAGATTATATGCCATTTAGAGAAGACAGCAGAACTTTCTACTTTGATGGTAATTGTTTCTAAATCTAAATATGAGGACTTCCTATAATTTAATCTGATCTCTGGATGGTAGAAAAATTAAGCTAAGACTTAAGAAAATAATTTAAAATATCTGTATTTAAATAAAGAAAAGACCGTTTTAAGATTGTATCTTCAGGTGACCCTAATATTTGTTCATTTTGTGAAGACATTTCAAGATTTTTTAAACTGTAGGAATTGGGAAAATTACTCTTCCAACACACTTTTTGGCTCATTTCCTACCCATTTTCTCTTTCAATTGCATCCTTATCAGACCCAGAAAAAAGACATCCAGCCTTAAGAGAATTTAAGAAAACCAAGAGTAATTTGATAAATTGTTAAATGGGAAATAACTAAACTCATCAGTGCCTGTGAAAAGATACTGACTGCTGTCTCATCTGATCTGCCCCAAGCTTTAGCCATTCTCTTGTCAAAGTCAGTTTACCTTGTCCTAGGCTCCAATACAGATCAAGCTTGTTTCCTACTTTCTGAAAATAAATA
This sequence comes from Proteles cristata cristata, assembly GCA_017311185.1. Taxonomy (NCBI): domain Eukaryota; kingdom Metazoa; phylum Chordata; class Mammalia; order Carnivora; family Hyaenidae; genus Proteles; species Proteles cristata. The sequence goes on from JAESUZ010002627.1 coordinate 2,052,696, forward strand.
GAATGTGTTAATAGATAATCAATGTAGGTTGACTCATTAAATAGTTAATGAATTATTAACCGGGAAACAAAACAAACAAGCCTGACCACTATCAAGTTAAATACAGATTTACTTAAGACATTGATCTTCAAACTGGTAGCCATACTCATGGGGGCTACACAAGCTTTCCTAAAACAGTGTATTAATAATCTTAAAGAAATCAGTCCGGATAGTCTGCACCTGTATTTACTGTCTAATAGCATTCTTTTGCTATATCCACATTTGCAACCTCTCACTTTACAAAACAAAAGCATACTTCTCACCTGGCATCAATCTTAGTATGATACATTACTCTGTATGTAAAAACTTCCAAAGAATCAAACAAAAAGGGTAACAGGAAATATTATTTTCAATGGAGACTCCTTTTATGGCTAATCAGGGCACAGTAAACAACTCTGAAGCTTCTGTATATAAGCATAGTGTTAGAAATGAGGTACTTCACCTTCTATACTGTTAAATTCAATCTTGTACAGAATATGAACAGTGGGAGATTTTACATCTTCCATTTCCTAAATATTGTCAACTAACATATTGCCCTTATGAAAGACTGTGAGAACAAAGCAAAGAAAGCACTGACTTTTTTAAAACTGCTGTTTTTGCCATAAATTTAAACATAGAAAATTCTCTCCTCAGCTATAACTGCTGAAATAACAGTATCTACAAACACCAAAAGAATTCAAGGTAGTGACACTGACACAATTGGATGTAACTGAATATTTTCAAAACTACAGTTTTTTGTTATATTGGCTATGAGTCAAGGTTATGATTTTATGTACTTTCTTTTATATGTAATATGCTCAGTGTTTATAAAGGTGCTTATAATCTATTTACCAAAATCAAATTCTGAAATATTTATTCCAATTACAGTCTAATCTCATTTTATTTCTAAATGTTTAATATATTTTAACTTCCAATAACAAAACTATAAATCAAATGCTATCTGTTAAAGCTATTCATTTAAAATAGTGTAGATCTTCATCTTTCTTTAATTAATATGTGGAATTTTATTATGATTTCACATGAAATTAATGGAATTGTAACTGAATTTTTACCAGTGATCTGTAAGTATTTTTAAATCAGAATACCTGACATCAACATACTCATGTCTAAAGTAATTACTACTAAAGTAATAACATGGCTTATATCCCAGTTATCATTTCATAAACATCTTATATTAGTTATGTTTTATATTTTTTGGAAATTTAATATTGAAAAATAATATGTATTTGTACTAATAAAACTACTATGTAAATTTGAATTATCATTTGATTCCTATCAATATAATTTTCATTGTTTTTCATTGTATTTCTGTCATTTCATGCTATCATGTAAACAGCATTATCAATTTCATAAACGATACTCCTTTTTGTTTGACAGAAAGTATATCAGATTTGACTGATTGGTACAAGACTGATCACTGACTTTGCTAATACAATGTGATAGACATATCCATTCTGTACATTGAATGAGATAAATATATCCATACAATTTTTTGACAAAACTATGTAAAGCTCAGAGTATAAAATTTTTTGTCCAAAAATATAGTGTTGACATAGGTATGTTAACTTTTAAAAATTATATCCACAACTCCTTCTCTCCGAATTGGTCAATGAAGTTGCCATGGATTGAAAAAAAAATCATTACAGATATTTTTATTATTCTTGTTAGAGCCTTTTAAGACATGAAATTAACAAAGTTCATAGTTCTACTGAGTGGATTCAAATCATTTAGACATTAGTTTTTAATTTTTGTCTGTAATAAAGAATGAGGAAAAACTGAAAACTAAGAGATTTCAGTTTCTATATTCTTGTGATATGCCACTATTTTATGTCTCAATCATAATCTGGGAAGAGTTTAAAGAATTGAGAGGCTTTTCTTTAACAACCCTACCTCTTTATAAAAGTGAAAATCAGTAACAAAATTGATTACAAACTCTATCTCAGTTTTTTAAAATTCCAGTACAATTAGCATACAGTGTTATATTAGTTTCAGGTGTACAATATAATGATTCAATAGTTATACACATTAATCAGTGCTCATCATAAGTGTACTCATAATCCCCTTCAACTATTTCACACATCCCCCTCCCCAGCCACCTCTCCTCTCCTATCCATCATTTGTTCCCTATACTTACATACTTAAGAGTCTGTGTTCTTTTAGTCTCTTTCTCTCCCCTTTTTTGGGGGGAGAGGGGTATATTGTTCATTTTATTTTTCATTAGCTTTTTTTTTTTAAATTCCAGAATTAAAGCAGTGCTATATTAGTTCAAGTGTACAATATAGTGATTTGGCAATTCTACACATTACACAGTGCTCATCATGATAAGTGTACTCTTCAGTCCCTATCCCCCCACTCTCCTTGCCTCTGGTAATTATTTGTTCTCTGTTTTGTGATCTGTCTTTTTTTTTTTTAATTTGTTCATTTGTTTTGTTTCTCAAATTCTACATATGAGTGACATCATATGATATTTGTCTTTCTCTGACTTATTTCACTTAGCATTTTACTCTCTAGATTCATTCATGTTGTTGTAAATGGCAGAATATCATTCTTTTTTATGGCTAAATAATATTCCTATATATATATTCAAATATATATGTATATATTTGAAACAAATATTAAGAATCTGACCTATGACAGCCACTAGGTTGTGAAAAAGTAGTAACAACACTCAAACAAAATTGTAAATAATTTTTTTACACTTATTTATTTTTGAGAGACAGAGACAGACAGAGCACAACTGGGAACGAGGCAGAGAGAGAGAGGGAGACCGAATCCAAAGCAGGCTCCTATCTCTGAGCTGTCCGCACAGAGCTCGACGTGGGGCTCAAACTCACAAACCAAGATCATGACCTAAGCCAAAGTTGGACACTTGACCGACTGATCCACCCAGGCGCCCCAAAACAAAGTTCTTACTCTGAAAACTTACATTACATTCTAGTTGGAAGTAAGGTAAACATTTACAAGACTATGGAATAAATATATTAATAAATTATATAAAGGTGTTATGACAAACAAGACAAGAGAAAGAACAATACTACCACAAAGATTATAGCAATTTTACTGCAATAGTGAATTAATCGTATTCATACACAGTATTTTATTTTTACAGTATGATATGTAATATTGAATATGAGGAGATGGCTTTGACAACTTTAAGGTTAACATAATGTTTGCTAACTTGGTAACAAATGCACATCTTAAAGTCTGTTGATACTTTTATGTATTATTCCAGGTGTAATTGATAGATATACTGAATTGATGCTTTTCTAAGGTATATGATACATACATTATTTAAGTGATATAAATATATAAAAAATTCAAGAAATTATTATGCTCCATATATTTATATCACTTCACATAGGTTATTCCACAGGGGTGTGAAATTCTGTATCGCTTTTTCAAAGGAAGTAACTTGCCCTCCCTTCTCTTTTCCCCTTCCCTGGGGCTGCGAAGTGTACATGTATGTGGTAAGACAATTTTAATCATGTACATAAAGAATATGCCCTGGAGGATAACAGAACAGGTTGGAAGTAATCTAGATGCAAAATTACATTCTATAGCAGAATACACATATCCATTCTGGAATATTCAGGTACCCTACACTGTATACAGAAGAAATCAATTTCTATATTGTTTGAACCACTGTATTTCCTCTACAATAACACAGCCTGTGACAGATTCCTTTCTATTTATGGATATAAAGAGACAAATAAGTCTGTTAATGGGTGAAATATCATAAAAGTATGTCAATTTAGAATGAATGAAAAAAGTTCAGATTAATCAATGTGGGAGGATATCATAATAAGAAAACACAATTCATTGTAAAATTCAGTTTTGTGCCTCAAAAAAATTACATATAGTTTCTATTTTAGAAAGTATATTGTCGAGACAGGGTAGGAAAGGTAGGTGGCATATTTATAAACTTTTCAGGAATGAAGTCACAGAGCATTTCTCCAGGGAAGATTACTTTTGTCATCACTATTTGGCTGAGAAATTCTACATCATCAATACCCCATCATTTTGGAGATATATGATACTAATAAAGCATCTTGATGACCATGATGATGTATATGTGAGTCAAAATATATCATCACAATGGTATCTTTGAAATGATTTATCAGAATAGTATATCACTATGGTGGATGTTGGATTGATCTTGAAGTACCAGCAAGAAAACACCCCTCAGACTTAAAATCGTATTTTCATAGTAAATGCTTTATTTTTTATGAATTTATTTTTATGAGAAATGAACTGTTACAGTGTGTCAGGTTGGTGAATAAAACACACAAGGAATTCAAAATATTAAATCTGTGTATTTTACTACCATGAAAAGATATTCTTATATAAAGAAAAATTTAAGTACAGAAATCAAATGAACTGTTCAATTGTTTACGGAAATATTTTACTTCCATAATCCAACTAAATATAGCTAAAATTTTGTCCTAGACTTCCAATTTATTTTTGTTTTCTTTCATACATGTTGTAGATTAAACTCATATTAGTTCACAATGAGATTGTAAACAGGCGTTTACAATTGTTCAAATTTATTCCTGATAACCATCAAAATTGTTATATCTGAACATCAAAACATAGATGTCCTAATGAAATTATCAGCCCTAGGTTATAGGTGAATGTATGTGTTCTCCTGATTCTCTGAGTACTTAAACAAAAAACAGATATCCACAGTCTTATTAATTTAGTGCAGAGCCCTAATTAGCTTAGATAAGTATGTGGGTGCAAGCTGAAAATTTACTGTATGCACCACAGCCCCAGCTAAGGGGAATCCTGAGTGACAGAGGTACAGGGAAATTTTCTAGTTGGGCACAGCTTTGGGTATAGCTCCTGATTATCTACTCTGTTTGGAAAGAGAAATCACTCAAGGTAGGGATAAACTTGGCCTTACACGCAGGAGGAAATGCCATACAGGAGACTGAAAAAAGCAAAATTAAAACATGGAGAAGACATATGTTAATGGACACACCAGACTGGGAACAAAGTATGAAAATCTTTTTACTGCACAGTAGTATCCACCAGAGAGTAGTCACTAAATAACGATATTAAAAACAAACATATTTCTACAAGTCTGTTGGATATTTCCAATTTGAAAATTTGAGGATATCTCAAGCTGTCTCCAAATGAATACATCATGTTACTTCTTGAAGCTTGCTTCTGCTCATTACTTTATTAATGTTAGTTAATTTGTAACACAATGGTCTAGATTTTGGACAATTTCATCAGGATAAAGGTCAATCTCCTCATAAGGATTCTGGAAATATTAGCTTGAATGTTCCAGCTATGTGTTAAGAAAGAGTTTACACAGGCTTCCAGTTTTGGAGGGAATAAGTCACAGGAAGCAAAGCTACAGCATAGAGAATATAGTCAATGGTATTGTAGTAGTTTTACATGGTGAAAGACGGTATCATCATTTGTGGTGAGTATAGCATATTATATAGAGTTGTTGAATCATTATGTTGTATACTGAAATTAATGTAACATCATGTATCAGCTATATTCAAATTTAAAAAAAAAAGAGAGAAGTTGGGGGAGAGTTTGAAGATACTCAAAATTAATATGGATAGACCTGTTCTATGTTAGGAAGATAAACTTACCTATGTAGAAAACAGATACATAGATAATTGGGAATGCGAGACTTTTCATGATAGCAAGGGATGAAGTTACAGAATCAAAGAAAATATCTGGCTGAGAATTTTGTCTTCAACAAAGAATCTATGAGAACACAGGGATACTCTAGAACTTTATATGGTTTCTCATGTACTCAAATAAATATTTGAAAAGCTTGCTTTTAGTTAAGCATTTTCAACTAACGTAGCTAAAAGCAGAGGAATTGAAAAGGAATATGTTTAAAAGTATTTTTTTGACAGCATACAACTTGTATCCAAGGCAACCACTGCTGCATTGATGATCCTTCTCATACCTGCAAGGCGAGGAAGCCTGAGTGGAAAAGGCAAAGAATCTCAGCTTAAGTATATTTTGTGTGAGTAGGTCATAGTAAATACTTATGTAATATTTATTCATTCACAATTCAATCATTAGTTATCTAAATATCTAAGGATCAAGACTCAAATTTTGTCCTCAAGGAATTTTAGACTCCAACATTATGAAGGAAACAGATGGGAACTAAGAAAATAGTTCAGGAGGAGAATTTATTGGGATTGCTCTTGTTAAATTAAGATTAAACTTAAAGATATTAATGTAAAGGTATATACTAGTAAATTAAATGAATTGAAGCAAACAGAAAATAATGCGTGATCCCATTAGGTAATAAGGTACATTCATGGCTGAACTATTTTGTTATCCTTTTTCTAATATGAAATATCATAAAATCTGATTCAATTTAGCTAAAAAAGTATAATTGACAATTTTTTACATCACTACATATTTTATTTTATTTTTTTTATTTTTGGAGACTGGCCTTTTTGAGAAGAAAATACCATCAAAATCAATGATTAATCATTTAGGTATGGATGTTTTTGTAATTTATCAAATTTTTATTCTTTATTTTTAGAAATTCTTCTTTGAACATATGCATCCTCATATAAATTTCTTGTCCTAGAATAATTTACAAACAAATGACACTTTATTGCTAAGAATTAATTCAAAAACATAACTTGTTTAACCTATTATTTTACTGGCTTCCATTATTTCATTGTTAACAAACTTGGGAGCGTGCAATTTAATTTTATGAGACTATTTTCCTGATATTTTTATTAGAATATCTCAAAGATAGTATTATATTAGAAATATACTCTGAGTGTTTGACAGAATTCATATAAAGAGGACAGATGAGAACCTCAAGGTCAAAAATCAGGTGTTAATAAGAGCAGAGTTCTTCAAAGCTTTCCTAGCTCTTCAGTTGAATCCCCAGATGTTCCAAACTTGTAAAGCCAAGGAAAAGGGCAAGAAGAGGTGATTGCTTTCACAGTTTACATATATATATATATATATATATATATATATATATATATACATATATAGAGAGAGAGAGAGAGAGAGAGAGAGAGAGAGAGAGAGAGGATCATTTTATTGTTGATGCTATTTTTAGATATTTTATATGTCAAACATCATGGATGACTTTTTTCACCTTTATTTGCATCTTTTGTAAATATATGTATATAACTCTATAACATATTTATAACCATATATACATAGGTATATGCATACACAGTTATGTTTTTTGTGAGTAGAATTTTGAATTACATGAATTATTCATTTAAAACTAAATAATGGAGAATTAAATCTTATGTACACGAATATGAAGTCACATCCAAAAATGGCTGATGGGAAAATATAAAAATAGTATTTCAAGCTGAGCATAGCATCACATTTGAATATCAAACAAATAAATTGACACTGTTATACAAATTACAGAGAATCTAAATTGCTTTACCAAGTTTAGATGACGCTGTCACCTGGGGAACAAGCTTGTAAGTTATACATAAGGAGTGTGTATTAGATTTCAGGATCTTTATTTCTCCACAATCACAGTTACACACACACAAAAATAATAATCAACGGTATTATTTAAAACAAACCATTGTGGTGTATTGTTTGTATGTGTGTCCGTATGTCTCTGTGCATGTGTGACAATCCTGCATTTCTGATCCAAGAAAAAAATTATAACTATTTAAAATTTGTTTTAAAAAATGCTCAGCATCTGTAAATTTCCTCCTTGGAAAAAGACAATCAGTTATTATTTCTCCAGGGACTAACTGAAACCTAGAAAACCATACTTTTGTGATTCAAATCATATACTCCTGACTCCTTTTAAGAAGAAGAAAACATGTAAATGAGGTAATGATTTAAACTTTTCTTTTTCAGAGATATCTTTTTCTATTTCGGTTATAAGTTTTGTGATAATAACAAATGTTATATTTTCACTTATGTAGAATATATCAAAAATTAGGTCCCTAAGCCAATGTAACTAAAGCTTAAAGAGTCAAAGTTGTCATTGTAATTTGAGAATTGAGAGCCGAGAAGGAATACCAATCTTCTGGTAACAAAATGCAGTTGAGAGAGAATGAAAGAATGGAAAACACAGAAAGGGGAAGAGAATTAAAAACAAAAATCAAATTAGGTTTGATGCAGTAGAAATGTGCTATACTTGAAATCAATGTTTAATTATTCATTAAAGGTTCTGGGTTGGTTGTTTTCTTTTTGTGCTAAGGTAAAAAATAATTGATCAATACAGTTTCTCTCATAGTTCTCAAAAAGGGGAAAGTAATACAAGAATCTATATGGGATACAACAGAAAAACAAAACCACCATTATTTCGATATAATACTACATTAAGTAGTTAGCACTTTATATTTTCTCTCATATTAAAATCGAGTGTTATTTTAACACTTAAATATTTATTATCTGCACCTGAAATATACAATGTGAGTGAGTTTCCCCCATGGAGTAAAGGTGGGAGGTATGCTTCCTATGGGATAGTTTTGTTTGTTACTACATTCAGATCCACTAGCTCTCAAATATGTTCTCATAAAAAAAGTGATACTAAGAGCTCCTGGGTGACTCAGTTGGTTGAGCGCCTGACTGGCTCAGTTCATGATCTTGTGGTTTGGGAGTTTGAACTCCGTGTCAGGATCTGTGCAGACAGCTCAGAGCTTGGAGCCTGTTTCAGGTTCTGTGTCTCCCTTGCTCTCTGTCCTGACCTCACTCAGTCTGCTTCTCTCTCTCTCTCTCACACACAAAATAAACATTAAGAAAACATTAAGAAAATTAAGAAAAAAGAAAAGGTAATACTAATAGTTTTAGAAATAATATTTTGGATATTGTAAAAAGATTATTTTCAGAGTTTGCTTATATATTAAGGATAAAATTATCTTTTAATTTTTATTGCATTATAAGATAACAAATGTTAGTGATAAGCATCCTATGCTGACTATAACCATGATGCTTCTTAATATTTTCCACTAAGCAATACTATGTAATAACAACCATCCCATGCTTGTTATATTGGGAAAACAAATATAAATGAAAAATGCTGTTTAACTTTATTAATTTGTTCAGAAAATATATTGTTTTACAAGAATATTCTTGAAAAAAAACATGCTAGTTTTGGAATTTAATTGCAAAAAACGGCCCTGTAGCCTAAAATTTCTTGCTAAACTAATTTCTTTTTAAGAGCTAAATGTTCCATTGTTAAAATGTGTTTAAATCACAATTTGATTTCAAATGAATTATAATAGCAGTTTTCAGAAAATATAAGTTGCCTCTTTCGCAACAATGTTTCTGTTTTAATCCTTGGCCTTAATTTTTTTGTCCTTGATTTCTGTGTCACAAAGTTGAGAGGATGTAGACAGTGATTAATATAATCTGGGATCTAATTTCTCCTGGATAGTACTGCTTCTGCCTCATCGTATTAACTCTTCTCAGAAACATGCAGGTGATTATTTTCTTCCAAAAAAAAAAAGTCAAGGTCAATGAAAGCCTGATATGTGTATGGATTTCATTTCCGAAATAGTATACGCTTTCACAGCATAAGAATTATATTGCATCTAGAATAAATACAATACAAATTATCCATAGCCAGTCATGGAATTTTATAAAGGATAAATAGCCCCTCTAAATCCTTTTTTAAAAAAATTTATAGTAAATTATAGCACCCAGAAAACACAAGATACCAGGTTTATTCTGTCACCTTAAATGCTTATTCTTTGATACCACATTTCAGAAAAGTAAGGAAAGTAGAACATATTACCTTTATGATACAAGTGGGCAGTAAGCATATCTACGGTAAAGATTGTTGTCTTTATAATGTAAGAGCTTAATTTAGCATGCGTATCTTTAAAATCATTATGCAAAATAAATATAATATAGTTCTATTTACAAAGTAAGTTTACTCTGAGCTATGTTCAAATCAAATCCAGGTTGCATATTAAAAGGCTCATTAAGGAAAAGACTTCATTTAAAATTTGATTATTTCTCAATGCAAGGCCTATAATTAATGGAAAGTTATCAAACATAGTTCATAGAATTATGATTCCTTGTCACCAGAAATAATATCTAGCATGCATTAAGTGTCAGGTATGGTTCAGAGAATTTTTTAGGATGTATTAACTAAGTCTTTCAGACAACTTCTTAGTAAGAACTTATTTTACCCAACTTGTATATGAGGAAGAAGAAGACTGAGTAACTTGTTCAAGTTCACGTCCATGTAATAAGACAGGCTTACATGTTGGAGTATTTGTACTTGACTACCACTCTGTGTGGCCTGTGCTATCACTTTCCCTTCTTTCTGCTCACCTAGTCAATTCTTGGCTAGCAGTGGCTATGGTACATAAATAGATAATGAATTTTATTCTCTATTCAGCTTGAGACCTACTTAGTGTAGTCTCTCAATGTCTTCTATTTCCAAGGCAATGTAAGTGTTATTTGCTATATGTCCAATGTTAGGCAGAGCTCATATTACCCTGTACCCAAAGGATAGTCCCCCATTGTTGTTACAGAAGTATCACTGGTTTTTCCAGTGCCCAAAGTGTTGTTAGTTGACAAAAGTTTGAATATCTTTCTTAGTAACACCCATCATATATAAAATCTCCATCTTCCTCTATGGAGTCAGGAAGTAAGAAAAATTATATGAGAAAAATATGTCTTCCAATGACAACCCAAAATTTAATTGAGAAATACCATTTACGCATCTGCTTTAAAGAAAAGCTTTAATATTTATTATTAGTTTTTTGTTATTATGAATATACTTATTATCAATATCAGTGACACAAAATATCTTTAAGATATATAAACATTTACTTATTTAATATAATTAACTTCCATAACAAAATTGACCATCAGTGTGTGTATCAGTATATATAAATGATAGCATAAAACTTGCCAAAATATCTATACATAAGTTACTTTTAGTCTTTGTTAATGTGATTGATTCAAATTTTATATTTAACAACTAGTGTTAGTATTTAAAGTAACAAAATACTTTGGATACTGGAAGATTTAGAGTATCATTAATTTATTTGATGGCTTTTTTGGCAGACATGCCTTCTTTTACTCAGCTATTTGCCTCTTGCATTTCTGACTTCTGTCCACAGCCCAGGGACTTTCTGAATTGTTTCAACCAAAAGGAAGGGTCTGCCTTCAAGTTGAAACATTTCTTTAACTATTAGGTTAAATGTTCCCTAACAATTTAGAGAGATCATTTGCTATGTATTTGAATGAAGAGAAATTTAAACTGCTCTGTTGAAACAAAAGTTATATGTTTGTTTGTTTTAATGATGCTGTGATAAAAGATACTTGAAACATCCCACAGCAATAAATGCAACAGGGGCATGTTTGGAAATATATTTTTTGAAATTGGGACTGTGTCAGAAAATTCAGGATATGTATTCAACAAACTATGGATAACAGAAACATGAAAGTGAATCCAAAAAAAGCAGAGATGCTCATAAAACACACACACACACACACACACACACACACACACACACACATTTTATTGCATCCTTTTGTCTCAGTGAGATATCTTTAAACAGTTCTATTATAGTAATTTGTTTCAAGAGTTGATTAATTGGGACACCCGGTTGGCTCAGTCGGTTAAGCCTTGGCTCTTGATTTCAGCTCCAGTCATGATCTCAGTGTTTCATGTTTTCCGACCCCATGTCAGTGTCTGTGGTGATGGTGCGGAGTTTGCTTGGGATTCGGTGTCTGTCCCTCCCCTGCTCATGAGCTCATGGTCTCTCTCTCTCTCTCTCAATATAAATAAATAACTTGAAAAAAGTGTTGATTAATCAATATTACTTTTCTGACTCAGACATTTATACATCCTCTCAAATTCTAAACACCATGAGAAGCACTTTTGTGACACATAAATTTACAGTATATTTAATTTGGTCACCATTTCATTAAATATTCATGAGTTTCCAATATCTCTTTTCCTGCTTTCCTTTAAGTATAAGTAAACTTAAGATTCACCATGGTTAGTAAAAATTAGAAGTAGCAAGATAATGATATGCATGTTTCTCAAAATTCATGGGCAATTGGAAGTCCACAGAAGTAGCCCTGATCCAGGAATTATTGAATATTTATTTTTAATTTTCTATAATTTTAATGATAAGTATATGTGCTTATTACATATAACTATGTCTATGTCTATATCTATCTATCTATATCTATATCTATATCATCTATATCTAATCTATCTATATATTTGAACATCTGGCTATCATCAAATATTATCAAGAGTTTTTTTCTTCCTTTGAGTGTGTGTTTGTTTTTAATAACAAGCCGAGGAGTACCACTTAAATTATCAAGAGATAATGTGAAAAAGTTATTAACTTTATACTGCACAAAGGGATTCCTGCTAGGTGAAGGCTAGATTTTGTCTTGGCACTTTGGAAACATTAATCATTGTTTTTGTTTTTGTTTTTTCCCCCATAGAATAAATAGAGAAAACTGAGCAGTAATTGACCCAGCACCAAACACACAGAAATGTGTGCATGACCTGGTTAAATGAACCTATGCCATAGAGATCACTACTGTCTCTGTAGTTTTAGTACTCATCCATTTCAGCAAAACAGCACATCAACAAAATAGTTTATAAATTATTGGTTTTATAGTATTGCTCCCCTTTTAATTCCAAAATGGGTTTTGTGCATAAATGGTATAAGCATTAAAAGGTTATTTCTACTTTTATGTGTCTATATTTAAATAATATTACAATAAAGTTTTCCTACTTGATCATCCAGGAAATGCATTTTGCTTTAAAAGTCAGCAAATAATAAGCAAATGTAGAAAAAAGGGGTGAATTATGATATTTAATGTAATATCAACATTTGCTATGTCATGTACTTATATACTTAATGTTACGTAATATATGAGGTTTACATAAAATAAAGAAATGAAAATGCTTTAAAATTTATTGTTGGCTAATTTTCTACTTATTAAAATACACACTGTTCTATATATTTTCTATATATTCTATTTCTATTTATTTCTTTGTCTGTCTATAATTGTATATATTCTATATATCTATTCTATATATTTTCTTAAAAATGTTAATTTAATCGCTCTGGAGTATTTGGCATTCCTCTAAAATTATTAGCAAGTTTATAGAATATAACATGTAAAATATATGGCTTAATATAAAAGAATGGGAACATATTTGAAATACTCACCTTTGATTTAACCGTATGCTAAATGTATCAAATATAGTGTTAAAATTGAAGTATTTATAAATCCTGAACAACAGTGTTCATCTTGGAGTTTAATTTCTTTATATATTACATTTAATTTCAGTAGCCTATTAAAAACTCAGAAGTAGAAGAGATGAGAAAGGATTGAGATTCAACTAAAATTTTCCTGACTTTAGGCAAGTTGAGTTTATTTTAATGAAATTAATTCAATGAAAATAGAGTAGATATTACTGTTTTGCAGGAATAGCTACAGAATTAATACAGTTTCTCAAGCCTGATAAATGACTTATGGATGGGATAGTCCACTAAAAATCACACTGCCACTCTACTTGATATTATTGTAAAGTTAAAAGTGAAAGGAAGCCATCCAGTTTAAATCAATGTATATATTTTTGTGCTTTTCTATATTTCAGAATAAATTCATTTAATCAAGCACATCAGAGAAGTAAGAGTGTAAACTAACTTAAAACAAATCTAAGGAATTACAGAAAGTAATGAAAGAGGTTGAAAAATATTTCCAATGTAAACAGTTTTACCTATTTGTTTTTATATTTCAGGTATATTTTATTTCTTCATATTTACTTATTAGGGGTGACTGAAATCAAAAATATAATGGAGTCCAATTGTCATGGTAATGGTTTTAAGAGAAAACTCGTCAGATGAATATTATTGTTTTCCGTTTGCAATCAGTAAACAGTCACCATTGATTAATAGATAGCCAGCAGTCTCTCAGGAATGCTCAAGAAATGTTAGATTTTACAACATGTCTTTTCACGGGATAAAAATACTGGAAAATATCTTAGGTGAACTTCTTGATTTCATCATACAGGACAAGTACAAAATCTCCACACATTCCTTGGAAAACGTTGGACCCTGCACCCTTGGAAAAAGCTTTGGCTCCTTCATCACAATCTTCCTCCAGCAGTCAAGCATGCCTATGTATATGATGTCAGTACTTTGCACCTTGACTGCATCATCCGATGCCCAAGAACAGTGTCGAATGCATAGAAAGTCAACCCAGAAACTGCTGTGACAGATTGTGCAGTCATCCAGCTGATGAAGATGTGAGTATTCTTGGGATCTGCAAACAGTATCATAGATACCAAAATAGGCATCTGGGTAAATGATAATACTCCTACACAAGCACATGAAAGCCTTGGTACAGGCCTTTAATCTCATCAGATTTGTAGATCTTAACCAGGCAGTCATTGAGGCCTCTGAATTCCCTTTCAGCTCCAGCTTTGCTCACATCATCTGCTGCTAGACAGGTACAGGCAAAATTAAGAGGATACACAAAACACAAGGAAGCAGTCCCAGCGGCACCACTTGGTGCCAGATTACCTGCAAACTAGCACCAAAACTGGGTTCTCTGGTCCACACCACCCAGGAAAATCTGCTATGTTTGTCTTTGAGGGCAAAGTTGAGAGCATGGGTGGAGAGTATCCAATGACAATGGCCGGGTCACCACACCAGAAGGACGGGGCTCCCTGTTCCCTGGGGATATGAATCACCCAGTCTATAATACCCTTGTATTGCTTGTCTGCGATGATTTGCTTGCTGGCATGCTGCACCTGCAGCAACAGCGTGACTCACTCAAGGGGCACTACTGCAGACCCTCCACCCGCCAGGGAGTCCTTGGTGAAGGACAGAATGCGGCGCCATCTGTCATGTTGAAAGGGAAGAGGAGGTGGGTGACTGCAGGACTCCGGTAGGAACCTGCTGAGACTCTGGGGCTCTGGGATCCAATGTCAATAATTTTAAAGGGTGTAAAGTTACATTGAGATTTTTTCCCTCAATATGTAAGAAAGCAAGAATAAATTAAATCTTTCAATCCAAGGGAGAACAAAGAATCTCAAGTTTATTCCATATCAGATAGGTACCAGGTATGGTCCATATATTAAAACAGTCAAAGAGAGTTCCTGTTGGATTAAATGATCTAAAACACATAAAGCCCTAGAACACCCATGCACGGCACTTGGTTCTCAGTACAACTGAGCCCTTCTTCTTTCATTTTCCTCCTGTTCCAGACAAATATTATGACCATTTCAGATAAAAGACTTTTTTTCCCATTGTACATGGCAAATGATTTTGTTTAGTATCGTTATGCAAAAACAATACAAGCACTGTATGCACAGCTATATTTTTCAAATGCATGGGTTCTGTAACTTATGAACACTGGACTACCTGGCAGCCTGTACAAAAATATTAGGTAGGATGGGGAAAAGAAAATAGTGTGCAGTGGTTTTTCCTAAGAAAGAGAATAAGACGATCATCATGAAGCCTTTTGCATTGATGGTGATTTTCAGATAATTGGGAGTGGTTTATCAAAACAGAATCCCTGTGTGACATGCAAAGTTATATAAATCTGATAGTATCTATGCAGATAGTAGAAAAGCAGTAAAAATATTAATGATTTTGGAAAAAATAGGGTTTTGATAAAAAGACATTCCAATATGAAAGTTTATAAAGAGAAGAAGTTAGTAAACTAGGAGACACTGTGAGTATATGAAAGAAGTCCCTGATTATATGTTACTACTTTGTAGTGGAAGATAAGGATGAAAATGTAAGTAATAGACATTATATAGGAAATTGCACCTCCGTGATCTGTTCTGGCCTCATTATATTTTCTGACCTCCTCTTCTTTCTCCAAAAACATTTTCTGTCCTAACCTATTTAACTGATAGACCACTATTACCTAAGTTTCAGATTTCATGAGTACACTATTCTTCAGAGTAGGACACATTTTACAGAGTAAACACATAGCAACAAAGGCATATGATAGCTGGATGTAAGAACAAAATGCCATGAGGGCTTAAGTGATGCAGCTGGTTGGTTTGGAAGAAAAAAACATTGTGAAAGGAGACAAAATAGTGCCAAGAATTATGCTCAGTGATTCGGTCATTGAAGAAAATGAGGGGCTCAGTGTAGCACTTTTCACTTGGGGTCCCATGTGATTGTACTCAGGTGAGGGTCGATTCTACTTCAGGCTGCAGTCACCTGGGTTGGAGAATCTTTCTTGATAAGGAAGAATGTTAGGTTGGTATTTTCCACAGCTTTACAATATTTTACAAAGACCTGCTTTTATACCTATCTCCTTCTCTACACTGAGAGTTTCTCAAAATTTAGACTAGATTTTACTCTTTTATTTAATTCCCAGGAACCTAACTTATACAAGGAACTGTAAAATAAAAGGCTTACAAAGGCCAGGCTCAATAAATGGTAGTAGGGTAGCTATAGCATGAGATACGGTGAATGACATAGGGCTGGGTATTATAGAATGTGTGAGAATGTTCCCTTTCCGGTCCAGCATAGTGCATAGTGTGTCTTGAGGGTCAAGAATGTACATGCTTAGCATAAGTCACTACTGTATCAGCTTCTGGGGAAAACACACAACTAATCAAATAAACACATGTTTCAAAACTCTTTCAGGAATACTTTGTCCTATTCAGGAAAAACATAAATCCGCACTAGAGTGAAACAATTTGAAAATTTTTAAAAAAAGAAAAAGGAAAATTCTCATTGTGTAATAAAGCAGTAACGCCTAAGGGATTGTTGAACAGCTGGAACTAGTTCTCAGACATGGTGAGGTCCTGCCCCAAGCTCTCTGGTTGTTTTCCTGAAACTGCAGCCAATGGGACCCAATGCAAGGTGACCTCTGTCTGTCTGAAGAGGGAGTGTGTTTGAACAGAAAACACCTGAAAATGAGCCTCTATGTGCATAGTTTATTAGGATCCTTAAGTTTTAAAAAATACTAAATGCTAATACATTAAGTGACACTATCAAGGGTAAAAGTTTTATTTTTTTCCACAGATTCTGACAGGAGGGGGGGTGGGCAGTGGGGATAAGCTAGGGAATCACAGCAAAGTAGAACAAGGTCAAAGCTACTTACAGGGAGCCACTTGTTAGCAGATACATATATATATATTTTTTAAAAAGCTTCGGGGCGCCTGGGTGGCTTAGTCAGTTAAACGTCCGACTTTCGCTTAGGTCATGATCTCACGGTTCGTGGGTTTGAGCCCCGTGTGGGGCTCTGTGCTGACTGCCAGCTCAGAGCCTGGAGCCTATTTCAGAGTCTGTATCTCCCTCTCTCTCTGACCCTCCCCTGCTCACTCTGTCTCTCTCTCTCTCTCTCCTAGAAATAAATAAAAATATTTTTTTAAAAAGCTGTTCTGGTTTTGTTATTTCTACTTTATGATTAGCTCCAAGTCCTTTCTTTCATATGTAATACATTTTTAAAAATTTTTTTACATTTACTTATTTTTGAGAGAGAGCGAGACAGAGCTCAAGCGAAAGAGGGGCAGAGAGAGAAGGAGACACAGAATCTGAAGAAGGCTCCAGGCTCTGAGCAAATGTTGAGCACAGAGCCTGATGTGAGGTTCAAACCCACTAGCCGTGAGATCATGACCTGAGCTGATGTCAGACACTTAACCAACTGAGCCACCTAGGCGCCCCTCGTGTGGAATATCTTAAATGTGTGTGTGTATGTGTGTGTAAATACAACATAGGCAACAGTATATGAATGTGCACATGCATACACACATATGATAGAACATGGACACGAGGCAGCTGTTTGTAAAGTTTGGCCTGCCATAGGGTAAGTGTTCCATGCTATGTGCTGCCTGTATGGGCACTGCTAATACAAATGTGATTTGCCTTCACATATTCCAAATTACATAATAAGGTCAAAGTCCAATTGGGAAATAGGTCATCAGCCCAGCCTTTTCTTGAATGCAATAGTTTTAGGACACTGTATATCCTTTGTTCTAAGTTGAAATTAGAAAGAAATATGATGAAATGCACATAAAAGGCAAAAGGTCACATAGCACCCTCTGAGATGTGTACTGGGTTCTCCCTGGGCTGGGAGAAAAGCAGTCTTTAGTAATGCTACAAATGTCTTTTTAAAAGGTGACTGACACTGTCAAGTGTAGTAGTTGAGAAATCCACATAATATCATTTGATGTTGAATGCAAGGACGAAGCACTGACTTCATTGCCCAGAGTGGGACTGTTATATGAATAGGAAGCTTCTATTTCTAGGTCTATCTCTCGGGAAATTTCTGCAAGAATGCCAGCATATGAAAAAAAATCTACTTAAAATTTTTATTTAAAAACTTTTAATGTTTCTTTATTTCAGAGAGAGACAGAGAGACAGAGCATGAGCAGAAGAGGGGCCGAGAAAGGGAAATTCAGAATCGGAAGCAGGCTCCAGGATCTGAGCTGTCAGCACAGAGCCCAACATGGGGCACGAACCCACAAACCACGAGACAATGACCTGAGCTAAAGTCATTCGCTTAACAAACTGAGCCACTCAGGCACCTATACTTAAATTTTTAAGAAATTTTTTTTAGTAGTCCTTGATATAGGAAATTTAAATTAATTAGAAGAAAATACTTTGCATTATAATTTCTGTTAGTATTTAGAAAATTTAAACAGAATTTGGGAATGAAAAGTTATTGTGGAAGTCTAGTATGTAACTAGAAGCAAGACCTTAAGATAGTAACATGCAAAGCCCTTAAGCATTTTATTTTTTTTTTTATTTTTTTATTTTTTTACAAATAGTTTATTGTCAAATTAGTTTCCACATAACACTCAGTGCTCATCCCCACAAGTGTCCTCCTCCATGCCCATCCCCTCCTCCCCCCCACATCCATCAGTCCTCAGTTTTTGTCAGCATTCAAGAGTCTCTCATGGTTTGCCTCTCTCCCTTTTCCCCACCATTTCCGGCCTTCTTCTCCCCCTTGGTCCTCTGTTAAGTTCCTCCTAATCCTCTTATACATGCACACATATGACATTTGTCCTTCTCTGCCCGACTTATTTCGCTCAGCATAACACCCTCAAGGTCCATCCATGTTGCTACACATGGCCAGATTTCATTGTTTCTCATTGCCATGTAGTATTCCATGGTATAGATAAACCACATCTTCTTGATCCATTCATCTGTTGATGGACACTTAGGCTCTTTCCAGGTTTTAGCTATTGCCCTTAAACATTTTATTGAAGCTTCTTGGGAAAATGAGTTGTAAGAATTTGCCACAGATTAAGCAGAAAGATGATGTTGATCAAAATTTTAATAAACAAAATGAAATACATTTCTGAGAAGAAATCACTGGTAGTTTTGATTATATGAATGACGCCTATTACTATAGGTTTCATGAAATATATTCCAAATTTTAAATATATTCCTAAAAGATGCAAACTTTGTAAAATGTGAAATAAATACATGTACCTTTTCTCTATCAAATTATAAGGACACTTCCAGAGCTACAAAAAACTGTATGTTTTTCTACAATGCCTCTGACTGCTACCATGTAACTCAAATTGTTTTATTTTTCTCATTTCAGTGTCTTGTTTATGAGGAGATATCAGTGTCTAAAATAACTGCAAAACTTTTAAAAATGCAACAAATTGAGGGTATCATCTAACAGCAGAGGCAAATGGTCAATGTAGACATACATGGAAAAGCAGCAAGGTTAGGGGAAGATTACTGTATATTTCACAGTGTCAAACATTAAGTCAGTTCAATAAATAATACAACAAATGTGAAATCCACAATGTCAACTAGAGATGGAGGCTGGGGATATTACAGACTGACATTCCTGTAATTAAGGAATGAAAAAAATAGCAACATTTCAGGACATAACAAAGTACACCATCTGGGCCTGCCAACTATAAATATTAAATATGGAAAAAGAAAGGACAAACAAAGCTAATATAAGCATCAAGTCATTTTGCAAATTCATAAAGAATCAAAGAAAATCAAAGAATCATTATAGCCTCTAAATGCTTCTAAGGGTAATTTGTTGATAAAAGGAGTTGGCATCACTTCATAATTTACAAAGGAAGATAGAAGACAGATGTCAGAAGCAGATGTACACTTCCCAGAAAGGGGAAGAAGGAACGCTGAAGCAAATCAGGATCATTTGCAAAACAGAGATCAAATAAACTGGAAAAAAATAAGGATTGAAAAAGTACTACTTCTACAGTGTTGGCTTAGTCTTCCTACCAAATTGATGCAAATCTCCAGGTCATAACTCTAACTCTCAAATTTGGAAGTGCATTGGTTGAATAGACAAGTTACTGCTTTCCTGCTCCATGCATAGCAATATGCCAGGTCAGAAAGACACATCGAGATAGAGGGGACAACTAGCTGCAGACACCTCCAGAGAGGACCATTTACAAAGTGTACAAGTGTTCACACATCAGAGTGTGTTGATAACTTCTTCACAAGATGCTGGAACAAGAGTGATTCTTGTACCTATTAATCATCCATTAACTCAACTACTCATTCACTATCCATCTGCAAATAATTGAGAGTCTATTCTAATTATAGCCTCAGACACATTATATTGAGAGTATTTTAGAGGTCAAACAGATATAATAAAATGATAATTAATTTCAAATAAGAGCTCTTTATCAGATTTGAAACACTGGATTTCAGTCACTTTATTTAAATGCATAAATGCAAACTCTACTTATCTAATTATCTCCTGAGTACTTCAAAGAGTAAAATGAGAGTAACTGTACTATTTCCTTAGATCATCTATTTTATATATGTGTGTATAATACACATATACACTTTTGTGTATAAATTAATATGCATATATATGAAGCAAAATGTGTCTCCATGTGTAATATATATTTTATATGTGTGCATATATGTGTGAGATAGAGGTGAAATATCCTTATTCTTAAATTCAGCAATAGAATTGGCCATATATATATCACCATATATAGATGATTTTCAGCTGACAAAGTATTTGAGACTCAGCAAAGCTGATCAAAATTTTAATATATAAAGTAATATATATCTTTATAGTCATAGAATTATTTTGCTTTTACTAAACCTCTTATCCTATATCACTCAAAGAAAGTAATATGACTAAGAAAGATATTAACAACTCGTAATATTGATCACACATGCCCTCTCTTCTTCTTCTTAATGACCCTAATGATCATCTTTTAGGACCAGCTGTTCAAGTTCAATCTATTCCACTTAGTCCTTCTAGAAAGATAGATTCAAACGCATCCTCTTGGCCCATGAACTTGCAAAATAGTTAATGTCAATTTATCCCTTTGTAAACTAACATTATGAAAAAGAAAGTGCCTGAGAAGAAAATATTGCACAAAAAAACCCACAGCTGATTCTATTTAGTAAATGTGTTTTCAGTTTACTGCCGGGGTTTACAGGCAGAGGTTTATTTGAAGCATATATCAAACCATACTTAATAAAAGCCCAAACAACCATGTAATATTCATCTATATAATCTATAGATATAAACACTTCCAAATCTCCAGCTTTATTGAGCTATTACTATTTGAGGTATATTGAATTAGGTAGTGTAACTGTCAAGTTTATAATAGCATGTGCTCAGCTATGGAAGTCACGAGTTATACTTTAGTGGGATGTCAGTACAATCACTAAATGGGAAACAGAGTATACATACTGTTGATCTCAAAAGAACCAACTGCAAATAGAAAGGCTTAGCACAAATCCACATTAATATGTGTAGTCTATGATGTATGTGTGCATATAAACATGCATCATGTTTTTCCCGGAATAGTATTGGCTTATCCCTAGTGTCTTGGTATAATTATTAATAGTGCCTCCTTTCATATACATATAGGTGTATATATGTACATATCTATGTATAATATTGAAATGGACAAATTAAATACCTCACACATTGTATTTTTCTTCTCTAAGGCTATTTCATTTCAAGCATATCAACATGTTTACATATAAATATATATATTTGAATTCATATAGGCACTCACATAAGCATATATTTACATAAATATATGTATTTACACTAAAAGACAGTTCTTTATATCATGATAGCTCATAGGTATAGTTTTTGGCACATAGATTTTTCCTTCTAATTGTATATGCAACATTAGTCACTGTTAGGACATTTTTTCTGTCTTCAATTGAAAATTTTGATTTCAAAAGGAAGATAGTGACAGGCACAGGATGGAGATGTCAAGAACTGAAAAATCTATTTTTGTTCGGTGAAGTTGCGGGGCTGATTGATAATAAGAGCTATAGGTTGCAACTCTGTAAATGGAAATGCTTCTGAAATGGAGAGCTTAGGTGGCTCTTTCATTAAGCGTCCAACTTTGGCTTAGGTCATGGTCTCACCGTTCGTGAGTTCAAGCCCTACATTGGGCGCTGTTTTGACAGCTCAGAGTTTGGAGCCTGCTTCAGATTCTGTCTCAGTCTCTCTGCCCTTACTCTGCCTGTGCCCTCTCTCTCTTTCTAAAATATAAATAAAACATTTTAAAAAAGAAAAAAAAACGCTTCTGAGGCTGCTAGATGAAGCTGGAAGTCAATCTCCCTAAAGGAAGTGGAAGTAAGTTCTTTACAAATATATTCTGTGTACCTGACATAGGATTTAACTTATACAAGATCCTTCAAGTGATGCATTTAGCAATGGTGTTGGAGAATCCACTCTATTACTTCTAAGTCAAGTCATTTTTTCAGACACTTAAAATGTGTTAAGTGTCACTGGATGCCATATCAGTAAACTAGAAAAGCAAAAGGCAATAGCACTTTGTGAAACATGTTAGGAACCATTTCCTTTCCATTTTGAATAAAAGGGAGTGATTTAAAAAATGTAAAGGTCTAGGAAACAAGCTACTGTGGTTAGAGTAGCAACAGTAAGTTTCTTACTGATGGCCCAAAAATATTTGGCTTGAATATATATCTCATCCCCTACAATTATTAAAACAAAAACAAAAACAAAAACAAAAACAAAAACAAAAAAACCCTCCTAACTCCACTATGCACATGAGTCCATTCAATGTTCCTATTGTTCCCCTTTGCTGCTATCATTCTTATCAGTATTCCTCCGAATGCCCTCATCTACATGTCTCCTACCAGTTCTGTTTCAAGAAAAAACGCTCAGAAAATAGAAAGTTGCTACTCCTCTTGTCTGACACACAAGGTTGTGAGAAAAAGCAACAGATCACCCATTCTTTACCCATAATGTTGAGTGGGGGAGGAGGGAAAGTAATGGTGATAAGGTTTGGGCAACAGAATTCAACAGGTATATAATGGATTTAATATGTGTTTGCTAGCCAGAGTGGAGACCTAAATTTCATAAACAGTTGAATCAGAGGACTGTCAACTAAGGAAATTGCAAGGGGCACATCAATCCAGAAACGCAACATTGGAGGGACAAGAATTGGTGGTTAAGAGACTTACTTAGGAGACATAAGGATTCTGTGTGTGTGTGTGTGTGTGTGCGCATTGTTTCATCTTTTCCCTGAATGATATGATCAATTTGGAGATCTCCCTATCATCTTTCCTTACAGTATGCTCTCTCTCTCGAATATGATGTGAAGGGTGCTCCAAGTGGTAAACTGTACATATCCATATTTGAAGTTGAAACTCTTGTATCTTCCTTAGCTATGATCCTGTGGCAAGATATGTTCTGAAGCCATAACAGTCTGTGGACACGTTCTTAGGCTGGCCTTTGCTTAAACTGTAAAACCTAATTATAGTTGCTGCTTCAATAATGTAGTTTCCGAAGCAACAACTTATGAATGACAAATGATTGCTCATATCCATAATTCTTTAATGTGATTTAGTTGACATCAACACAGTGTAACCACAGGAATGACAAAATAATTGACAAGTTATTTTCAAAATGAGAATTATTATGTTGAGTTGGATGTCCATTAAAAGTTGATTCTAAATTCAAAGGCTTCATATTGAAAATTACTTCAAGGATTTAAAAAGTCATTTCATTTCTGCATGTATTTGCAAATATAAGTATTTTATATAACTTTGTATATGTTAATGGAAATTTCTGTATTTTATATTTTCTAAATGATCAGCAGACTTTGCTGTTTGGTTCCCTGAAAGATGAAAGAATTAAAATTAACAGTAAATTTATAATTTGTTTTTTTAAAGCAAGTACCTGGACAATAGTAAATTCTCATAAATATTAAGTTATTGAAAGAATTAATTTTATATTTCTAAATCTAGATTTTGTTCAATTCTTTATACTACTTAATCATGATATCAATTAATTAAAACATTGATAACATATTTTGGTGGTCTTAAAATAGTATGCATAACAATACAATGACTACAATCTCCGTTTTTGCTCTGTTTCTTTCAAAAAATTAAAATTTCATATACCCCCTCCTTCCTATCAAGTAAACCAGTGTTTTTCATTTTATTAAATACAAGTCAGAATACATTTTTTAATTCCCTAAAACTGAACATATTTTCAAAGAGTATGCTCAATGTTACAGATATATCTCTATGTATTAATAGATATATCTGTCATTTTATATATATATATATGATTTTAAAAGCCTTATCATCACTGCATATAATAAAAAATTATGCCAGAGTTCTGAAGACAGTCTCAAAGAAGAGTTCCCAAATGTCTTGAACATTATTGCATCATTAAAATTATCATTGCATCCTGGAGTGATGACTTTGAAAGAGTCTACATCACGTATTTGGATATGTGTGATTCACTCCCTGGGAGTTGGCCCAAACAGATGCTATTTGAGTGACTCAAGGAGGAAAAGGGTATTGAAGAGTAAAGGTTCAGATTGAGAGCTCTGACCATGGCCATGAAGAATGCCAGCAACCAAGATCTTGAGGCAAGAAAGCAGTTGTACCAGAAACTTAAATTTAAAAAAAAAAAAAAAACTATGAAAAATATTAGTAAAAAACAAATCCATAGAGAGTAAGGCTAGTGATTTAAGTTAGAATCATAAAAGAAAGAATTTGAAGAGAGGTAGAGATAGAGTCCTGGTTGAAGCTACTTAGGAATTAATAGTCCTCAATTACTTGTGTCTGTCTGTAAATCAAACAGAAATCTCACTGAGACCGTTCTGACTCCCTCTTGTAAACCACACCTATCCCTCTCCTAATCTCATACTCTCGTAGTCCTTTTCCTCCTTTTCTTTTGAAATTGTTCTCTTCTCAAGACTTATCAGTTCTGTGTATTCCATAACTTATGCATTTATATTTTTAGGGGAGGCAACTACAAGAAATGTTCAGTCAAAAAGGTAGAAAACAAGAGGGTCTTGTTAGCTTTGAAAAGTAGGTATAAAGGACCAGACTGTGCTACATAACATAGAAAATAAATTCAGAGATCCAAGTTATCTGTGAGGATAAAAGGAAGAGGAGGAAAAAGAGCGGAAGCTTTGTGAGGGTGCTGACCTCCATACTGCACGATAAATCCAAAGAAATCCCCCCCACATGCTCCACAATAAAAACAGCAATGATTTTGATAGAATTAATACATCCAATCATGGTTGGTATAAATGGCTTTCTTCTGTGACTCCTGAAGAACTGGTTTCATACTGCTGGACAGAAGTAACAACCAAGGACTGAAGAATACAAACATAGCTATAACCCCTGAGAATAGAAATCATGTAAAAATACACAAAGATTCAGGAAGTGGGTTCTGAGAGTTTTGGATAAGAAAGACACCCTTCCCTTAAATATTTTCAGTGAAATATGCAGTATTTTTTAAGAAAGATTTTTCTATGTTTATTTATTTTGGAAGAGAGAGAGAGAGAATCCCAAGCAAGCTCTATGCCATTAGTACAGAGCCAGATGTGGGGCTCCGACTCATGAACTATGAGATCATGACCAGAGCCAAAATCAAGAGTGGGATGTGCCTCTCCAATATTTAAATTTCTAATCCATAAAGCATGTTTTCCTTGAATTTAGGAACATGGAATAGGTCTTTAATTCCTGATTTGGTAGCATACTTCCTCTTCAAGAATCTCTAAAAGGGAAGAAAATATAAATTATTATAAGAATGTGATGCTTTTGAAACATTTAAATTGGCTTTCTCAAACATAATTACCAGTTTTCTACTCAAATGAAGTATTTGGGAATGAATTTACATGCTTTATTTGTTTGTTTGTTATTAAACTTACTGAAATTAAAAGGTGTAGGTAAGCAACCTCAGTTGAATAGGTTCAATGTGAAATGAAGGATTATTTTAATAGTTTTGTTTTTCTGTGTACTTTTCCTAATGTATAGTCGCTATAATTATCTACAAAGGAGTAAAAACAATTTAAAACTGACAATATGGAAATCTTTTCAGTTTAAATTGTTTAACTTAATAGAGTTAAGTGCAAAGATTTTAATGTCAAATACGAAGATTAAACAACCATCCAATTTGAGAAAACTTTTGCTATTTTATGTATACATTTTTTGAAAAAGTAATTGAGAGTTCAATTCACAAATGTGCCCTTTCTTCTTTTACAAAAATCACTGTGGCTGTTCTTGATGATTTACTCATACTCATAAATTTCAGGAATATTCTGTCAATTTCTTTATGAAATTATTTGGATTACTATGGGATACTGATGACTTGAAAATATGTAGGTCCCCATATACTTGGATCCACTTTTACTTCTTTTAAGAAAATATCATACTTTTCTCCAAAAAGTTTTACACACACTTTGTTATTTCTAGTGATCTTTTGGGTTTTGGGCTTGGTTTCAAATGGTTTGGGCTAATTTTTTTTTATGTGTTTATTTTGTTATCACCTATTTCAGACAAAATTTAAAATTCTTTAACATTTTTATTTTTGTGTATTTTCCATTTTAACACTTTTCCTTCCTTACATTTTTTTGGTCAACTCTGTTATCTACTTTTTGAAAGATATGGATTCCTTTAATAATCATTTAGCAGCAATCTCTTAATTTTTAACATGTGAACTTGGTTTTAAAAAGTCTGAATGGGTGCCCCTGGATGGCTCAGTCGGTTAAGCGTTGGACTTCGGCTTAGGTCATGATCTCACAGTTCGTGGGTTCGAGCCCCGCTCAGGCTATGAGCTGACAGCTAGCTCAGAGCCTGGAGCCTGCTTTCAATTCTGTGTCTCCCTCTCTCTCTGACCCTCCCCAGCTCACGCTGCCTCTCTCTCTCTCTCAGAAATAAATAAAAAACAGTTTAAAAAAACCACAAAGTTATAATGTAATCAGTGTTTCTTATCTTCCTATGAAAAAATAAAGGGATTTTTGACTACTTCAACAATTTCTTCCCTTCCAGCTATACTATCTGGAATTTGAAGTCCTCTATGATTTCAATTTTAAATAAAACTTTTTATTCTTATTCAGTCAATGATTAATTGTATTCACTAAAGATTTACCATTTTTTTAATACTTGCTACATACATTTCAATGTTTCCTGCTAGATTTATATACTTTAGCAATTTATTTGGTGGACCCATGGGTGATACCCACTTTTTAATTTAAAATCTCTGTATATAACCTTCACTCTTGAAAGATAACTGATCTGGGCATATAATTCTAATTTAATAAATATTTTCTTTGTCTTTAATGAGAATTCATTTGCCAATATAATTAGCATACTTGTACATAATTGATTTATAATCACTAGTCACTGCTAATATCTCTTTGAATATATTATTTTTTAATATCTTACCTTAGACTCAGTATGCATTTCTTTATGAAGACTCCTATCTTTCTTCAAATCTAGACAATTATAAAACTTTATACCTTCTAGGAATGCCTTTTCTCTATGCTATCCTTCTGGTGCTCAGTAGATTAATTCTTTATGGGCTCTCAAATTCATGTAAGAAATTTAGTGAGGACTGTGCCTTGAATGTGTATAACTTCTCCTGCCCTCACCACTATGAGATTTCAGCTCTCAATTCTGATATCAAAGCTGTAATGCCCTGTTATCACTTCATTTTTTTCTGATAGTGCTCTATTTTAAAAGTTAAAAATATTTTAGTCTTCACTGTACTTCTACATAATTTTAGTGAGAATAAGACCAAATCCAGTCAACTCCTCTTGCCATTTATTTATTCATGTGCTTTTCTAAAATGTAAATATTCAAAATACAGAAAATACTTAGATTTCTTCCAACTGAAAAAGACTCCAAAGTCACAACATAAAATCTGCGAATTTATTGCTTCTTTCCATACAGCTTATTCTCAGCTCAGTTAAGTTTAAAGACATGCTGTCTATTTTCTTTTGTCTCCCCAGCAGGTTGACTGTGTCTTTTTTTTTTTTTTTTTTTAATACCCTTTAACCCAACTGTTTAGGAAGGACAAGGCAACTTCTTAAAATTCTGCCTATGTTCTCAGGAAATGTCGTTCATTTGGCAGAGATCCCAATGTGTAGCACAGCTTGACTCTCCTTCCTAGTCCCCAGAACAGCCAGGCCTGACACTAGGAAGCTCTTTCAATGACAGGCATTCATTTATCTGAACTTATTCTGAACTTAGAGAATATGGTGTGTGTGTGTGTGTGTGTGTGTGTGTGTTGTGTGTGTGTGTGTGTGTGTGTGTGAGCGTGCATGATGGACTTTAAGAAGCACATTCAATGTCTCTGCAATCAGTCAGTGTTTTTTATCTAAGATTTGTTTTATGTAACAAAATACTTTTAAGGGGATTCCTTTACTTTATATTCTAATGGAAGCCTAGAAGTTTCTGAATGAAAAAGGTTTTAAAACATTTTAGGCAGTGTCCTTGTTTTAAAGTTGGTGCTTGTCTTTGCTTAATCAGAAAGTAGACCTTAAAGTTAACTCATATTTAACTTCAAGTTAGAAAAAAAGACAAAAGTAAAAATGACATGGTGTAGGGGCGCCTGGGTGGCTTAGTCGGTTAAGCGTCCGACTTTCGCTTAGGTCATGATCTCGCGGTTCGTGGTTTCCAGCCCCGCGTCGGGCTCTGTGCTGACTGCCAGCTCAGAGCCTGGCCTGTTTCAGAGTCTGTGACTCCCTCTCTCTCTGACCCTCCCCTGCTCACGCTGTCTCTCTCTCTCTCTCCTAGAAATAAATAAAACATTAAAAAAATATTTTAAAAAAATGACATGGTGTAAATTTTAACGATAGGATTTTATATGGAAGCATTCCGGGACCTTTTAAAACTGTACAATTGGAGCTTTTCAAATCAAACCAAAATTGCACAATTGTAGATTATAAAAGGATGTGTGGCTCTACGTTAATCAATATATTATAAACCTAATTTGTTCATATATTTTCACTTATTACAAAATCTTATTTTATATAATAAAATATTACTTCAGAAGCAAAAGCTCTAGATCACATCCTGTATCTACTATTTACTACTTGTAAAAATGTGAGCAAATAACTTACATTTTGTATGCCTCTTTCTCCTCTATTTTATAATAAGGATAGAAGCAGTACTTATCTCAGAGTAATTGTGAAGAATGACTTAATCAGTCCATGTAGAATTCTTGGTATTGTGATTGGCAGTCAGTGAGCACTCACTAATTGTTAGCTCTTAGCTGCTGCTACTGTTTCTAGGCTACTTTCATCCCTAAATTCCATCAATTGCAAATAATGTTGCTGTCTTTAATCTCCCATTGTAAAGTCAAATTTCTGTTATGGAAGGTTCTTATATATTTGGCTTTCATGTCCCTTATTTATTTTAATTTTATTATCTATTTATTAGGTATATTATTGAGTATAGTTAACCTATTTCTTATTTATAAAAAACCCTTTAGTCTTATTTAATGATTACAAAGGACATTTTCTATTTTACAGTTCTATAGTTCTATATAATTCATGTTATATCTGGGCTCAGTGATGTTACTGGGAAATTTTACTCCAATGAATAAGCTAAAAGCAATCCTTAGGCAAAGTCACCTTTCTGCTTTCATGGCTCTTCTTATAGTTAAAACATTGTTCATCTGACACAATTTTCTATCACATGAATCTTTTCCTATTGGAATATAATATTTGTACAGTAAAAATCTGAATTTCTATGTATATACTATATAAATTGTACAGTCATGATGTGGGCTTCCATTGCATTTGGCAGTTTTATTGATTATTTTAACTAAATCTCTCTGGCCAATATTTAGTTATCCTGTCATAATATTTCATACAATGGTAAAAAGTTAAATCTATTAAGTGATTGTAACATTATATTGGAAGTAATAATAATCTGTATTCTGACAACAGAGAGCTCATAATAAAATTTAGTAAATTTTTTTCTAAAGATACTAAAACACACATACATTATATATTGTATAAGTGTATTATATATACAGTTATTGTATATTAAATTAAATTAAAATACATATAATACACTTTAACACTACAATGCCAACAACATCCCTGGATGATTCAATATTTTAATATCATTATTTGCAATGGAGTTTTATTATTCTAGTCTGTTTATATTTATAATTATCTACATAAAAATTGCTTCCTTTTGTTCCAAAATGTTTACTATATAGGTAGTGTTCTAAAATAGAAACTTAAGGTTACATATAAATATTTGTCTACATATCAAATTCTTTTTCAGATTCTTAAGTAAAACCCTTAAGATAAAATTTATCTTTTACTGTTAAAGAATGCAAGCATCAGATCCAATGAGCTTGCTCCAAGTGACAGTTTTTGGCACAGCTGGAAGATTTCTTTGTAAAATCTCATATTCTGCTATGTTTCCTTGATTAAAGGATTTTAGATTTGTTGAAGAGTGTTTCAAAAATACAGAAAATTTCAATAAACTTTGCACCAATTTGCATTAAATTTATAATTTTCCATTGAGTTTTTCAATACCTAGATGCTATCTGATTTTATTTTCTGGATTTTGTAAGGTTTTAGATCTTTCTCTCATTAAAATTTTTCTCTTTTAGTTTTGTCTTTACTTAGGAAGAATTTAAATGTTTTCTTTGTTCCTTTCTTACAGTATTGAAGCTATAACTTCCGCTTAATTTTACTAATTGATGAGTAGTTTATGAATGTATTTTTCCTTACAAAATTTTGTTTATTTCTTTGTTTTACTTTTTTATTTTTTTAAATTTTTATTTAAATTCAGGTTTGTTACCACATACAGTGTATAACTGGTTTCAGATATACAATTTAGTGATTCACCACCTCCATACATCACCAAGTGCTTGTCACAGCAAGTTCATCCCTGTCACCTATGTAACCCATCCACCCACTCATCTTTCCTCTGGCAACCATTGGTTTATTCTCTATAATTAAGAGTCTATTGTTTGGTTTGCCTCTATCTTTTCCCCCCTAAGATCGTTTGTTTTGTTTTTTGGAGCTAGAGTATTAAGCTGAGCAAAACTGGTCAATCAGAGAAAGACAAATACTATATGATTTCATTCACATGTGGAAGTCATATGTATTTATAATTACCTTTTTGTGCATAACTTTGTGTATACACATATATATTTATATATTTTTGTATTTGGGTATATATATATATATATATATATATATATATATATATATATATTTGCAAATATATGCATATCTTTAATCAGATTACACACACACACAAAGAATTTGAATTTCATAGTAAATACAAATGATACACATGAATGTGGGATTTGAATATGTATTTATCTCTCTCCACATGCTTCCCTATTAAAATCCTTCCTTATCTAAATTGTATGACCTTTTCAGCTATTGGCAACTTCTGGTTTGTAATATTTTAAAATCTAAGCACTGAATATTCTATTAGCTAAATCTGTGTTCATATCCTTTATAATCTCCTTAGAGTAAATTCCTAGGTATGAAATTGCTTTGTTACACAGTTTTAAGACTTTGACTCATAATGACAAGATTCCCTTTGGAAACTTAGCAGTTTATACCTATGACATATGAATATGTATATCTTGAAGATTAGAAATTTAATATTTTAAGTGTGCATCAATTAATTTGTCAATAAATACTAGCTAAACTTTCACATATTTATTTGCCTATTAGCAACATCAATATTATGTGTAAGTTTAATCATATTTTTTTTTCTTTAGAGTTTCCTCTTTTACATTGTTTATCTTATTTTTTTTTTTTTTGTTCAACCACACTTTCCTGTGATGAAATGTTGTTTTTAGCCAAATCATATTGTTTGTTTAGGAGTTTTATATTATTCAAATATTTTTCCAGGGTATGTTTACTTTAACATTTCTTTCAGGGGATGTTAGTGTTTTATTAGAAGAAAATATTTTAATTTTAAGTGGTAAAGTCTATTCATATTTTATGAAATTTAACTTGAGATAATTTTCACAGTGATACTTTACAGTATCAAATATTTTACAGTATACAATATATATTCATATGTATATAATTTAAGCGTTTATGTATCAATGGATTAATTTATTTAATTGTATAAGATAGAAACATAGGTTTATTTTCCCAATATATAAATCAGGCATTTACTTGTATAACTTAGAAGGAAACTCAGGGGGAAAAAGGATGATTTTGAATGAAATTGTATTAAACACACAAATTTTTAAAAATAATTGACATATTATAATATTAACATGATATTAAGGATATATTTTTAAATATTTTTGTTTCTTCATGTTATCTTTCTATTAGTAAATTTATAACCAATAAGTACTTAATATATATAATTTAAAAATATTTGTACCTTGAATTTCATCACAACTATTTGGAAATTTGTAGTACTTTTAATATCTCCACTTTTATAATTAAGTACCATATACTATAAAGTGGTGATGCTAAAAATGAATACAGGCTTTCCAACCCTGAAAGTATGAATATAAGCAGCATGCTAAATTTCTTTTAATTGTTAATGTATAAAAGAACTTTGCTTCCCTCTATGAGTGATTTTGTGTGGATATCTTTTATATTTGTGTGTATTTATTTTTTACCAAGCTTGAACACTGAGTTCTCTCATCAATCTATGTGTTGTTTTCTTTTTTAATATACGTTTATTAATTTATTTATTTTGAGAGGGGAGGGGCAGAGAGAGAGAGAGAGAGAGAGAGAATTTCAAGCCGGATCCCCACTGTGAGCTCAGAGCCCAATGTGGGGTTTGATCTCAAGAATCGTGAAGATCATGACCTGAGCTGAAATCAAGGGCCAGATGCTCAACCAACTGAGCCATCCTGGTGCCCCAAGACCTATAGGTTTTTCTTAATTGATTGATTTTATAGAAAATGTATTATTTGCAAATATTTCCTATATAAAACATCTCCTATGTCTTTTTTTTATATATATTTTTATTTATTTCTAGGAGAGAGAGAGAGACACACACACACACAGCATGAGCAGGGGAGGGTCAGAGAGAGAGGGAGACACAGACTCTGAAACAGGCTCCAGGCTCCGAGCTGGCAGTCAGCACAGAGCCTGACGCGGGGCTCGAACCCACGAACCGCGAGATCATGACCTAAGCAAAAGTCGGACACTTAACCGACTAAGCCACCCAGGCGCCCCTAATCTAAAACATTTAACTGAGACCAGCACATACTCAGGACGATACTTAACTGCCCACTAAAGAACCGGGGCCCAGTTCCAATCCGCCCAGAACACCTCTGCCCATTTAACAGATGAAGAAACTGATGCTCAGGGAGGTGCCACAGGTTGTCCAAGGCTGCACAGGCGCTGAGGGGTAGAGACAGACGAGGTGGGGTGGGAGAGCCAAAAATGTTAACTTTTCTATTTATTATCTCCTTTTTATTTGTGTTTCTTTTGCTGCCCTCTTACACATTTCCTAATTTGAATTCTAGGAATTTCTATCTATTCTTTGCTTAAGTCATTATTTAAACAACAAAATTTACTCTAATTACTGAATAATTTTTACTCCTTCAGGATTTGTACGCTATCTTCCAATATCTTTCAATGAGGTTGAGTGTTCTTAGTAGGCAGATAGCTTGAGGGTATTTATAGATGTCCACTTTGGAAAGCAAACTGAGTATTGTGTTTAAAATATGTAGATTCATAAGCCATGGAAGACTGATTCCTAATCAAGTACTCAGAACAATAGAACACCAGTGACAAATGAAATATACATGAACGTATCTCAGAATGAGTCAGAGTGTAAAGGTATTTATATCTCTCACAAATACGCACTAAAAGGTATCACTCTATTGGGGAGTATATTAAATTGTTGGATACAATCTTTCAGATGTTAGCTTTTCTCAGCTATCCCAGTTCTTGCTTAATAGACTCATTTACAAAGTGTTCATTGTGGCAGAGATGTGATTAAGCACGGATTCAAAATCATGAAATGTATCTCACCAAGGCTATTTTGCTACTGTCACTACTGAGATTAGATGCTGATACCAAAGACCAAAGTGGAGCCTTAAAACGTTATTATACCCTGTGAGATCTGCAGGCAAGTAGCAGATTTATTGAAGTCTATACTTTTCATTATGGGGTGGGGGGCACAATTTCTCCTTATAAGAATGGATACATATTCCAGCTATCGATTTGTTTCCTTTGCCCAGAACCATTATATAAGAACTTGTAGAATGTCCATTGTATGTATGGCATTTTATACAATATCAATTCTGTACACAGGAATAATTCACAATCTTACACTCTAAATTAAACCCCATGAAATCAGTGGCAATATCATTAGTTCTATCACCCAGAATTGGTTAACTCCCTAAAATCGTTGTATGAGTCACCAAAGAATGAATCATGGAAATATCATTTTGTGAGGTAAGGATGCATTTCTGTAGCAGGTGATATAAACCTGAAATCAGCAGCCAACATAAAAGGCTTTGCTCCCATAACCAATTAATAAAGGATTCAGGACCTACATAAAGTTGAGAAAGATACCTCTCGTGATTGTAATAACCAGAGAAGAAATTTTTATTTACCTTCTCAATGATGCTGTTCTCAGTGTTTGTGAAGATCATAGAGCCTTTCCCATGATGCTGGCTTCAGTGTTTGTGAAGATCATAAAGCCCAAGAGAGGAAACACAGCTATAGTTTCATAAATATGAAAGTTGAAACTACCCTTTATCGTTTTTGGCTCTTAATGGTACTAAACCAATAGACAATGGAGGAAAACACTAGACTGTCTAATGTGATGTATTTTGTTTGTCAAGGAGATATTTGGTTGTTGTTAGTCAATGGGTTCAAAGAGGTCTATGTTTAGACCCCAAGAAATTCACTGGGGTATCTTTTAGTACCCCCTGCACAATCAACGTCAATACTGGAAACAGCTTTTCAAAGATTCAGATCCTGAATCTTGTTTATGTTACCTGGAAAATTTTCTAACCGAGGTTTTGACTGAGAGTAAGAGGAATATGTATTGAGTAGTATATAGCCCAGGAATAAACCCCTATTTATATGGTCAATTAATTTTTGGCAAAGGAGCCGAAAATATACAATGAAGAATAATAGTCTATTAAAGAAATAGTGTTGGGTAAAATGGATAGCCACATACAAAATCATGAAATTGGACCAGTATCTTAGATCATACACAAAAATGAACTCAATATAGATTACTGACTTGAAGGTAAGATGTGGAACCATAAAACTCCCGGAAGAAAACAGAGCAGGTAAGCACTTTGAAATTGCTCTTGGCAGTTTTTTGGATTTGACACAAAACTAAGGCAACAGAAGCAAGAATAAGTAAGTGGGACTACATTAAACCATAAAGCTTCTGCACAGCAAAGGAAACCATCAACAAAATGAAAAGACAAATTATGGTATGGGGGAAAATACTGTAAATAATATATATGACACAGAGTTAATATTCAAAACATGTAATAAACTCAAACAACTCAACAGCAAAACCAAAACAACAACAATAACAAAAAACACATTTAAAAAATGGTCAAAGGACCTGAAGAGACACTTTTCAAAGAAGATATACAAATGGCCAGAAGGTACACGAAAAGATGCTCAGCACCACTCATCAGTAGGGAAATGCAAATCACAACCACAATGAGATACCATGTCACACATGTTAGAATAACTGTTATCAAAAAGACAAGATACTATTTGAAATGAAGTCGAGTCCCTGCACACTGCTAATGAGAATGTAAATTCGTTTGGCCACTATGGAAAATAGTATTAAGAATACTAAAAAAAAATTAAAAATTGAACTACTATATGCTCCATTAATCAATCTTCTGGGTATGTAATAAAAGGAAACATAAACAGGATATTGAAGAAATTTTGCATTCGCATATTTATTGCAGACTTTTCACAGTAGCCAAGATATGGAAATAAGCTAAGTGAAATATGCTAGGGAATGACTACTACTGCATTTATTTGTGAAATCTGAAGAAAAAGAAGTCAAACTATAGAAACAGAGAGTAGAAAAGGGGTTGTCAAGGGCTGCGGGGTGGGAGAAATAGGGAGAGGTTAGTCAAAGGATGCAAATCTTCAGTTATAAGATAAATAAGTGAGGATCTAGTGTATAACATACATTAGAGTTGATGGTGTGACTACAGTTGATACACTATTGAAATTTACTAAGAGATTAGAACTTGAATTATTACCACACACACATATACATATATGCATATACATATACTTATAATACATATATATATATATAGTGATGGATGTATTGATTAACTTGGTAGGTGGAATCCTTTCACAAAGGAGACATATATAAAATTGTCATGATGTATGCCTTAAGTAAATCTTATAATTTTGCCAAAATACCTCAATAAAGCTGAAAAAATAACCTGTATTTCTCTCTAAATATACATGTATATGATCTTAAAACATATATGCCTATAGAATACATTTTGTGTATATATGTGTATATATGTGTGTGTATGTGTATACATGCATTTATAATATATATAGCATGTATATATATATATGGTTATCAATTTAGTCTCCATGATTACTTAAGGAAGTGAAAATTATAGCTACGCTTTATATTAAATGTTTTCCCAACCATTCTCTATTGACCAATGGGGAAGGGGGAGGGTACACCGCTAGGATTTCAGAGTGAAGGAGATCAGAGACGTCAATGTATTTATTTCTCTAGGCTTCTCCTGGACACATATGTAGCAATGATCAGGCTGTATTGCTGTAATAAAAAATGCAATTCTTGTTGGCCTGTCCCTGTTTCTATACATTGAGGCACAGTTTTCCACCCTTACTCCTTCACTCTTAAGTTCAGTAAAGGACTTAGCTATTGCTAGCACCACAGGATATCACTATGTTAGTTTCTCTTTAGCCTGTCCACACACTTTTCAATATCATCCTCCGTTGTGTGTGCTATCTGTCATCTGCTGGAACCTTGACTCATAAAATGATACACTCTTAATGTTAAGTAATCAATACAAACTACTATAATAAACAATGTCTAACAAGTCAATGATTTAACAAATAAAAGATGAAACTTTAAATAGAAGATACAGAATATATTATATAAATTAATGTTATATTAGGCAAGTACTAAACTTTATATGAAATTTTGTTATTCTGATTTTAGCAATATTACTTAATAATGGGTCCCCCTATTTCATATTACATTAATATTGTATAGTACTTGTGAAAGGTATAACAGCTCTTTGAGCATCTCAATGTACAAATTTATGACTTAGCATTCATGAAAAGTGAGAGACTAATTATTGTTGAGCATAGAATTAAAAAGAACAACCATTGTTTTTATAAACTAAAAGTATTATTTAAGTAAACTAAACTGTTAGGAAGAATAGTACAATTCTCTAATGGAAACTTTAAATTGCTGATATTTACTACTATACCATACTACCGTGTTAATGTTCGTCAAGCTATGCATGAGAAAAAAATACGTTAAAGATTTTATTCAAATAAGAAAAATAATTTAAAAATAACCCATTCTATAGCTATTAAGTGCCAGGAGTTGTGCTAGATCCTACTTATGATGATTCAGATCTTCACACAATGAATTTACAGGTCAATGTCTTTGGGGAATCCAGCTCCTGGCTGAAAACCAATGTCTGATTTTTCAGGCTGGACTGTAAGCCAGACAAAAGACAGGCAGCAGGGCATTCCAGTCTCTGAGGGGAGCAGAGTAGAGGATGCAAACTAGCTGGTCACACTTTCCCAGTATGTGCATTCCTGGTGCATGCACCTTCCTGCCTGGTGTCCTTTGTTTTAGCCTTTGGCCAGAGGTCTTTACAGGTTCCTCTGCTGAGAGCTCTTTATGGGAAGAGAGAGGAAGAAAAACGTTGATGACATTTTTTGTCATTTGATTCAGTAGCCAGTACT
Source organism: Proteles cristata cristata (assembly GCA_017311185.1). Lineage (NCBI taxonomy): Eukaryota > Metazoa > Chordata > Mammalia > Carnivora > Hyaenidae > Proteles > Proteles cristata. The sequence continues at coordinate 2,090,821 of JAESUZ010002627.1, forward strand.
TTTCCACTCATCACTCATTCTCCCCTGCCTTCTCTCCATCCCCAGCTCCCATAAAACTGCCAGAGCCTTTTCTTGTGGGCTTCTTCAGTAGTGACTTGACACCCACATCTGTGCTGATCTACCTGACTCTCCACTAGCATAAACAGGAAAGTTAGTGATTTTTCCAGTTTTATCTTCTTGCTCATACCATTTCAGTTAAGTGATTAAAGGTTTAAAACATCATCATTTTTGGCTTGTTGCAGTAATCAACTACTCAAACACCTGGCAACTCAGCCCACACACATACTCTCCCTCCACTCAACTGGGTCCTAAGATTGTATCTTGCCCAATATTGTCAGTAACTACTGCAGTTCCCTTAGGCAGATGTGGTAGGATTGAGAGCCCTGTTTTGCCAAAACTCAAGGTTTCAACAGAAGCAGAATATCGGGAAACTTATTTTGAAATGTGCCGACGTGAGAACAATCTATAAAGCAACATACAGCCAGTCAAATAAGCAATGTGTCCTATATCTGGCAGTGTTTGAGCTCTTTAACTGAGGGTAAGAAACACATAATCATATTTTCCAAAGAAACTCATTTCTTTACCCCAACATTGAGGGTATTAAAGGTTTATTGGTGTGCGCATTCCTATTTCTTTTGAAAGCAATGTTGCTAGAATAACCAAGTTGTTTCCCCCCCGCATTTAGGGAGATCCATCAGATAATTAGGGCTAATTATAAGGGTACCAATACTACAAGAATTACTTTGAATTATTAAGACATTCTCACTCACCTTTTAGTCATTACACAGAAATTTATGAATGGTTAGTAAGGGAAAAATGAGAACAATTCTTTTAATTAAGGATTTCATACTACATTTTAAAGCTTTGCTGTTTTATTGTTACGTCCATTTCTCTGTGTATGATCCACAGTCAGGGGGAATAGTCACTGCAAGACCTCATCACAAGTCTCATTAGCTGTAGCTTATAAGAAGGAAAATACAAAGCAATTCTTTCATTGCAGAAATCAAGTAGAAGCTATAATTCAGAACGCATCTCTTCAAATATTCTTTTATAATTAAATTCTTGAGTGCCTCTAGAAAATTTGGAATTTCTACAGCATAAAAATTTATGATCATTACTGGAAATCCCTTGCTATGTTGCCATGGGCCTCAGGGTATTACAAGAACAATATAAAAGTGAGGAGATTTTAACTGTACACATCACCATTATTTGATACTTGGCATGGCTGAGAGAGCATATGTTGTATCTAGCGTGTAAAATAATCTTTCAGAGTGTCTTACCACCTCTTCTTTAGCTGCCATAAGTCCTTTCTCCAAACCTATTATTCCCATTTCTTGAAAGCAATGTTATTCATAATTATTAGCATTTAGAATCAAAAGGGAAGTATCATAAAGAAAAAAGAAAAGAAATAATTCTGACTGGTGAAGTTCAGGGGTGTGTTGAAAAATGAGGCAATGGAAAAAGCAATTCTGCATCTCAACTTGGAGACAAATGGAAGTAGGCAGTTACTATTTTTTGTTTCTTTTTTACAAAGACTGACTTGCTGTTCTCAGCTTCAGCCTCCAGAGGTGGTCTTATCTCAAGTTGTCTCTGTCCTCACTTCCTAAAGGCTCTACAAGTGTCAGGTACCTGCTAGTAATAATTAGTTCTATTTCCATTTCATAAGACAGAAACTATTCTCAAAATTGCTTAAACAAAATAAAAACAAATTGATCATTTTTAAATGGGAAGTTAATGGAGGCTTATAAAGCTTCAATCAAGATAGGATCTAAAGGTTAAATGATGAAAGTCATTATATATCAAGTAGGCTGCCCTGCGTCCTGTTGTATATGGCTACTAATGTTTCTAGAAAAACATAATGTTCTAAGCTAATTATCTGAAGGGAACCTGTGTTTCAATCCCAATTTATATAACAACACTTCAATGGAGGGCCCTGCTTTATTCACCTTGATCACCTATTTAACATGAGTCTTACCCTGTGGCTGTGAGTATGGAGCAGTTGACTAGCCTGACTTAAGGGAGATGTTCTCTATAACTGAGGACTGTGTCAGTCACATCAGGAGAGTAAACAAAATTAATGAGAGGAGAACTATGGAAATATGTCAGGGTAAGAAGTACCAAGAATCTATGTCTCCACCTAGACCAGAAGGGCACTGTCAGAATCTGTGTGATATAACTGTTTTGTAACTCTAGATTCTGTCGAAGGCTTTAGTCTTCCCAGAGAAGTTTCCCACAGTAAATTTTAGTCAATTTCAGCTCTCATATAGTAACAGCTACATATAGTAACATATAGTAACAGCTACAAGAGACTCACTTCAGATTCAAAGACACAAATAGATTGAAAGTAAAAGGATGTAGGGCAGCTGGGTGGCTCAGTTGGTTAAGCGTCTGACTGTTGATTCTGACTCAGGTCATGATCTCAGAGTCATGAGATTGAGCACTGAATCTGGTCCATGCTGAGCATGGAGTCTGCTTGGTTTTCTCCATCTTCCTCTCTCTCTCTATCCCTACCTTGCTCACACCTCTCTCTCTCTCTCTTTCTCTCTCTCAAAATAAATAGATAAGTAAACATTAAAAAAAAGAAAGTGAAAAGATGAAAAAAGTGTTCCATGCAAATACTAATCAAGAGATAACAGAGGTGGTTATACTAATAGCAGACAAAATAGACTGGAAATCTAAAAAGTTGAAATGACATAAAGAAGGATAATATATGTTGCAATAGAGCAAGAAGATATAACAACTTTAAATATTTACATACCATCAAAACGAATGATGCAAAGACTGACAGAGTTGAAGGGAGAAATAGACAATTCTACAATAATAGTTGGAAATATCAGTACTCTACTCTTTTTCTTTTCTTTCTTTTTTAATGTTTTATTTATTTTGGGGGCACCTGGGTGGCTCAGTTGGCCCAGCAGTGGACTTTGGCTCAGGTCATGATCTCACAGCTTGAGAGTTCCAGCCCCGCGTCAGGCTCTGTGCTGACATCTCAGAGCCTGGAGCCTGCTTCAGATTCTGTATGTGTGGGTCTCTCTGCCCCTCCCACACTCATTCTCATTCTGTCTCTCAAAAAGATAATAATAAACATTAAAAAATAAAATGAGATGTTTTATTTATTTTTGAGAGAGAGAGAGAGAGAGAGAGAGAGAGAGAGAGGGAGGGGCAGAGAGAGAGGGGCAGAGGATCTGAAGTGGGCTCTGTGTTGACAGCAGTGGATGCCGGGTGCCAATTCACAAATGGTGAGATCATGACCTGAACCAAAGTCAGACGCTCAACTGAATGAGCCACTCAGGTGCCTGGAAAACATGTAATTCTTATTAGCTTTCCCCTGATTTTTTTCCCCAGCCATTTACAAGTACATTAGAAATTATCGTATGTTGGTCTTACTTTATAGATTCCTCATAAGAAGCCACTGTAGTGGTGAATAAAGATATAAAAGTTCACGTTCTTATATTATCAGTACTCCGCTCTTGACAGTAGGGATAAAACAAGCAGACTGAAGAGACATAAGGAAACAGAGGACCTAAAAAACACAATAAACCAACTATTTCTAAAAGACATATACAAAACATTACACCCAACAAGAGCAGCAAGCATATCCTTCTCAAGTGCACGTGAAACATTTTCCAGGATAGACCAAATATAGTAGTCCACTAATTAAATCCCTATATTTATACTTATATTTATATTTATTTATATATCACACAAACTGTCTTCTCCAACCTCAAAGTATGAATTTAGAAAGCAATAAATAGCAGCAGGAAAACTGGAAAATTCACAAATGGTGGAATTTAAATAACACACTTGTAAATAAGTGACGGATCAGTGAAAACAGCACAGGAGAAGTTAGAAAATACTTAGAGATAAATGAAAATGAAAACATAATCTACCAAATCTGACAGAACGTAGCCAAAGCAGAGTTAAAGGAAAAATTGGTAACTCTAAACACTTATGTTAAAAACAAAGATCTCAAATCAACAACCAAACTTTAAATCTCAAGGAACTAGAAAAACAAAATAAAAGGTAAAAAAAAATAGAGAATATAAAATTAATAGAGATATTCAGTGAAACCAAAAGTTAGGTTTTTGAAAAGATTGTCAAAATTGGTACACTTTTACCTAGGAGGAATAAAAAAAAGAGAAATACTTATATTAGATGTTAATTAGAATTGACATTAAAAATGGAATATTTGATTATACATAAATAAAAAAATTGTGACAAAGTACTATGATTAACTAACTATATGCCAATTCTATAAACTGAATGTTTGTGTCCCTTCTTAAATTCACACGTTGAAATATTCAGTTGGGAAAATTCAGGAGGAAACTGGGTCATGAATTTGGATCCCTCATAAATGGAATTAGCGCCTTTATAAAAGAAACACCTGGGAGTTCTCTGACCCCTTCCACCATGTGAAGAGATAGCAAAGAGGTGGCTATTGTGAACCAGGAAGTGGGTTTTCACCAGATTCTGAATTTGCTAGTGACTTGATCTTGGTCTTTCCAGCCTCCAGAACTGTGAGAAATAGATGTTTGTTCTTTTACCCATTCTATGGTACATTTGTGATAGCAGCCAGAATGGACTCAGACAGCCAACAAATTGAATAATCTAGATAAGATGCACACATTTTTACAAATTCAAAACTTACCAAGTCTAAATCATTATGAAAATATGAACAGACTTATAACTACTAATTTATACAATCTGAATAAAAAATAGTCCAACAAAGAGAAACCCTAGACCTGTCTTCACTGATGTCTTCAACCAAACATTTAAGGAAGAACCAACAGTAATCCTGTCAAGGGAACACTTACTAACTCATTCTATGAGGCCAGCATTATCCTGATAAAGCCAGACAAAGATGCTATAAAATCAATATCCTTAATAAACACTGATGCAAAAAATCTTTAACAAAATAATAGCTAATCAAATTCAGCAACATATTCAAATGATTATACACCATGCACAAGTGAGATTTATTCCTGGAATGTAAGTGTTTCAACATATGAAAATTGATAATGTAATATACCACTTTAATAAGATGAAGGAAAAAAATTATTGATCATTTCAATTGATGCAGAAACAAAATTTAAAAAGTTCAACACCATGGGCTACTGGAGGCTCAGTTAGTTAAGCACCCAACCTTGGCTCGAGTCATGATCTCATCATTCCTGGTCTGGAGTTCGAGCCTCTCGTCAGGCTCAGTGCTGACAGCTCAGAGCCTGGAGCCCGTTTCAGATTCTGTGTCTTCCTCTCTGTTGCTGCCTCTCCCCTACCTGTGCTCTGTCTTTCTCTCTCTTAAAAATAAATTAACTTATAAATTTTCTTAAATAAAAAATAAAATGTTCAATACCTTTTCATATAAAAACACTCAACAAAGTAGGCATTGAAAGAAACTATCTCAGCCTAATAAATCTGAGAGTGAATATTACATTCAGTGGCAGAAGAATTGAAAACTCTTCTTCCATGATCATTAACAAAGCAAGTATTTGGGCTTTCCCCACTTCAGTTCAACAAAGTATTTGAAGTTTTTGTCAGAGAAATAATGCAAGAAAAACAAAAGTCATTTAAATTGAAAAGAAGTAAAATTATCTCTATTCACTGTTGATTTGATCTTATGTATAGAATATCCTGAAGAAAAAACAAAACAAAACAAAAACTGCAGAAGTAATAAATGAATTACACAAAATATCAGGACACAAAGTCAACACTCAAAGAAACTGTGTTGCACTTAGAAGCACCTGGGTGGCTCAGTCAGTTAGGCATCTGACTCAGGCTCAAGTCATGATCTCACAGTTCATGAGTATGAACCCTAAGTCTGGCTCTGTGCTGACAGCTCAGAGCCTGAAGCCTGCTTCAGCTTCTGTGTCTACCTTTCTCTCTTCCCCTCCCATGCTCGTACTCTGTCTCTGTCTCTCAGAGATAACAAAACAAAAAAAATAAAAATAAAACATTTTAAGAAAACAACTATGGGGCACCTGAGTGGCTCAGTCGGTTAAGGGTCCAACTTCAGCTCAGGTCATGATCTCATGGTTTGTGGGTCCAAGCCCCAGGTCAAGCTCTGTGCTGACAACTAGCTAGGAGCCTGGAGCCTGCTTCAGATTCTGTCTCCCTCTATCTTTCTGACCCTCCCCTCATCACGTTGTCTCTCTCTCTCTCAGAAATAAATAAAACATTAAATAAATAAATAAATAAATAAATAAATAAAATTTAAAAAACAACTGTTGTATTTTTATATACTAACAATGAACATTCTGAAAAGGAAATTATTAAAAAACAATTCCATTTGCAATGCCATAAAAATAATTAAATACTTTTAAACAAAAGGAATTAACCAAAGAAGTGAAAGACTTGTCTAATGAAAACTACAAAGCATTACTGAAAGAAGTTAAATAAGACATAAATAAATAGAATCACATCTCCTGTTTCTGGATTGGAAGACTTAATATTGTTCATGTGTCAATGCTACTCAAAGTAATCTACAAATCCAGTGCAATCACTATCAAAATCCCAGTAACATTTTTTATATAAATAGAAAACCAATCCTAAAAGTCATATGGAATTGCTCAGTAACCCAAATAACCAAACAATCTTGAAAAAGAAGAAAAAAGTTAGATGATTCACACTTTCTGAATTCAAAACTTACCACAAAACTTCAGTAATCAAAATAGGGTGGTACTGTCATAAAGTCAATCATGGAGACCAATGGAATATGATAGAGAAGCCCAAACATAAATCCTCTCATACAACTTTAAATGATTTTCACAAGGACACCATTTAATGGAGAAAGGATAGTTTTTTCAACAAATAGTGCTGGCAAAACTGGGTACCTACATGCAAAAGAATGAATTTGTACCCTTACCTAACACCAAACACAAAAATTATCTCATAGTGGATCATAAACCTAAATGTTAAGATGTATACAACTATAAAAGTGTTAGAAGAAAATGTAGGACAAAATTTTTACAATACTGAATTTGGCAATAATTTTTGGATATGATACAAAGGTGTAGGCAAGAAAAGAAAAATATAGATAAGTCGGACTTTATGAAAATTAAAAACAAATTGTGCATCAAAAAGACAACAGCAACAGAGTAAAATGGCCACCCATAAAATGTGGGTAGTATTTCAAACCATGTATCTGATAAAGGATTAATATCCAGAATGCATAGAGAACTCTTAAAACTCAAAAACAAAACAATAGTAACAACAACAACAACAAACCACCCCCCAAACAACCTGATTCAAAATTTCTCCAAAGAAAATATACAAATGACCGATAAACACATAAAAGATGCTTAACCTCACTAATTCTTAGAGAAATGCCAATTAAAACTCTAAATGACATACTATCTCATGCCAATTATAGTGGTTACAATAAAAAAAGCTGAAAATAGCAAGTGTTGACAAGAATATAGAGAAATTGCAATTTGAAATTTGTGCACTGGTGATGGGATTATAAAATGATACAGCCATTATAAAAGTACTATTATATACTGCTTAAAAAAATTAGTAGAATTACTGTATAACCCACCAATTCCACTTTTGAGTATATAACCACAAAAACTGAAAACAGAACATGAAAGAGATATTTGTATAACATATTCATAGCAGGGTAACCACAATAACTAAAACATAGAAGCTTCTTAAATGTCCATTGATCAATGAATGAATAAACAAAATCTGTATATACATAGATATATAGATATAGATATAGATAGATATAGATATAGATAGATATATAATTTGTATATATATAATAGAATATTATTCAGCCTAAAATGGGAAGGAAATTATGACACACATTACAAGTATGGTACTTGAGGATATTGTGCTATGTGAAATAAGTCAGTTATGGAAAGATATATGTACTCTATAATTCTACTTATATGAGGTGCTTAAGGTATTCACAATAGAATGGTGGCTGCCAGGAGGTGGTGAGAAGAAGTAATAAAGTGTTGTTGTTTAATGAATATATAGTTACAATTTTGCAAGATGAAAAGGGTTATGGAAATAGATGGTGGTAATTGATGCACAATACTACACATTAAAATCACTGAACTATAAACTTAAAAATCATGAAGACAATACATTTTAAATATATTTGATCACAACAAAATTTTTAAAAAGTTAATGGAAGGTATAGCTAGATTAAAAAAAATACTAATGGATAGCCTAAAACAAATATCCCAAAATACCTCAACCTTATGCAGACAATTATGGGCAAAAATAGCTACAAAATAGTATGGCCGCTGTTGACATTTATACCTCCCATAAGGTCGGGTAGGTTACTAAAGTTATTACTGAAAGATCAAAACATATGTCTCATTCATCACACTTGTACCATTGGAATCTGGATATAAGATTATATTATATAATAACCTGAATGCTAATCAATCACATTAATCCTGTGGAAGAGAGAAAATCTGGATGCTAGATACAGAGTTTATAGCTTTACCTAATGATGTAATATGTAATTCCAGATTACCAATATGACAGGGAGGTAGAGACCAATTATCTCCAGGAAAGCAGAAAGTATGCAGGTATATGTAAGGCCATCTTCTCAGATAATGAGATAAGTGCCTCCTTGTTTCCTCTACCAAGACCTTTTCTGGTGGCTGGAAAGACAATACATTATTCTCATTTGTTCTCCCTAAAGTCCTCATAATTTTACAAGTCTTCATCTGGGACCTCGATAATTCTTATGAAACCATGCAAAATATGGTTTTAAAGAAAAAATTGGCTGAATAAAATAATCATAAAAAAGGAAAAAGATTTGTTTGATAATTTGAAGCAATTATAAGGACTTTGTGTCTGCAAAGAGTATCAATCCACAATTTAAATTTTATATAGTTAACATTTTGCTATCAATCTTTTTTTAAAGATTGAAACATTGTTTTAATGTTTATTTATTTTTGAGAGAGAGAGAGAGAGAGAGAAAGAGAGAGAGAATGAGTGGGGGAGGGGCAGAGAGAGAGGGAGGCAGAGAATCTGAAGCAGGATCCAGGCTCTGAGCTGTCAGAGCCTGAAGTGGTGCTCAGACTCACAAACCATAAGATGGTGATCTGAGCTGAAGTTGAACGCCTAACCAGCTGAGCCACCGGGCATCTCTCAACCTTTTTATGTAATAAAGTAATCTTATGAAGGGATTCTTAAAAAAGAAAAAAAATGAGAGCAATTATCTTCACAAGAAGTGAAAAGTATGCCCAATATCTTTCCTGTCAAGACAATGATTCAAAGCAAGGACTCTGGCTGGACACTAGCTGGCTTCAAATCCAACATTTCCTTCCCCAGCTGTGTAACACAGATGACCTCACTTGTCTGAGCCTCAGTTTCCTCCTCTGCAAAATTTGGGTTTTGAAAACAACCTACTTCATAGGCCTTGAAAATATTAGATGGGTCAACACATGTTCAGTTCTAATAGTGGGCACCAATGAACAAACATAAATTTAGCTGCTCAATTCAGTAACAAATCAGGAAGTTTTACTTGTTATGTAATTTTGGTATGTAACTTCGTGAATTAATGCCAAAGAATAACCTGATACACCATGCAACATCTCTGCAGATCTTTATTAGCTTCTCTGGAATCTTACTCAGAAAATTTGGGGCCCTTTCTTGTGTTTGGGGGAAGTCTGCAAATTCCCCCTAACTTCAACAAATATATTCTATGTAATGGCCTTTTTGTATAATTTTATAGGAAAAAAATCTATATCCCAAACAACCTGTAAACAGTGATCTGCTTTTTCATTCCATTTAACCATGTAATTGGCTAAACTTAAGCTATCATGTTCAAAGTAATACGTTATAGAGGTTATTAACAAGGGAGATGAGATTTTATTAGCATTGTTTTCTAAAAAATCCTTTAACTTCCCTAAACATTTATAAAATAGAAATAATTATGCTTATTTTTGCATTTCTAGAAATTACTAATTTCACATTGCAAAAAAAGAAAGTTAATCTGAGATACCAAACACTTAATCTATTCCTGAGCTAAATTAGACATTTCTGGAGCATATGTCAGCATATTCAGACCAATACATTTCTAGGCACCAGTAATTTGTTGCCCACAGCTTGAGTGAGTTAATAGATTTTCAAAATTTGCCAAACCTCTGCTTTTGAAGGAATATTTGGCTCAATATACATTTTTGATGAATGTGGCTGGCCTTTTAAAAGTTCATTTCCTGGCCTTAATATGTTGATTTTAGGATGTGGTAGACTGTGAGGAAGGGCCAGCTGTCACAATTAATAGAAGGCTATGTCACTGAAATTCCACTTCTACTCTGTGGATTTTATAACTTGTCATTTATGTCTTTAAATGAGTCAACTGATAAAATAAAAAAATAAATATACTGATTCACACATAGTATACATTAATTGGTTTCACTATTTTCATATTGGTTGACCTGAACCGAAGTCTATTTAACTGAGCCACAGGAATTACTGAGGTTCAATTTCCATATTAGAAGTAGATTTTCTCTTTAAAATGTCAGACCCCACAGTTGTGTGTTTTAGTTTGGACTATCTGTTTCTTTCTCTTTTTATACTATGACCTCTGGCATTTTGTGGGACTCATTATTCACAAAACTTCTGGGATACACTGTATGTGGCTTGAAAAATAAAAGGAAAATATTCCATTTCAAAGTGGTGGTAATTTAAATTTATTGTGATGTATACTCAAGACATTGCCAGATGCCTTTCAGTATAAAAAACTGGGGAGAGTTTTATTATAGGGGAATGAGGCCTGTGAGGGGAATTGAGAGAAGTGAGAAGGATTTTGGGGAAAAGAGCCAGTCTCTCTTTTTTGCATATTGTCAATAACAGAAAGAGAAACTGCATGAAATAAAGACTGAAACAACTATCCTAAGTATCCTCAAAAACAAGGGGAGGAAGGGCATAGGAAAAAGTAGGAAATAAGAAAATTTTCCAGTAGCAAAGCTTGGAAAAACTGGATACAGGATTCCCTAAGTCTAATAGCAAATTTCGGCAAGAGTTTGCCTGCTGGGAATACTATTTTTTTCTGACAATGTCCTTTAAGTAAGTGTTGTTTTCTTTGTTACTTATCTTGCACTTCATCGGACTTGTATTCTTAAAATTCAAAGAAATATTCAACAACCTAAATATGTCTATGCCATATCTGTAAATCAGAGAGCATCACCCCTTTGCTCTTAACCCACCAAGGGCTTCTTCATGACATTTTCCAGAACACCCAGACTTCTTAGCATCCCCTTTAGCTGTCTAGTCTAAACAACCTCTCCTCACATACTCTTTTCAAGTGATAATGAATGTTTTGCTGTTCTTAGAACAGTCTAAACTCTTCCATCCATTTTCCTGTTCAAGATTTTTACATCTGCATCTTCTTTTGCTGAGAACTCATTCCCTCACGGCTCCACATGGTTTATGTATAGCTTTGCTCAAATGGCATCTTCTGAGAAAATCTTTCCTTTATGCTGCCTAAAACACAGCTCTCCCTGCTCCAGACTGCTCACAAAATGAAAATTAACATTTTATTTTCCTTCACAAATCTCCACATAAAATATTATATAGTAAGTATATTAAATATATGCTTATATACTTATTAATCACCTGTTTCCATCCTCCCACCAAATGCATGTTCCATGAGGAACAGAATACTATTATTTACTGATGAAATGCAAATAATCTATCATCAAATCCTATCAATTTGGTAGTTTCAAATAATTACCCGCAATAACGGTCTCTGTTTTTCTCCCGTGAAGTGTCTCAGAGATTCTGGCCAGTAGCAGTGGGTCATAACTACAGAGCGCTGCAAATTCTCCTCAGAAGAACTGACCTTATTTGGAATAGAATGTGGGATATTTCAAAACTATGGGCACTCTTCAATACAAGATAGACTGCTACAGAATTCTACAGAGGATTAAATGTAAAGCTTCTGGTATATTATGAGTGTTCAATAAACAGTTACTACTCTTGTTATTTTAATGAAAAAAAAAACACAGAGATTCTGGTGGTAAACGATTAAGAGGCTCATTAAGATGAGGCTGATAATACCATGAGAACAACAGACTGAACCATAAACCGGCTAATTTACCAGAGACAACCAGGAAAATGGACAAGTAAGAGAAGCCCAGGTGGGATGCAAAAAAAAAAAAAAAAAAAACCTCAAAGGCCAACCTCAAAATTTTACTGCAGAGGGGTCTGAATTTACCTAAATCAGACAGAACCTTCTATACCTCATGGAATTGTCAAAAACAATAGAGCAATCATGCAGCAATTAATGAGGCAATTCAGCTGAGTGTGATACTAACAGAGGCAAAGAGCTTAACAGAAAGATAAGAAAAAACACAGCGGGTCAAGTAGAGCCGCGCAAAAATCGATGCTGTTCCCAGTGCGACTGGGCTCCTGCCCAAGGAGATGATGCCTGTGAAACCATGTCAGAGCTTTAACACTACAGAAGCTGACTTCACCGTAATAGTTCAGCCGAGTTATTTAACAAATAAACAAGGAAACGACAACACGACTGGGGGAAACCATCCGCAGATGTTAGTATATAGTATCTATAATGTGGAGTTTTAAGCAAGAAAAGTTAAAGGCACGTGACAAAACAGGAAATCATACCCCACAGATGGGGGAAAAAGCAAGAAACAAAAACTGCCTGAGAGCCCACCAGAATGTCAGACTAAAAAAAGACTTCGAAATCTTTTTAGTAAAGGTTCGGAGTCATGACATTAGTCAGATGGTAGGTGGTAGGTACAGTAATGGATGCGCACTTCCTACCGTGCCCCCAACCAGCCAATTCAAAATTAGACAGCTATCCATAAACAAAAATAGCCCTGCGAGGGCTCGAAAGTTCAATTAAGAACGTACAACAACAGTGGAGATTAAAAAACAAGGGGGGGTGTTGGATCGGGGCACCTGAGTGACTCAGTAGGTTAAGGGTCTCACTTCTGCTCAGGTCACGATCTCACAGCTCACTAGTGCAAGCACCGCTTAGGGCTCTGTGCTGACAGTTCAGTCTCCCTCTCTGTCTCTGCCCCTCCCCCAACTACTGCTCCTATCCTACCTACTGCCCCTAATCACACAGAACAAGTCATGGGAAAGCTCAGGTTAGCAGGGAAGTCTAGAGACAGCTAGGAGGACAGAAGGGTTAGGGTTAGCAGCAGCCACACAGTGGGCATCATCATGGTTCCCAGAGGCCTACTCTATGGAAGACTCTGGAAGCCTTTGCTGCTGAGGACTTCCACACTCCGCATGAGAGCTGCAGTCTCACCACACTTATCACAGTGGATAACTCCACGGTGCTTCTCAGCACAGGCCCCAGGAACCTGCTCTGCAAAGGGAGCCAGCAGCTTTTGCCACTCCAGGAGCCAACAGACATCACCACTGCACAGCCTTTGGAGGGGGAGATGCTGCCACACCCATGCTGTCCGTGAAGGAGCCACTGTTGAACCACTCTGGAAAATGGGCTAATAGCTCCCTCCAGCACTCTGTCTCCAACTAGAAGCCATGACTGACCTGAAGGCATCTGGACTTCAGATCCCAGCTCTGAGGCCACTCTGCACACACTCCAGACTCTGGCCCCACCTGCCTCAGGTGCTCCTGAATCTCTGATGACAGAGCGCTCCCTGTGGAGTAGCCAAAACCTTGGACACCAGACTCACGGTTGCTCCACACATACCTGTGCTCCAGATCTGTGCTCTATGACTTGCCACTGTCAGTCAATGCCTGAAGCTCCAAAGTCATCCCTGATGACAGCCAGTACCAAAGGCCCAGAGTTGTTCTTTTTTTTTTTTTTAATATTTTATATATATATATATATATATTTTATATATATATATATATTTATATATATATATATATTATATATATATATATATATATATATTTCTGAGAGACAGAGATACAGTGTGAGCAGGGGAGGGTCAGAGAGAGAGGGAGACACAGAATCTGAAACAAGCTCCAGGCTCTGAGCTGTCAGCACAGAGCCCGACGCGGGGCTCAAACCCACGAACCACAAGATCATGACCTGAGCCGAAGTCGGACGCTTAACCGGCTAAGCCACCCAGGCGCCCCGGCCCAGAGTTGTTCTTAGGGCACAGGGGCCCACATTCCAGGTTCTGGCTCCCCGGCTGCTATTTAGTTAATTACCCACCATATTTCTGTTCTGGCAACACTACGGGTGCCTACAAGCTGGATGTGGTAGCCGCAAGGATCTCTTTGGCCATGTTATCCTCTGTAGGAGAAAACAGACTTCAATTGGACTGTAGTAGCTTCTGTCACCAAGACCCCAAGAGCACTCACCAGACACCACGCCTCTGTCCCTGATGATCCCTGTATTCTTTGCCAACACTGACCTCAGCTGACAAAAATACACTGTACACTACACAGTTGGGCCTTCCAGAAGCTGAAACTGTCACACCCCCACCGACTGGCACCCTCATGCTCACCTGCAGGTAAAGTCTATCTCTGTCAATATCAGTCCCTAAAGTCTGGACGAGGTGAGTGTTCCATCAAATGCAGAGCATCAATGCTAGGATTCCCAAGGAAAAAAATGAAATATAGAAATTGCCAAAATCAGGAATAAAAAAGGGTGCATTGTTAACAATCTTAAGGTAGTAAGATTATTTAAAGGGAATACTATGGATGGCTCTATTAACAAATTATATAACTTAGACAAAATGGACATGTTCCTAAAAAAACATAAGATACCAAAAATTACTCAAGAAGAAATAGAATATCTGAGTAGACCCAGAACAATAAAAAAGACTGAATAATTAATGAAAAATTTCCCACATAGGAAAGTTCAAGCTCACAAGACTTTGCTCCTGGATTCTACCAAACATTTAAAGAAGAGTTAATACCATTCCCCTGCCGCCAAAACTCTTTTAAAAAGTAAAGAAACATTTTTTTACTCATTTTATGAGGCATTATTCTGATACCAACACTACACAAAGACATCGCAAAAAAAAAACCCACTAAAGACCAATATTTGTTATTAACATAGATACAAAATCCTCCATAACACACGTAAGGCAAATCCAGCAATATATTAAAAGTATTGTTATACATCAAGGCTAAAAAGGATTTATTCTAGTAAAAGTTGGTTTAAATTCTGAATATCTGTTAATATAATATACCACATTAATAGATAAAAGATTAAATCATCCAGTCATCTAAATAGACACAGAAAAAGCATATAACACATCTAACACCCTTTCGTGGTAAAAACACTCAGCAAGCTGGGAATATAAGACAATTTACCCAATTGATAAAGGGCATCTAAAAAAGCCTACAGCTAGCATATTCAATGGTCAGAGACTGAATGCTTCTTCATTGTGAGCAGAAACAAGACAAGAATGTGCTTTCCAGTTCCTTTCATTCAACATTTTACTGGAGGTTCTAGCCAGAGAAATTAGACAAGAAAAGAAAAAAATTAAAGGCAACCAGATTGGAAAGGAAGAGGTAAAACTATCTTTATTTGCAGATGACATGAATTTATATAGAGAGAAAATTTGACTGAGACCATTTAAAATTATGAGAACTAATGAACTAGTTCTGTAAGATCACAGGTCACAAAATAAATAGACAACATGGAATTTTATTTTCACACTAACAATGAAATCTAAAAATTAAATTAAGATAATAATTCCAATTTCTATGGCATGAAAAAAGATAAAACACTTAGAAACACATTTAATAAAAGAAATGCAAAACTTATACTCTGAAATTTAAAAAATGTTGTTGAAAGAAATTAAAAATATAAAGAAGTGAAGAGACACTCCAAGTTCATAGGCAGAAGACTTATAACATGAAGAAGACAATACTTCCCAAATTGATCTGTAGACTTAATCCAAACCATATAAAAATAAAATCTCTTGGCTTCTTTACAAATATGAGAAGCTAACCTAAAACTAATATAGAGATTGTTGGGCCACTAATTAGCCAAAGCAATTTTGTAAAAAATAACAAAATTAAGTTAGTTTTAACTTCCCAACTTCAGAATTCACTCCATGCTACAATAAAAGAAGTGTGATACCAGTTCAAGTATAGTCATATGGATTAGTAGAATAAAGTTGATTATCCAGAAGTAAACTTCTCTATTTAATAGACTTTTGACAATGATGACAAGACAATACATGAGGGAGGGAAGGGGGAGATTAATAGCTCTTCCAACAGATAATTCCAGGACAACGGGGTATCCACATTAAATAAATATCCATATTAAGTTATTAACTAAATCCAGGAAACTGGATGCCTTCCATGTACAAAATTTAAATAAAAATGAATCATAGTCCTGTGACGCCTGGAAGGCTCAGTCAGTTAGGTGTCTGACTTCAGTTCAGGTCATGATCTCACAGTTCATGAGTTCTATCCCCACACCCAGTTCTGTGCAGACAGCTCAGAGCCTGGAGCCTGTTTCAGATTCTCTGTCTCCCCCTCTCTCTGTCCCTCCCCTGCTCATGCTGTCTCTCTTAAAAAATAAATAAAACATTAAAAACTTTTAAATGAGCTTAAGCTATAAAACTATTAGAAGAAAATATAGATACATTTTTTCTGGCCTTGGGTTAGGCAATGATTTCTTAAATATAATAACAAAATCACAAATTATAAAAGAAAAGTAATTGCAATTCAAAATATACTATAAAAATAGTTAAAAGTCAACTCACAGAATGAGATAAAATATTTACAACACATATATCTGATAAAGGGATTGTATTTAAACTCTAGAAACAACACTTAACATTCAATAATAAAAAGGCGTAGAACCCAAATAAAAATTGAGCATATCATCTGAATAAACATTTCTTCAAACATAATATACAAGGGACCAATAAACATATTAAAAGACGGTCAACTTTATTAGTCAATATGGGAGAGTAAGTCATGAACACAATGAACTCCTGCTTCACACCCCCTAGGATGGCTGTAATAAAAACAGAACAAAAGCAAAAAACCCAGCTATTTACACGTTTGTGAGGTTATGAGGAATTTGGAACCCTTATATACTGCTGCACACAAAACAGAGGTACTCCCTAGGAGAGTAGTGTGGAATTTCCTCCAAAGTTTAAAAATATAGTTACTATATGTCCCAGCGATTCTATCCTAGGTATATACCTAAGAATAATGAAGACTTAAATCCACAAAATAACTCCTGCACTAATGTTAATAACATTATTCAGGATAGCTCCAAAGCAGAAAACACTTATATATCTATTAACTGATCAATTGATCAACAACATATGGTATATTTGATACAATTGATCATTATTTGGCTATCTGAAAGACTGAAGTACTGATACATTTTACAACATTAGTAAACTTTGGAAACATTAGGTGAACGAAGCCAGCCACAAAACACCACATATTATCTAATTCATTTCATATGAAGTATCCAGAATAGGAAAATTCATAGTGATAGAGAACAGAATAATGATGACCTATGTCTTGGGGAGATGGCAGTAAATGAGGAGTAAATGCTAATAGATACATGTTTTCTTTATGGAGCAATGAATATCTTCTAAAATTATACAATTCTGAAAAAAACATTCAATGATGAATTTTAAATGGATGAATTATATGTCATGTGAATTATATCTCATTACAGCTGTTATATATTTTTAATAAGCATATTTACTCATGGAAAGAAAAAATGAAATAATTATCTAAAATAGAAATTTATCATTATTATTATTATTATTGTTATTTTGCTTTGAAATACTTACTGGTGGTCCCCATAAGAATACGGAATGTTAGACAATTATTTTTTTTTTAAGTTTCTTTATTTATTGAGAGAGAGAGAGAGAAGGAGGGAGAGAGTGAGCAGAGAGAGAAGGAGAGAGAGAATCCTATGCAGGCTCCATACTATCAGTGCAGAGCCCTATATGGGGCTCAGTCCCACGAACTGCAGGATCATGACGTGAGCTGAAATCAAGAGTCTGACACTTGACCAACTAAGTCACCCAGAAACCTTAAGCGAAATTCTTATTCTTATGATCATGTATGTTTGATGACTTCAAATCTCAGGTTATGTTTTATTATTCTCTGAAATGCCCATGCAAGAATCTCTAGGCAATCTTTCTTACAAAATGCAACAGCCTCCATAAAACGACTTAGATTAACAAATGCTCACAATTAGTTAAGTGCAATATGCTTTAAACATATGTTCATTTTTGGCAACTTTGAATTTTTTGGTTTGGATTTAAAAATTTTTTCAGATTATTTCAAGTTCTTCTTGATTTATTATTTGAATGTTTTAAGGTATTTGTAAGCAAATTCCTAACATTTTTAATAAGTATGTGATTCTACAGAAGCAAATTGAACATTTGTGTACATTATTTACACTCTACAAATTATACTAGAAACCTTTATAAATTCTCTTAAATTTGCCTCAGAGAATTAAAGGCTAGAACAAGATAAATGAGCAGGAACAAAAATAAACAAAACCAGAAATTTAGAAATGTAACCATTGCATTATTTGAAGTTTGAAAATATATCTAAGTATGTGATGTCATAATCAATTAAAATATCTAATATAATAAAACTTACAAAAGTGGAAACAGGAAGTTTGGTGCTAAGGAAAATCTTCAGAGTTAATCTACAGGTAGTTGTTTTGCAGGGTAATGTAGGACTGTAAAAATGTGACAGCTAAAATTATGGAAAATGATATTAATGGGAAAAATTATGACTTCTGTAATCCATAAAAATGGTCAGAACATCAAAATATCTTTTAATATCTGTTATAAATGTAAGAGGAAATGAAAAATAGAACTAAGATTTATTTAATGCACTGTTATTTAAAACATTAAAATATTTTTATTTCTCTAGAAACTAATTATCAGGAATAGTTTGAACAACGCTGGCCTTCTGTTAATCATATAATGTTTAACATGGAGTGGCCAGCTTTTCAATGACTTAGCAGATTGTCTTACTCCTTTCCAAGTTTGGATCCCTCATTTAGTCCTTTGCACTTTAAATGTTGTGAAATATCTCTGACAGTTACTTTAATGTGAAATGTTTTGCTGGTATCACTTTCTCTAGAACAAATTCATCTTTTGTTAAATCATTTTCCTCATTTATGTCAGTAAGTTCACTTCCACTATGTTCCTCTAGTTTCCTAGAGTTTCTAGAAAAGCAGTGATGTCAACATCTCCAACAAAGGGAAATTTCCTCATAACCCCATCTCTGTTTTAATTCTGATTTCTCTTCCAGTTGTTCTCACTTTTCATGTCTTTGCTGCACCTTCAGCTTTGTCAATTACCACCTGAATTATGCATTTTGTAACATGATGAGGATGGATTTACATTGTGAGACAAGAACGATGCTGTATTATTTTTGTCTGTGCATGAACTGAATAACAGCTACACACGGAACAATCTTTGACAGACTTTGAAAGAAGTGATTTGCTACTGATCATGATGCGTGTCTATCATTTATGTAGTTAGTGATTCATTCATAGATTGAAAAGCAAACTTTTTGCCTCCTGTTAATTACTGACAATATACTATGGTAAATGGAAGATGAACCGTGTTACTACACCAGTGTTACTTAACTAAACCTTGGTAACTGAAACCTCCACATACCACAATGTTGCAATTGAGGATGGGTGGTATTCTAAAGAAACCACTTAGAAGCCTTGGGATAGCTGGAGGAAATTCATTTATATAATTATTATAAGCATTTTGTTGAGTGTTTGGTGGAGATTTTATTGTCAGACAAAATAGAAATTGAGGATCAATTCCTAAAACTCTCTGGAAAATTCCAACACATACGGTGGAAAAGTAAATTTATTCAACATAATTGAATTGTCTTTTATTTTCTTATAAAGTAAACAAAATATAAAATAGATGAAGAAAATATCATTAAAAAGTATAAAATAATTTTAAAAGTACATGTAACTATAATATTACAAATGCTCAATATAATGAACGTAATTTTTCAAAGTCTAATATGATGTGACAGGAATTATGTTAAATGCTTGTGGAAAATTATCAAAGCTAGTCTTCTTAACTCTTCTAAAGGGTGGGTGTTATCTTCCCCAACATATGGTTGAGGCAAGGTAGTTTAAAGCAATATTGTAGTTTTCACAACTAAAAATATGGTATCGGTATATGTGACTATTTTGTTCTAATTCAAAACTACATAATTGTTGTGCCCCAAATTTGATACAAATAATAATCTAATAATTAACTGAAGCTACATGTTCATAACCATATTTGTATCTTTGATTTCTTATATTTATTAATTTTTAGGGGTTTTTTTTAGTGTTTATTAATTTTTGAGAGAGAGAGAGAGACAGACAGAGGGAAGTGGGGGGTGGTTAAGAGAGAGACAGGGAGACAGAGAATCTGAAACAGGCTCCAGGCTCTGAGCTGTCAGCACAAAACCCAAGGAGGGGCTCGAATTCATGAACTATGATATCGTGACCTGAACTGAAGTTGGATGCTTAATCAACTGAGCCACCCAGGTGCCCCTAATTGCTCATTTCTTAATATCTCTCTCCCTTTCTCTCTCTCTCTCTCTCTGAAACTTTTTATACAAAAATTTTTAATTTATTTTGCAAAAGAGAGAGAGTGAGCACATGCAAGCAGGGGAGGGTCAGAGGGAGAAGGAGGGCAAGAATCTTAAGCAGGCTCCACACTCAGGGCAGAGCCCCACATGCGGCTCAATCTTACAACCATGACACCATGACCTGAAATCAAGAGTTGGACACTTAACCAACTGAACCACCTAGGCGCCCCTCTCTTAAACTCTTTTTAAATGAGATCTTGATTGTTGCTTCTCGGGGTATAAACTGCAAACTGAAAGCATGGGCTTCACTTGGGAATTTATTAGGAATTAAGAATATTGGAGCCCACACAGAATCTACTAAATCAAACCAATTTTAACAAGATGATCAGGACATATATTCTATTACTTTTTTTTTTTTTTTAAGAGAGAACGAGTGAGCAGAGGAAAGGGGCAGAAAGAGAGAGAGAGAGAATTTTAAGGAGGCTCCATAGTTAGCAAGGAGCCAAGACAGGATCTCCATCCCACAACCCCAGGATTATTACCCAAGCCAAAATCAGAAGTCGGTTGCTCAACTGACTGAGCCACCCATAAACCCCAGTGAGTCATGTATTTTCTGAATATACTTAGGGAAGCAGTGATCCAGATCACCGACTACTCAGTAAATCATTTTTGTTTAAAATGTATGTGGTTTTGGTTTTTTTTGGTTAGAAGTCTCCTAAAAAGAACTTAATAGATTAAAAAAGATATTTATTAACCAAAGAGCCCTTATAATTCCAGATTCTTTTCTTACCTCAAAAGTAAACCCTATCCTTAAATTTTCATTTAGCTTTTCCTTGCTTTTCTTTATAATTTTAACAAATTTATCCCCTTAATCAAAGTATTCTTCAGTTTTCTAGGTTTTTAAACTTCATATAAATGAAGTAACACTGTTGACATTTTCATCTACTTGCTTTTTCATTCATTACTATGTTCCTGAAATTCATGCATATTAATTGTATTGCTTTATTTCATTAATTTATGCTGGGGGATAGAATTTGGACATGGACATGCCCAAGTTTACTTATTTACTCTCTGGCCAGTAGTTACTTCAACTGGTTTTAGTTTGAAAATTGAAGAATTATTGCTGCTATAGAACTTCCTGAATACATCTCTGGAGTATATGTCTGGAGATTAGAATTACTGTGTCATAAATTATGTACATTACATGGCTATAAAGTTTTCAAAATATTTACTCTCACTTTATATATTGACCTTACCATGGACCAGTAACACACAGTTCACACAGTGGTGTAAGTCTGTACCCCCAGTACAAATAATACTGAATTATAATGAATTGATTATATGGAATTTATTGGTGGGAAAAAAGAAACACAAAATAGAGTCAATCATAGATTTTTTTCACTTTATCATTATGGTGTAATTATTTCATATGCAATATATACATTTTCCATCCCAAACATAACTCACAGGTTAAGTTTTTTCTCTTTATTTTCTTATCATTTTACAATTTAACCATTTTTTAGTTGAATGACTATTTTGTGTCATACACTGATAAATGCAGGATATATAAAAATGGCATATGAATGAGCCATATGTATAAATAGAGCTCTTTTGTGTAGTAAAGCATTAAAAAAGGATGATATCCATGTTTTGGAAATAAAAAAAGATACTCATACACTGCTTACAGGCAGGGATCTTTCTAGGGGATATTAAATAATATGCATTATTAATATTGCATACCAAAATGCATAATAAATTCCTCTAGGAAATTTTATTTTGAAATAGGAAACAAATCAAAGATGTATACATCATTTTTAGGTGAATATTTTATAGAATTTTCAAAATCTTTTTACATTTCAATTAAGCGTACTCAAACTTCAAATATATTAGTAATTATTTTGTACATAATTAAAATACATAATTAAAAATATGTATACAATAGTGAAGTTTGTTCTGGAATAGAAGAACTTGTGAAAGAGAGGAAATGTTATCCTTGCACTATAGCAACTGGGAAATTATTCAGCAGGACTGAAGGTGGGTTATATAATCTGCTGACTAAAGTCAAAAGCTGATGATATTCAAAACCCAAAATGTGTAGTGAATGTATAGAACTACAAATGTGGGCAAGTAGGTTAGTGATATATTACATGTAAATAACTCTCAAAAAAAACCTCTAATTCTACTTTACAAAGGCTCTATAATTTTAGATTATTTGAAATAATCTAAATTTTAAATTATTTGCAAGAATCATTGTTTCTGTTTGTTTACAATGAATTTTCTCATTATCATATAAAACATTTCTACTACTACTTTTTATTCATTGCTAAATGATTTTTTCCAACTAAGAAAACCACCACACTAATTTCTTGCCTGTTACAAGGTGAAATTTCTTCTCTCAGACTTTTCCATTTTATATTACTCCTACCTGTGTTTTCCTTCATAGTAGTTTCTTAATTATAAGCTTAATTTTAAATGTTTTGTTAAATATTGTCCTAATATACATATAGTACATATGTGAACTTTACTCATAATTATTAATAATGTATACAAACACTTATATAATTTATGTTCACAGTCTTCAGCCTTTAAGGAACTTGAAGTTCAAAAACATGACTTACCTCATCATGGCTCCCCATGAGAATCTTTCATGATATATTTGTCATTCATTCTCTCCCTTAAGTAATTTTAATAGTGAAAATGCTTCCTTAACTACCATTCAGTTATTTGGCTTAGAAAACACTTAGTATTTGCTGTCAACTATTCATGCTAATATTTCTTCCTACATTTCATAAATTAAGCTTGTCTCACTAAGCATGGGAGTAGCTTGAGTACGGAAAGTTCTGAGCTTTGACATTATTAAGATACCAAATGAACATTTACTGAGGTAAGTATTCACTGGAAATAATTTCAAGCTATTTTTTCAGGTGTGTAAATGGTATTCATGAATAAATAAATTAACTTACTGAACAAAGACCTACGGTATCTTCTTTGTGTCTAGTACGGTTCTAGGTGCAATGGTCTCAGCAGTGAATGAGTGAAGTATCCTAGTGGCATGTGCAAATATTATTAGATTAAGAGACATATTTTCAAATACCAGATAATCATCACTGTGGAAGACTACTGAGAACGAAGCATTTGAGAATATAGTCCAAAAAATTCTTAAAGGCATATATGAAGAATATGATTCATAATATACAGAAGAAATATCAGTCAATGTGAACAGAACCAAAAATTGTACAGATATAGTAATGCATACACCAGTTCTTTAAAATTACCCTGATGGATATTTAATGATTCTAGTGAAAAAAGTTGGCAATAGTGTTTGAAGAGATGAAGAATTTTAGAAGGTATGGCAAACTCTGAAAAAAAGATAATGAAAATCCTAGAATTAAATAATTCAATCTCTGAAGTTTTTCAAAAAGACATTAGATACAATTGGCAGAACAAAACTGAAAAAGAATAAGCATACTAAAAATATAATTGTCTGGACTAAAGCACTGAAAGACAGCAACACTGAGAAAAGTAAACAAGCCTCAGTGATCTGTGAGACACTATCAAGAAGTCTAACAGGAATAATTGTCATATAATTGGATTTCTTGAAGATAAAATGAACCAGATACACACATGCACACACGCACACACGGAGAAAGAGACAGAGACAGAGACAAAGACACAGAGAGAAAGAGACAGAGTCAGAGAGAGACAGACAGAGAGAGAAGGGAGGGAGAGAGAAAGAGATTAAGAGAGAGAAATATTGGACACAATTAACACCAAAATAAAAACCTAAACAAGTGTGATCACATTTGATTGGGGATGCCCATAAATGCCCTGCTCAATAAAGCACAAAGAAAATCATATACAGACTGAGTATTCATCCTGGTAAAAACCATAAATAATGCAAAAGAGTTAAAAGCAAATGGGGGTGGTAATAGGGAGTGTTTATTACATACAAAAGAATCATGATTAAAGTAAACATAGAATTATCATCAAAAAATATGAACAAGGTAGAATACATAAGGAAAACATCTTTAAATTTTGGATGAATCGTGGGGGCAAAACTTAACAACATAGAATTCCATATCCTGTAAAAGTAGCTTTAAAAATGAAGGCAAGAGAAAATGGTGGCATAAATAGCTCTCAGTTTTCATCCTCCAAAAAAAAGTCAAAAATAAGCAGACAGTTACATGGGTAAGGAGCCTAAAAAGGCTATTTTGTCTGAACAGCAGGTGAAACAACAACCGTTCTTGGATTCATTAGAGGGGTGAAAACACAGCGCAAACCATTACCCCAATATTGGAGAGAGAGACAGGTGATTGCAGGGACTCTCAGTTTACCAGTGCAGATTCAGGCAGAAATGGCCTCAGGAACCAGACTGGTGTAAGAAAACTGGAACTGTAGTTTGATGAATTGTTAGAGGCTTAGGGTTGGACAACTTTGAGGATTAAAATTTCCAAGGGACTGGGATCATAGATGAGGCTCCATAATATTGTGAGACTCACCTCCAGAAGCTTCACCTGTTTCCCACTGTAAATACTGGGGGAAAAAATCCTTCTTTGCTTTCAGCAGGGGAAGGGGACAGAAACCATTTGGGGATATATCATAGCATTTGGTTCTTTTCGATGAGGTCTTCCCTCAGGGGAAGCTAGTTAACCAGAACCTAACTGAACAGTAGTCTCTCACTAGCCATCATGTCTCACAAAAGGAGAGAAACAAAATCTGAGAAACATTTGTTAAGTTTATAGTTCAAAGCATAGGATTTAGACCTGATCACAGAACTAGAGAACAATTTTCTTTGTCCCACACTTCACCACATTACTAAAGGATTATTTACAGTACATCTTTTTACCTGGGACATCGTGTCTGGCAGTTAAGGGAAAAAAATGTCTGGCATAACAAAAGGCAAAAAACACAAATTGGAAGACACATAGAACATTTTCCAAGATAGATCACATCAGGCCCTAAGACAAGTTTCAGTGAATATGAAAAGTTTGAGATACATTAAGTATCTTTTCTGAAAACAAAAAATTCAATGAGGCTACAAATTGTTAACAACAGGAAATGGGAACGTTCACAAATATGTGGAAATGGTACTCTTGAACCACTAAAAGATCAAATAAGAACTCATGATGGAAATTAGAAAATCCTTAGGGAGAAATAAAAATGTAACACAGCGTACCAAAAGTTATGAAATGCACAAAGGCAATTAGTTGATGGAAATTTACACCTGCAAATTTCCCACACTGAAAGAGAGTAAAGATCTCAGTCAACAACCTAATTTTATTCTCTGAGCAACTAGAAACATAACAGAAAACTAAGCCCAAAGTTAGTAGAAGGGAGGAAATACTAGTGTCAATCAATAAAACAGAGAATAGAAAAAGCACTAGGAAGAACCACAAAACAAATTGGTTCTTCCAAATGATCACCAACATTGAAAAACATTTATCTAGAATAAGGAAAAAGAGACCAGACACAATAGCTAAAATCAAAGTGAAGGTAGGAGTGTTGCTACTGACCTTACAAAAATAAAAAGGACAATAAGAAAATATGCAAACAATGTACTCCAACATATTAAATCATCGAGATAAAGTTGACAAAATCTAGTAACATACAAGTTACCTAACCTAAGAATACATAGAAGTCTCAATATACCTATAAAAAAGCTGTAACAGTAAATTAGTAATGAAAAACTTTTCCCCCAAAGAAAAATCTAGAGGGTGTCATTGGCGAGGTCTACTAAACATTTAAATTAATTAACACCAATCTTTCTCAGACTTATGAAAAAACACTTCCTAACTCATTCCATGAGTTCAGCATTATCCTGATGCCAAAGCCAGATAAAGAATCACAAGAAAAAGTTCCAGGTCAGCATCCCTAATAAATATTTATGCAAAAATCCTTAACAAAGTACCAGCAAGTTGAATGCAACAGCATATAGCCAAATGGTATTTATCACAAGATTAAAAAGTTGATTTAGCATTAGAAAGTCAATCAATAATAGTACACATTAATGGTGGGGAGAAAAAAATGTACAAAAAAAATGAAGAAGATACCCTTTGATGACTAACACACACACACACACACACACACACACACACACACAAACATGCACCCACTTACTTACTCAGAAACCTTTAAATAGTTCCATGAATAGTCAAAACAACTTTGCAAAAGAACATTTTTAGAAGACCTTCTCTTCAATTCCCAAAGTTACTACAATGCTACAGTAATAACAAAAGTGTCCATCCTACTGGCATAGAAACAGATACATAGATCCTTGAGATGGAATTGAGAATCGAGCAACAAACTGTATATCTCTTCCCAGCTGATATTTCACAACAGTGTGAAGCCTATTAAGCTGGGAAAAAAGTCTCCAACAAATGGTGCCGATACACTGATTTTTCTCATCCTACCTCACTCCATAAACAAAAACTAACTCAAAAAGAGTCAAACACCTAAGTGTTACAACCATGAAACTCAAAAAGAAAACACAACAGTAAATCTTTATGACCTTAGATTTGTAATGTATAATTTATACATTCATTATATAAATTAATAATTTATTTTTTGTTTGAGAGAGAGAGAGAGCAAGTGGAGGAGAGGAGCAGAGTGGAAAAAAGAGAGAATCCCAAGCAGACTCCCAGCTCAGCATGGAGCCTCATGTGGGGCTTGATCCCATGACCTGAGCAAAAATCAAGAGTCAGGTGCTCAACCAACTGAGCCACATAAGAGTCCCTGTAATGGATTTTTAAATATGACTCCAAAACTATAAGAAACAACAGAAAACATAGATAAATTATACATCATCATCTTAAAATAGTGCATCATAGGACATTTCCACAAAGTGAAAAGACAATCTACAGCAGGGGTAAAATCTGCAAATCATATATCTGGGAAGGGATGAATATCCAGAATATGCATATATTTTTAAAGCTCCTAAAAGTCAACATCAAAAAGACAATCTAATGAAAAGTCAAGCAAAGTATATGAATAGAAATTTACCAATAAACTGTCCAATAAACACATGAAAAGATATTCAACATCATTAGTTACTGGGCAAACACAAATACAAACTATAATGATATACCACTTCACATCTACTAGGATGGTGGTGGCCAAAAACACAGAAAACAAGTACTTGAGAAAATGTGGAAGAACTTAACTGCTTGTGTATAGGATAGCAAAATGGTGTAGTTATGATGGAAAACAATTTGGCTATAGCTCAAAAAGTTAAACAGAAATCTACTACAGGACCCAGAAATACTACCCCTAGGTAAGGACTGAAAACAGAGACTCAAAAAGATATTTGTATACCAATGTTCATCACAGCATTATCCATAATGGTCAAAGGTAGAAACTTAAGGAGTACCTGGGTGGCTCAGTCAGTTGAGCATCTAATTTCAGCTCAGGTCAAGGTCATGATCTTGTGGTTCATGAGTTCAAGCCCTGCATTGGGCTCACTGCTGTCAGTGTAGAGCCCACTTTGGATCCACTGTTCTCCCCCTCTGCCCCACCCCTGCTCATACTCTCTCTCTCTCATGCCCTCTCTCTCTGTCTTCCTTTCTCTCAAAACTAAACATTAATTTTTTTTTTTAAGTTAGAAACTTAAGTGCCCTTTACCTTCCTACAGTGTTGGTGGGAATGTAAACTGGTACAGTCCCTCTGGAAAACAGTGTGGAGATTCCTCAAAAAGTTAACAATAGAACTCCCCTATGACCCAGCAATAGCACTACTAGGAATTTACCCAAGGGGTCCAGGAGTGCTGATGCATAGGGACACATGTACCCCAATGTTCATAGCAGCACTCTCAACAATAGCCAAAACATGGAAAGATCCTAAGTGTCCATCAACGGACGAACAGATCAAGAAGACATGGTTTATCTATACAATAGAATACTACATGGCAATGAGAAAGAATGAAATTTGGCCATGTGTAGCAACATGGATGGACCTTGAGAGTGTTATGCTGAGCGAAATAAGGCAGAGAAGGACAGATACCATATGTTTGCATGTATAGGAGGATTAGGAGAAACTTAACGGAGGACCGTGGGTGAGAAGAAGGGGAAAAATAGTGGGGGAAAGGGAGGGAGGGAGGCAAACCATGAGAGACTCTTGAATGCTGAGAACAAACTGAGGGCAGATGGGGTGGTGTGGAGGGTAAAGGGGGTGATGGGCATGGAGGAGGGCACCTGTAGGGATGAGCGTTGAATGTTATGTGGAAACCAACTTGACAATAAACTATTTAAAAAAAGAAAAAAAAATTAAAAAAAAGAAAGTTAAGTGTCCTTTAACAGATGAATGAATAAACAAAATGTAGTTCATACATAATATGGTATATTTTTCAGCCATAAAAAGGGATGTTCTGATAAGCTTTTAAATTTTTAGGCTAATATAAAGCTCACTCAGAGGGCACATTGTCTGGTTTCACTCATATGGAATATCTAACACAGAGGCAGAAGGTAGATTATAGGTCACCGGGGGCCAAAAGAAGGAAAAATGTGGAATTATCACTTAACTTTTATAGCTGTTCTATTTGAGGTGAAAAAAACTTGAAATAGATAGTGGTCATGGTTGTACAGAATTGCACAGGTGATTTATGCCACTGAAGTGTGCACTTAAAATTATTAAAATGATAAATGTTATGATATTTGTATTTTTTTTACATGTTTTTAAAAAGAAGGTAAAATTGCCAGATACACAAAATAATCTCTTATGATCACAAATCAGGTAGTGTCTGGGAAATGTCACTGTACATTCATGATAGAATAAGAGTTAGAAAGATGAATAAGACCATAGCATAGTGGTTCTCTCTCCACTAGAGATGATATGACAATATTGAGAGATAATTTTGGTTGTCACAACTCCCACAGAAGGTCAGGATCAGTTCTGGAATCTAGTGAGTAGAGGTCAGGGATGCTGGTAAACATCTCATGATGCGCAAAAGACCCCCTACAACAATTATGATGCCTAAGGTGACAACAATGCCTAATAAGCCTCCTGAAAAGTCTTTGGGATTCTCTAGGGATCTCTCAACCTCCAGGTTAAAGTTCAGTGTGGTTTAGGAGATCTTTAATGATTTATGAGCCAAAAAGATCTAAGGTACCCTTCTTCAATTACAAACGTAAATCAGCAAAGAAACAGTACTACCTTTGTTAAAGAAAAGATACATTTACCATTCATCAACAGATTTATTTTACCACATACTATATATAATTAACCATAGGCATCGAACTCTCATTGCCTAACAAAAGAATAAGCCAGATTAGGCATGGTCCACTTCAATTCATCTTCAATTCTGTCAAGCAAAATGTTCAGGCTGGAATACTAGCATACAACGAACACGTAGAGAGGTGCCTGTCTTTATTTCCCCTGCAGTAACAAGTACCAACATGGTTTGGTAGCTCTGTTTAAGACCTTGCTATTTACTTGAGGACACAAAAAGTACCCTACCTACTTCCTGCTTCACACTAAGCAAGGCTCAGCATGACTCCCATAGGGTTTCACTTTTGTGTCACAAAAGCCAATTCAAGGATGCCTTCTAAAAGGCAAATAAGCACTGAGTCAGAAAACAGGGAAAAAGGCTCGGAGATAATGACAGCTCTCCAGGAGGGAGAGCGCATCACTGGTTATATGCGAACTGTCCAGATGTGGAGTGGATATTGCCAATCTGAAAGAGACGAGACAACTTGGAGTGCACTGAAAAAAAATAGTTGCTAGTTACCTTTTGTTCTGGAAAGGTCTTCTGAATTCACAGTGACAGCAGGATTCAGCTCTGCAGTCACTTGTCTTTGATCCCTCACACCTACTTATGTGATAGCCTTCATCCCACTGTAACCCCTGAAACCGAAGGGGTAGTTACCTACACCAGCATATCCAATGACAAAGGGGCAAGTGCTGAAATTCTTTTTACATTAATGCAATGCTGATCTCTGATTTTATATCACAACATTAGTAACAAAGGGGTCCTTTGATATTTGGAGAGCATCATTCTCTTGAATACATTGCAAAATAAGCACTTCAAACGCAGAATACCTAAAAAAGTGAGAATAGTTACATCCTGAGCATCTCCTTCTTCCCTAAGTACCATGCCAAATATTTTCTGACTAAGAGTCATAGAATCTTTACAACTTCTCTATGAAGTAGCATTAGTATTACCTTTTAATAAGGAAGGAAACCAGTACTTAGAGTTTTGGAGGAATAAAATCACAAATTTATTAGTGATAAAGCTTGGGTTAGAATCAAATTTCTTAAATTCCAAAGTTCATTCTCTGTAACCAAAAAGTGATAGTGCCTCTTTATATCATTGTGATTACTTTATCTTGAAAGAAATGTCTACCTTATTGAAAGTTATAAAAATGTGTCCAGAACTACCAAGGGCCATAGACAACCTCAATAAATATACTTATGATAAGTTACAATACAAAAAAATAATCATAAAGTTAGAAAGATAATTCAGGCAACTGAATAATAAATATTCAGTTTAACTGAAATATAAGTTATTTGTAATGAAAGATTCTAGGAGTTCACAAATCAACAAGTAAGTTTTGTATATGGGTATCACTAATCATTAGCTATATGCAATCCATAATATCTTCTCTGTATATGTAAAAAAACCCAGAAATAATAATTTCTATGAAACACTAAAACCAAAAGGGAAGTTCAGATAATTATCTCTCATAGTTCTTTTTTTAAATGTTTATTTATTTTGAGAGAGAGTATGAGAGGGAGGGGGCAGAGAGAGAGGGAGACAGAAGATCTGAAGTGGGCTCTGTACTGACAGTGGACAGCCTTACGTGGGGCTCAAACTTATGCACCTTGAGATCATGACTAAAGTTAAAGTCAGATGTTCAACCCACTGAGTCACCCAGGCATCCTGTATCTCTCATATGTCTTACTCTGTTACTTGCAATTTTAACCCATATAATAGGTGCAGAACTATATAAATGCAAAGTTAAGCCACATTTATTCTGGATGTAGTTACTTGGTTATTATTTTACACATATCTTGAACTCATTAGTAAACTATGGTGTATTTTTCCTTAATTTTTTCCTGTTTATAGCTCCATTTTCTGAGAAATTCTAGATATTCTTTCTTCCTATCTCTCTCTTTATTGTTATTAAAAAAGGAGCAAGTAAAATATACATTAAAATCCAAGCTGAAGTCATGAGCAAATTGTGAGTTATCAATAAAGACCATTTTTCCATCAAGTCACAATCTACCTTTTCTGCTGTTTCTCCTAAAATTATGCACTCACATTCTCCATTTCTTCTTTCTCTCCTGTCAAACCTCTCAAGGCTTTCAAAGTTTGTATTTGTACTTTAAATGCCATTCCAAATGCCAGTCTCTTCCTTCTAAATAAAAACAACAGCGCCCCCCAATTATGTACTATTTATCATCATATATTTTTCTATTATGGCCTTTATCTTATTCCACTTATTTTACACACACACACATTACTTTTGCTTCTGCCACTACCTTTAATAAATTGCAAATGGTGAAGTGATTTTCTAGGTGTCTTAATCTTCAGTAGCAGTGAATAGGGGGAAATTATGGGTGTATAACCAACAAGTAAGAAATTTAATATTTAATAGGACATTAAGGATAATTAAAAATATGAAACACTAACATTTGGCTATGATGTATGGTAATAGAAAAAGAAATTCTTTCCCAAATTTTGATTTATTTAAAACCTTTTTTGAATGATTTTGGTGAACCTTAAATTTTCATATATTAAAACAAAAAAATGAAAACTCTCAAAACAATTACTGTACTACTATTAATATGTTTTTGATAAGGGTGAATGTAATTCATTATTAATAGCATCAGCCACAGTACTTTCGGTCCCAAGCATGCTACCGACCTGGTATCACAGTAGTTTAAAGTTTAAAGAGTTAGGCTATAACTACAGATTATTTTTATAGGGAATTATAAAGTATTTATTTATAATCAGTATTTTTAATTTTTATCAATTGCAAGATGGCAAATCTCATGACTTTTTGCCACCTTGTAGAAAATAATGGGAAACCACCTTACCACACTGAAGATGCAGGAATAAAGTCTCTTCTGATAAATTTATCAGAAGCCACAGTTTATACTACTGTATGTCTTATTTAAAAGTTGCTAAGATGGGTTCCTGGGTAGTTCTGTTGGTTAAGCGTCCAACTCGATCTAAATTTAGGTCATGAACTCATCATTCTTGGGATTGAGCCCCATGCTGGGCTCTGTGCTAACAGTATGTAGCCTCTTGGGAATTCTCTGCTCACCCTCTTTGTCTCTTTTCTCTCTCTGCCCCTCCCCTGCTCTTTCTCTCTCTCTCTGTCTTTCAAAATAAATATATATTTTTTAAGTTGTTAAGATAGTAGATACTAAAAGTTCTCATCACAAGGGAAAAAACATGTTTTTTCTTTTTCTTTTTCTTTATTGTGCCTGTAAGAAATAATCAATGTTAACTAATTTTACTTAGGTAATCATTTCACAACACATGTAAACAAAAGTCATTCTACTGTTCATCTTAACTTATACAGTATTATATGTTGATTACATCTCAATAAAAATAAAATAAAATAAAACATTACCCAATTACCTTCAGGATTCCACAGGTAAAATTCAAAGAAAAATTTATCTTTAAAAATTTAGCAATAAATGAGGTGTGTGTCATGAGTAAAACCCAGAAAAGAAACAAAAAAATAAGAGCCTCCAACAAATTTAATTCTTGGATTTGTTATATACATATAAGATATCCCATATATTATTTTTTAAATAAAAGAATAAAAAGAAGCAGGGAATCAAATATCATCAAAAGGAAGATGGTAGATTTTAAAAGTACCAACAAGTGCTTTTAGAAATGAAAAATAAATATGATTACTGATATTAACAGCTTAATAGACATATTTCATAGCATATAAGGCAAAACTGAAAAACATAACTAAAGGAATGCCAAATTCAGCTTAGAGACACAAGAAGATGGAAATAGTCTATAGAGATTATGAGAAATGGAAAATAGAATTAGCAGTGCAATATATAGTTGCTCTGATTTCCGGAAACTGTAAAGAGAGTTATGGAGCTAGAGAAAATACTGGAGGGAGATGTTGATTTACATCAAAATGCTCTCTCTCAAAACAATACTGAGATTCCTTCAGTATTATTGAGTAATCAGTTTCAAATATTATTTATCTCTCTCTCGTTGCCAATGTGTCTTCCTGTATCTGCAAAAATAGATGGACATTTATTGTTTAATATTGCAAAGTGTGTATCTGTTGTGAATATAACACTAATCCTTACACATGACTGCACCAAGTGACTCAAAGAGAAGAAAAAAAAGAATGTTCAGCACTGTGGAAAATGACACTTCCTTGTAGAAGAACCTACGCTATGCATGCTGTTTGACAATTAATTAAACTGTGTTTCCCTTACCTAAGTGTTTCTATCATTCAAGTTCTCACTCTGGGAAGTAAAGTCTGCATTCTAGTTGAGTGGTAAGCACATGACATTCAAAGCAGGTAATTTCTCTTCTCCTCAAGGATTTAAGACAAGTGACGTGGAAATTATCTTTCTGGGACTTGAATGGAGCTTCATCTGTTCATCTAAACATCTAAACATCACAAGATTGGATGTTTAGAATTATGGATCATACTGTGCCAGAACTGGGGACTAGGTCCTGAGAGAAAAAGATATTCATTCTTAAAGAATGTATTGTTCTTATAGTCATGAAAATGTAGTGCCAAGGGCAAAGGCCATTTTAGACTGGTCTAATGTGGTATGAAGTGCAAATGGAAGAGCAATAAAGTATAAAAATTAAGATCAAGTTTATTTCTAGTAGGAAAGGAGTGGGTGCTTTATCTGTATTGTTTTCACACTATAACAGCTTATAACAAAAGAAGCGCCAGGGAGCTCTCCAGAGTCTCTCTTTCTGTCCCTTTTAAAGAATATTTATTTATTTTGAAAGAGAAAGTGTGTGAGAGCATAAATGCAGGGCAGAGAAAGAAAATCTCAAGCAGGCTCCATCCCCATCAGCCCAGACCTTGACATGGCACTCAACTCAGGAACCTGGAGATCATGAACTGAGCTGAAATCAAGAGTCTGACGTTTAACCAACTGAGCCTCCCAGATGCCCCAGAATCTCTTTTATAAAAAGGGCACTCTTCCTGCTTGTGAAGTTTCCCTCCTTATCATATAATCAACTGCCCCATACATCACCTCCAAATACAATCACATTGGGGATTAAATTTCAACATACTCATTTGATGCATTCAACCTATAGCAACTGATAATGTTCTATTTTACAAATAGTGTAGTTTATTCAGAGGTGTTTATTATTAGGCTTTGTAACATTCAAAGATAATAATTTGGCTAAATAGATCCTTCTCCAGTCCTCAAATGCTTCCATAGTCTTTGTAACTACCATTTAACATAATATATTTTATTGTCATGCAGCTTATATTTTACATTATAATAAATATTAATAATGAAATTGCATGGTAAACTTCCGCATGATCATAAAATCACATTAGCACAGCGTGTGAATTTCTTCTCCATCATCACTGAACACCCTGTCTGTCACGCAGTCTCAAGGTTGGTATCTGTAAGTGGAATGTCATTATCACCATGAGTCTTCTATTAAAGTCGGACTTTGTTACAAAGTCACATGGCATGTGTACCAAAACATCCTTGTCTGTCAGATTATTCACATGTTTTATCTCAGAAAAAAAAGTTTTTCTTTGACTCTTTGAAATCACATAGAAAATGCATTTTCAAAATAACTGAATTACTATAAATATTTAATTTTATTATCTTAAAAGAATAGTTAGAAACATAATGTTAGCAACTGGGTATTTCATTCATCATTGAATGCTATATGGTTAATGCTTATTCCTAAAATTTTCTACCCTAGACTCAACCTAATATTCCAGAGTTGAAATAAGTTATTCCAGAAAAATTCTATTTCTTACAATGTAACATTCAAAAAGTTAGCAACTTTTGATAGCAGAACATTTCCATTCATCTTTAACTAAATGACAGATAGAACTGTAAAAAAGCCAATTATTAACTATACTGTACTAGAAATTGAGTACATTCGGGATTATAGAATTTTAAATGTGTTAAATTTCATTTTGATGGCTCAAAATTTTTAAGCTTTTAAAATGGTCTTGAATATTAAAATTGTAATTTAATATTACTTCTCTCTTGCCTAATTCATGTATGCACTTAGAAAATATGCCTTTTGTTCTGTTCAGTCTTTAATTAAAAATAAATTGAATAATTCATAACAAAGGAAAGAATCACATTGTACTTAACCAGAGTCAGGTAGGAAAGCTGATACTTTCCATGGGAATGATCAAGTAGCAAAGTACATGCCAGCTATAACCAGAGTATTTGGTATATATTTTTTATTATTTCACCTAATCACTGACAAAAATCAGCCATAGGGACAAGTCCTGGCAGTTTGATATTTGGGGTCAAAAATGGTCAAATAAAGTTCAGCATACGAATATATTAATTCTTATCTGTATGTTTAAATTTATGTTCAGGAAGTAACTTCTGTTTGTATTACTCCAGCTTTTCTAAGGCTCAACTTCACATTTTATAGTAAGCTTGACTGGTTTAACAAGTTAAAATTGCAGCTTAAGCCCGTGAGTCTCATGGTTTTTTCTTTCTGTTATAAACATATTCCTATATTTGTATTTATACAATATGATTATAAGTGAATGGTAAATTAAAACAAAAGTATGGAGGAGCGCTTGGGTGGCTCAGTCAGTTAAGCCTCCTACTTTGGCTCAGGTCATGATCTCACGGTTCATGCGTCGAGCCCCACTGTGTACGGCTCTGTGCTGACAGCTCAGAGCCTGGAGCCTGTTTCAGATTCTGTATCTCCTTCTCTCTGACCCTCCCCTGCTCATGCTGTCTCTTTCTCTCTCTCTCTCTCTCTCTGGGAAATAAATAAACGTTAAAAAATTTTTTAACTAAAAGAAACCCCAAAGTATGGAATTGAACATATTTTACACAACTATATATAAAATGTATGTCATGAGTTGTATGTTGTATAGAAATAAGTATCTTTCTGGAATTGTGTTACGTACAACAAGCCAAATATTTAAATATCTAAAAATTATTCTTTCAGATTAATATTAAAGTTTCCACTTTCTGACATACAAAGAAATTTTCCCCATGCCAGTCTAAGGGAATAGCTATCATACATTGTCAGATGATTAAATAAATATAAAATTAGAGTGGTAAAATATCTTCCTAATAATAAATTCAAAAGTTTAAAATAATCATGTAGATTAAATCTATTTTCTTAGGTTCAGGTAGATTTCAAGATAACTTTAGTAAAATTCATCTTTGCAGAGGGTACTGACATTCAGGACAATGGTCTTGAGATATTGGTCTATCAATAACACAAACTGCTCTGTTTCTCAGTGGGTCATCTATAGAAAATGTGGTTAACTTAGTACTTTTTTAAGGTAAATTCTGATTCTAAATCTCTTTGATTTTATTTTTTTCAATTTTTTAATGTTTATTTACTTTTGAGAGAAAGAGAGAGAGAGGAGAGAGCAGGGGAGGAGTGGAGACAGAGGAAGAAACAGAATCTAAAGCAGGCTCCAGGCTTCGAGCTGTCAGCACAGAGCCCGGAGCCAGACTTGAACTCACGAACTGCGAGATCATGACCTGAGCCGAAGTCGGTCATTTAACTGACTGAGCCACCAAGCTCCCCTAAATCTCTTTGATTTTAAATAACTCAGTTGTCTGTATACATAGAATGAAGTTTAGTTGATTTTACTATTTTCACAAAAGTTATTTTGGACATAAATAAGACCATTAACTCATGAGCTTACTAGCCTTTGAAAGAACACTGAAAAGAACCTGAACTCTCTTCTTTTCCATAAGTATAAGTACACAAAATTAGCAACAATTTGAAAAGTAATTATAGGATGCAAAATTGATGATAATGCAAATTTATAAAATGTTTGTAGTATTTTTATGAATTAAGCTACATTTAGGATTTATAGAAGGATTATTCCAAAAAGTGTTCATTAATACACAATAAAATTCATAATAGTTAAATGCAGAAATTGAAAACCTTTGAATGATTTTTTTAATTTAAAATTACAGTACTGTCTACTTCCTATAAAATATTTTTATAGATGACTCGTATCTTTCCATATCCATGAAAACTTTAACATTTTTTAAGATTTATTTATTTTTGAGAGAGGGAGATAGAGTGCAAGCAGAGAGAGAGGGAGACACAGAATCTGAAGCAGGCTCTAGAAGCTCTGAGGTGTCAGCACAGAGCCCAACATGCCCAACATAAGGCTCGAACTCACAAACCGTGAGAACATAACCTGAGCCAAAGTTGGAAGCTTTACGGACTGATCCACCCAGGTGCCCCTTCATGAATATTTTAAAAGGTACCTTAGGAGTTTCTTATGATGACTTTATTAAAACTAGGCTTATAAAAAGTAGTTATTGTTGCTTCCTTCATGGACAACCCACACAGTTCTAGTTGGCTTCATGTGTGAATACTTTGTCCAATATACCATCTCTTTGCTTTGTTATCCAATCCCCTAGATTTGGCAAAATGCATTTCACAGGGAAACAAGAAGAGAGTTCAGTGATCACTTTGCAACAGCGTTGTTAACTTCACAGCTGAGTAACCTCAGCCTCTGCTTTTTGTGTTTCAGGTGGGTATGGAGAGAGCTTAACTTGATCACATCTTTGAGTTAAGATTTTTATGTTTTTCTAGGGCTAAGATTTTCTTAACAGGACTGTGAGCTGTCATGGAGTAACTATATTCTTATCATGCTGTCCTTTGAAGCATAACATCATGACTAAAGATGAGAAGCATATACTGGATTGCAGACACCTGAGTTGAATTTTGATAGACATTCTGTAGCATGCTGTAATCTCTGGGGACAGAAAACCATGCCCTCCAGTTTACTAAAGGACCAGTGGATACTTGCTTTAAAGAGAAAGAAGAATCATCTCCCAAAAGACAAATGCTAAAAATGTCATGTTATTTGCTGATTTCAGTATTAACAAAATTGCCTAACTGCAATATTGCACACATTATTTAGTATAGTATTAAAGGTGTATTTTATAAATTCTAAATATTCCTTTAGACTAGAAAATCACCTTGTATCTATCTGGCAATTTTGGAAGTAAGCATAACTATTTGTATTGTGATTTGTGGTTTAAAAAATGTCACTTCTCACATGAGTTTTCCTTTTTTTTTTTTCTAAGAAACAATGTGTTTTTCTAAAATTATACAGGTAAGAATTTTGAAGCTCTCCAAAGTCACAGAGCTGAGTGATTTTCTAGACAAACAGCAATAATTCATATCCTGGTTCCAATAGTTATATTTTTATTTTTGCCTAGCTGTAATGTTTCACATAATATGCGAATAAGTTCAACGGCCTGCTATTATGTCTTTTGTTGGCATCTTTTTTAGAAAGTTTTCTTTGTCATTTTGAGAATGTAGCTTTTCATTTAGAGTGTTCTAAGATAACAGGAGTCAGTGTTGAATTATATAACATGCATTTTAACTGTAACAGGAGATTATTGTAAGAATTTATGACTGATCTATTAACCTAATATAATAACACGTTCTGTAACTGTAAAACACCTTCAAGTTGCTGGCATGAATCTCACCCTGCTATATATCCTGTAAAATTGTAGACTAAATTCCTTGATTTGAATATTTTTTGTCTTTGTCTTCCTAAATATTTTCTTAGAATGTTGAAGGAAATAAAATCAAGTAGTGCAAGGTTGATACCATTATTTTAAACATCACTCGTTTTAAAATGTGTTTTTGTTTGTTTTTGTTTGCCTTGAGTGCCTACCAAGTACCAAACACTGTGCTCTGTGTTGACAGTAAAACCCCTATGGGCCAGGTTGGGGACGGGGGAAGGGAGGAGAAAGAAACTGAACTCTTGCAGTTTAGTAGAGGAGACAGACATTAAAACAATTAATTCCATAAATGAATCGTTTCAACTTTGACAAATGCTACAAGGTACAGGTTGATATAAATACTTACAATGGGGAATGTGATCTAGTTTAGAGGTTAGAAACAATTTTCTGAGAAAGTGACAACCCGGCTGAGTTCTGAAGGATAAGTAGCAATTTTATAAGAGATCAGGCATGAGAAGGAAGGGAAAGAACTTTGACACAACATGCACAAGGTTCAAAAGAAGCGTGGTGTAGTTAAACCTCTTTAAAAAGCACACTCAACCTATGAATG
This sequence comes from Proteles cristata cristata, assembly GCA_017311185.1. Lineage (NCBI taxonomy): Eukaryota > Metazoa > Chordata > Mammalia > Carnivora > Hyaenidae > Proteles > Proteles cristata. The sequence continues at coordinate 2,130,536 of JAESUZ010002627.1, forward strand.
AGAAGGATAAGTTTTTGAAAGCAGGATGATGTACTGCATACTTATTCCATTAAAACTGGAATATAAATATATAAATATTTATATTTATTGATATCCCATATTACAAACAAGTTAATTAAGACTCTAAAGTATTTATGTAAATTCACCAAAGGAGGAGAAATATATGTGCAGAGAAGTAAGGCCCTAAAATTTCTTTATGTTGGTTTTAGTTTTTACTCTTCCCAATATAATACCCAACCTTTCATATGTAAAAGAGAGACTGTAAGTCAATTTCTAAGCTAACACGAAGATATACGATTTAAGCTGACAGGATCCATAGTAGTGCCTTGCTGACACTAGAATACTGATCCTGTTTTTATTTATAACTTGGTATTTTGCTCATGGTGAATTTTTTGTGCTAAATTTTATGTTTAAAAGATTGCATTCAAATACTGTTTATAGTGACTATGAGGTTTTGTTTTGTTTTTTTGTTTGTTAGTTTGTGTTTTTTTGGTGTATCTTTACATTTTGTGCCCAAAGCAAATGCCATAAAATCCTTTTCTTGTTTGAGATAATGAAGGAGAGAAAAGAAAACAGGATGTGAAGGTTTATGATAACAGGATAAGCCATGTAATCAAAGTTGGTTAAAAAGGAAAATGAGGACATAAAAGGAATGACAGTCAAACCTAGAAGTCCCGAGGAGATAAAACACATGTTTGGAGAAGAGGAAGTAAAGGAGAACTGGAAGACGAGGGTATTTACTAGAATTTCTATTCCTTGAAGTCAAGGTTTTGGAGGAGGTGAAGTTGGCAATGATAAAGTGACTTAACAAAACCTCCACGGTACCAGTTAAAATAGAAAATCTCTTTTAAAACTTTGCTTCCAAAGCCTGGATTGCTCAGTGGATTAAGAGTCAGACTTCAGCTCAGGTCATGATCTCACAATTCGTGAGTTCTAACCCCACTTCCGGCTATGTGTTGACAGCTCAGAGCCTGGAGTCTGCTTCAGATTCATTGTCTCCCTCTCTCTTTGCCCCTCCCGCAGCAAACTCTGTCTCTGCCTCTCTGTCTCTGTCTCTCTGTCTCTCTCTCAAAAATAAAATAAACAGGTGTGCTTGGGTGGCTCAGTTAGTTAAGCGTCCAGCTTCGGATTAGGTCATGATCTCACGGTTTGTGGATTCAAGCCCCACGTTGGGCTCTGTGCTGACAGCCAGCTCAGAGTCTGCAGCCTGTTTCAGATTCTGTATCTCCTTCTATCTCTGACCCTACACTGCTCTCTCTCTCTCTCTCTCTCTCTCTCTCTATCTATCTCTCTTTCAGAAATAAATTAGAAAAAACATTAAATTTTTTTTCAAAAGTAAAATAAACATTACGAAATCAAAAAAAAAAAAATGCTACCAGTTGTACTTAAAGCTAATTAGCTGCCCTGATGAATTTTATGGATGTCTATTTAACCAAAAAAAAAAAAGTTTGTGTGATATAGAAATATTTTGAATTAAGTACCATATAATGTAGAATTGCATTGTTTATCAACTGGTTAAATATTTTGATGAATTTTGATGCCAAATTTAATAAAATGTATGGAATAGGAACCAGAAAACAGAACCCACACTCAGGTTCCCTGTTTATTTTGAACAGGAACTCATCTTCGCATAATGAATGTCTATAAACCATGTTTTTTCAAACCTTAAAATATAATTACAAGTGATAATTTATAATGATTGTGCCTGGCTTTTTCCAGCATCTCTAACTGTGTCTGTGATAAATGATTGTTATCTGCAATATGGCATGTTAACCACTGAGTTAGAACATCCTGACCATATGTCTATCACTGCAGGCAAAGTCCAGGAGGATGGTAAGAAGATAAAAACACAGGATAAGTTATCCTCATAATTACATGGAAGTAGAAACTGATGGTTGACAGATAATAAATGAGATGTAAAATTATTGCTTCATATGTTTGGAGATTAATAAATGGGGACATTTATGAAAATATATGCAATGCCCAGGAGTTAAGGCAAAGAGTTTCCACTCAGAGAAATATATGTACTTAACCAAAATTCTTCTTAATGAGATCAGATGTAAAATTCATTAATTCAAACACAAGAGCTTCAAACCATAAATCTGGGTGAGGTTACACCTTTTTAAAGCTGCAAATTGAAGTTAACGGATCAAAATCAATTAGGTCTACTAATCTGTTCACAAAGGTGTAAATTCTTAATCAGAATTTATTACAAGTCTGACAATGTAATTTAACAGCAGTACTTAAATCTTGATCAGACAATTCAACTTTCCCACTCAGGTTCATTTTTTTTTTTTACATGAAAGAAAAAAATCCAATGTTAGCATCATAAGGCAATTATAATATTAAGTCCATATAACATATATAAGATGTTATACATGAATATAAGATATAATTTGTTAGTAATTATATTACTTAGTGCCAATTAGGATTTGGGACCTATTTATGAAAACTATCATTTGACATTTATATTATTGGCACGTTCTTTTATCTTGGAATGATTCAGGTGGTAATTTCCCCTAAAATTTCTATTTTTGAAACTATTTCAAGGATGTTCTCAATTTTCTATAATAAGGGCTACTTCAAAGCAGTGTAGTACCTTTGAAATGAAGTCAGCTGTACTCTCACACGCCACCTGTGACAAGAGATGCCATTAGCTTCAAATTGTTCAGCAGAATTAGTCCCCTTATATGTTTTCCAAATTATGCAATGCCAAGTACCTTCAGAAAACGACATATGGAATATCTGTGGTAGTTGACTTTGGAGATTTACATTTTATTTCTTGCTCTGAATGAATAGATTTTTGTTGGGAGTCTATTATACATAAAAACATGGTATTTGGAGTGGATATTGATGAATACTATAGAGATTTCAAGGTCACATTTTGTTTTGGCAACTAAGTTCTGTCTCGGCTTATGTAAGTGGAGTAGTATTCCTACCTGATGAGAATAAGGTCATGGAAAGTTAACTGTATTACATTTCTGAAATTTTAATTTTTAAAAGGATCTTACAAAAGAATTTGGTTGCATGTGCTTTGTGCACTATTGAGAATATATTGCTGTGTCTCCTGATTTTGAAAATTTCTTTTCAAAACTACATCAAAATAACAAAAGAAAAATTTATATTAATACAATCATTAATCTATTAATACAAGTATTAATCATTAATACATGTGATGTATAATAGCTAGGTATTGGTTGATATAAATGTGGAAGAGATAAATACAATCCCTGCTTTAGAAAAATCCACATAATTGGTTATAAAAATAGTCATATTTATTAGAAATATATTTCATGGTATTTCAGAGGTAGAACAATCCAAATCACTGATTATTTGATGAAGAAAAGGCAGTCCAGAGTGAATGGCTTTTCAAAGTTAATAAGGTAATTAGTATGAATGATCTAAGACTCAAGTCTTCTAATTATGTCCAATGTGTCATAATTTTAACTATATTTTAAATTTCCAATTTTGATTTCCTTCTGCAATTGCTAAAGATAAAGGGCTGGCATAATTTTTTTTCTTTGAAGGTTTTGTTAGTCTCTAAGAATATTATATATAGGTATAGATAAATATGAGAGACCCATACACACACACAGACACACACGCTAAAAAATTTAACTAGTAATTTTCAAAGAAAAAGTAACACTCATGTTAACCTAATGCTAATTAGAAAATGAGAATTTTTAAGGGAAAAAAACTTTGGGAAAAATCTGCTTTTAAGTGTTAATTTTTACTATTCATTTTGTAGAGCTAGGATAGAGGTTCACAATGTCAAAGAAGCATTATACAGACATCAGTTTTCTTTTTTTTTTTTTTTAATGTTTTATTTATTTCTAGGAGAGAGAGAGAGAGAGACAGCGTGAGCAGGGAAGGGGTCAGAGAGAGAGGGAGTCACAGACTGAAACAGGCTCCAGGCTCTGAGCTGGCAGTCAGCACAGAGCCCGACGCGGGGCTCGAACCCACGAACCGCGAGATCATGACCCAAGCGAAAGTCGGACGCTTAACCGACTAAGCCACCCAGGCGCCCCCAGACATCAGTTTTCTAATAGATGGCTGAGTAGAAAATGTTTTAGTTAATCTGATTGATTCTCAAGCTATTTTGAAATCATCAGTGGACCTTAAAAAGCCTTCTAAAGAGAATTTAGTTTCAGCAACCCCTCAGGTTAAAATGGTTAACAGCTAGATTAAGTGCTGTACCTCCAGTGACCTGAAAGGGGAAGGGAAAGAGCACAAATGAATAATTTGTTGAAGTGTTGTACTGTATTCCCATTAAACACAGACAGAAGAAAAAATAAAAAGAAACTTGGTTATTGAACAGCAGAATATTAGAATTGGAGACGAACTTTGATGAAATTGAGACACTTTCTATGTCAAGCATTTTGCTAAATACTTCACATTCATTATTTAATTGTAATTCTTACAACGCAGGATGAATAGTAATATCTTCACTTGACTGATGTAGAAATGAGAAGCCTCATCTCACTTTCTGTTTGAAATAATGCAGCTGAAATTCAAAGAGAGGATTTGACTTCGTCAACGTAGCTAAGCAGTTCAGTGGATGAGAACTTCTGACTCTCCTGATCTCTCTCAGTTCAGCATTTCATTGCCTCCATAACTATTAGATGTGTGTGTGAAGGTGACAGATGGTGAAAGATATAAATAGATGATAAGGAGAGATTAGATGTGAAAATATGGGTTTTGAAAATACAAGTAGGAAATTTGTAAAGGTAAGTATAATATATTATATAAACATACTTTGAAGATATTCCAAAATAAAAATATTACCAATTTTTTATATGGATGAAATAAAAATTGCACTTAAAATACAAAAGCACAGGAACACCTGGGTGGCTCAGTCTGTTACGTGTCCGACTCATGATCTCATGGTGTGTGAGATTGAGCCCCAGGTCGGGCTCTGCACTGATAGAATGGAACCTCCTTAGGATTTTCTCTCTCTCCCTCTCTGCCCCTCCGTCACTCATGCTCTCTCTCTTTCTCTCTCCCAAAATAAATAAACTTAAAACAACAACAGGAAAACAATAAAAGCCCATGTATTTTCTTATTGCTTTTTTAAAAATACAAATATAGCCACATCCCACTATATTACAACATTTAAAAGGACTTATAATTAAGTAATGATCCTATTAGACTTGATTTTTTTTCAAAAACATTTGAATTTTACTTCAGTGACACATTACAAAAAATGCATACTGGTTTAAACATACAGCAATCCATCTAACGTTATTCTCTATAATGAAGGAATTTCTGCAAGTACAAAAGCAAAACATTTCTTTTTTTTTTTTTTTCAAATAGTTTATTGTCAAATTAGTTTCCACATAACACCCAGTGCTCATCCCCACAAGTGCCCTCCTCAATGCCCACCCCTCCTCCCCCCCACATCCACCAGTCCTCAGTTTTTGTCAGCCTTCAAGAGTCTCTCATGGTTTGCCTCTCTCCCTTTCCCCCACCATTTCCGCTCTCCTTCTCCCCCTTGGTCCTCTGTTAAGTTCCTCCTAATCCTCCTATACGTGCACACATATGATATTTGTCTTTCTCTGCCTGACTTATTTGGCTCAGCATAACACCCTCAAGGTCCATCCATGTTGCTACACATGGCCAGATTTCATTGTTTCTCATTGCCATGTAGTATTCCATGGTATAGATAAACCACATCTTCTTGATCCATTCATCTGTTGATGGACACTTAGGCTCTTTCCAGGTTTCAGCTATTGTGGAGAGTGCTGCTATGAACATTGGGGTACATGTGCTCCTATGCATCAACATTTCTGTATCCCTTAGGTAAATTCCTAGCAGTGCTATTGCTGGGTCATAGGGGAGTTCTATTGTTAGTTTCCTTAGGAACCTCCACACTGTTTTCCAGAGGGGCTGTACCAGTTTACATTTCCACCAACAGTGTAGGAGGGTGCCCGTTTCTCCACATCCTTGCCAGCATCTAGAGTTCTCTGACTTGCTCATTTTAGCCACTCTGACTGGCGTGAGGTGGTATCTCAGTGTGGTTTTGATTTGTATTTCCCCGATGAGGAGCGATGCTGATCATCGTTTCATGTGTCTGTTGGCCATCTGGATGTCCTCTTTGGAGGAGTGTCTGTTCATATCTTCTGCCCATTTCTTCACTGGGTTGTTTGTTTTTCGGGCGTGTAGTTTGGTGAGTTCCTTGTATGTTCTGGATATCAACCCTTTATCTGATACGTCATTTGCAACTATCTTTTTCCATTCCGTTGGTTGCCTATTAATTTTCTGGGTTGTTTCCTTGGCTGTGCAGAAGCTTTTAATCTTGATGAGGTCCCAATCATTTATTTTTGCTCTTGATTCCCTTGCTTTTAGGGATGTGTCAAGTAAGAAGTTGCTGCGGTGGAGGTCAAAGAGGTTGTTTCCTGCTTTCTCCTCTAGGGTGTTGATAATTTCCTGTCTCACGTTCAGGTCCTTTATCCATTTTGAGTTTATTTTTGTGCATGGTGTGAGAAAATGATCTGGTTTCATTCTTCTGCATGTTGCTGTCCAGTTCTCCCAACACCATCTGTTAAAAAGGCTGTCTTTTTTCCATCGGATATTCTTTCCTGCTTTGTCAAAGATGAGTTGGCTGTATACTTTTGGGTCCACTTCTGAGTTCTCAATTCTGTTCCATTGGTCTATGTGTCTGTTTTGTGCCAATACCATACTGTCTTGATGATGACAGCTTTGTAGTAGAGGCTAAAGTCTGGGATGGTGATACTTCCTGTTTTGGTTTTATTTTTCAGGATTACTTTGGCTATTCGGGGTCTTTTGTGGTTCCATACAAATTTTGGATAGTTTGTTCTAGTTTTGAGAAGTATGCTGGTGCAATTTTGATTGGAATTGCATTGAATGTGTAGATAGCTTTGGGTAGTAATGACATCTTAACCATATTTATTCTTCCTATCCATGAGCATGGAATGTTTTTCCATTTCTTTGTGTCTTCTTCAATTTCCTTCATAAGTTTTCTATAGTTTTCATCATACAGATCTCTTGTATCCTTGGTTAGGTTTATTCCGAGGTATTTTATGGCTTTTTGTGCAATTGTGAATGGGATCAGTTTCTTGATTTCTCTTTCTGTTGCTTCATTGTTGGTGTATAAAAATGCAACCGATTTCTGTACATTGATTTTGTACCCTGCAACTTGGCTGAATTCTTGGATCAGTTCTAGTAGGCTTCTGGTGGAGTCTGTCAGGTTTTCTATGTAGAGTATCATGTCATCTGCGAAGAGTGAAAGTTTTGACTTCCTCTTTGCCAATTCTGATGCCTTTGATTTCCTTTTGTTGTCTGATGGCTGATGCTAGGACTTCCAGCACTATGTTAAACAACAGTGGTGAGAGTGGACATCCCTGTCGTGTTCCTGATCTCAGGGGGAAAGCTCTGAGTTTTTCCCCGTTGAGGATGATGTTAGCTGAAGGCTTCTCATAGATGGCTTTGATGATGTTTAAGTAGGTTCCTTCTATCCCAACTTTCTCGAGAGTCTTTATTAAGAAGGGATGCTGTATTTTGTCAAATGCTTTTTCTGCATCTATTGACAGGATCATATGGTTTTTATCTTTTCTTTTATTGATATGATGTATCACATTGATTGATTTGCGAATGTTAAACCAGCCCTGTAACCCAAGAATGAATCCCACTTGATCTTGGTGGATGATTCTTTTGATATGCTGCTGGATTCGATTTGCAAGGATCTTGTTGAGAATTTTTGCATCCGTATTCATCAAGGATATTGGCCTGTAGTTCTCTTTTTTTGCTGGATCCCTGTCTGGCTTGGGAATCAGTGTGATGCTGGCTTCATAAAATGAGTCTGGGAGTTTTCCTTCGAAAAAGCAAAACATTTCTAAGACTATTTATGTCTATTTGTAAATTTTGCCTCAAAATTCTTTTCTCATAAATAATAAAAATGAAAGTAAAACAAGATAATATAACTTTGAATTCCTGGCCACAGAAATTTGTGTTCAGTTTGAAAAAATATTAAAAAATATGTAAAGACAAAAATCATCTACACTTTATTCATTAATTATTTCTGACGTTTTTATTTTGCATATAAAGGTCTACGTGTATGTGTGTCTGTGTGTACGTGTACACGTATGCATAAATGTATTTACTTCTAGGACACCAGTTTCGTGTATTAATATGTGGTAAAAGTCTTCTGTGTGAATAATTTTTGTATAAAAGACATAATTAATAATGACTTCATCCTATGTAACAAAAATTCAACTAGGCTTAGCTCAGTTCAAGAAATACCATTTATTCATATCATTCTAAGTATAAAAGAACAAATAAAGAATATTAATGTTTGCCATTATCTGTTTTTATTAATATTTCATGTAATAAAATATTCTCCTGGTTTCTTTTGTTTTGGTGCTTATGATATGGAAAATAAGCAGTTCCTAATATTAAAAATCAAATATCAGCTTAAAATATTAAGTATGAAATGTGTCAGGTAAGTGCATGGTTTTTATCTCCTGCCTCATACATTTTTTTTCATTTTCTAAATTGTTTGGAGTCCATATATAGTACTCTTATACTTAGAAAAACTCAACATTATGATATCTAACAAGAAAATAAACCTTAGCAAAATTGTAAAACACAGGATGAATTCTTAGTCAAAATATTCTCTTTAGAGAACAAAAAAAGGTTGCTTTAAAAAGTTACATGATTTAGATAAACCATTTAGAAGTGAATTTATCTAAAAAGGTTTCAATAGGGGCGCCTGGGTGGCTTAGTCGGTTAAGCGTCCGACTTTCGCTTAGGTCATGATCTCGGGGTTCGTGGGTTCGAGCCCCGCGTCGGGCTCTGTGCTGACTGCCAGCTCAGAGCCTGGAGCCTGTTTCAGTCTGTGACTCCCTCTCTCTCTGACCCTCCCCTGCTCACACTGTCTCTCTCTCTCTCCTAGAAATAAATAAAAAACATTTAAAAAAATTAAAAAAAAAATAAAAAGGTTTCAATAAATTGTTTTTGAAATAAAGGAAATAAGCAAGCAAGATTTAAGTGATGTGTCAGTTTCAGATTCAGTGTGAGAAATTACCTGAACTTGATCACATTAATGGGAGCCAACAAACTGTAGTTAAACATTGGATATTTCCTGAAGAGATAAAATGAAATTTACATGGAGACCTCCTACAAAAAGACTTCCACAGTCAAAGACAAACAAAGGACCTCTAATTCTGAATATGCCATTCACTAGAACATTGTTTCTCAAATTTTACTGTGCTTGTGAATCACCTGGGGATTCTGCTAACATGCAGATTCTGACTCAGCAGGTCCTGAGTGGGCCCGGGGGTTCTCCATTTCTGACAACATCCAGGTAATGTCTATGTTCCTGGTCTGTAGACCACTCTGAATTGCAGGATTCTAGAGAATTCTGCTAGTTACTGAATGTGTATTGGGTATTACTTTATGGTATTCTGTCAAATTTGAGGAAGGATGTGGTTAAGTAATTTATTAAATCTCTCAAAGTCTCTCTATTTGTGTTATTTTCCTATTGCTGCTATAACAAATTACCACAACATGGTAAGAGTCGCTTAAGATAACGTGAATTTATTTTCTATAAGTTCTATAGGTCAGAGATTTGAAAAGGGCAAAAATCGAAGTGTTAGAAGGAAGGCATTCTAAAGATTCTAGAGAAGCACCCATTTTCTTGCCTCTTTCAGCTTTTAAAGGACACCCTCATTCCTTGGCTCTGGCCCCAATCCTCCATCTTGAAATCCAGGCCTACGGATATCTGGCTGAGTCTCTCCCATGGGTTTTAATGAGGTCCTCAGCTTTAGTCATCCTGTTTGTACCTCCCTCTTCTACTTTTAATCCCTAGTGATTACACTGAGACCAAATGGATAATCCAGGATTATCTCCTTATTTTAAGGATAGCTGATTAGCAACCTTAATTCCATTTGCAACTTTGATGTGTGTTGTGAATTGAATTTTGTTCTTCAAAAAGATATGTTGAAGTCCTAATCTCCAGTATCTTGGAATGTGATATTATTTGGCAATAGGTCCTCTGTACATGTAATCACGTTAAGATGAGGTCATTATGGTGATCTGTAATCCAATATGACTGGTATCCCTATACAAAGAGGAAAACTTCATCCCAGAGACATACAGGGAGAACTTGCATGTAATTTTTTAAAAAGGCAGAGATTGCAATGATGAAGATTCAGTCAAGAAATTCGAAGTATGAATGGCCACAACTAGGTTTAGAAAGAGACAAGGCAGGATTTTACCCAGAGTCCTTGAGGAAACAAAGACTGATACCTTGATTTTGGACTTCTAGCCTCCAAAACTGTGAGAGAAAACATTTCTATTGCTTGAAATTTCTATGGTGTTTTGTTACTAGAACCACATGAAACATATATATTCACACATTTGTGGGATTAAGACATGGGCATCTTTGGAGAACCATCATTCTACTTACCACAGATAGAAAGTGATTTTGTAGTTAATTTAAATATAGTAGTGTTCTGACTAATATTTGAGCACAATACATTGTCCCTCAAGCCATTTCTGTTGAATACTTAAAGGAACAGTACATGATAATGAAGATATAGCCCTAAATTTCTGTAGATCAAGCAGGAATTGTCTTGACTAAGCTTTTAACAACTTACTTAAAAAATGCTGCCCACAACCTTGATTCATACAAGATTAATGATTACAGTCAAAGATATAAGAAACCTAAATCTCTTGAATTTTAGGTTGTGTGGTTCTTTCTACTCCTGATTTTTCTTTCCATGAGGAGGGATCCCTAATGGTACAACTTCCTCCCCCACCCCAATCTGTCCCTTTATTATGTGTCAGAAAGATGAAGTTGGGAGAGTGAATGTCTGTAGCTGTTCATGCAGTTATCTTAGCAGTGAATTCACCACACAAGAAATATGCAATGAGTGCCCCATTACTGCTTTTGACTGTATCTGGGGACAAATCTCCCCCAAATTTACATGTTGAGGCCTTAGCCCCCAATGTGAAGATATTTAGATGAGGAGCCTTTGGAAGGTAATTAAGTTTAAATTAGGTAATGAAAGTGGGAATTCATGGTGGGAATTGAAGGTGATGGAATTTGTATTCTTATAAGAAAATTCTCTCTCTCTGCCTCCACCTTCCCCCACTCTGTTGTTTAAAAAAGGCCAAAAAAAAAAAAAAACCTCTTAAAAAACAGATGCAGGTGTTTGTTGACGTTGTGTAATATTGCTCAAATGTTTTGATTGCTCTCTTTTCTCTTTCTTGTGTTGGCCTTAGATACATTTCTCCTGCACTGAAAAGAGATACACTTTACTGTCACTTACACAGAGCACACAGATCTTTTTTTCCTATTGGTAGAGGTTTTCCAGAAAAATCTCAATAGTAGACCAATCTTTCAATTCTCAGGCTTTGCTTCTACTTCTTGACTATACAGTATTGCTGGCAAACAAACAGAAACAAACAAACAAACAAAACCCCCACCAAAAAAAAAAAAAAACTTTACCACAGACCAGCAATATTTCAAAAAAATATTCTCTCAATCATTTATGAACCTAAAGTCATTTAATATCACTTTAGTTTTCCTTAAGCATCCTTGTTTCACATTTCATCAAGTCATGATAAAAAAAATTCCAGTAGCTCCTCAAATTCTAATCTCCATCACTTTCAGCAAAATGTTTAATCTGATACTTGAAGTGTTTAGGCATCCACTTTCCACTGCAGCCCTAGCCCACACCGATAAACTTAACTAAAATCTTAGTTATACCATTCTTGTTCAGTCTCAGGGCATGATGCTTTCATCTTCTGTTTTGTATTTAACCTTTATCATATTTTCTTGCATATTCCTTTTTAAATTAACTCCTCCAGCCACATTCTTTTGGCATGCAGTCATATAAATTTTTCTAACATTAGCCTATTAAGGTGCTTATGTCCTTCTATCAACTGGCCTCAATAAACAAACAATATACAATTCTTAAATGTTTCTTTATTCTTACATTAGTGATGATTATATTTAATAGCAGTCATTGAAATATCAACTTTTAGGAACCTAAACACAGAGGAGTAGATTTTCTCACATAATCAGGAGGCTGGAGGTAGTCATTCCAAGATAGGTATCATGTTTTATTCATCTATCAGCTGCCCATTTTCTAAGCAGGTTTTTAAAATGTCACCATCCCTATTCTGTTGCATCTTACCCTCATGTTTGTTTTCTCACGCCCATCACAAGATGACTCCCATATAATCCATTTCTACCTTTGCTTACCAATGATGAATCTTAGGAAGAAAGTGAAGAAGCCTTTGGTTTTCCAGAACTCTGAGGAAGACATCTACTTACATATCAAAAATGATAAGATTTTCCCCCTGACCACGTCTAAATAAAAGATTCTGGGAAGGGTAGAAATTTTAGCTGGCAACATTACTGTACACTAATTTCTAATACTGATTAACAGATGACCATAAATTCAGAGGCTTAAAACAATATCCATTTATTAGCTCATAGTTCTGGAGGTCAGAATGCTGTGTTCTCCCAGAATTCCCAGGTGCCCCAAGGCTCCCTCCTTCTTAAAACCAGCAATGGACCATCAAGTCCCTCTCACACTTGGAAACTCTTTAACTTTACTGCTACCAGCTGGAGATTATTCTCTGCTATTATAGGTCTCATGTGATTACTTTAAGCCCATCTGGATAATCTCTATTTGAAGGTTGACTACTCCACATAACATAATTACAATCAAGGGGGAGATATCTCATCATATTCATAGGTTCCATCCACATTGAAAGGGAAGGAAATTATACAAGTTTGAGAGTGTGAGGTCATTCTTAAAATGTTGTGTACCACAGCTGCCTTGCACAAAATCAGGGCTTCCTTATAAGAAAGAAGGAGAGAATGGATACTAGAAAGGGAACAAACAATATTCACCATAATCTCTAGCTCTATGTTTAAATCACTCACTCTTTTTCAGTCAAACTCTTCAAAACACCATTTAAACATGCTTACTTGATATCCTCAGTAATTTCTATTATCATCTTCTTGACCCACTCCATTCTGACTTCTCTCACCACATCAATCAATATAACATGGAAGTAGTCACTATGGTATCTCGACTGAAATCCAGGGAGTGGTTTCTGGCCTTTACTTTTTGATGATTTCTCCAAAATGTTGACAGTTGTAACCTTTCATCCTTTGTGAAATTCAAGACCCTTAATTAATATGTCTGTAACTTCTAATTTTATTCTACTTTCAGACTTTTTATATTTCCAGGCTTGCTACTTATTATAGCAAGAGAAGCATAGAGCAGTTGATTTATGAATACCCTTCCTCATGCTCCTCGAGACAGGCAGCAGGAATGCAATAAGATGGGAGTTGGCTTCCCCTTGGGAGAGAAGATATGGAACCTTGGGTTAGGGGGCCAAAGCTGGCTGGGCTGCTAGCAGTGCTTCCACACAGACTGAAGTATTCCACTCACTCATATACCATGCCTCTCCCCCATTTACACAGCAAGCAGCTAACAGTTACTTGCACCCTGTGCAACCTCAGACTGGCTGTGCAGCTCCAAGAAAAAAATTAACTGGGGAAACTCAATTACATAATATGCATATAACTGAGAATTATCAGATATTGGAAGAAAGCCAGCATCATAACAGAGTAAGAATAGAAAAGTTTTGGGAAGTAGAGTTAATAGATAAGCTTAACAGGATGCTATGGCAAGTAAAACTAATATTAACAGAGGGATTCAAAAGTATACTGCATGCATTAAAATGCCATAAAAGTACAAAATGATCATGAGGAAATAACTCAATAGATAGGATGAATACATAACGGGCATAGTTAAGGAGCATATTGTAACTTGAAGATAAAACTGAAGAATATTCTGAGAGCATATCATAAAGGCATATGGAGATAAAATTTATGAAAAGCAAGTTATAAATCAGAAGAGAACTCCCAAGAGATGCAACATTTCTAATAGAAAAACAGACCACAGAGAAGAAAGGATGTGAAATCAATACTCAAGACAATGAGATGACAATGGCCCAGAAGAGAGGGAAAAATCTAAGCTCCTAGATATTTTTACTGTTAATTTTTAGCATTTCTCTTTAATAAGAGAAAAATCCTATATATGCTCACCAGGGGAGAATTACAGTGAATCTACAGAGAGACAATGATAAAAGTGATATACTTATGTTATTATATATATATATTTATATGTATATATATAATTTATATTATTACAACACTGGATGCAGTTTTAGAAGATAGTGCAACAATAATAATGAGGCAACTAATTTAAAGTATGCATTTCAATAGGAAGCTAAAATATAATTACTGTGCAGAAATTAAATAGAAATGTTCAAATATATAAGAATACTTGTGGAAATAATTTTAAAGGGTTTACTCCAGACAAGGTAGCCTGAAAGATGAATTTTTTCTCTGAATTTTTTTGTTTAGAATTCAAAGATGAAAATGATATTCCTGTGTTGAACAGAAACATCAAGAGTAAAACATTTTTATTTACGTTTTTAAACATCCCTTGGAATAACGCAGACAATCCCAATCATTTTCCTATTTGAGTATATATATGTCAGAATAGAATGTATAATATGGGCAAACAATGTTAAAAATCCAAGCCAAACAACCAACCACCACCACTACCAACAACAAAACTCAAAAAACAGAAACAGAATCATAAATATCAAGAACAAACTTGTGGTTGTCAGAGATGGTAGGGAATAGGTGAAATAGGTGAAGGGGATTATGAAGTACAACTTTTCAATTATAAAATAAATAATTCATAAGGATAAAAACTATAGTATAAGGAAAATAGTCAATAATGTTGTATGGTGAAAAATGGTAACTACACCTATGTGGTGAATACTGTGTAGTATATAGAATCCTTGATTCACTAGGTTGCACACCTGAAACTAAGATAACATGTATGCCAACTCTACTTCAATTAAAAATTTCAAATGCTAAAATGTTCAGAACTTTTAATATCTTACAGCATTTACAACATATTTTATTAAATATAATGTTGTTTCCAACTTATTTTCAGTGTTGGTTATCACTTAGTCCTAGGCAAAAGGTAATATATTTTTTGGTAGTAATTTTAAAGGTAATGTAATTTCACCATAAAATTAAAGACCTGGAGGACTTTAAGAGATTTCCAAAGAAAACACAAAACATATGACTGTCATACTTGCTGAACAGGCCCTATGAACTTTGAAAACAGAAATTAATCAAACTAAAATCAATATTCAATTATCTGTGTGTGATTTTATATGATTACTGGGATCCATCACTATCTGCTCCGTGCACAACTGGATTTTATGTCATATATAGTTTTTTATTTTTTTAAGTTGTATCTGTTTCTTGTTTTCTCTCTATTGCCCCTGGAGTTTCATAGAATAATAAGGGACTGATTTTATGGAATTTTTCAAGTTTGAATAATCCAACTAAATCACAAAGGAACGCGTTGGCTCAATAACTGAGAATTCTAAATGAGGAGATTTTAGGTTCACCTTGTGAAATATTATAAGAAGCTCTCAATATGATTCTCCTAAAGCGGTTTCTCCTAACTGATGCACCAGGCTTACATACTCACAGTTTAACATTCCCAATAAAAACAATGGGATTTTTCCTGTTAGTGCTAATATATCTCTTGATATGAACCTCATCATTAGTATGGCTCAAATGCCCAATCACAGACCAATCACTCTAGCCAAAGCTATAGAGTGCCTTCGTTGTACAAACATTAGTCCTGTGGCAATTCAAGTAGCAAGTATATAAAACAGATGAGCCGAGAAGCAAATAAAACAAGAAACATATGCCCACAAAAAATAGCCGTAATCTCTGCCTCTATGTGACTTTCCTTTAAAGATGAACATATGGAATAAAATCAATGCATACAAGTTATCCTGAATATAGAATTAATCTCTGTAAGGAAATCTTGATGCATTATCTATAAGAGAGACACATGGGGAGACATATTTGTCTCTGTATTTCAATTGAATGTATGTCAAAAATTAAAATATTGTTTCTGAACTACTCTATAAGTTATGTATTGAATCTAAAGTATGTGTAATAATCTTCTTTCATTTATATAGAAATCAGTCATCAGCACTACAAAAGCAATAATATGAAATATTTTTGTTAATATTAAATCATTGCAGCCTATTTGACCTTACTTTGAACAAGTAACTTTTATTCTGGCACTTAATTAACCACATTTAGGTTTCTCAAAACTTTTGTCCATAAGAGATACGCCTTGGTAAAGACTATTTTACTTGTTTCATATTTTCTGACTCAAATTATACCTTCAAAATATTTCTATTTTCTTATTATTCACAGATAATTATAAAAATAGTCCCTCCCAACCTCCACTATATTCACCCTCAGGCAGACTATGAGAAGCTTGTTCCTTTTGGTTATTTTCTATCCCAAATGTCAAAATTTGTCCAGATGTGTGGGAGGGCATGGGGTGGTATCTGAACAAATCAAAATATCAAAATCTAGTGGGCAGCATTATCACATGTGTGGCATTAATGGTAGATAAAGAAGACTTTATATTTCCCTAAATATAGCCACTGTCATACATCATACCTATGTGTTTGGCTTGACATTTACCAAGAGATAAAAATAAATAATAATCAATGAGAAATCAGTAAAAATTACCAGTAGTCACTTCAAGCTTATTTGCTCCAATTTTCTGACAACTCCTAATTTGCTTTCACTATAGTATCTTTTGCCATGCTTAAATTCCCTAGATTATTGAGTTTGTTTTGTATCTCAGACCCTTACTGTACCCCTGGATTTCAACAATTGATTGTTTTCTGTTTAATTGATACTGGCAACATTTAGCATTTTCTAATGATAATGCTAGGGTTCCATCATTTGGCTTTCACCTCTCTTAGCTGATGGCTCCAGCGGCCATTCTCAAGGTGTTGGCAACCTGTTTACCTCTAAGACTGGGTAGCCTGTATGATACACATCACAGTATTTGACATAGTTGTGTTAAAAAACAACTGGATTTAAATTTAGCCATTTAAAAACATGTAAAGGGGTTGCAATTATCCCTCAATAAAATTCTTTATAAAGTTTGCTTGAATTTTAACCAAATACCTATAAAAAAAAAACAGGAAAACAAAAACAAAAAACAGACATAAAACCACAAAAACCCAAAAACAACCTGCAAAAGGCTGAGTTAAGAGCAAGATTTCATAATCTTATAATGCCCCATTCTTTAAAAGTCAAGCTCAAAGCTTTATTATATTGAATAAATATTTGTTTTAACATTTGTTGTTAATGAATGTGGTCACGTACATTGAATGAGGTATATTGTGATCTTTAAACATTGAGGTGCTACTTTTACATTTTACTGATTTTACCTTGAAGTGGGTACTGTGTTGTGTCACCTAAAACCTCAGCAGGTACAAATCTGTCATTCTCCTTGCTACTCAGAGTGTCATCTTCTGATGGCTCATTGCTGAGTCCCCCTAGGCACTGTGCTCAACTGAAGAGAGTTAACTCCCCAAGTAACTCCTCTCTCTCTTGAAAGCACTCCACATTCAATGACTGGTCAACATCGGAATGTAAAGGCTTGGCTTTTTTTGTTTTCATTTGAGATCTCTTGGAAAAGTCATTCCAGGTTCAGGTCTTCTCATAGGTGTGGAAGATTTTGTTGCAACTGCATTGCAGTTGAACTTTTGCTTCTACCAAATCCTGCTTCTCTCACTTATTGAAAATCGATTTTCCTCAGTAATTCACATGGAGGCAAATCTTGATCTTCCTATCAATTTCCCAGGGATGTAACTGACAACACATTGTTTTTGAGTGTATATTACAAAGTGAAAGAAAGTGAATCTATTTAATTTATTTAAATTTATTTTGATTTCAAACTCAGATGACATCAAATGATACCACACCTGATGCAATATAAAGTTCGTTGCCTTGTTATAAAGAAAATATATAAATTAGAATATTTTTATTTGCAAATGATAAAAGGATGAAACATAAAATGCATAAATTTCCAAGATGGAAATGATTATACTTTGATATGAAAAATAAAAATTCTCTAAGCTCTTAGCTTTTCTTTTCTTGTGGCCTTAATTTGAATGCCTTCCAACAAATATACAAAAGAAATATTTTGTATTTTTACAAAATTTGATAAAAGAAATTACATTTGTTTTGCTTTAATTGGACTGTTTTAGAGCTGCTACAAAAGTGCCCAATGAAATTACATCATATAATATCAGAACACTTCAGAAAGCCATCTCTCTTCCTCTTTTGAGGCTGACAATTTTCTTGTGAATCATGAGTGTATGTTTCTTCATGGCTCTATTAATGTCAACCTATCATAAATAAAATCTAAAATCAGTAGAAAACTTTTAGTGGGAAGGTAACACTTAGTAATTTTCTAAGTTATAGTTAATTTTTTCTAAATACTTTCAATTTCCTAGTTATGTACCTTTAATTATTTGAGATGTGTATAATTACACATTATATTTATCATCAAAGTAAAAGGCATATATATTATAAAATGCACACTTTCTCATTGTAGAGAACAGAAAACAATATTTAAAATAAAAAATCCAAATTTACATGCAAATCTACCAGAAGCACTAGACTTTATTCCTCGTCACTGCCTCACTCTGGCTCAACATAGCCCCAGTAAATAAATATACAGTCATAAATTTTACTACATTAGTTTTAACAACTATAGGATGAATAAGAAATAAGTTGCTTCACAGTGAAGAAATATTGATAACTGAGAATGATTGATGAGAAAATTGAGAGAAGGGAGGGGAGGAAGAGAGAGGCAAAGAAATGAGGAACAAATCCCAGGAACCTGACTTGAAATGGATAGGTTCTGGTTCCATTTGCTGAGAGTGTAAAACTATGAAGCTCTAATTTAATATGGGAGTGTTATAGGCATAAAATCAGAGAACTGGGAATTGTTTTGGACATATTGAATATGAGATGCTGGAATCTTTAAATAGTCCTGCATCTTTCTCATTGCCTTGCAAATACATACATAATAAGTTGCACTAAATAACTTGCTTTTAATTAACTGTTTAAGGAATCCCAGCAATAATGAACTCCATATGCTGTCAAACTAAATAATGGTGTTAAATATGGCTAAATGTTAACATTAATGTTCATAGTGGTAAATAATGTTGTTAGAAATTGCCAGATATTGTCAACCACCAGAGTCACTGGTTTTTTAATGCAGTGTTTTCCTCCATATCAAAATAAATAACCATGTGAAATTATTTGTCATTTTTCTGTCTTTGGAGATCTTTACTGCTATCTGTGAGTTTCAATCAGTACACTGCTTCTCTAAACAAATTCTAGGTTAGTAAGAAAATAGAGGAGGGATTACTGCCTATGTTCTTTTGTAAGATTTTTATGAATTCAGGTCTCATGTTTAGATCTTTCATCTATTTTGAGTTTATTTTTGGTGTTAAAAAGTGGTCCAGTTTTATTATTTTACCTGCAGCTAGTTTTCCCTGCACCATTTCTTGAAAAGACTGTCTTTTCCTTGTTACATATTATTGCTGCCTTTGTCATAGAGTAGGTTACCATAGAATCATGGGTTTATTTCTGGGCTCTATTCTGTTCTATTGATCTATGTGTCTATTTTTGTGCCACTACCATATTGGTTTGATTACTACAGCTTTGTAATATATCTTAAAATCTGGAATTGTGATACTTTCAGCTCTGTTCTTCTTTCTCAAGATTGTTGTGGGTATTAGAGGTCTTTTATAATTAGATATAATTTTTATTATTATTTGTTCTCATTTTGTGATCCAATAATTCCACTACTGGGTATTTGCCCAAAGAAAATAAAAATATTACATTGAAAAGATATATGCACTTCTATGTTTATTGCAGCATTATTTACAATAGCCAAAATATGGAAGCAACCTAAGTGTCTACCTATAGACAAATGGATGAAGAAAATGTGGTGTGTGTAGGTGCGCGCACACGCGCACGCACACACACACACACACGGGAATTGGGACAGGAATATTGTGCAGCCATAAAGAAGGATGATATCATGACATTTAAAACAATATGGATGGAATGACCTAGAGGGTATTATGCTAAGTGAAATAAGTCATAGTGAGAAGGACAAATGCCAGATGATTTCACTCCCTTGTGGAATCAAAAAAAAAAAGTGAATTAAGAAACAAACAAAAAAAACCAGCAGAATCAGACCTATAAATGCAGAACACGAACTGAGGAGAGGGCAGGGCATGGAGAGCTGGGTAAAATGGATGAAGGGGAATGAGAGGTACAGGCTTCTAGCTACAGAATGAATGAGTCATAGGACTAAAGGGCACAGCATAAGAAGTAGTCAGTGATGTTGTAATAGTGTTGTTTAGGGACAGGTGGTGGCTAAAGCTATGATAAATGTAACATAACACATACCCGTGTTGAATGACCATGTCACATATCTGAAACTAACGTGACACTGTGTGTCAACCATACTTAATATTTTTTAAAAAGGGAAGAAAGCAGGGGATAAGGGTAAGTGGCCACTTGTGTCTTCCAAAGAGAAACAATAAATGCTCTATCTAGCCAGGCACAAATAAAAGTATTTTGAGATAACCTACATTGACAATGATATTACTGTTATGTTTTTATTATGAATACCTTACCTTGGAATTTCTTCTCTTTTACTACTCTACAAGAGGTGGAAGAGAGAAACCAAGAAGCTCTGCCCTTCCTGTTTCACCTAACAGTGTATAATCTCACCACACAGTGGCCTTGTCCATGCCTTGCTCTTTCTGCCACTCATAGTTTATATTACGCCTCAGCCCATTTTAAATATCAGTGGTCCTGACATTAAATGACAGTTATACCTCACACACTGCAATGCCCGCTTTCTTATTCACTCCCTAGAACCAACTCTAATTTCTTCTTGAAGATTTCCCAGGATCCCATAAGTAGGCAGCTGCTCACTCACTTCTATATTTGTCCATCTATTTGACAAACAGGTGACTACCTTTCTGTACCAGTCATTCAGCTAAATGATAAAAATACAACACAGACCCAGAGCCAATATCCTCGTGGAATATTTATATCCCAGTCAAAGAAACACACATTTAAGGCAAGTGATAAATTTTCATTAGTTTTATGCATGAAATAAAGATTTTGAAGTAATAGAAATTAATAACTGATAAATTTAGATATGATGTTTATGCAAATTTTTGTTTCTCTTTCCAGTGCGCATTTTTAGCATTTTGATGTGTGCCTTTTTCCTCATTTTTTCTATTAGCTTAACAGTCTCCTTTTAATTTCCCTCCCCCTTTGCCTCAGTGTAAGTGCCAAGAATCATTATAAATACACAGTGTAATTATATTAGTAACAGACGGCCTGTGAATAGATAAGGAAAACAATTTTTGATCAGTGCTGGAAATTATTTATTTCGAATTAAGACTATTTCTATTTGAGATACTTAGAGCTCAAACATATGTTTACTGTCATACTCACAGATCTGTGGACTGTGAAAATAACCCACAGCTACCATATGTTAAAAGGAATATTTTAGCAGATATATGAAATCTACTAATATTCCTCATATTTTCATCTTTTTTCTTAAACAATGTCATAATAACTCTTTACTGTTCAACAAGGTGTTTACTGACATTAAATAATTCTAGACATTATAAATAAGACTTTATGATAGACATCATTATAATTACTAAAAGTATTTTTATGTATCTATTATGTCATAAGCCTCTGAAATACTTTACTGAAGATATGAAATGAATTGAAATGTTTAGTAAAAGGAGTCATTTGCTTTATCATAAAACAACTCAAAGAAATATTAGAGATGGTTTCACACCCTTAATTTAATATCTATATTAAAAATTCAGGTGTGAGATTTAAATCTTTGACCATAAATAAAAAAGTTATCAACTGTAATACTCTGTTACAATCAAACTATGATGGTGACCATAACACACTATTTGTAGAAAACAAACACAGAAATATAGAAAAACATAAAAATCAGGATGTAAAGTTTGAGCATAAAACTCCTTCACTCAGAGATAAGCCTTCTAAATGTTTCATATAAATACTTCCTTGCCTTGTTAAAAGTTCTTTTGTATGTCTATCCCTTGAGCAAACTTAACTGTGGTTTTCTACTTTCATCATAGAAGATACAACCAATGTGCACAGAAATAAAATTTGTTGTGAAAAACGGACATTTTTCAGTATCTGGCATTTTTCTACTTCCATTAATCGAACAGGATGTATACCAAAGTGAGTTTTGTTTGCCTCAATATAATCAAATTTATTTCATTGAAGTATTTTATAAAGTAATTAATATGAATGCCAACCATTGTTTGTGTGTTTGTTTTTTACTATGGAAATACAGTTAAAAGCTTTGGAATTATTAGATAAAAATTCTTCATTTGAAAAATGGAGTCGATGGTTCATGAGACATTAGAAACGATTTTCAAAGGACTGAAAAAGACCGGGAGTCTTTAGTGAGACTATTTCATAGGTTTCTAAGTTCTTAAACAAGCTGGATCTCTAAATTACAGATAATGGACCATTATTTTTGTTTTTAATAGGTAAGAATATTGGATATTCAATACACACCTCAGACTGTACACCGTGACCCTGAATTAAAGGATGGTGGCAAAAATAATGAAGTAGATTTATCCTTCCATACTTCTCTTCTTAAAAATCTTCCAACCAGGGAAATGCTAAAAAAAAGTATTATCTGCACCAGATCTGAGACAAATCCAGCAGTATATGGTTCATCAAAATAACAGGAATAATATAACAAAGTCAAAATTTTGAAACCACAGAAACAGGATGCATGAACTTAGGACAACGGTTTGGTTGGATATAGTTTGGCACCAAAGGAAGCAGTGGATATAAAATATAATGAGGAGTATATCAGAAAAGGATGGGTGCATTGTTGTAGCAAATGTCCCCCAAATCTCATTAACTCCAACAACAGAAACAAAATGTATAATTTTGCTTTCACTATACTATATATAGCCAATCTCAGGGTAGTAATCATTGCCAACCTCATGATAGGGAATATGGACAGGTTACATGCTGGTTCTGAAAGCTTCTGCTCAGAAATAAAATGTCCCTTCCACTCATATTCTATTGGCTAAAATGTACAAAGATAATCCTGATATCAATGAGGATGGGAAGTATAATCTTTCCACAGAAATGAACAGGAATTAGATTACAAGGAATAGATAGTGTAATCTCTTTGGCTTACACATGACCTTCCACTGTTTTTTTTTTTCTGTTTGAAATATGCTCAATTATACCCCAATGAGACAAATCAAGGCATGTCCAATCAAGACATCATAAGCAAAGACTAGGATCTCATAGTCATTCCTAGGTCAGGTTGAAAGGTGTATCTTCTTGATCTAGATAACTACAAAGTAAGAAGACAGAAATATACTCTCCAACAGTGCATTAGTGCAACTGGGATGAGATAATGACATTAAATACTCCAACGTGTGATAAGGAAGAATGAGAGTCCTACAGCTGACACTAATCTAGGAAAATTCTGAAATCTTACGAGGAAGACATTGGAAACATTCTCTATGTTCAGGTGAGGAATTACCATTGAATCCCCTCCCTGAGACTAGCTACCGGATTCATCTTTTTCCACATTCCTTTCATTTGTTCTCATGGAATGTTTCCTTTTCCAGTATCCTTTCTGATGACATTTAAAGAGGTCATAAGAAAGTGAAATATACGGAGGACATAATTGTGACACATGAGAAAAGTAACATGGAGGTAAACAAGAGATTCGGAGATCTAATAGTGGCGTGGAAGATAAGAAAAGGAAAACCAACATACTCATTTTTGAAATTTCTAATGAAGAAAATGATTTAGTTGAATAGAACTAAATTAAGATATATTTCAGGGGCACCTGGGTGGCTCTGTTGGTTGGACTTCGAATTTTGGCTCAAGTCATATTCTTGTAGTTCATGAATTTGAGCCCTGCATCAGGGTTCTGTACTGACAGCTCTGAGCCTGGAGCCTGCTTCAGATTCTGTGTCTCCCTCTTTCTCTGCCACTCCCTGGCTTGTGCTCTGTCTCTCTCTCTCAAAAATAAATAAAAATATTCTTTAAAATTATACACACACACACACACACAAACACACACACACATCTACTTTATCTGTTCATTTGTTGATGGACATTTGATCTCTTTCCACACTTTGACTATTGTCAATAATGCTGCTATAAACTTGGGGTGCATGTGCCCCTTCTAATCAGCACTCCTCTATCTTCCGGATAAATAGCTACTAGTACAATTGCTGGGCCATAAGGTAGTTATATTTCTGAGAAACATCCAAACTTCCATACTGTTTTACAGAATGACTGCACCAGTTTGCATTCCCACAAGTTACCAGTGTAAAGGGTTCCTCTTCCTCCATATCCTCACCTAAAAATGTTGCTGCCTATATATATATGTGTGTGTATATGCCCATATATATATATGTGCCTTTATATATATATATATATATTGGAAGGGCCACCTTCCAAACATAAAGCACCAGGCCCAGATGGAATCAGAGACGAATTTAGCCAAACATTTCAGAAAGAAACTATACCAATTCTCTATGACCTCTTTCAGGGGACAGAGCACTGGGAAAACTTAACTTATTCAATGGATCCAGAATTACCCTGGTATCAAAACCAGAAAAAGACATCACAAGAAAAAATAAATTCCAAACCACTATATTTCACGAACATGGATGTAAAAATCCTCAATGAAGTATTAGCACATCAAACCCAGTAATATATAGAAAGAATTATACACCATGATCAAGCTGACTTTACCCCAGGTATGCAAGAATGCTTCAACATTTGAAAATCAATTAATGTAATGCATCACATCAACATACTAAAAAAAAAATAAAAACAACAGATCAACAGATACAGGAAAAGCATTTGACAAAAATCTATCATCCATTCATGAGAGAAAGCAACCTGTGGAGACCATAAAAAGAGCAGTGGTTGCCAGGAGTTAGGTGAAGGGAGGAATGAATAAGCAGAGAACAGAGTTTTTATCAGACCGTGAAATTACTATGAATGATACTACAATAATGGATACATGCTATTTCCGATCTGTACAAACCCACAGAATGTACAACACCAACAGTGAACTCCAATAAGTTATGGACTCTAGGTAATAATATTGTGACCATATAGGTTCATCAGTTGTGGCAAATGTATCATTCTGGTAAGAGATTTGATATTGAAGGAGGCTATGAATGTATGAAATTACTAGATATATGGGAAATTACTGTAGCTTCTGCTCTTTTTTCCTATGAATCTAAAATTATTTTCATTATTTTTTAACTTTATGTACTTATTTTGAGAGAGAGAGACAGAGAGAGGGAACCCACAGGAGGGGTGGAGAGAGAATCCAGAGTAGGCCCCACACTGTCAGTGCAGAGCCTGATTCAGGGCTCGAAATCAAAAAGGTGAGATCAGGACCTGTGCTGAAATCAAGTGCTGATCGCTTAAGCGATTGAGCTACCCAGACACCTGTAAAACTACTTTATAAATAAAGTTTATTTATTAAAAAAAAAATCACAGTCATAGTGAATGTGTTGGGTTATCCAAGAGGCAGACACTTAGTAGTCTGTAGGACTATGGCTTGATTGGGTTTATAATACTTGTGAAAGAAAAAGGATAAACATAGGTAATTATCAAGTCGTGTTGGTGAACTGATGAACTCTTTTTGAATAGAGCGGGGTTGGGTTTACCCGAGATCATGATGTAGATCTAAATCTCTACCAACCTAATGCACTTGAACATTATGTTCTTGAAGAAAGATCTAAGCACCATATTGCATATTTCCCAAGTGCATATATTGTCTTATATATTGTAGTATATTCTTTTAAAATGTCTTAACAGTTATATTTAGGAACAAAAATTCTATAATTTTCATGTGTCATGTTTATAAGAATCCCTAATAAAACTGTAACTCTCTTTTTCATACCACTAATGGTAAAAAAACAAAACAAAAAAAACACAAAAAACTAAAGATGAGTTGGAGAATTACTTTCAAGAAATGTGTGTTCTTTCTAACGTATATGCCATCTGGGAAGTATTTTCACATGCTTTCTCCATAACGATCGTACCAAATAGGAATCCAGGAAAGGTAAAGGTAATTAAAATCATTTCCAACTTACATCTTGGTTTGGCAGGACATCAGGAAGTCAGTAGGATTACCTCAATTTAGTCAAAACTTCTAGTTGAAAAACAGTAGCATATAACTGCCAATACAACACAAGAAAAGCATGTAATCTACCATCACTCAATTTCATTTTGCAATTTTCTGTCAATGCATCCTATTTCCCTACCATTTTTACTGGAGGCAATAGAAATGGGAGTGTCTATTATTCTTATAATCTCAAGAAACTATGCAATAAGAAATTTTAAATCTACCAACAAAATAACTGTTTTTCGAGGATTTTCAAGTTTTCTCATTATAGTTCATCCAATGATTGACATCAAACCTTGTCATTCAACATATGTCACTAAGGGGTGAATTAGATGAGTGCCTACCTCTGGATTTCAGCTTAGGTCATGATCTCAGGCTCATGGGATTGAGCCTCAGCATGGAGCCTGCATGGGATTCTCTCTCTCTCCCTCTGTTTCCATATACCACTCATGCTCTCTCTCTCACTCTCTTTCTAAAAAAAAAAAAGCAAAACAATCTGTCACCAAATACACTTCACAATAGACTATTGTCTACTGCTTAGTTTACACCAAAGTCAGTGTATAATTGATCCACTCATCAACTCATAGTTTAAAAGAGAAAATTAAATAAACAAAAATTTGGTATTTTCAGCTTCTTCCTACTTTCAAGTTTTTGTTGTATTAAAGAGCTATTTTTAAACCTAATATCCACCAAGTCACATTCCTTCAGACCTTGTGGAAAAGAAACCATCCACTTATTCCCACCCCAAATAGTCATGAGAGTCCTTCCATTCATTCAACAAATCTGTATTGAGCCTCTCATATATATCAATCATGGCGTAAAGTGCTGGACAAATGTATAATGTTGAACACGAAAGGAATGGTTCAGGCCCCTTGGAGCTTTCTGACATATTGAGTGTGATATGACTTGTGAAAATAATCACACTATCACATGTGTGCTAAAATGACATATAGAAGTGTGGCAATGAAACAAAAAAGAAAGTCATATTGTGCTATGAGAAATTAAAATATTTATTCATGCAATAAATATTCATTGAGCATGTCCATATGACACTATGTTGTTCACTAGGTATTACCAGCTAATAGTAGACTTTAATTCTCTGCCCTCATGAGGTTTCTATTCTAGTGATGGAGAGACAACAAACAAATGACACAATAGACACACACTACACAGACATTGGTGAGTGACATAGAAGAGAAGTGGCAGAATAAGATAGCTAAGGAGTCAGTTTGTCAGGAAACATTTTTGAGAAAAGGGGCTTTGTGCTCCTTTAGTATCTCTTGCTTTCTTTTTATAGTTCAGACTTAATCTTGAATAAGAGTTCTATTCCAACTGAATCTGCTAATACTCCATTTGGTACATTCTTTGAATACTGGACTTGGCTCCATTCACTTTCCTTTTTTGCATTAACATAATTTTGAAGAGTCCTTTTGGTTTCAGCATGTTTGCACGGTTTTGGTACAGCTTCTATTTATATTTTGAGACCTACTTTAAGTAACTATTTGAAGTATCTTTATTCTTTAAGCACATTTATTATAATAGGATACAGATAGAGCTGCTGAAAAAACACAACCCAGAAATGCAATTGCTAAGGAAGTTTATTTCCATCACATGTAGTAATCCCTGATGAGTTTTTGGTCTCTGGTCAACATAGTAAATTGTTCTGCTTCTTATAAGACATGGCTGGCAAGGGTGATTGTCCTCACTGACAACTGGCATGAAGAAGAGGTGAGGCATGAGAATGTAAGACAAGTACCCTTTAAGCAAATGAAACTGAGGTCACTTACTATCATATTAAACTGGTGACAGCCCCAAGACTACTTATCTTCTTATGAAAACTCATCTTCCTGCAATCAAAGGAAAAATGGATCTGGATCTAGTTGGACAAATTAATCTTCTCCACAGTGGGAATTTGAGAACTTGACCTTCCACTGTTTCCATACAAGAAAATGGGAATGGAATTTGAGAATGCCTAACCAAGTATCTGACCTATGTATTCTCTGGGAGCGGAAATAGTAAAAATTACATGTTTATGAGAAGAAGTCAGGACTGGAATCAATAGGAATTATGGAGCAATTGAATACAGAGGCCCTAGGGAGCTCAGAAAATAAGACAAAGTCTAATCACCTAACAGGTTAAAATTATGAAGGTAAAACTATAGCTTCCAGAATCCTAAGTCCACTGGTTTTCAAACATTCTTGTCACAAGATCCCAATACACTTTTTTTTTAAATATTTATTTTTATTGAGAGACAGAGAAACAGCACAAACTGGTTAGGGGCAGAGAGGAGGAGACACAGAATCTGAAGCAGGCTCCATGCTCCAAACTATCTGTCAGCACAGAGCCCAACAGGGGCCGAACCTTAGAACCGAGAGATCATGAACTGAGCCGAAGTCTGTCGCTCAACCTACTGAGCCACCCAGGCATCCCACTATACACTCTTAAAAATTATTAAGGACCCCCAAATTGCTTATTTGGTTATATCTCCTGACATTTACTGTATTGTACTGTTTGACTATGAATTAAAAGTATACATTTATTAATTTATAAATAACAACAATAAACCCATTTTGTGCCTTATGTGTTATGGAAATATACCTGCTCTTACCTAAACAAAACCTAGGTGAGAAGAATGGTACTGTTTTAAATATTTATATACCTCTTTGGTCTGATTTAACAGAAGATAACTGCATGCTTGTTTCTGTTTCTACATTTAATCCCTTAGACTCTCACATGTTATGTAACCTCTGGCAAACTCTCCTGAACACATGGTGACATAACAAAAGTGAAAAAGGTAAATCCCCTCCTGCTAGTGTTATGAAAAATGTTTTGATCTAGCAAACCCACTGAGGTTTATCATCTTTCTCAAAAGCTCTTGGACCACACTTTAAGGACCACTTTTTTGGCCCAAAGCAATCAATGTTTTATTGGTGGACTACTAAGAAAACTGAGAAACTGATTTTTTTTCTTTACTTCCTGCGTTCCCGTAATCTATCTCCACTGCAGAAGCAAAGACATCTTGTGATAGAGACCAAAATAGTTACTTGACTCTGCCTCATCAGCCTGAAACTCTGCAAAAGTTTATCCCCAAGATTTATAGCAGTGTGATAATTTAAAACATTATGCAGTAGCTTTTGATTTGATGACCTTTAATAGCTAATTAAGGGGTGCCTGGGTGGCTCAGTCGATTAAGCATCCTACTTCGACTCAGGTCATGATCTCAAAGTTCATGAGGTCAAGCCCCACATCAGACTCTGTGTGGACAGCTTGGAGCCTGGAGCCTTCTTCAGATGCTATGTTTCCCTCTCTCTGCCCCTACAGGTACTCTGTCTCTCTGTCTCAAAAATAAATAAACATTTACCAAAAAAAACAATAGTTAACTAAGAATGATCACAGGAGCACCTGGGTGACTCAGTCGGTTAAGCATCGAACTTCCTCTCAGGTCATGATCTCTTAGTTCCTGAGTTCGAACCCCACACTGGGCTCTGTTGACAGCTTAGAGCCTGGAGCCTGTTTCGGATTCTGTGTTTCCCTCTCTCTACCCCCACCCTGTTCATGCTCTGTCTCTCTCTCTCTCTCAAAAGGAAATAAACATTAAAAAAAAAAAGAATGATCACAGATATTCTGTTTATATTCTTCAATTTTTTTTATAGCGGTACTTCACAAATTTCTGTCTCTGACACTCAAGGCACAAAAGTATATCTATTTTAACATAAACCACTCAGTGTTGAATTTCCAATAAGCTTACCCTTCATAATAATATTTTTATTACCAAAATAAAACAAAATAGTCATTAAAACAACTGAAATGCCACTCTTGCCATATAACACCAAGTAATTATGAATCACTGTCTTAGACATTGATGTGATATTGTCACAGGTTCAGATTGAATGGTATTTCCCATCCATGAAATATAGCATATTAATATACCAAATGCTACTGAGGGTAGCAGTAGTGCTCTAAAGAAAGATGTCTAATGACTGGATGGAAAAAAATGCAATCTATAGAAAGATGTAAGTGATATTTATGTCTTGGGATCAAAGAGTACACTCAAAGATAAAAAAAATTAAGTCAACAAATTACCATACATTTGGTATAATTACTAAGAAACATTGGTTTTGTCCGATGAGAATCAAACTGGTTGACCCATAAAACGGAAATATCCAGGTATATCTTCCAGATTCCATATGGAGAGCATATTATTTCATAGGCATTGGAGTATCAATATCTGAAAACATGAGTCCATGTCAAGGAATAGGAATGAAAGTTCTATTCATATATTTGGCCATAAAAGTTGCTTGGGAGTATTCAAAAATACTTAGAAGAAGAAAGCATGCATTTCCCATACAAATGTGATTTCCATAAAACTAATTATACTGCCATCTTTGTAAAAATAACAAAAATGGTCTCATATAACCTTAGTGTACACAAAATTTTCCATCTATAATTTTGGCTGAAATCTAACACTGTTTTATAAAACTCTAACGAACCATCATGAGAAATATTTGCCTTTGAATATGTTAGAAATATTCTGTATAAAAATTCAGACTATAAGCAATATTTAAACCTGTTGATTTATGCAACTCAAATTTATTGAGCAACTACATATCATATCTGCAATATGATATTCTCTATAGAAACTGAACTAAATGACCCAGATTCTCGTAGGCTTATGGTTCACTGACATGAAAAATAAACATTTTGTTATTGTTACAATTATCATGATTAATTAGTTCATAAATAATAAACTATTTTAGTTTATTTATTGAATTAAGGCATGTTCTTTTCATTTTCTGTAACATACAATGATTGATAAACATGAAGAATTAGTGCACTGTTCTTCATATAAGAAACATTGGTGAAATAATACAAATGATCAGCCTCCATCAGTTATTAAGGAAGTCTCAGTAATTCAGTATCAACATACATAGTAATGAGTATATGCTGTGCCTACTTAGATCTTTAAATTATTTAATAATGTGAAATATTTATAAACATATAAAATTTTTTATCAACTAATATATTACCACTTTTAATGTCTGTAGAATCTTTAGTGACATTCCCTCTATTATTCCTGATATTTTAAATTTATATCTTTTTTCCTTGATCAGTCAGGTAGGAATTTATATATCAGATTTATTGATCTGAAAGTAACAACTTCTGATTCATTATTATTTTTTTATTTTCTGTATGATGATTTCTGCTTGTTATTGTTTCCTTCTGTTTATTTTAGGCTGAGGTTGCTTTTTTTTTTTCTTTTAAGATGGAAGCCTTAGTCATTGATTTAAGACCTTTATTCTTTTCCAATGTAAGCATAGAAGACTATTAAGTTTCCTTTTAACACTGTTTTAGTAGCAGCCTAAAAGTGTCATGAATTTTTTCATGCAGTTTAGAATACAGATTTTTTTAGTTTGGCTTCTGATGCTTTAATTTTTTTTAATACCTACAGATTTATGCAGTTTATTTTTTGTTGGGTGACCTTTGGTAATCTGCAACTTTCAAGGAAATTGCTTATCTGTTGTCAAATGTATCACCATATATTAGCTACTATCACTGAACAGCAAATTACTCTAAACTTCGCAACTTAACAACAACAAACATCTATTACCTCACAGAATTTCTTAGGGTCAGGAATCCAGGAGCTTAACTAAATCATTGTGGTTCAAGGTCCTTCACAAGATTGCAATCAAGCTGTCAGATGAGGCTGCAAATCCTATCAAGGCTCAGATGGGCTGAAGCATCTGCTCCCTCACAGGGCGGTTAGCAGACCTCACTTTCTCATTGGTCAGAAATCTCTGTCGGTCAAAAGCTTCTGCCTCTTATGTGGGCCTTTCCGTATGTGTGACAGATGATATCTCCTGGAAGGGACGAAGAGAGGGAGAGAAAGATCTCAAGAGATATAATCTGCACTGTTTTGCAACCCATTCTTGGTAGTGACATATATCTCCTCTACCTTATATTATTGGTCAAACAGATTAATTCTGGATAACAAAATGTACCTTTAACTTACTATCATATGCTTAACATGAATATCGCGCACTTCATGTCAATTTAAGATCATTACATTTCCCTCAGGCTGAAGCCTTCATTTGGGGTTTGTTTGCTTCTTTATCTTTGCAGATTTACTGAAGACAAATCCCACTTTGAATTGTCAGAATTGTCAGGAAATGTACTTGTTTTTCCTCCTCTTAAATAACATTCTTGCCGGACATTGATTTCTAAATTGACAGGCATTTTTGTTTGTTTTCACTTATCATCTTAAGGATGCCATTTCTTTGTTTTTTGGCTCTGTTTCTAGGGCCAGCCATCATTCTATGTCCTTCTCTGGGTAATATGACTTTTTTCCTTATGACTAATTTTAAGTTTCCTCTGGGGTGCCTGGGTGGCTCAGTCGGTTGAGCGTCCGGCTTTGGCTCAGGTCATGATCTCGCAGTTCGTGGGTGCCAGCCTCAGGTTGGGCTCTGTGCAGACAGCTCAGAGCCTGGAGCCTGCTTCAGATTCTGTGTCTCCCACTCTCTCTGCCCCTCCCTTGCTCCCTCTGTCTCTCTCTCTGTCTCAAAAATAAACTATAAAAAAAAATTTATTTTTTTTATAGTTTATTTTTTTAAAAAGCTTTCTCTTTACCGTTGGTTACTAAGATTATCTATGATGTGTGGTTCTATTTGTTTGTGTCCTACTTGAATTTCATTGAGCTCCATTAAACCGCACTGATGTTTTTCACCAATTTAGACAATGTTCAGCTATCAGTTTTTCAAATGCTAGTGCAGACTGTCCTTCATTGACTTTTTTCTTCAATCTGTACTCTGCTGTTAAAACCTGTTCAAATAATTACTCCTGTTCAGAGATCGCACTTCCTCAATTTATATTTTTTTTTATTTTTTTTATATTTACTTCATTTTCTTTTGTGAAATTCCTTCTCTGTCCACTTATGATACTGATATTTTCGTTAAGGGTTTAGAACATATCTTTGACCACTGATTCCAACTCATAGGTCATTGTGAGGTCTGTATCAATAGAACTTTTGAAAATCCTCACTTTTGGGGCACCTAGGTGGCTCAGTTGGTTGAGCGTCTGACTTCAGCTCAGGTCATGATCTCACAGTTTGTGGGTTCTAGCCAAGTCAGGCTCTGTGCTGACAGCCAGCTCAGCGCCTGGAGTCTGTTTCCAATTCTGTGTCTCCTTCTCTCTCTGGCCCTCCCCAGCTCACACTGTCTCTCTCTCTCTCTCAGAAATAAAAAAATAAAAAAACATTAAAAAATAAATAAAAATCCTCACTTTTATGTCAGAGTTTTCTGCTTCACATGACATAATTGCTGTTTTATGTTATACATTTGTATGATATCAGTTTGGCTCTGGCAGAGAGCTAAATTTATGGCAGACCATCATGGCCCTTTCACACTTGATTTATTATTTGTTAAACCTGATAGATTCTCAATTTTCCCTTAGACTCAGAGTATGTCATGCACTATAGGCTACAGTCCTTACTTTTTGGCTTTCCTGTTCAGGGTTCTGAACTCAGTGACTGAATTCCTCAGTGATATATGCCCACCCTGGTTGAGGCAGAATTCCAACCCCCTTCAGTTCTCTGATATATAGTATCTCTTTTCTGCATTAGGTGCCACTGTGTTATCTTTCGCCAGGTTTTATGGAAATTAACCTTACAGAGGTACAGATCGGTCATGCAAGAGGGCCATGTAGACTTCTGAGTCCTCTCTTCTGCTTAGACCTTTCTTTGGGGCCCCATAAGTTCAAGCTGCATAAGCAGCACAGAATTCTGATTTCTACCTTCTCTACTCACACTACCTTTTTTTGTTTGTACCCTACTTTCATGTGCCACATTCTGGAGTAGGACTCAAGGCAGGAAGTCAAGGGAAGTATAAAACTCACATTTTACATTTCCCTTCTGCCAAGGACTGTAGTTCTTCAAGGTATGTTGCTGAATACCTAAAATACTTGAAAGTAGTTGTCTCTTATATTTTGATCAGATATATAATTGCTTCAGGTAGAAGGTTGGTTCCATATCTGTTATTGCGCCATGGTCTAAATAATGTTCAAAATATTCCTTTTTAAATGAGTAAATTAATAGAATTTAGGATTACAAATGGATGAATGAATACACATATTTCTCATAGACAGGCATGATCTATTGCTAAAATAGTGTACAAAGGTCCTGAAGCCCTTAATTTTATGGACTTCTGTTCTATGACTTGGCTATTTTTCCCACAGAATACTTATTTCCCAAAAGATTCACATAGTCAAAATGATCTCCAAAATAAGCTATTGAATTTGGTAGTTATGTAATGATTCCAACCCCAAATCACAATTTTCAAACCAACTCTTTCTAGAATACCTACTAAAGTATGGATTTAGCTTTTTGAATAGTATAAAAAAACACCCCCTCCAAAAAAAACCTATTCACTTTCTCCTGGATTTTCTCAGAAGAAGTATATTGGAAGTAAACAATAGCAACTATATCTCCTAGTCATTTAAAAGGTTTCAAATTTCTTTCTTTAAGTAAACTCGTATGAAAATAATTTAATTTTTTATTCCATTTGTTAAAAATAATAAGCTTTCAGTTTGCCATCTTAAGCCCTAGTAATTGCAGTTCCACTAAGTAAAACTGCCATTTTTTTGTAAATAAGACATAATTCAGTGATTTTATGAGCAATGGTTTAATGATACTATTGATATTAATCTCTTTCTCATTTCTTGAATTAATTGTATTTTACTTTCATACACCTTATGTGTCATGATTACAGAGATATAGGAAAATATAGAATGGACATTAAATGTTGAGCCCTAATTAATAATTAAAGTACACCAGAAGAAACAAGACAATTTATCCTGGCAATATTACCTATCTCCCAGATCATTTTCCATGTCAGAAGAATCTCAGTCCCAATGACTTTATTTCAAATATATTGCTTTTGAAATAACAGCAGGGACGTCTGGGCTTCTCAGATCTCTTGTTTACCATCTAGTGTCATGCTTAATGATCAACATTAAAGTTATTGCTTCCAAATCACCTTAATTAGGGTTGCAGAAGCTTTAAAAAGTTCCTTTCAAACAGCTCAGATCATCAAATTAGATTGGCTTCATATATCGTGATTATATAAGGGCTTGTAGTGAAACATCATAAAACCATTTCCAATCAGATATCCTGCAGGTCCTTTTGAAGGTTAATTTTGCTAACCACAGTTCTTCCATGAGTGCACCGTGTCCTTTCTCCACTCTCCAACTTCATAGTTGATTAAACCAGAACAAAGCACCTGAACCACATATCACAGTACGCAAGCTAACCTCTAGCTCTGACAGGGCCCGCACTACACAAGGCTGTGCCGAAACAGAAACAATCTGGTTTAACTGACTTCTCCTTCAACTCTTCTAACTGAGGATTAGAAAATGTTGTTTTGCATAAGTAGTCTGACATTTTTTTCTAAGTTAACTCCTTATTGAAGGTGTAAAATATACAGAAAAATGCATGAATCATATGCTTGCAGCTTGATAAAGTTTCACAAATTGAACCAGCCTATGTTACCACCAACAAAATTAAGAAAGTGAAAACTCTCACACTCAGGAAGGTTTCTTATGGTATTTCCAGTCACTAACAACTCATTAAGGAAACCACTATCCTTACCTCTAGCACCATAGATTATTTTCTCTTTTTCTAAAGTTCTTTATTTAAATAAGTATAATCACACACTATTTACCTGTTTTGCCCTAATATCTTTTGCTTAATTAGCTGCTTGTAAGATTCATCCATGTTGTTGACAAAAGTCTACAGTCAAGGTGTTGTCAGTGTGGATGGCTTCTAGAGGTTTCAAGGAAACATTGTCCCCTTGTCTTTTCCAGCTTGTAGAGTCTGTCTGCATTTCTTAACTCATGGCCTCTACTTCATAGCACTCGAACTTCTTATTCCCATCATTACATCTACTTCATACTTTGACCTTCCCTGTCTTCCTCTTATAAAGACTTTTGTGGTTACCTTGGGTCTACTTAGATAATCTAAAATAATCTCCCTATCTCAAACCTCTTAATGTAATCACAAAAGCAAAGTCCCATTTGTCACGAGATAATCTATAAGAGGCTCTGAGAATTAGGTCACACAGCCACAGTGATGAAGAAAAGATGGACAGGAGCCCTAAATTTTAGTTTCAAATGGTTGTGAAGGCTGTTAGGATATGAGCATTAGAAACAATAATCTGCTGTGACCTGGACGGCCATTGCTCTTTTGTTGGAATACAAGAAGTTGGGGATCATTGAGAACCATCTTAGAATTTTTCTTCCACCGTGTGTGTGTATATATGTATGTGTGAGTATTAGTTACACAGTGTTCTAGTTGTCTTTGGTGGGTCTTACAAATTTCTTAAGATGACTGACTTATTTCAGATCTTTTAAACTAAAAGATATAAACTGAAAATGAGTTGTAGAGATAAAGACTGTCAGATTTATTAAGCCACTTTTAGAAATATAATGTATTAGTAGATGTAAAACCACAGAGGGAAAGATCTCTTTATAGCTTCACTTAGTTCTTAGGTTCATGACTCTTTACTATAAAATTCTTTTTTGTGAATAGTTTATAGCCACAATAAAATTATACTTCAAAGAACTTAATCAATATGTACGGCCTTGGGAAACCTTGGGGAAAAAAAACAAAATGTGCTTTAAAAATACCAAAGTTTAGATTAGTTTTTAAAATGCAGATTTGATCTCTATAATAAAATGTTCTTTGCCACATGAAAATGTTTATTATATTGAAAAACCGAACTTAGATTCAATAATTCTGCATTAGTAGCATGTCACTGCACTTTGCCTCCTAGTTTGATTTGCTTTAGTTGTTTTTAGTGAATCAGATTGAAGATTAAAGCTATTCAGTTGTTAGTACATGCAGTCAGATAAGGCAAAGGAAGGTTGCTTTGAAAGTATTCATTTTATTGGGGCGCCTGGGTGGCTTAGTCGGTTAAGCGTCCGACTTTCGCTTAGGTCATGATCTCGCGGTTCGGTTCGTGGGTTCGAGCCCGGCGTCGGGCTCTATGCTGACTGCCGGCTCAGAGCCTGGAGCCTGTTTCAATCTGTGACTCCCTCTCTCTCTGACCCTCCCTGCTCATGCTGTCTCTCTCTCTCTCTCCTAGAAATAAATAAAAAAAACATTACAAAAAATTAAAAAAAAAGAATGTATTCATTTTATCATACATATTCCACCTTTAATAAAAAATTAGTACCCTTTTTATATTATCTCATGGAATGTTACTTCATGACAAAATTAATTTTCATAAAACAAATTATGTATATATATATATATATGAAAAGCAAAATAGAATTGTGGTTATCTATTCCATCAATACATTTAACTGTAAAATTCCTTGTATCTGAGAATTAGTGTATTCTCAGTAAATCATTCTTATTATTTCATTCTAAGAAGGTAGCATGCATTCTTTGAGCTTCTGGCTTACTACCAGAAGGAATCTATTCATATTCTTTCAGAGCTAAATCTGTAGTTAAAAATGTCAAAATGAGCTCTCAAGCAATTATATATTAAAATCATCTCATATTTTAGAACATTGTCATATTAAAATGTGATATTGATCTAATATTTTAGATACTTATACGTAGTGAATTCAGTTAGAAAATTTGAGAAATATCTGTCAGTTTTTAGATAAAAGTCATTATGTTTTATTCCATCTTTATAGAGTGCTAATGTAACAAGGGTTTATTTAATATCTATTTCTGTGCACTTTGCCAAATGTTAGTTAAGTGGAAAAAAACTTATTATGCAATTTATCTTAAACTATTCTATTATGCAATTTATCTTAAACAGAAACTTCTACTCTAATGCTTCTACCAGAATTGTTTGACGTACACTGAACCAAGTTTTGGAAGACAGTGTCACCAGTATATACCAGCATTCAACTTTGTTTGTTTGTTTGTGTTCAACAAACTGCTATGTTCTGCTATGCACAAATAAAAAGGCTACTCTGGTTTCCACTTTCAGTATAAATATCTACATTTCTAATAGGTCAACACTGTTGCATATTAGAACTGTATACTCTCTACAATGTATGACAAACCTCCTAAGGATCTGGAATGTGATAAAAGTAAAGATTCTAGAATGTAGTAGAAACTTGGATGAAGAGACTAGCATGTGATATACTCCACCATCACCACCAGAACCTCCTCACTTTTTTATTTGCTATGCCTGTGGGCATGTCATTGTCATCCCCTTTTTGGCT
Source organism: Proteles cristata cristata (assembly GCA_017311185.1). Classification (NCBI taxonomy): domain Eukaryota; kingdom Metazoa; phylum Chordata; class Mammalia; order Carnivora; family Hyaenidae; genus Proteles; species Proteles cristata. Next base: position 2,168,958 of record JAESUZ010002627.1, read on the forward strand.
GGCAGAAACTTTGATGACTCTCAGTCTTTTGAGTTTGAGGGCAAGAGGGTAGAGATCAGGGCACCTATGGCCACTAAAGTGATAGAATGACGCAAACTTAGTAGATGAGAAGAGTGAAAAATAGAGAGCCAGAAAGAGAAGACAAGTTTCTATGTACAAATCTGTGCAAATATCTGTCTGGTCCCAATGCCACCATGCATGGACAGACTATAAACATCCAGGTAAGGGGAAAGGAAAGAGAGAAAGGGAAGGGAAGGGAAAGGAAGGGAAGGGAAGGAGGGGGAGGGGAAGGGAGGACTAAACTGAGATTTGAGTTCCTATAAAAGACACAGAAATTTTAGTTTGTATACCACCTAGTTAACTGCCATCAAAAACAATAATACTAATACTCATGGGAGAAACTGAGTAGAACCTAAAGTTTACACAACATAACATATAGGATACAATATAAAACTGCTTCCCTTAAGAAGAAACAGGAAAAGTAGCCCACCCTTAAGAGAAAGTAAAATAAATCAAAATCATTTTAGAATTATCAGAGAAAACCAGATATAATAATTATACAATATGAGATAAAGGAAATTTTCTTGTGTGGAACAAGAAGATAGAAAGTATGAGAAAAGAAATCACATTTAAAAAATAAACAATATGGAAATTCTAGCACTGAATAACATAATATCTGAAATTTAAACATTACTAGACAGCTTAAAATAACTTTTTAAAGTTTATTCTGAGAGAGATAGTGTGGGTGTATCAGGGTGGCTCAGCCTGCTGAGTGTCTGACTCTTCACTTGAACCCAGAATAGCTCAAATCAGGCTGTCAATGCAGAGCCTGTTTGGGATTCTCAGTTTGTCTCTCTCTGACTCTCCCCATCACATGCTCAAGTGCTCTCTCTCTCTCTCAAAAATAAATAAATTAAAACAGAAACAAAAACAAAAAAAGAAAGATAAATGTGAAGAAAACCATGCCCACAAAATACTGGAAACCAAAGACAAATGTCTGGAAATTATCAAGAGAGAATTGGCCTTTATAAATTCTAACGATCATTTCCTTCTCATCAATAAAAATACAGGCCAGAAACTAAACAACATCTAGGAAGTATTGGAAGAAATAAAACTATAAATTAAGAACTTTGTATAGAGCAGAAAAAATGTCCTTCCAGAATGAAAATAAATAAATGCCTTTTCAAGTAAACAAAAATAAGAGAATTTGTGGCCAGGAGACCTGAAATTCTAGAGATACTAAAGGTGATATTTTTAAGTTGAAAGGAAATGACATAAATAGGAAACTTTAATATTAACGAAGGAATAAGTGGTATCAACTTTGGAAAATATCTGGTAAATTAAAAAAATATATTTCTGCCTCTGGACCCCCTTGTAATTCCTATAAGAGTATAAAAATATTTTCATTGAGTTTATTTACATTGTATGAAAGACATATTGGATAAAATAAGGTGAGGTTGGAAATACTAAATTGGATTATATGATTTAAAATTTGCTTATATTTAAGAAGATTAGGAGAAGTTGAGGATATATATTGAAAAGTAATTTAAAGAGGTACAGCTAGGTCACCAATAAATTAAGCTGGACTTTTACAAAACACTCAAATAATTCAAAAAAGGGAAGAAAATTTAAAAAAGAGATAAACTAAGCTGGTACATCTAAATCTAGTGATTGATTTATCTAATCTAGTTACATTAATGTTGTTAAACTCCACATTCTAATTAAAAGGCAGTTTTTTCAGAATAAATGAAGGGGAAAAGCATCTATATTTTAAGTCCTACTTACATTTGTATAAAATTATGGCAGATACTAACCAATAAAATATAAGCAGAAATGTAGATTCCTCTGTGGCAAGGCAGCAAAAAGCTCAATTATCTAAGTTTTTTGTTTTTCTAAATAAAGATATTGTCCAGGATATCAAAGGAGAAAATGGTATAGTTACTTATCTTGGATTGTAGATTCTCTGCTTGGAGGACTTCTCTGGAAAATTGCCTGGCTCTCGAGTAGAATTTATAAGAGAAATCAATAATCATTTGATTTTCTAAACATTATTTATTTTTGTTAGCATGGCGTATCCTGGATTACTCTAAACAAGAGAAAATCAAGTCACCTTCTCACAGATAATTAATGACAACACTGTTAGAATCATATATGATTATCATATTTGTTGATTAAAATAACTTATATTATATAATTAATAATTTTGATACATGTATGCGTTTGATAAGAGTTAAACCTCAGGAACATATGACATCAAAACCACTAAAATATAAAATTGCAGAGCTTTTAAAGTTTTTCTATATTAAAGAGAAATAGAGACAACAATATCATAAGTTTTCAGCTATGTGTACGTGTTAATCTTCTATGTGTATTACTGGTTCAAATCCATTCACATTTAACTGTGAGACCTCTGTTGGCCATCTGGATACCCTCTTTGGAAAAGTGTCTGTTCATATCTTCTGCCCATTTCTTTTTTTTTTTTTTTAATTTTTATTTATTTCTAGGAGAGAGAGTGAGAGAGACAGTGTGAGCAGGGGAGGGTCAGAGAGAGAGGGAGTCACAGACTGAAACAGGCTCCAGGCTCCGAGCTGTCAGTCAGCACAGAGCCTGACGCGGGGCTCAAACCCACGAACCGCGAGATCATGACCCAAGCGAAAGTCGGACGCTTAACCGACTAAGCCACCCAGGCGCCCCTGCCCATTTCTTTACTGGATTGTTTATTTTTCCGGTGTGGAGTTTGGTGAGTTTTTTATAGATTTTGGATACTAGCCCTTTATCTGATATGTCATTTGCAACTATCTTTTCCCATTCCGTCATTTGAATTAGTTTTATGGATTGTTTCCTTTGCCGTGCAGAAGCTTTCAATCTTGATGAGGTCCCAATAGTTCATTTTTGCTTTTGATTCCCTTGCTTTTGGGGATGTGCCAAGAAATTGCTGAGGTTGAGGTCAAGGAGGTTGTTTCCTGCTTTTTCCTCTAAGGTTTTGATGGTTTCTTGTCTTGCATTCAGGTCCTTTATCCATTTTGAATTTATTTTTGTGTATGGTGCGAGAAAATGATCTAGTTTCATTCTTCTGCATGTTGCTGTCCAGTTCTCCCAGCACCATCTGTTAAAGAAGCTGAAACGATGCTCAGCATCCCTCCTCATCAGGGAAATACAAATTAAAACCAAAATGAGATACCACCTCACACCGGTCAGAGTGGCTAAAATGAGCAAATCAGAATACTCTAGATGCTGGCGAGGATGTGGAGAAATGGGCACCCTCCTACACTGTTGGTGAGAATGTAAACTGGTGCAGCCCCTCTGGAGAACAGTGTGGAGATTCCTCAAAAAATTAACAATAAAACTCCCCTATGACCCAGCAATAGCACTCCTAGGAATTCACCCAAGAGATACAGGAGTGCTGATGCATAGGGGTACATGGACCCCAATGTTCACAGCAGTACTCTCAACAATAGCCAAAACATGGAAAGAGCCTAAGTGTCCATCAATGGACGAATGGATCAAGAAGATGTGGTTTATCTATACAATGGAATACTACATGGCAATGAGAAAGAATGAAATCTGGCCACGTGTAGCAACATGGATGGACCTTGAGGGTGTTATGCTGAGCGAAATAAGTCAGGCAGAGAAGGACAGCTACCATATATTTGCACGTATAGGAGGATTAGGAGGAACTTAATGAAGGACCGTGGGGGGGAAGAAGGGAGGAAATGGTGGGGAGAGGGAAGGAGGCAAACCATGAGAGACTCTTGAATGTTGAGAACAAACTGAGGACTGATGGGTATGGTGGGAGGAGAAAGAAGGTGATGGGGATGGAGGAGGGCACTTGTGCGGATGAGCACTGGGTGTTATATGGAAACCAACTCGACAATAACCTATTTATTTAAAAAAAGAATAAATAAAATATTTAAAAAAATTTTAAATGAAAAAATGAAAATGTACTTTAAAAAAATAAAATAAATGTGAGACCTCGGTTTTTTATAGTTTTGGTTTGTTTGCTTTTATTTATTTTTTTAATTTTATTTTATTTTTTCAATGTTTTATTTATTTCTAGGAGAGAGAGAGACAGTGTGAGCAGGGGAGGGTCAGAGAGAGAGGGAGACACAGAATCTGAAGGAGGCTCCAGGCTCTGAGCTGGCAGTCAGCACAGAGCCCGACGCGGGGCTCGAACTCACGAACCGCGAGATCATGACCTAAGCGAAAGTCGGACGCTTAACGGACTAAGCCACCTAGGCACCCCATTGGTTTGTTTGCTTTTAGAGAGACAGTAGGAGCTGCGGCGGGTCAGAGAGAGAGAGAGAGAGAATCTTAAGTAGGCTCCATGCCCAGAGCAGGTACTGACTCAGGGCTCAATCTCACAACTGAAATCATGATCGTGATATCATGACCTGAGCCTAAATCAAGATGGTTAATAGACTGAGCCACCCACATGTCCCAGTTTTCACAGTTTTAAACTAGATGTATCTTGGGGCACATGGGTTGCTAAGTTGGTTAAGCGTCTGCCTTAGGCTCAGGTCATGATCTCACAGTTCGTGGGTTCGAGCCCCTTGTTGGGCTCTGTGCTGACAGCTAGCTCAGAGCCTGGAGCTTGTTTCAGATTCTGTATTTCCTTTGATCTCTGACCCTCCCCTGCTCATGCTGTCTCTCTTTCAGAAATAAATAAAGCATTAACAAAATTAAACTAGATGTATCTTTCTGAAAGATTTTTTCAAAATGATGATATTTTTAAAGGGGTGATTAAAATACTGAGGAAAAAGTTAGCAATTTTGAAGAAGTATGAAATCTGAGTCTATATTCATTGTGAATTTACCTAAAATTATGAGTATGAAATACAGACATTAAGATAAATTGAATAAAACATAACAGGACAAATGAAAGCTAAATATCACAATAGATTTCACAAAGATACACACTATATAATGATATTAAAAAGAGTTTTTGAAGAAATGGTGGGGAAGATGAAAACGAATAAAAGACAGAGGACAATATCTCTCCATAAAGGAATTATAAAGTTGAGAAATAAGTCAGAGATAGACAAATACCATATGATATCTTTTATTTGTGGAATTCAAGAAACAATAGGAGCAAAGAAATCAAAGAAAGAGAGACAAACCCCAGAAATCAACTCTTAACTACCAGAGGGGAGGTGGGTGGGAAGATGCATGAAATAGGGGATGGGAATTAAAGAGTACACTTATCAAAATGAAAAATAAAATATAATGAATGCTAAAAAAAGAAAAAAGAAATTACAAAGTTGAGTCAAGTAAAGCTAAAGAAGTGAAAAACTAGAAACAGTAGTAATTTATTTATTCTACAGATTAAAAAAATATCTCCAACAAAACCACTACCAAGTAAGTGAGATAAAAAATACTACACATTATAACATGAGAATGGAAGAAGCAATTCCTATTTATTCTTTAATATTTCTGGATTTCTTATTTAGGCAACATCTATGTAAAAAGAATAGCCAATTCAAATTCAGTAAAACTTTTTAAAACAAATTTCCCAAAATTGTTAACCTGTAAAACAGTTAATCTTCAAAACAGTGAAAATTGTTCATAAGTATAGGTCTAAAAGAAGAATAGTATGGAATATTTTGTTAATGTGAAAAGTATCTACACCATAAAAGGACTAATGCATAGCAGGCTATACCTCCTATTTTGCTATTCATCAGCTTTTTGCAAAGATTCTCTTCTACCATATTTGGTTCTTACCCCGGTTAATATAATTTGTGTTTTTTTCCTTATATTTGTATTTTCCCTTCCTCAGTGTATTAGATCATCATCTTCAACACTTTGAGGTTTCAATGTCCAATGAACAAATGACATAAAGAGTAGCTAATGTAGGATTTCACACATATAAGGAGTCTAACCAAGTAAAATATTATTTAGCAGTATCAAACACTAACCAGTCCTAAAAGCAAAAAGTGCACAACATATTTGCGATTAACTCCCCACTCCCATCTGTCTGCCTGACCAAAAGGGTGAAGAATTTGATGTTCAAAATATGCTAGTCTAGCATTTTGAAATTATTCCTGGTTTTTGATGCTTCACGGTATTCTTGTTCTCAGTAATTCAATTCTTTCTGCTTGATACAATGTTTGAAGTTTCCAATAGTCCATGTCATTAGTTTGTCTAGTGTTCACAGTGAATGGTGACCTTGATCATTGCTTTTCTTTGTATATTTTCAATAAAAGGGCTCATGAGCCTGAAGATACTTTAGCAACAATGATATCTCCTTCTAAAATAGATCTGACATTGTCATTAGTCATTCGGAGAAGCCTGAGCTGTTAACCTACTTTGTCTTTTCACTGGACATCAAATGCTGAAGTTTACATGGCAAAATTTATTTTCCTCTCAATCAGATGTCTGCTTGCTATTTTAAAGTGCATTGAATACAGCACTGCAAATACAATTCTGGAATAATTAGTTACAACTTCCTTTCTTTGCATTTCTTTATACTAGTCTCTACAATTTGAAATAAATCCAAAATTTTCTTAGAATTTTGATTACTTTTTCTCATGAGATTATGTACCATTCAAAATGTTCAAAGTTAAGAGAAACTAAAGAATGTTAAATGTGACCAGAGTGCCTTTTCCCAAGTGTTGTTCTCCTCCAACGCAGAATTATAATTCTGTTTCCTGTGCTGTCAGTTCATCACATTTCAGTGTCAGAAACGTTGTTAAATGGGGTCAGACATGCTTCCTGTTTTTGAACCTGATTCTGATAATGCTGCTGAATTTATAATAATGGAAGACAAAAATCACAAAGCCTCCTATAAATCCTAGCAATTTAATAAAGAGTATCTGGTCAGTGGGTTTGTAACTGACAGCTAAGGATGGCTCTGATGGTCCCAGTGGTAGCCTGCTCTGGTGTGATGTGGTTTGTTAACATGGAAATGTAGAGGCAAAATTCTTACAACAGGAAAGAGTATATTTACAGCCTGAAATGCAGATTTATACTCTCAAATAGTTGAGTATATTGCATGTATATGGTACTACATAATAACCTACTGTGGTGTATATATTCTGCTGAACAAAAGAAAGCAATGCAAAATGAACTTAAGTGCACAAATTTTAGAAGTGAGATGTGCATCTAAACATGTTCTTGTGCCACAAAAAGAGGAGGAAGAAAAAAGGAAATTATTTTTGCTTAATTTTCATAATGGCTACAGCCTGCCTCAAATCCAATTAAGTATCTATAGGAAGATTATGGTTGTTAATCAGCTTACTTCAATGAAATAAGTCAATATGATGAGTTATTTGCCATCATTCAAACTCATATAGAAATATGGTTGACTATTTTCAACTGATTAGTAATTTGTATTGGCATTCAGAAATCTAGTCTTCAAGACTGTATCAGATGGCTCAAGGAAGTTTGAAAAGGAATAAAAATTAGTATATTTCATTTATGAAGTCATAATTAACAACACTTTGATAAGTTTATATATAAGATATATATAATGTGCCTGGGTGGCTCAATTGGCTAAGCATCTGACATTGGGTCTCAAGGTTCATGGGTTTGAGACCTATGTCAGGCTCTGTGCTGACAGTGTGGAGCCTGCTTGGGATTCTCTCTCTCTTCCTCTCCCTCTCTGCCCCTCCCTGACTCACCCTTTTCTCTCTCAAAATAAATAAATAAACTTGAAAAAACATCATAAAAATTGAATTAAAATAAATAAAAAGCAATATATAATGCATTGGTATTTAGCATTAAATGCTGCTCTCCAATAGCAAAAGTTATTTTTCAGTTTCATGTTATCACATTCTTAATTATGAATTAAATGTGTATATTTCATATAATTCAACCCTTTCATCTATACTTTATATGTTTAAATCACAATGACCACAAAATATTAGCACATGAAAATAACAGTACATGTACTGGAATTAATTGGGTTATCTTGGGTTATTTATAAAAATGTCAGTCGGTTAAGCATTCAACTTCAGCTCAGATCATGATCTTGTGGCTCATGGGTTCAAGCCCCGCATAGGGCTCTGTGTTGACAGCTCAGATCCTGGAGCCTGCTTCAGATTCTGTGTCTCCTTCTCTTTCTGCCCCTCTGCTTGCATGCTGCCTCTCTCTCTCTGTCTCTTTCTGTTTCTCTCTCTCTCTCCCAAAATAAACATTAAAAATGTCAAATAGGAATATTTTGTCCGTTGCTACTACTAAAGTGCCTCAAATATTAGTGCCTCAAAAATTACAAACATTGATTCCTTTTGGACTAGTCCTTCCCCTTGAAAGTCATCTAAAATATGTAGGTACTTAATGTGTCCTAATTTTGTTGACCGCAAGTGAAATTACTAAGGAAACATTTAAACATGTAATTATATTTTGCTTCCCCAATTTACTTCTTCTGTAATAAAGCTGGTGTCAATCAGTTCATGAGAGCTCTGGGGCGCACCGGCACAGCGTGGGGGAGACCCGGGGCGACCCGAGGGCCCCTCTGCGCCTCATGGCAGGCCGCCGCCGCGGCCCGAGTCCTGTCCCAAGCTCGTCCAGAATGTAACAGGGATGCCTTCCACCGTGGCTTCTAAACAGGCCAGAGGCCTGGCAAGGAAGACTCTTCCCATGTCATTAGGAAGAGTATACATCCCCTAGAACAAATTTTGAAATGATCAGTAGCACTCAGTGGAATCACCTAATAGCAATAAATGGAATCGTTTACTCAACATAAAATATTTCTGTGAAATAATATTTATCACATAAGTATTATACATAAGAAACCATGAAACTAGTTCAGTGTTTTTTTTTTTTTATATTTTTATTTATTTCTAGGAGACAGAGAGAGAGACAACGTGAACAGTGAAGGGTCAGAGAGAGAGGGAGACACAGACTCTGAAACAGGCTCCAGGCTCTGAGCTGGCAGTCAGCACAGAGCCCTATGCGGGACTCAAACCCACGAACAGCAAGATCATGACCTAAGTGAAAGCTGGATGCTTAACCGACTAAGCCACCCAGGCGCCCCGAAACTAGTTCAGTTTTGAAGGCCTCTTTGGTTTACTCTTTTTGGTTGAATGCTGGCAGCCATCCAAATGAAAATGTTTAAAGAGTGAAGAAGTTTGATAGTGTGTCATTTATGTAAAAACAGTAATAATAATAACAACAAACATTAAAGTGAATAGTGTCAACACAGAATTTGTATTACTATAGGAGAAAATTTGAAGGTGAGGGGTAGGTTCCCATCACAAGGAACAAGTTCTCTTCCATTTCTGTTTCTACCAGGCCTGATTCACTTATTTACAAAAGCTTTTGGTGCAGAGAGGCTCAGAGTTTGCTAGTACTAGATTAATAATGTGATTTCAAAGTAATTGTGACTCTCAAAGATCTAAGAAGAAAACTCAACAGGGGTTTTCCAACCTTTTTCTAAAAAATGCAATAAGCACAAAAAGTGGATGAGTCAACCACATATGATATGAGGCACTGGAAATAGAAGCGTAGTCAATATATTCATTAAAAATCATTTATTAAACCCCCAATTGTTATCAGACACTGTAATAAGAATAGCCTGTTGCTGTCTGAATTATTTATAAACGGATAGCACATTAAACTTTTCAGAACTACCCATGCTTGTAGAAATTGCTCATGCTCACAAATTTAAGTTTGAAATTAATTACCAAATAAACAAAATCACGTTATACATCTAGAAGGCAACAGAAATATCATTAGAAAGTAAAAGTTTAATTAAAAATTTGCAAACCACTTTTATTTCCTTCTATTGCTGAACAACCAGTTTATTTTTCTGAGATTCTTGTTAATTAGGTTTCATTTGGAATTAGTAATTGAGACCAAGAATGACTTGCTCAATAATATATAATATATATTATAGATGGATAGATGATAGAGAGATGACAGATAGGTAGATAGACAGACAGACATATCTCTGTATCTATATATAATCTCATGCAGTTCTCTGGGAGTTACAGAAACAGTTGAATGATGAAGCTCCTAAAAGAAGAAACTAGGTTTATGCTAAGATTTTAGCATCAGGATACTATTTAGCAACAAGAGAATCGACATTTATAGATTTTAACTCTGACAACTTTTCTGTCCATCTACTTCTAGATTTGAAAATTCTTGGGAGAGGAAATCCTCCTCAGATGAGGGTCCACTTGGGATCAGTTATTTTTATATCAGAATTACAATCTCTTATTAGATGGACTGAAACGTATACTGTGGAAATGGTCACTGAGGGTTTGCTTTTTCATTTTAGGGCCTTTTCTAGACAAGGGGCTCCATTGTAAAAGAGACTTCTAACCCAAGACATATTTAGCAAAAATTATTTTTCAAGCCCATGTTTTTCCCTCACACATAATCTCTTTGCCCACTTGCTTGTTTAAGAGAGGGACACAAAAGATAATTTCTAAGGTCACTTTTCAATAAATGCCCAATAGTTTAAAAAATGTTCCCGCTTTCTGTAATTGCTATATTCTGAACAAATGATGTCATACACTTAAAATAAAAATGTGTTATTTGAAAATACTTTAATCAACTCTTCTCCCCAATCGTAATTCATTAAGTAGACAGATGTTACTTTTTGAGATAAATGTTGACAATACATCCCTATAATAACACAAACCATAAATTTCATGAACTTATTAGTACTAAATTCAATAGTTTTTTTAAGAAAGAAAAATTATGTTCCAAAATTAATTGGTTATTCAAGCTATACCACATTAAAGATTCAATTCCAAGTGACTCTGACAAACTGTATTTTTTCTAATTGATCGTCACGCCCAGTAATCTCATGAAATGCATCTCTTTTAATGGCCAAAATGGAACATTATTTACTCACTAAAAAAATAGATATTTAAGCCGCATCTTTCAGAGTTATTTTCTTCTTTTTATACCAACATGGAAAAAAACCTATAGTGTGTGTGTGTGTGTGTGTGTGTGTGTGTGTGTGTGTGTGTATGCAAAAAATGACTATGTGTAGTGTCTTTGTATTTGTTGCTATTTAATGTGGTGAACCTGTGACTTCAGGCTTTGACTTGCTATCCCAGTTGTCTATCAAGAATGATTGCCTTAAGCACTCAAACTTCAGGGCTTCCATGGAGCACATTTTGTTTCCAAACATTTCTGCTCTATAGGAGACTAACTCTCTTGAAAAAAAGGAATTATTCCTCCCATTTTTCATTAATTCATTGAAGATGGTACATAGCTTACTACCTCTCCACTTAAATTATATGTTTATCTCAGAAACTAAGTCTATGCTTTTCAAGCTGTTCAATAGAATATCCTGTGGTGATGAAAATGCTTATATCTGCACTCTCCAATACAGTAGCCATGAGCCATGTGTTACTACCAAACATTTGTGAGGTGAAAGTGAATTTTTAACTGTAATTAGTTGTACTTATTTTTTTTAATGTTTTTTGTTTATTTCAGAGAGAGAGAGAGAGAGAGAGAGAGAATGAGAGCATGAGCAGGGGAGGGTTGGAAAGAGAGGGAGACACAGAATCTGAAACAGGCTCCAGGCTCTGAGCTAGCTGTCAGCACAGAGCCTAATGCAGGGCATGAACCCATGAACTGCGAGATCATGACCTGAGCTGAAGTCGGATGCTTAACAGACTGAGCCACCCGGCACCCCTAATTGTACTTATTTTAAACTAAGTCACCATGTGGCTAGTGGTTTTATTTTTGGGCAATACACATCTATATTATTCACTTCTACAAAATTCTTTGACCTCTTCGGATCCAATTTCTTTATTTCTATTCCACATCAGCTACCAATCCAAAAGAATATCTCCTTCACCTTAGGGTCAGAGTTAATGATACCTCTGAAATCTTAGAAGAGTATTGCAGGGCTTTCTAGCTGCCCTCCCATCCATTATTTAAGACTGATATGCAAATAAGACACATTCAAAATCACAGCATTTATCTTTTCCCCAGCGTTAAGTTATGAGAAAGAAGCACTGTAATAATAACTTAAAAGCTTAAATGCAGAGATGTGTTTAGCATTATAATGAAAATATAAATCTAGAGTTTAAAATTTCTTCTCTAAAAAATAAAGAATCACCGTTCAATTTGCTGTCTGAAATGTGTGATGGAGGAAGAGAGGTTCCCTATTTCAAAACCAAGTGATTAAGAGCATGATATTCCCAGATAAACTATACCACTGCTTTAAGTACCCAGAATCATTAAAAGCAGAAACAGTTGGGTCTTCAGCCTTAGTGATGATGTGTATCAGAGTAATGAGGTTTGTCTACAAGTATATTTAAATCTCCCTCTAGAACACCAACTGGTCCATGTGTGCCTCCATGTATGAAGTCCCACAGAACAGGGCTCTCTTTAGATCTCCAGATACTGACATCCATTTTATAAATAGGAGCTAGATTAACAATACCAAATGTCAAGCTTTCAATGACCTCCCTCTCTGATTCCCATGTAGAGAAGGTAATGTACTTGCTCCCCGGACTCTTTGGGCCTTTAGTAATAAGCTTAGATTACTGTTCTAGAGCTCTGTACACTGTATTTTTCCAATTAATATTTTGGTGAAATGTTTGCTTGTCCATCTTGTCCACTAAATGGTAAGTCACTCAGTAGTAGATGTCTTGAGATAGATCCCCCAGGAAATTGCAGGCAGGGATTTTACTAGAGAAAAAAACAGCAACAACAAACAACAAAACAAAACAACAACAACAAAAAAGAAAGAAAGAAAACTAAGACAAGAAAAAGCAGTAAAATTGGGTAGAAGTTAAGGTGCATTAACACTTCAGCCAAAGCCTAAACCGATCCCGTGGGAAAGCTATGAACTGGGATAACCTTTCAGAGAAGTTCCAGATTGAGACAAGAGGTTTGGATTTTGTGCTATAAGAGTCACCTGATGCACACTGCCCCAAAGAAGGAGCTATTATTTTGGGGAAGAAATCTACCTTCAGCTGAGGAACATGACTAAGAATAAATTCATTGCTCAGTCAGCAGGCAACACTCCCAGTAGATGGGGAACATTTGCCTCTGCCGAAGGGGGATCTGGGCAGTGCATTGTTGCTTGCACGGAGTATACCCTGGCACCAACTGGATCGACTTCTTTCTGTGATGGTTTATGCCATCTGGGGACAGCTCCACTAAGTCCTTTGTGTTTTCCTAGAGTAACTTAATTCATCTATTGATAAATAAATGGAATCACAACCTTTACCTTTGCAGCTGGTCTCAGGACCACATATGAAACCTATCATTTTTCTCTTTTATTGACCATTTATAATCATTCTAGGTTTCTCTCACTCTCAACAAACACCTCATTTGGACTAAGTGGCTTATCTGGCATGGTGAACTAGACTTTCATTGCTGCATTGTTTCAATATAGCTCCACATCCTTGGAAGATCATAACTGATATGGTTGTTGATTTGCCATCAAAATTAACCAGAGAAGACAAAGAGATGTCCCAGTAATCACCTTGGTGCCAAAGGTATTATGTTCTCCCCTCAGTGTGTAATCTTAGACTACATTTATCCTGATGATCTGGATCAGTTATCCCAGCCATGCTGGTCTTGGTGAAAACAGTGCAAAATGACAAAGTGGCAGCTTGTGTCCCCTGGTGGAAACTTAGCTTCTGGGGACCTGACATGTACATCAGCAGAACCTTGAGTTGTGGAGACAAGAAGCACACTTTCCCAAGGGAGTACAAGGAGGAGTAGTAGTAAGCCTCATCCCTCCTACACCTGCCCTTGGGTCCCTGGATCTATTTTACCCTTTGGAAACATATCATCATATAATGGTTATCAATTTAATTTGTCTTAAAGGACAGTACTCTATATTCACACAATATCATCAAGTTGGTGCCTCAGCTATTCCTTTAAAATGCCATTCCATCATTCTCTCAGACTGAAAATTTCTGGGGAGTGCAGTAAGTGACATGATCAGTAGATCCCATGAAATACCTCCTTTACTGTAAAATGACTCATCTGATCAAATACAATGTCATGCAAATACCCTATAAATCTTCAGATAATAGTGACAGCTGAGGCCCTGAAGGCCGTAAAGAAAACTCACACCTGGAGGATGTATTGAGTAACAATAAAGACAAATTGCTACTTCCTCTAATGGTTAATGGCATAACCATTCCTGATCATGAGTCAGCATTATCATTGTGCAACCAAGTATCTGGATAGTCTCCAGAAGGAATGGTACCTCATCAAGCCTTAATATATGTATAGACACATATGACAGTTTAAATATCAGGTTGGGACAATACCTAAATCAATCTATGTTGATATGTATGTTGTTAGGTTCAGGAATACCTCTATCTCTGACACCACAGCTATTCTCTTCTTACTAACTTGTGCCGGCCCTGGGTGGTCAATGACATAACCACTAAATGTCAACTCATTAAATTATTTTTTGTCCTCTGGTACTTCTGTGGTTCATGTTTTCAAACAAGATGTACCTTTTTCTGTAGGTTATCCACATGTGTCTTGCTCCAGATTCCTTTTTCTTGGACCTTCTAACTTTGTCCTTCCTGGGTGCTCAACAACCAGCCAAGCCATACATCACTGCCTATGAAATGATATATTGTCATTTCAGGCCACTTCATTTACACTCAGAAGATCCCTAGGTGTGCCAGTTGATAGTCTGGCATTTGGCAGGATGTCTATTCACCATTCTCTTTCAGGACCACCTCTGAATATAATTTTAGTGCAACCAGAGTCCATTTTTTTACTTTCCCAGTTTACCTAGTTGACTCATATCTAGACCAACACTTACCTCTTTCCCCCTTCAATAGACTGTTAATAACTCCATGCAACCATAGACTTAAGCAGAGTTGCAACAGTGATGGCAACATCAAAGTTTAGGATGATTTGCAATGAAGCTTATGTGTGCCCTTTGGACTGTTCATGCCTAAACACGAATGCACTACTTCCATCATCTCATGAGTTACTGTTGGTAGTTTTTATCATGTAGTCTGGTTTTGTCACAAGGAAAAATTCCATTTCTACCAGAGCCCAACATTATACCAGGGATATGTCTCATTTTTTTAAAATAATTCTCTGACATACAATATATATAATTCTCTGAAATACAATACACTGTTATTCTTTTCTTTTTTTTTTAACTTTTTTTTTTTTTTTATTTCTAGGAGAGAGAGAGAGACAGCATGAGCAGGGGAGGGTCAGAGAGAGAGGGAGTCACAGACTGAAACAGGCTCCAGGCTCTGAGCTGGCAGTCAGCACAGAGCCCGATGCAGGGCTCGAACCCATGAACCACGAGATCATGACCCAAGCGAAAGTCGGACGCTTAACCGACTAAGCCACCCAGGCGCCCCAATACACTGTTATTCAACCTTTAAGGAATTAAATTCTGACACATGCTACAACATGGATAAACCTCAAAGACATTATCCAAAGTGAAAAAAGCCAGACATGGAAAGACAAGCTTTTTTATGATTTCACTTCTCTGAGGTGTCTAGGCAAGTTAGGGTTGTAAAGACATAGAGTATCATGGTGGCTTCCTGGGATTAGGGAGAGGGGATGATGGGAAATTAGTGTTGAATACATTCAGAATTTGAAAAGATAAAAAGGTTCTGGAGATGAACAGTGACCACTGTTGAATGTACTTCTTGCCACTGAACTAATTGTATGCCCCAAAATAGTCAAAATGATCAATTTTATGTTATGTGTATTTCACCACAATTTTTAAAATCCATGTTTTAAATGCAAAACAGTTATCTAGGTATTCCCCTCCCCATACCTTATTGTTAGCTACATAAATAGCATCTGACCATTTGGGGAAGATTTAGGAAAACCACTGTCACAAAGCCCTGCTGTGACTGCTGAGTATTTCTTCTTGGGGACCTGGCCTCACTTTCAGTCAATTGATTTTAAAGATACATTCTCAATTTATTTTTATTGTGTACATGGAATAATACTATTTTTTGCTGGCCTAAGCATACCACTTTTTATTAACAATCTCCATGCCTCTCTGTGATCAACCTTCTTAGCTCTTCCTCCTACTTATCCACTCATCATAGTAATCCCATAACCTCTTGCTTCTAATGGTGAAAAACTGCCACTTGATCACTAATCTCTTAGGATTCCATCATTCTCACTGTTTTTAAGGAGCCCACTATTTTAGATCTTTGCATGATTTTCTCATGTAATCCTTGTAATGCATCATTACAGTAATGAGGGGTCTCCCCATTTTCTGGATACAGACATTGAGGCAGAGAGAATTTATGATGAAATTCTATGATAGAGTAAAAGGCACAGCATAATGGATATACTCAATGATATTGTAATAGTATTGTGGGTGACAGATGGTAGCCACACTTACGGTTAGGATAGCATAATGTATAAACTTGCTGAATCACTATATTGTACACCTGAAGCTAATGTGATATCGTGTGTCAACTATACAAAAAAAAATTTTTTCCCTGGCAAAAAAGCCCCAATAAATAGTCATCAAGATAATTATGAAAGAAAATTAAAAAATTTATGATATCTCAAGTGGAAGCTTTATTCTCTTTTAAAAAGATGTAAAAAATCTGGATGTATTTACATCATTCCTCATCTCTAATACTCAAGATGAGATTTTAAGGTAAATGCTAATATTAAATGGTTAAAAATGACTTGTTGCAGCTAAACAAAGAATTCCAGAAGGTTTCTACTGGTTTTTTCCTCTCTTTTAAAAGTTCTGTTTCTAAGTAAACCCTTTTTACCTTTCATGTGACAATAGAGCTTTAAAAACCTTTAACATGATTGTGGAAAGCAGGAAAACAACTGCCCCAATTGACTCACTAGACCTTGCTCATAGTTATCATCTCATTTGTGGTTCACCCTACTGTTCATTTCACTGTTCATTTCACTGCATAGTCTGAAATCCCATAAAATTGAACCTCAGACAATGAATGGCAGATTCACTTATGTACAAATGGATGAATGTTTATGATATCATCGGCATATAAGATATGCTTAATGAAATATCTGAGGAGCCATGTATCACATAGTTTTATACATAGGCAAATAAGTTTTATACGTATATGTGTGTATATATATATATATATATATATATATATATATATATATATATGTGCATATATATTTGTACACACCTATTCTTTGAAACAAAGCTTCATAGCTATTTTTACAAACACAAATAAATGCATGAATTTGTTACTGTCACATCATAAAAACATGATTAATAAGAATGTAGAGGGGCGCCTGGATGGCTCAGCTGGTTGGGCATCCCACTCTTGATTTCAGCTCAGGTAATGATCCCACATGTCAAGAGATAGAACCCTGCATTGGGCTTCAAGCTTAACATGGAACTTGTTTAGAATTCTCTCCTTACTCACTTTGCTCCTCACTACCACTCTCAAAATAGTTAAATAAACCTAAAACAAAACAAAACAAAAAATGTGAAAACATCTGCCCTGTGTATGCAAGTTATGATCAAAGAGCAAAAGAATGTAATTCTATTTTAATGAGACTTAAAAGGACAGTTCATTTGAAATATATCACAATCTATTTATCTATATTTAGTTATAACTTTGAATAGGTACAATTTTTTTTTAAATCAGTGCTTCCATTTCTCTTTAAATGTACAGGATCTTATATCTTGCTTAATAAAGTCTTAATGTTAGTGAAGTTACAAAATATAATGCCCCAACTTGAAATGCAAGTGAATTGTTTCATTCAAATTTTGTTTTGTGTAGTTAAAAATATTTTTCCAACAAACACCAACTTATAATTACTGAATTGATTCAGAATCAGAAAATTAAATACATCCTGCTCGTCTTTCTGATGCATGCACAAAATAAAATTCCCTTTCACAGTTACAAAATTCAACTTGTGGTTGAAGACTTTTTCTTGATAAACCACATTTCTTTTTACACAGAATATGGAAAAAAATAATTGGATGATCTTTATCTTAGCATTTTGAAATATGTCCCAGATGACCACATAAATTAGAATACTACATATAAATTGTATTTTATTTCTCTGTTGAGGATTCGAAAGAAATTTTAGGATGCCATAATATAGACAGTAAGTGGTAATTTAACTCTGCAAAAATAGGCATGATCAAGTAATACTTTACAAGGTGGAAGACAGTGAGTGACAAGCCAGAGTTGATAGACCCTAAGGGCTAAAAAACACTGTGATATCTTTCATTTGTTCTTATCCTTCTAATAATAAGAAAACTGTGGCCCAGAGAGCTAAGTGACTTTCCCACAGTTATACAACCACTCAGTAGCAAATTAAAGAATCGGTTTGGAGAATTTCTGGCTCAGAAAACATTGATTTTATTAAATTTTATTACTCTTTAAAATTCTTACTAATTTTTAAAAATATATTTAGGGTGCCTGGGTGGCTCAGTCGGTTGAGTGTCCAACTCTTGATTTGAGTTCAGGTCATGATCTCATGGTTCATGTGATTCAGCCCTGTGTAGGGTTCTATGCTGATACTGCAGATCCTGCTTGGGATTCTCTCTCTCACTCCCTCTCTCCATTCCTCTCCCCCACTCATGTGCATGTGTGTGAGTGCTCTCTCTCTCTCTCTCAAAATAAATAAATAAACTTTGAAAAATACAAAAAAATATTTACTTTCTCCTACTATATATAGGTAAATTCTTTCATTTTCCTTGGAGGAATATGCCAAAATAAATAAGCAAAGGCATTAAACTTTAGTTAATTTGAGCTAAATAATGTTTGCATTGGGATTAACTGAGAAAATATCATATGTTTAGCAACACTCAGGAATTCTTGTGAGATGAGACAGTTGACAAAATAAGCAAAAGTGTTGGCCTCCGGAAGCTTTATATTTGATTCCAGCCCCATGTTTAATATTGTCAGCCTCAGTTTTCTCACTTGTAAAATAAAGATAACATTATAACAGGCCATTGTCATAAGCTGATGTGTATGTAAATGTATGAAGAGTTTCTGGTATCCAAAGTTATTCAATATATGATATTCTTGCTCACAAAATTACCAAAAAGATCCGAGTTGATATAAAATGCCATTCCACTAACATACCTGTACTCTTTTTTTCACACCAAATTTGGAGAATTTCAAAGACATTTTGAAGTTCTGGAAAACTTGACTTCTTCAAAGTTATCAGGTAGTAATTTTTGTATTCCATATTATTCTGGCCTCTTATTCTTTATCATTAAATATACATTAATCGTCTATTATGTACAGACAAATGAAAAGGACAATACAGTGTTGTATGATAAACTGCATCACAATTTTATGCTAATGATGCTACATAAGTCTAGGGTACACATACTTAGGCCCAAATAGCAAAGGAGTAAGAAGGCTTCCTGAGGAGTGATACTCCAGGAGCATCGTAGTTGGGGAGTGAAGATCCAGCAGCTGAGGGGGAGATCTTTCCAGGCAGAGCGCAACACTGTCTTGGGCACGAAGGGAAGATGAAACACAGAGGGTATAGGGGCAGCAATGAGCTTGCTATGGCTGACTTAGAAGATGCATGTTGCAAGAGATAGGATATGAATAGAAGGAGATATTCGGAAGATAAATCATGAATGACTTAATAAACTATATAAACACATTTTTATTTTGATGAAGTCAATTAAGGTTCCCTAGGTAATTGTAAACTAGCACATAATATGACCCACATTGCCTTTCTAAATGATTACTTTGGTGTCAGTCCAAAGGAAAAACTGATGACATACACCCAAGACTGGAGTTAGTAAAATGATAATTCAGAAGATAAGTAAGAAGAGGATGATGATAAGAGTAAAAATAATGGTAACTATCACATAGTCCTGAAATTGCAAGGCCACATCCTAAGTCTTTTATATGTATTAACACTTACAACATTTATAAAAATCCTGGGAGGGATAAACGATTACTAACATATGCATTTTCAACTCTCATAAAAGATCTCTGACAAATGTCCTGATATTTCCCTCATTATTCTCATTTACAGTTGATGAAACATAGAATGTAGCAATTAGTTGAACTCTATTGTCTGGATACAAAGTCCGTATTTATCCAAAGTATTATATTGCCACTCAGAATCTGAGGAACCCAGGTGGATAAAATAAATGTAGGCCAAAAAAAAATCAACATCATTCTCACCTTCTGTTTTGTTAAATCATCATCACCACTGTGTTTTTGAATAGATACTTGTAGTGTGATGCCTGTGTTTTGTGCGTTTCTTCTTTTTCTTTCATTGCCACCTTCTGCTGGATCGCCAGCATCTTGCTCTACCGCAGTAGGTGTCGTGACTAACTTCTTGGCCCATCATTCTACTCCCGGGGCAGTTGGTGGATTGTCCTAGAGGAAAAAGACCTGTGACTTAGCAGCCATGGCATAGTCAGCCCAGCCATGCCCGTGATTTGAGTCTTTTGTTCTTTCTGTCACATGTGCACTTTAGTCTTTTGATGATTCGTCTCCTCAGACACATGACTTGGGAGATGTGGTCAATCATGTGCTTTTGTCTTTGTATGATCAAGATGTATCAACACTAAAACCATGTCTATTCCTTAGTGATTTATGAAAGTAAAAAAAAAGAATGTTTACCAAACCACAAAAATGATCAAACAATCTCTCTAGTCTGGTTAAGATGTGTGATGTGTTGTGTCTTTTCTTAATAGAGCTATAGACTTTCTTTATTTCTCCTGCCTTCCAGATAAGATCTATTAAAATGCAATGATAGAATTATCTTCGTATTCTGAATGCTTACAATTTAGAGCCAAGTCCACTTCCTTGAATCCTCCCCCAGATCTCTTATAACAGCCACATCCTGTAAGTCCTCTCTATTGTCCTGTTACTGAGATATTCCAGCTTTCCATGGTACACTTTCTTCTTTGTAATAGTAAATAAAAACAAAACAATACCACTTTGTTCAATTACAGATCATAAAAGGTTATTGACAATATGTATTGCCAATGCCATATAAACAGAAATCATAGGTATATCATCTACATATATCATATAGATATGTATTATTATATAGATATCAAATATATGTCATATAGATATATAAATATATATCATATATATCACAAATCTCTGTATCTATATCTTTTTACAGATATAAATAAATAAATAAAAATTCCAATTTTTACTCTAAGCTGTGTTTCCCAAGAATTTGATTATTACCAGACATCTTGGATACTCTGGCCTTCTAACTCATCCTAGAGCTGTTTATGAATATGTCTCATTTCCTCTAAAAAATTTAAGCTTCCAGAAGCTTAAAACATTACATCAGTTTTTATGTGTTTCATTTATATGTGTATGGATTTTTTCATTCATTTATCAAATACTCAATAAATGCTCTTATGTTTAGGGCTATCATATAATCAATATTGGATGAATAAATGAAAGAAGTCATAAGCAAATTAATACTTAGATTATTAGTGAGAGATGGACTCCATTTGTCTTCTTTTGCTTACTTCTTCTAGATATCAATGACATATATGCTAAGTGATGGAATGGTGACTCAGAAAGAATATTTTTCTTTATGGAAAAAATCACTGTCATGTGTCATATTAAAGTCAGATTTGAAATAATTAAAGCCTTTTCTAACCAATGTTATGCAAATGGTCTTGTTTATATGATCTATTTTAGAGACGATGTTGCTAATTTACTTACATTCAGAAGGCCACGAGCTCTACGTCTCTCTCCTTCTTGAACTGGAAGGTGTGCTGAGTGACTGTCATCTACTCCACAATTACAGTGCCTGTATGATTTGCTAGTCAGTAGTGCAAGGGGCTCTGTATCTAGATGTGGCACAAATGGATTGTGAGATGGGAGTCCTGGGGAACATTTATGATGCTTGTGCTATTGCAACTGCTGTTCTGGGTTTTCTTTTTCTTGTTTCAAAGACTGACCATGACAGTGGCAGAGACAGCCCTTGATTTAAGAGTGAAGGATAGTGCTGTTGTTACAGCTGTGGTGTCTGTGATGAATGGGAACACAGCAAGTAAGAAGGAAAGAAGATGTGATATAGGAGAAGAGGGACTGAAAAATGACAGATTTAAAGCCATTCTCCAAAACATCAGCAGGTTTATCCCACGGGGTAGAAGTGCACAATTTTAATTTTGAGGGATGTTATGGAATGCTGTGCTAAATTTGTTTGAATTATGGTTTTAAATATAAGCCACTATCTGGTTAACAATTACACTAGCCTGAGAGAAAATTCTATTTATGCTCTGTTCTTGGATTTCCTGAAATTTTGATTTTCGCTGAAATAGTACCCAAAATACTGTTTTTAATAAAATATGAAGTGAGACATAAAAAACTATAAATGTTATCTTTATTGCTCAATTAAATAATAATATGGTATCATATTTGCTAGCATTTAGAAAAACGTTATAAGACAACTGTAGATTTTCTAAAATTTGAATGTGTAAACAATCAAACATTTACACAGTGTATTCTATGTAATCTCTAGAAGAGTGGCTGCCATAAAAAACAAAAAAACAAGAATAACATATACTTTCACAACCAAGCTGGTCCAAGGTATTCTGCAGACTGTAAAATGCAGTTTAATCATAGTGTCTTTTTTTTTTTGGTGCTCAAAGGATTTTAATTATTAGAATACACAACTGTTTAATATGCAAATACAAAGTTTTAAAACCTAAAGAAAAACTTTAAAGTATTGTTCAAATCTTAAATTTGGATGCAAGAAACAAATGATAAAGGAAGTCAGCCTACGATGTCGGCCAAGAGGGAACATCTTTTTAGGATTTTGGTGTAATCAGAAAGGGAAAGAACAATGTTAAGTAGCTTCATCATGAATGCTTTAATAAAACATTCAGATCATCTGATGAGACACAGGGTGATTATAAAAATTCCAATTTTTACTCTAAGCTGTGTTTCCCAAGAATTTCATTGTCTCACATCATGTCTGCAAGATTGGTGGAATAAATTGCAAAAGATGCATTCTGCACGAGATGGGGAATTCCCTTAGAAGGAAATCATTCTGGGATGAAAACCACAAGGTAACAATGACTGCTCTGAAGGTAATACTGTAGCGTGAAGGAAGAAAATTTTTGAATGCGGCTGACCACCCACCTAGACACCATGGATTTGTACTTCAGAAGAACAGATCTCTCTGCAAAAAGTGAAGTCTGTCATCACAAACTCTGTGTGATACATTGAGAGTACAAAGCAGCACTATCTGGGCTGGGGTGTAGTCGTGTGAGCCACCCCAGAAAACATGTGTAAGTGATCCTCTCTTGCTTCATCAGGGAAAATAAAACATTAATTAAATCCACAACCTGGTTTATATCTGTGGTGCAGACATTCCAGGGCATCAGTTCCTACATAATATGAAACTAGTTTTATCAAGAGATGAGACAAGAGCCATGGCTGTGAGTATGTCACATCAGCCCCTGTGGTAGTGGCAACACAAACCTGCAGTGGGTTTGAGCATCTACACAGTACTTAATAGGCATTGGATACAACAAGGCAAAGAATCAGAGTTTAATTAGCTAAGGAAAGAAAAGGTGAATGGCATACCACAGTTGAAACTACTGATTTTTGAAATGTTCATACACATAGGCAACTACTTCTGAATAATCTCAGAAATAATTTTCAGGTGAATGTTGAAAGATAAGGTCATGGAAGTAACATATTGGTAGATGTCTTAGTCCATTCAGGCTGCGATAACAAAATACTATAAGCTGAGTGGCTAATAAACAACAGAAATTTATTTTCACACTTCTGAAGGCTGGAAAATCCAAGATCATGCTGCTAACAAATTCAATATCTAGTGGGAGCTTGCCCACTTTCTGGTTCATATATCATCATATTTCCCCTGTATCTTCACATGGCAGAAGAGGCTTCTGGTGTCTCTTTTATAAGGACACTAAGCCCATTTGTTGGGACTCTGCCCTGATGACCTAATCACCTCCTAAAGGCTGGTCTCCTAATACCATCACATGGGGGATTAGATTTCAACATACGAATTTTGGGGAAACAGAATATTTGATCTATAACAAAAGATGACAAATCCAGAGAAATATTGTTTTTTTAAATTTTTTATTATTTTAATATTTATTTTTGAGAGAGAGAGAGAAGGAGACCAAGTCCAAAGAGGACTCTGTGCTGACATCAGATAGTCGGATGCAGGGCTCAAACTCATGAACTGAGAGATCATGACGTGAGCCAAAGTTGGATACTTAACCGAGTTGCTCGGGTGCCCTGAGAAATATTGTTTTAATAGCAATAGAGATTCCCCCTTTCCTTCCTTTTATCCCTTCCCTTACAGAATTAAGAGTTTGGAGGCTTTTATATGAGCAAAAGAGTCTTTTTCTTTTATCTTTTCTTCTTCTTCTTCTTCTTCTTCGTCATCGTCGTCATCGTCGTCTTCGTCTTCTTTTTCTTCTTTTTCTTCTTCAATTGGCCACAAAAGCATTGTGCTTACTGTTTTGAGGAAGAGAATTAAAGGAAAAATAGGTCATACGTGTCCTAGGTTATGATGGGTTCTAATCAGCATTCCTTTTTAGAATCAGTTTTGCCAGAAAATGTTGGTCCGGAGTTTATGGATTCCTTGTTCAAGTTGTAACATGTTCAATATAAGGCCACATCATAATGTTCTAAAACTTACCTTAAGTTAAATTCTTTCCCACACCCTGTCTTGTGAACAAGGTAGTGAGCTTTGTGAAAACAGAAGTGAATTTGTTGTAATAGAGTACATAGCACTTAAGAAAGTAAACTCTAGAACTGAATCTTAGTTTTTCAGCTTACAAACTATGAACCTGAACTATGAACAGTTCAGGCAGAACTTACTGTTGACCAGTAAGAATCTCAGATCTCACATAAAAAATAGAATAAGTAATAATGGTAATAATAACAATAACACCACCATGTATTTCATGTTGTTGCTGGAAAATTAACCATATAATATTTATAAAGAATTTGGAACTATATTTTGTACATATTGACTATTCATTAAATTCTAATTCCACTATTATGCCCTTGGGACTATTGGATACATATTTCCTGCGTATCCAACTAGATGACAAAAAAATTTCAGTGTAGCACTATAACTTAACATCACTTATAATTAAAATTTACTCACAAGAAATATTTATATTTATATTTTAGTTTACTAATAAAAATAATTTTAAAAATATTGTTACAAAAGGAAATATTTATACATAACTGTAAAGTTCAATAATACTAATGAGTCTCTGAAATTGCAAAATGTCAAAATTGTCCATATGTTATGTATTTAGTATATCAACATAAAATATAGCACAAACAGCAAAAACTAAATAAAATTCTACATAAGTTTTAAAATGCAAAGCTATGTCATTTGGAAAATCTCTACTCTTCCTGGATTTTAGTCTAAAACGTCTGTGGATTTCAATTATCTGCATAAAGATATTTAGATATTTGTGGCATTCATCCAACCTGAATATAAAGTAGAAAAATTCTGATTAAATTATTTTTGCCATAATTTTTTGTTATTGAAGGGAATCACAAATTCTATTGAAAGGATAATATTTATAGTGAAACAAATCAGATTTTTATTTTAAGATAATTAAGTAAAATAAAAGCTATATAAAGTTAATGTTACCAATGTAGACAGCCATATAAGATTATTTCTTTTTTTGGCTTGTTGATTGAGTGTCCAACTCTTGATTTTGGCTCAGGTCATGATCTCACAGTCATGAGATGAAGCCCCATGTCCAGCTTTGCACTAAGCATGCAGCCTGCTTAAGATTCTCTCTCTTCTCCTCCCCTGCTTATGCTCCCTCTTTATCAAAAAATAAATAAATAAATAAATAAATACCTGATATGTAAGCATTCAATCAATTACTTAGTATGACTATGAACAGACCACTCTGGAAGGTGAAATATGAGCATATAAAGATCACTTAAAAGTTCTAAAATTTATAAAGCATGAAAAGAATTTACTATGGGCTGAACTGTCCCTCCGAAATTAATATTTTGAAGCTTTAGACTCCAGTATTTCAGAATATGACTATATCTGGAGATAGAGGCCTTATGAAATGATTCAGTAAAAATGAACCTTAATCCAATCCAATCCAAATCCTCATTATTTGTATACACAATGAGACACCAAAGGAGTATATGTACAGAAGAAAAACCATGTGAGGATACAGGGTAAGGAGACCATCAACAAGCCAAAGAGAGAAGCTTCATAGGAAACCAAACCAGCTGACACCTTCACCTTAGACTTCTAGCCTCTGGTGCTGGGAAAACTTAATTTCTGTTGTTTAAACCAACTAGTCCATGATATTTTGTTACACCAGTCCTAGGGATCCAACACAAAAGTATACTAGTTTCTAAAGTGGTTTGGGGGTTAGAGTCAATAAACTTTCTCACCACTGAATTCTTATCAGAAACTACATTTCATATTTGTAGAACATCATACTATATTTTGTAATGCTTTAGTTATTTAATCTATCTTCACAAGTAAGTTATGAACCACTCAAGTACAAATATCATGTATTACTCATTTACGTATATGACATATTTAGAATCATTTTATACCTCACAGTAGGAAATAAATTACTGGCTCTTAGCTGAATATTGGACTTGGTTCTTGGATGTGAAAATGTGACAGGGGCAATTACAGAATGGTTTGGATGCATCTTTAGATCTTCAGTAAGATGTGAATGAGAGCAAAGGAAACTCTGAAAGGGAACAGAGTTTGTGTGAATTAATTGAGTTGAGTTTGGGTATAGCTGAGTCCCCGGTAGGCATCTATGTTAAAATTATTTAATGTAAGAAATGTGGGGTGAAGGGTCAAGAGAATAGAGCTGAATATGTAAAAACAAGATGTATAAAGAAATAGTAAAACCATGTAAGTAGATGATATTTCATAGGAAAGAATAAAATAGGAGTAAGAAAAGAACCTTGAGAATCATGCACATTAAATACTTGAATGTAAAGAAAGTACCAGTTAAGAAGTTGAAAAGGATCAGAGGAAAAGTTGAGCAGAAAAATCCAACACCATAGAAGAAAGAACACTTAAGAAATAATCAAACTTGTCAAATAGAAAGGGAAGGAGATAAGACTGAAATGGTAATGAAGTAAAATAATAACAATAATAAAATAATAAACAACTTATTAGTGAGACAGATATAAACAAAAGAAGAACGAATATATGTGTTAGATGCTAGTATTGCTCACCATACACCCTCTTCTTCCAGGCACACAAAAGCCTACCCTTCTCTGTAACTTACGGATGGGTGATATCAAGTGACTAATGTTGAATAATGAAATGTGAAAAATGAGTAAGATATCATACATTGACTAACATATTTAATTACTACCAAAATCCACTCTATGACTTCTACTTCTGCTGTGGACATGAGGAGCCACACAATCCAAAGATTGCAGGTATATTAGCTATTGTCTCAGTGTTACTTTAAGGAATAGGATTCCATTATCTGGATTGATACAATGAGCCATGAATATTTTTTAAAATAATTTAACTGAGGCTTTTATTTTAGGTGTTTTCCAATTGATGACTAGTAAGAAGTAGAGCAGTAGTTTGAGAGATAAATGATATGAAGGTGACAGTTTTGAGTTAAATCACATTGTATTTTTGTAGCTAAGGAGGATAGATAAGTGAAATGCATGATTGAAAACATAATAAGAGCATAATAAATGGAAGAAGAAATGTTATAGAAGATAAGAAAAAATTATCAGTTTCTTGGAAAATTTTATGGATAAAACTCATGCATACTTACCCATGCTTCTGAATATGGGGACATACCAAGGGCTGACCAAGAGATGCAGCCATGCAGAGCATGAGTAAGGAATGAGAGCATAGCTGAAAGTGTATCTATTGCTCTCAGGACAGGCATATCAAGATAAATTTATTCTAACATGGACGATACAGGGTCAATTATTCAAGTGTTGAGCATCTCTAAAAACAACTAGTCATTCTTACTGTAAAGCTTGAACAAAGTTCAGAGGTATTCTAGAAGGAACATTGATTAATTCCATCTGAAGAATAACAGAGATGGATGAAGAGAGTAGATAATATTTTCATAAGTGTTTCAGATGATAAACAGAATTTCAGGAGATCAATTAGGAGAAGGAATTCTAAGCGGAGAGGATTCTCTTGGATGTGACATGTTATCAGGTGTTTCAGAAATATAAGCAATTTAAAAAATAAAGCAAAGGGAAACAATGAAAAATTTGGCAAGTTCCAAATTTCAGTTCTTTGTATTTCTTGTTTAAGACTTGGACTTCCTACTAAAGAGAAAATAATTTTGTTAAGCTTATTAAGTAAAACAAGGCAATAGCATATCTCCCATTCTAGGAAGATGATATCACCAAATGACTAATACAATTTCAATTTTATTTTATTTTATTTTTAATATTTTTATTTCTAGGAGAGAGAGTGAGAGAGACAGTGTGAGCAGGGGAGGGTCAGACAGAGAGGGAGACACAGACTCTGAAATAGGCTCCAGGCTCTGAGCTGGCAGTCAGCACAGAGCCCGAAGCGGGGCTCGAACCCACGAACCACGAGATCATGACCTAAGCGAAAGTCGGACGCTCAACCGACTAAGCCACCCAGGCACCCCGTCAATTTTATTTTTAAAAAGTATCAAAGTCTGCAAATCTTACAAACATCTACATAATTTGATTTGCTTATTTGTTATGTGAAGTTGTAACAATAATTTGTGGGGTGCTTTTTCGTATTCAAAAGAGGTGTACTCATGTCACAGTTTCAATTACCAACTCTTTTGCTGGTCCTGACAAGGATTTATTTAAGTTTAATTGTTGATCTGTTGGGTCCATTTTGCAAAGTACGCCTAAAAAGAACAATCACTCTTGAAATTTTTGTGAAGGAAACAGGGATGTCAATATTTTTTTTTAAAAGGAAGAGATTATTTAATGAAACTATTAGACAAGAGTAGCTACATAATACAGGGAAGCATTGTATAGAATAACCATCCCAATATGTATCAGGCTTCACAGTGTTCTTGGGATTTTTTTCTTACTCATTAAAGAGATTTATTCTAGGTACATACATAAAAATATTTCTATATAGTCATATTTAAACTTTTGATGCTTCACCCTAGTGCTTATCTTTAAAATTATAATCATCTTTATGATGCTACTTTGAATATGCTCCAGACTTACCAACTTATTTGTGATGCCTCAACTTTTGGCCCAGTGTTCTCTATAACGCAGAAGGATGATTAATGCAGTCACTTCCAGTAATTTCTCAAAAAACAAAATTCTGCTATTTGCTTAAAAAATTTTCCAAAGTAAGCTCAATTGCCACAAAGAGAGAAAGTTTCTACTTAGTCAGTTATGATTATGGCTCCTTCTTTATTTTTAATTTCACACTATCTTCGCATTAACTTCATCATCAATCATCTCCCATCCATATTTCTATTGTGTTTTCTCTATCCCTTTGTTATAGCAATTGTCTCATTGTTGTGATTATTCATTCTATCTCTTCCAAGAAGGTCCTCAAGGAGAAGGAATATTTTTATTCCAGTAACTACATCTAATAAGATTTAAATATATTTTATTTGAATAAAATTTTCATCAAGGACAATAAAAGGCAAATTGATTTTCTAGTATGCTATGTTGCCTAAATTGAAATACTAGTAAAAACAAAAAACTATTACCATCAGTTACATCTAAAATAATTCTGGAAAAAGTACAAAATTTCCTTTGTCATTGTGGGGTATAATCTTCATGAGTGATTTTGGATTGTAGGGCAAATATTGTATAAGATAAAGATATAAATGTTAAAATAATGTTGTATATGTATACTTTTTTTAGTATATATGAGTTTGATATGCACTTGATTCTTAAAACATTTACAGATAGTGGGTAGGATTGGCATTATTATCTTCCTATTTCAGAGAAGAAAACTAAAACCTTAAGTTATTTTCCCTTATGAGACTCAACAACTAAATGGCACTGTAATATTAATCCCGATTTGTATTCTTTCCACTAAATCATAGCATAAGTTCCACAGGCAAAATGTTATACAAAGAAAAATATCTGTATTAAAGCAGGAAAACCAGAAAGTAAAAGTAGAAATTATGCATTAGAAGTATAGATAAAATAACAAAAAATATAGTCTCTAAGGAGAATTTATTTATTTATTTATTCATTCATTCATTCATAAATTCATTTATTTATCTATTTTAATTGTTTACTTATCTACTTTGAGAGAGAGTGTGTGAAAGAGAGAGAGAGTCGGGGAGGGGCAGAAAGTGAGAATCTCAAGTAGGTTTAGCACAGAGCCTGATGCAGGGCTAGATACCATGAACCTATGAGATCATGACCTGAGTAGAAATCAAGAGTCAGATGCTTAACCAACTGAGCCATTCAGGCACCCCTGTAAAGACAACTGAAACATTAAGTAAAATGTTAAAGGTGCCAAATAGAACAAAGTTAAAAAATGGAACAAAACTCTACTTGTAGTTTATCAAAAGACAAAGAAATTAACACAATTCCTTAAAATTAAATTTATATAAACCACAAAACATAAGATACAGCCCAAAACATAATCATGAAATAAAATGCTATGTTCATTTGATATAAAATTATGATTAAGGGAGGAAAGGATAACATTAACTTGGTCCACTATTATCAAATATACACACCCTTTCAAGGTCTGAATGTTCTTTAGAACAAAATGTAATATAAAGGTCAAGCACCAAAGGGTCAGAAATAGCAGGAAAGATGAACACCATTTATTTCTCTATGAAGAAAATTTGCAACTAGACTAGTGATGCAGTGCTTACATTGTGCTGACATACAGGCTTTTAAGACTTATGTTGAAAGCTGGATACAGGAAAATAATAATGTGCAATTGTGCATAGTTTTGAAGGATGGTGGCAGCATCAGTGTTACATTGTCCTTGCTGACTAAATTATTCTTGTTTATTGGAATCTACTTTAGGGGTAAAATTTTTGCAGAACACTGGAGTTGAACCTAATGGATAAAGATTTTATATTGCCTTTGGGATACTAGTCTATGGAGGCATCATTTGATATCTCACATTTGTATCAAATTAATGTCAAGGTTGTTTGCAAAAGTTTGTGCTGTTCAAAAACATTCTGTTCACCAATGCCAAAGAATTTCCTCACAATTCAACTTTCTATTTTATTTCTCCTTCAATTTCATTTTCTCATAAGATGAAAAAATAGTCATTTTTTTTTTTTTGTATAACAGCCAAGGTTTTAGATTCAGAAGACTAGATTTCAAATCCAGATTTTACTATTTACTAACTAAATGCCCATATGCCTGTTACTTCTGCTACTCCATTCGTAAGTTTTCTAAAAAAGCTAAATAATATGAAATTATTCACCTGCTACTTAGGGTGAATATTAAATAATACTTATCCAAGAACACAAAGCCATGACTTTTAAACAGTTGATACTAATTATATATTTGTGCAGGATTCTGCTATTTGCTTCTTCAAAAATTATACTTCCCTCTTTAATTACCATTAGAACACTTGATGTGGCATGAATTAGAATTGGACCCGGTTATCAGTTCTATTCCTTTGCAGCCAGTGATGATCAATTAAATGACTCATAGAAGAAGTTGTGCTTTGCTTATTTTAAGCCATATATTTTTCTTGGTATGCCATTTGTTTTTCAAGTTGGAAAACAGATACAGTGACTGATGGACCCTGCAGTCATCTTAAAACCTAAAGGATAGATATATCCTTAAGATATTAATACGTCCAAGTGAGAATTTAAAATATTTGGTTCTTAATGTCATTGTATCTCTGCCCCACTATTCATAAAATGCTTATCTCTGAATATCTCATTACAAATCATGAAAAAAATAAACAACTAATTAGCTAAGACATTCTATCAGGTGTTTGATACAATGCATATAAACACAGTCCTTACTGAAGTAAGGTTTGAGGGATACACTAATGCATTTTTTTAGAGTCATTTCTCCTTTAAGATCTTACCTTATATAATGCCTATCATATTCCAATTGGATAAAGTGGATTCACTTAAAAATTATTCTCAAAATGATTTATCTATAAACTTAATAAGAAACAAAAGCTAATTGGTGAATAAAATAGAAATTAGATTGAGTATTCACTATGTCCAAGGCCCACTGTAGCTTATATGAATGCCAACATGGTTTTATGTGTTACCAAAGCAAAAACCTATAGTATACTCACAGAAGAGAAAGAAGAGAGAAATAAAGCATATCATTAAGAAAGTCATCAGTTCACAAAGGAAGGCATGACGAGAGTGAAAAGAAACAAAGAAACTATAATAAATAGGAAACAATTACAAAATGGCATTAGTAAATCCTTACCTATCAATAACTATCTTAAATGTAAATCATAGAATTCTCTAATTCAAAGGCAAAGTAAATAAATGGATAAAAGAAAAATCCAACTCTACCAACTATATGCTAATGTGCTATCTACCCGAGACTCACTTCAGCTTTGAAGACACACATAGGTGCAAAGTCTAAGGGTGGAAAAGGTATCCCATGTAAGTAGAAGCCAGAAGGGTGCTGGAGTAGCTACACTTATATCACACAAAATGCACTTTAAGCCAAAGCCAGTAATAAGAGATAATGAAGGTTATTATATTTTGATAAAGGGGTCAATTCATCAAGAAAAAATAACAATCATAAATATACACATACTCAATATATTTGGTTGGAACAACTAAATATATTAAACAAATACCAATAGATCTAAAGAGAGAAATAAATGACATAATAATATGGTCATTCACTGCCCTACTCTCAGCAATGGATAGATAACCCACACAGAGATAAATTGGTAAATGTTGAATTTGAACCGTACTTTAGACAAAATGGACCTTATATATGTTATATATATATAAGGTCCATTTTGTCTATATATATTATATATATATATATAATGTTAACATATATCTATATATATTATATATATAGAACATTCCACCCCAAAGCAGCAAGATATACCTTCTCCTCTAATGCAAACAGAATGTTTGTTCTCCAGGACAAATTACATGATAGGCCATAAAACAAGACTTGACAAATTTAATAAAATTGAAATCATACTAAGTACGTTTTCTGATCACAGTGGTATGAAACTAGAAATGAGTAGGAAGAAATGAGTAGAATGAGTAGGAAGTAGGAAGAAAGCTAGAAAATTTATAAGTATGTACAAATTAAACAACATACCCTTGAGTCAAATGAGTAAGAAAATAGAAAAAAAAACCACACACACACAATAAAATACTTAAGAATACATTTAACCAAGGAAGTGAAAGATCTGTGTACACAAGTCTGTAAGATTTTTATAAAACAAATTGAAGACAATACAAATGGAAAAGGATCCCGTGTTCATGGATTAAAAGAATTCCTATTGATAAAATGTCCATACTTTTCAAAGCTATCTATAGACTCAGTGCAAGCCCTATCAAAATTCCAATGGTATTTGTCATAGAAAAAGAAAAAAGAAAACAACTCTAGAATCAGTATGAATCACAAAAGAACCAGAATAGCCAAAGCAATCTTGAGAATGAAAAAAAGACAAACAAACCTGAGGCATCACACTTTCTGATTTCAAGCCCTACTTCAAAGTTATAGTAATCAAGATGGCAAAGTACTGGCATAAAAACAGACACAGACATGGAAGAGCAAGCCCAGAAATAAACCTTCAAATATACTGTCAACTAATATTTGACAAGAAAGCCAAGTATCTTCAATGCAAGAAGGATAGTCTTTACAGTAAGTGCTGATACGAAAACTGGAAAACCACTAAAGAAAAATAAAACTGAATGCCTGTCTTAGACCATTCAGAAAATACTAACTCAAAATGAATTTAGCAATTCAAGGTAAAGCTTGCAACATAAAACTACTAGAAGAAAATATAGGAAACAGCTCCTTGAGTTTGGTCTTGGCAACAATCTTTTGAATATGGCACCGAAAGCACAAGGAATAAAAACAAAATATCAATAACTGAAAGGAACTACATCAAACTGAAAAGTTTCTGGACAACAAAAGAAACAATCAACAAAAAGAAGAAAAAAAAAAACTACAGGACAGGAGAAAATATTTGCAAGCCATGTATTTTCTAAGAGATTAATATACAAAATATATCAAGAACTCACAAAATTCGCCACCAACAACACCAAATAATCTAGTTTAAAAAAATGGGCTGAGGAATTGAATAGACATTTTCCAAAAATCTATAAATGGCCAACAGGTGAACGAAAAGATGCTCAACATCATTAATCATCATGGAAATGAAAATGAAAACCACAAAGAGATATCACCTCATATCTGTTAGAATGATTATCATCAACAAGACACACACACACACAAAAAGTGTTGTCAAATATGTGAAGAACACTGCCACAAGAAAAAGGGAATCCTTGTGCTTTGTTGGTGAGAAAGTAAATTGATGCAACCACTGTGGAAAACAATATGCAAGTTCACCAAAACATTAAAAACAAAACTAGTATATGATCCTTTAGTCCCACTTCTAGTTATATACTCAAAGGAAATAAAACTAGTACATTAAAGAAATACAGTTCACTCTTTTTTTTTTTTAAAATGTTTTATTTATTTCTAGGAGAGAGAGAGACAGCGTGAGCAGGGGAGGGTCAGAGAGAGAGGGAGTCACAGACTGAAACAGGCTCCAGGCTCTGAGCTGGCAGTCAGCACAGAGCCCGACGCGGGGCTCGAACCCACGAACCGCGAGATCATGACCTAAGCGAAAGTCGGACGCTTAACCGACTAAGCCACCCAGGCGCCCCAAGAAATACAGTTCACTCTTGAACAACATAGGTTTCAACTGTGTGGGTCCCTATTATACATAGACTTTCTTTATATATAAATATAGTTCAGTACTATAATGTATTTTGTCTTCCTTATGACTTTCCTAACATTTTCTTTTCTCTAGTTTACTTTATTGTAATACAATACACAGTACATATAACACACAAAAATGTGTGCTATCAACTATTTATGTTATAGGTAAAGCTATGTTATTGGTTAAGACTATTTGTAGTTAAGTGTTTGAGGACTCCAAAGTTATACACTGATTTGCCACTGTATGGGGGGCGGTGGTGCCTTAACCCTCACGTTTTTCAAGGGTCAACTGTATATTACGCCCATGTTTTCTTTTTTTCAGCATTTTCACAATGGTCAAGCTATGGAAGCTACCTAACTTTCCATCAGCTAATAAATAAAAAAGATGCGAAATACACACACACACACACACACACACACACACACACACACAGGAATGTTACTCAGCCATAAGAAAGAAATAAAATCCTATCAATAATGATAACATGGATGGAGCTTGAGGGCATTATGCTAAATGAAATACATCAGAGAATGACATATACTGCATGATATCATTTATAAATGGAATCTAAAAAAGCCACACTCAGAGAAACAGAGTGTAGAGAGTAGAATGCTGGTTGCCAGAGGCTGTGAGATAGGAAAATCAGGGAGAGATGTTGACCAAAGAGTACACATTTCCAGTTAGAAGATGAATAAGCCTGTGAGGATTTAATGTGAAATATTGTAATTACAGTTAGCAATAAGTATTATATATTTGAAAGCTGTTAAGAAAGTAGATCCTAAATGTTCTACAAAAAAGAAATGCTAATTATGTGACATAACAAAGATGCTAGCTAACATTAGTGTGGTAATTATTTAGCAATATGTAAGTGTATCAAACTAGCATGCAGTACACCTAAAACACAGTGCTATATGTCAATTTTATCTCAACAAAACTGGAAAAAAAATAAGTGCCAGGTAAAATAAGTACGGAATTCAAGACAGAAAAACGATATTGTAAAAAATATATGAAGGAAGGAAGGGAGGGAGGAAGGGAGGGAAGAAGGCAGGCAGGCAGACAAACAATTGACTCTTATAGAAAATGATTCTCAACCCTGATTGTTCATTTAAGTCATCTGAGATTTTTTTTAAACATTGGTTTGCTCCACAAGAGACTTAAATACAGAAAACAAACTGAAGGTAGATGGGGTAGGGATGAGAGGGAAACTGAGTGATGGGCATGGAGGAGGTCACTTGTTGGGATGAGTGCTGAATGTTGTATGTAA
Organism: Proteles cristata cristata; assembly: GCA_017311185.1. Taxonomy (NCBI): domain Eukaryota; kingdom Metazoa; phylum Chordata; class Mammalia; order Carnivora; family Hyaenidae; genus Proteles; species Proteles cristata. Next base: position 2,204,937 of record JAESUZ010002627.1, read on the forward strand.
GCCAATTTGACAATAAATAGTATTAAAAAAATAAGCATCAGTTTGCTGATTATCAGAATCTCTAGAGGTTTACCCTGGACAACAAATATGATTCACCTTGAGAAATATTGGCCCTAGAGGTTAGACACCCCTAATCAAATGTTAACTAGGGACAAACTGTAATTTTCCAAAGTGAAACCCATGAAGCATGGAGTGTTTAGAGCTGCTAATTGCAGGCATTTTTATATTTCTGTAAACATAATTATTTGGCTTAATGTTCAAATTTTTCCAAAGTATATCAATTCATTGAATGGGAAATTATTTTCTTCCACTGATCTGTACTGCTAAAATAATTATTTCAACATCTACAAATTTTTAATTATTTGCTTCTGCTAGAGGACAAGTGTGTGTGTGTGTGTGTGTGTGTGTGTGTGTGTGTGCGCGCACGCGCGTGCATGCATGTGTGTGCACGTGTGTGCATGCTTGGGTGTATTCTAATGGGGCTGTATCTTTTGATGTCTACTACATATGAAATCCACTGTACATATCAACAGAAATCTGGTTAATGGCAACTCCTTGTGTTTTACTGTTTTAAATGTTATATAAATAATTTACAGTACAAAGTATCTTTCACTTAAGCTCACAAACAGATAAAAAAATTCTGCAAGAAAAATTTCTACAACTTTTGAGTAACCTTGAACAAAGAGTAGGAAACGCATGTAGGCTTATACTTAATAATTGATGTCGTTTAGTTTAGGTAGTACACAATATCACTAAACCCAAACAAGTTTGCAAATCCTATGGTACATTGAATACATGTTTATATGGGTCTAGTTTGAAGTGAAATCCTAGCCAAGATTTTGAATTCTCAAAATCTTGATTTTGAGAAGTGACAAAATCAAGACAATCACAAGTGACCATCTATTACAAATAGGGAATGAGTGTAAGGTTAGCAAGACTAGATTTTACATTGATTTCAATACCAATCGGGGTGGGGGGGAGAGTGGTTTTAGCCTGCACTCAATGGAGACTCTGAAAAAAGTTGAAGAATAGAATGGAAAAATGGAATCTACATTTTAGCAAGATTAATTTGGCAGTGCTATGCCAGATGGATTGGCAGGAATTGCTGTTTAAAACAAAACATCAGTTAGAAAGCTATTACTGTGCTTCAAGTCAAATATGGTGATGAAGGGCTAGAGGAATAGCAATAGAAACACACAACTAAGGAAATATATTGGATCTCAGTATGACCTCAGAAAGGACAAAGGCATCAAAAATTACTTTGAAGTTCTAATTCCAAGTAGTCCTGAGAATGTTGATGAATGTTAATGAAAAGAGGTACAAGGGAAAAATAAAAATTTGAATTTCAGATATAAGCCACTGAAGATGTATTACAGAATGAGAATAAGTGTGGAGCCCAGATATAAAAACCATGTAAACAGTTCTAAATTTCTCTTTAGAGACAGTAGTTCAATGGAAGATTTCCTGGAATAACACTGATTGCCATTTGTTAGTTGCTATAAAGGGTCTTTCTTAGTGAAACTAAAACCACCTCTCCTGCTAGACAATTTGCCAGGTTCAATTTGTTGCCATTGTATCCAAGAAAGATCTTCTGATACATTGTCAATATGCTCTTACCAGCCTCCCTCTGGTTCTCTTTTTGATCTGGGATGATGCCAAGGAGAATCAAGAAATACTAGGATTTTTCTATGCATTGCTTTTTCCTCTGGGTCTTTTTATAAGAAAGGGCTAGATGTATTCTACCTCATTCTTCCCTGAGATCAACCAACACAAACTTGATGTTACAGTGGTGTTACGTGATTATTTTCCAGAAGTGTTTTGTTAATCTGTCCTTTATACTAAACTGCTTAAGTTATTTAATCAATGGACAAGAGGGGTTTGGAATACAAATGTGAATTATTCACTACAGTTATTTAGTCTCAGCAGTGTTTTTAAAATGTTTACATTCTATTTGAAATTTATGTGTACCTATTCCCAGAATCATAGTTAAAATTTTTAAATAAAAATTATAAAACTGAGACCTTCTGCTTTCAGGAATTTCATATATGATTATTTTATTTTTAGATGGGACTACTGAAATAATTTAATAAAATAACTTAGTTTAAGTTACATAGACAGATTTTTAGCAAAACTATAACTAGATCCCAAAAATTTACCCTTCACTTTTATCATTTCTTCCCTTATTCCCATTGCCCTTCAGTAGTGATTGCGATAATTATTACAGACAGGAAATGCTGTCTTGGATTTATAACGTTAAGGGAGAATGATCAACATAAGGGATGTAAATTGAATAATAATGAAAAATTAGTCCTATGTCCTTGGCAAGAAGTACCAAAAGCGTGCCATAATTAATTGCAGCTGTTTTCACACAGCAATTGTGCAGTTTCCTTTTCTTCCCAGGAGTTGCTGAATCAGGCTATGCAGCAAAGTTGATGTATACCTTCCGTGGAAATGAGATGTTTCAGATGCACTGTTCTTGGATGCCAGGATGGATGACAGTGTGAGATATAATCCTTTCCTGTTTAATGCAATCCAAACCAATCTACATTCTAGAAGTCATTTGATTTCTCCTCTCTGTAGAGCTATCAGATAGCAACTAGCTCTCTGGGGACTCCATTCATGCTGAGATTGCACTAGCTAGTGATTACACTGCTGAATCAGTCTGTAATCAATCTTGCATCCTACTGATCTTCTTTGGAGTTTTTCTTTTGATCACCAACTAATGGGAAACACAGCATGCTAAAGAATAATATAGTTTCATCTAATTGTAGCTCCATTGAAAAGGCCTCTGGGTACTCTTGTATTCACCTTTCAATGAAAGTGTTCATAATGCAGTCAATTTCTGAAGTCAAAACAGATAATTATTGTAGTTATCTTGAGTTATCTTGAATATAAATGCATTAGTTTAAAAATTTATGAGTTCTCAAAACAAAAACAGTTTTCTTTTTTTTTTTTTTTCATTTATTTCTAGGAGAGAGAGAGAGACAGCGCAAGCAGGGGAGGGTCAGAGAGAGAGGGAGTCACAGACTCTGAATCAGGCTCCAGGCTCTGAGCTGGCAGTCAGCACAGAGCCCGACGCGGGGCTCGAACCCACAAACCGCGAGATCATGACCCAAGCGAAAGTCGGATGCTTAACCGACTAAGCCACCCAGGCGCCCCCAAAAACAGTTTTCTAAAACAAAAATGTACTTTTCTTTTCTCTTCTGTTTTTCTATTTCTGGCCAATCCAGACACACTTTTAGATACTTGGATAAGTAACTAGGTGGGCTTCCTAATTAGATGTATTCTTCAACTTATAGAGATGTTCATTCATATATGATGAATTTAAAGGGCAATAAAAGTTCTATATCTTGTGCAGAGACTATTTCTTAATAGGAAAAGTTTTGGAGGAAAATATTATCATAAATCTATTTTTAGCTGCTACCAAAGTAATATATATGCAAAGATATGTAAAACAATAATTCAGGTCAGGCCACACAAATATTAGAAAGATAGATATGGGAAGGAAGATGGAGTTAAAAACAAAGCAAAATTTTTTGTTTTTATAATGTTACCAATATGTATTTCAAGAAGGCAGCTTGATTGGTCCAAATTACCCATATTTGTGACTGCCTTAGTTTGCTTCACAGGAGAAAGAAGACCCTGAAAAAGTGACTTGAATACATAAGGCCATTTTCAGTTTGTTCTAGAAAACTAGAGTGGAGATGAGGGAGCAGAAAAAATGAAACATGGAATGAAGAAAAAGCAATATATTCAACATCAATAAATCAGTCAGTGTTATAGATCATATTGCAAAAATAAAAGACAAAAATCATTATGATCATTTCAATGAATGCAGAAAGGGCATTCAATAAAATTTAATATCTGTATGCAATATAAACTCTCAACAAAGTGGTACTTTGTTGACAGATCATACTTCAACATAACAAAACCATATATGACACACCCACAGTTAACATCGTACTAAAAGGTGAACAACTGAAAGCTTTTCCTTTAAGATCAGCCAAAACAAAAATAGAACAAAAGAAAACAAAAACAGAAGGACACCCACTCTGACCACTCTTACTCAACAGAGTACTGGAGGTCCTCACCAGAGAATTAGGCATAATAAGAAAACATAATAAGTGTCATCCAAATTAAAAAGAAAGAAGCAAAGCTATCAATTTTTGCTGGATACATGATATTACATATAAAAAATCCTAAATATTCCACCAAAAAAACTGTTACAACTGATAAATTAATTAGAGGCAGGATACAAAAGCAATATACAGAAATCTGTTGTGTATCTATACACTAATAATTATCAATCAGAGAGGTAAATTTGAAAACAGATTTTATTAATATTTGCATTAAAGAGAATAAAATACCTAGGAATAAATTTAACCAAGGAGGTGAAATAGCTTACTCTGAAACCTATAAGACATTGATGAAAGAAATTGAAGAAGACATACAAATGGATAGTCCATTTTCATGGATAAGAATATTGTTAAAATGTCCATACTACTAAAATCTATAGATTCAATGCAATATTTATCAAAAACCCAATGACATTTTTACAGAAATAGAGCAATTCCAAAATTTGTATGGAACCACAAAAGACCCCAAGTAACAAAGCAATCTTGAAAAGAAAAACGGCTAGAGGTATCATGAATCATAAATTTAAGCTATATACAAAGCTATAGTGACAAACAAAAGGTATGGTACTGGCATAAAAACAGATACATGGGTCTTTGGAACAGAATATAGAGTACAGAATAAACCCACACATATGTGGTGAATTTATTTATGATCAAAGAATCAAGAATACCTCATGGAAATGGATAGTGTCTTTAATAAATGCTGTTGGGAATACTGGACTCCCATGCGCAAAAGAATGAAACTGAACCCATATCTTATACCATAGACAAAAATTAACTCAAAATGGATTAAAGTCTTAACTGTAAGATCTGAGACTACAACAACTCTATAAAAAAAAAACATAGGAAGTAACCTCCTTGATATCAGTCGTGGCCTTTTGGATTTAACACCAATAACAAAGACGATAAAAGTAAAAATAAACAAGTAGGACTACATCAAATTAGAAACCTTCTGCACATCAAAGGAAACCATCACAAAATAAATAAAAAGACAACCTATGGATAGGAGAAAATATTTGTAAATCATAATCTGATAAGGGGTTAATAACCAAAATGTATAAAACTCATACAAATCAATAACAAAAAAAAAAAGGAAGAAAGAAAGAAAAACAATGAACAACAAACAAACCAACAACAACAAACAAACAAACAAACCAATGAAAAGATAGCCAGATGATCTGAATAGACATGTTTCCAAAGACTACCTACAGATGGTCAATGGGCACCTGAAAAGGTGTTCAATCACTAATCATCAGGAAAATGTAAATCAACCACAATGAAATATTCCTCTATACCTGTCAGAATGACTAGTATCAAAAAATAGAAGAAATTCCAAGTATTGATAGGATGTGAAAAAAAGGGAACCCTCATACATTCTTGGTGAGAAAAAAAAAAACAGTTTGGAGTTTCTCCAAAAATTAAAAATATGACTACCATATGATCCAGGAATTCCACCTCTGGATATTTATCTGAACAGAATGAAAACACCAAACTCAAAAAGACATATGCACCTGCATATGTTCGTTACAGCACTAGTTACAATGATCAAGTCATGGAAGAAAATGTAAGTGCTCATCAATGGAATTATGAATAAAGATGTATGTAGATACAATGGAATATTATTCTGCCACAGAAAGAAGGAAATGTTGCCATTTGCAACAACATGGATGGACATTGAGGGCATTATGCAAAATGAAATTAATCAGATATAAAAAGACAAACCATATGATCCCACTGATATGTGGGAACCCATTGATATGTGGAATCTAGGAAAAAATAAATTTTTAAATACATAGAACAGATTTGGTTGCCAGAGGCACAGGATAGAAGGTAGGAGAAATGGGGGAGAGTGGTCAAAAAATACAGACTTCTAGTTTTAAAATAAATAGGTCATGGAGGTGTAATATAGAGCATAATGACTATACTTAATGCTCTCTTGTATATTTGAAAGTTGTTAAACCAGTAAATCTTAAGAGTTCTGATCACAAGGAGAAAAATATAACAGTGCGGTGATGGATATTAAAGAGACTTTTGTGATGACGATTTTGCAATATATACTAATATACCCGTTAAATACCTGAAATTAAAGCTAAAAAGGAGCACAAATTACAATTTAATTATTAAACTGAGTACTGTGAGGGACAACTGGGTGTTTTCCAGGATGTTCTGACAAACCATGTAAACCTATGCCCCAAAACTCTCCTTTAAAGGATGGGCAACTAAGGCATTTATCTATAACTTTAGGTCTTTCAGATGAGGTGTTCCAAAGTTATAAACACCCAGTACTTACTTTCAGAGACCTAACAGCTCTGATGAAATCCCTGGGTACAAAAGCTGAAAGATGAACCATGAAGGGTGCTATTGAGAAGGGATACTATTTCTCTACATGATTTCTTTGACCACAGCTGCAGAAGTATAGGGGAGTCAAGTGAGTGTGGCAGAGAGAACTTAAACTTTTCTCAAAAATCTGACTGTTCTTAAATTTATGAATTTGGTCACACACATTGTGATTCCCTGACCCAAGGATTCCTCATCTATTATACAGAGTAATAGAGATCATGAGACTTCATTTCACAAGACTTTGGAAAGAATAAAAATGAGATGATGCTTGGGGACATCTCTAGAGTCTGGAAAACCCTAAGGTAGAATGAAAACACCATCTGCAAAGAGGTGTATAGTGATTGCCTTAGTCCATTAAAGCTACTATAATAAAATACCATAAACAGAGTGGCTCATGAACAAAAGAAGCTTCTCATAGTTCTGGAGACTGGGAAGTACAAGATCAAGGCACTGGTAGGTTTGTTATCTGGAGAGTACCCACACCTGGTTTATAGATGGTACCTGTTTTTTTTTTTTTTTCTTAATGTTTTATTTATTTCTAGGAGAGAGAGAGACAGCGTGAGCAGGAGAGGGTCAGAGAGAGAGTCGCAGAATGAAACAGGCTACAGGCTCTGAGCTGGCAGTCAGCACAGAGTCTGATGCGGGGCTCGAATCCACGAACTGCGATATCATGACCTAAGTGAAAGTCGGACGCTTAACCGACTAAGCCACCCAGGCCCCCCAATATAGATGGTACCTTTTATGCTGTGTCCTCACATGGTGGAAAGTGCAACAGAGTTCTTTTATAAAGACATTAGGCTAGGGAGCTTGGGTGGGTCAGGCGGTTAAGTGTCCAACTTTGGCTCAGGCCATGATCTCCCGGTTTGGTCCGTGAGTTTGAGCCCTGCATCAGGCTCTGTACTGACATTTCAGAGTTTGGAGCCTGCTTTGAAATCTGTGTCTCCCTCTCTTTCTGCTCAACACCCATTTATACTCTGTCTCTCAAAAATAAATAAATGTTTAAAAAAACCCACTAGGCTCCTCTTTCATGACTTACCCACCTCCCAAATGCACATCACCAGATACTATCACACTGGACATTAGATTTCAACATGAGAATTTGGGGGTGACACTGCAGTGACTTTCTTACTATAAAAGCTGGTAAAATCTATGTAGTTCTTATGATATGTACACTGGGATGCAGACTCAAACAGTAATAAAGTTAGCATTCAAATTTTGTTTCTGCCACCTGCTATTATTTTTATGACAGCTTTATTGAGATATAATGTATATGCCATGAAATTTGCCCTTTTAAAATGTAAATTCATTGTTTTTTATTGTATTCAGTTGTGCAATTATTAATACTAATTTGAGAATATTTTCATCCCTCCAGAAAGAAGCCACATCTCCATTAGGAGTCACTCTCCGTTCCCTCCATCATCTCCTGCCAACCACTACTGTATGTATTTATTTGTTAATTCAGGATATTTCATATAAATGGGATCATATAATATGTGATTGTTTTTTACTAGCTTCTTTCACTTAGCATAATGTTTTTAAGGTTTATCTATGTTGTAGCATGTTTCATCATAGCACCCACTTTAGTTACCAAATAATGCTCTTTTTTTGGGGGGGGGGTTCTGCTTTTGTTTTATTTTTTTTTATTTATTTTTTTTTTTACAAATAGTTTATTGTCAAATTAGTTTCCACATAACACTCAGTGCTCATCCCCACAAGTGCCCTCCTCCATGCCCATCCCTCCTCCCCCCCACATCCACCAGTCCTCAGTTTTTGTCAGCATTCAAGAGTCTCTCATGGTTTGCCTCTCTCCCTTTCCCCCACCGTTTCTGCTCTCCTTCTCCCCCTTGGTCCTCTGTTAAGTTCCTCCTAATCCTCCTATACGTGCACACATATGATATTTGTCCTTCTCTGCCTGACTTATTTCGCTCAGCATAACACCCTCAAGGTCCATCCATGTTGCTACACATGGCCAGATTTCATTGTTTCTCATTGCCATGTAGTATTCCATGGTATAGATACACCACATCTTCTTGATCCATTCATCTGTTGATGGACACTTAGGCTCTTTCCATGTTTTAGCTATTGTGGAGAGTGCTGCTATGAACATTGGGGTCCATGTGCTCCTATGCATCAGCATTTCTGTATCCCTTGGGTAAATTCCTAGCAGTGCTATTGCTGGGTCATAGGGGAGTTCTATTGTTAGTTTCCTGAGGAACCTCTACACTGTTTTCCAGAGGGGCTGTACCAGTTTACATTCCCACCAACAGTGTAGGAGGGTGCCCGTTTCTCCACATCCTCGCCAGCATCTAGAGTTCTCTGATTGGCTCATTTTAGCCACTCTGACTGTCGTGAGGTGGTATCTCAGTGTGGTTTTGATTTGTATTTCCCTGATGAGGAGGGATGCTGAGCATCGTTTCATGCTTCTGTTGGCCATCTGGATGTCCTCTTTGGAGAAGTGTCTGTTCATATCTTCTGCCCATTTCTTCACTGGGTTGTTTGTTTTTCGGGCGTGTAGTTTGGTGAGTTCCTTGTAGATTCTGGATATCAACCCTTTATCTGAGATGTCATTTGCAACTATCTTTTCCCATTCCGTTGGTTGCCTATTAATTTTCTGGGTTGTTTCCTTTGCTGTGCAGAAGCTTTTAATCTTGATGAGGTCCCAATCGTTTATTTTGCTCTTGATTCCCTTGCTTTTGGGGATGTGTCAAGTAAGAAGTTGCTGCGGTGGAGGTCAAAGAGGTTGTTTCCTGCTTTCTCCTCTAGGATGTTGATAGTTTCCTGTCTCACGTTCAGGTCCTTTATCCATTTTGAGTTTATTTTTGTGCATGGTGTGAGAAAATGATCTAGTTTCATTCTTCTGCATGTTGCTGTCCAGTTCTCCCAACACCATCTGTTAAAAAGGCTGTCTTTTTTCCATTGGATATTCTTTCCTGCTTTGTCAAAGATTAGTTGGCTGTATACTTTTGGGTCCACTCCTGAGTTCTCAATTCTGTTCCATTGGTCTATGTGTCTGTTTTTGTGCCAATACCATACTGTCTCGATGATGACAGCTTTGTAGTAGAGGCTAAAGTCTGGGATGGTGATCCCTCCCGTTTTGGTTTTATTTTTCAGGATTACTTTGGCTATTCGGGGTCTTTTGTGGTTCCATACAAATTGTAGGATAGTTTGTTCTAGTTTTGAGAAGTATGCTGGTGCAATTTTGATTGGAATTGCATTGAATGTGTAGAGTGCCTTAGGTAGTAATGACATCTTAACTATATTTATTCTTCCTATCCATGAGCATGGAATGTTTTTCCATTTCTTTGTGTCTTCTTCAATTTCCTTCATAAGTTTTCTATAGTTTTCATCATACAGATCTCTTGTATCCTTGGTTAGGTTTATTCCGAGGTATTTTATGGTTTTCTGTGAAATTGTGAATGGGATCAGTTTCTTGATTTCTCTTTCTGTTGCTTCATTGTTGGTGTATAAGAATGCAACCGATTTCTGTACATTGATTTTGTACCCTGCAACTTGGCTGAATTCTTGGATCAGCTCTAGTAGGCTTCTGGTGGAGTCTGTCGGGTTTTCTATGTAGAGTATCATGTCATCTGCGAAGAGTGAAAGTTTGACTTCCTCTTTGCCAATTCTGATGCCTTTGATTTCCTTTTGGTGTCTGATGGCTGATGCTAGGACTTCCAGCACTATGTTAAACAGCAGTGGTGAGAGTGGGCATCCCTGTCGTGTTCCTGATCTCAGGGGGAAAGCTCTGAGTTTTTCCCCGTTGAGGATGATGTTTGCTGAAGGCTTCTCATAGATGGCTTTGATGATGTTTAAGTAGGTTCCTTCTATCCCAACTTTCTCGAGAGTCTTTATTAAGAAGGGATGCTGTATTTTGTCAAATGTTTTTTCTGCATCTATTGACAGGATCATATGGTTTTTATCTTTTCTTTTATTGATATGATGTATCATATTGATTGATTTGTGAATATTGAACCAGCCCTGTAACCCAGGAATGAATCCCACTTGATCTTGGTGGATGATTCTTTTGATATGCTGCTGGATTCGATTTGCAAGGATCTTGTTGAGAATTTTTGCATCCGTATTCATCAAGAATATTGGCCTGTAGTTCTCTTTTTTTGCTGGATCTCTTTCTGGCTTGGGAATCAGTGTGATGCTGGCTTCATAAAATGAGTCTGGGAGTTTTCCTTCGCTTTCTATTTTTTGGAATAGCTTGAGAAGAATTGGGATTAATTCTGTTTTTAATCATATAATATGTGATTGTTTTTTACTAGCTTCTTTCACTTAGCATAATGTTTTTAAGGTTTATCTATGTTGTAGCATGTTTCATCATAGCACCCATTTTAGTTACCAAATAATGTTCTTTTTATGTTTATACCAAGTTCTGTTTTGCCTCTCATACGTTTGATCAGATATATCCATTATCCATTCAATACAAAAGGATATTTGCGCTGTTTCTACTTTTTGGCTATTACGAACAATGTGGCTGTAAACATTTGTGTACAAGTGTTTGGATGAATGTATATTTTAATTTCCCTTGGGTGTATATCTAGAATTGAAAGTACTCCATCACAGATAATAATATGCTTAACACTTGGGGCATGACTAAATAGTTTGTAGGGAAGCTGCATCATTTTAAAACTCACATGCAGTGAATGAGAGTTCCCATTTCTCTACATCCTTGTAAGCAGTTCTTATTGTTCATTTTCTGTAATTACACTCATTATGGTAGAGGAAAGTGGGATCTCATTGTGGGATTGACTGATTTGTATTTCTCTAATAGCTACTAATGTTTTTTTTTTTAATTTTTTAAATGTTTTATTTATTTCTGAGAGAGAGAGAGACAGACAGCATGAGCAGGGGAAGGTCAGAGAGAGGAGATACAAAGTCTGAAACAGGCTCCAGGCTCTGAGTTAGCTGTCAGCACAGAGCCTGACATGGGGCATGAACCCACAAACCACAAGATCTTGACCTCAACCGAAGTTGCACACTTAACCGACTGAGCCACCCAGGCTCCCCAAATGTTAAGTATCTTTTAATGTGCTTAATGGACATTTGTTTATATGATCTTTGAGGAAATACACTTTTTTAAAAGTTTGTTTATTTTGAAAGAAAGAGAAAGTGCATGCAAGTGAGGGACAGGCAGAGAGAGAGAGAGAGAGAGAGAAGAGAGGGAGGGAGAATCCCCAAGCAGGCTCCATGTTGTCATTACAGAACCCGATGTGGGGCTCAATCTCAAAAAATGTGAGATCATGACCTCAGGTAAATCAAGAGTTGCATGCTGAATTGACTGAGCCACCCAAGCAGCCCTAAATGGGTTATTTCTCTTGTATTACTGAGTTGTGAGAAGTTTTTTGTTTTTTTTTAAATATATTGATATATAAGGCCCTTATCAGATATATGATTTAAAACTATTTTCTCCTGGGAGCCTGGCTGTTTCAGTTTGTAAACTATGTTACCCTTGATCTCAGGGTCATGAGTTCAAGCCCCACATTGGGCCTGCAGTCTACTAAATTAATTAATTAATCAATTAATTTAATTAACTATTTTCTCCCATTGTACAGGTTTGTCTTTCTACTTTATTATTTTTACCACAAAAAAGTTTAATTTTAAAGAAGTCCGATTTATCTTTTTTTTTTCTTGCCACTTGTGATTTTGGTGTGGTATATCTGAAGTCATTGACTAATTCAAGGTCCCAATGATCTACTTCTGTTCTTTATTCCCAAAAAATCCTATAATTTATTTATTTACTTTAAAATTTTTTAATGTTTTATTTATTTCTGAAAGAGAGAGAGACGCACTGTGAGCAGGGGAGTGTCAGAAAGAGAGGGAGACGCAGAATCGGAAGCAAGCTCCAGGCTCTGAGCTAGCTGTCAGCACAGACCCAGACACAGGGCTCAAATCCACAAACTATGAGATCATGACCTGAGCCGAAGTTGGAAGGTGAGCCAACCGAGCCACCCAGTTACCCCCCCAAAATCCTGTAATTTTAATAGTTGATTTTAGATCTATGAATGATTTTGAATTAATTATTTGTATGTTATGAGGTAGAGTTTCAGCATCTTTCATTTGCAGAGACATATCTAGTGGTCTCAGCAACATTTTTTGAAAATATTGTTCTTGGGGCACCTGGGTGGCTCAGTCATTAAGCGTCTGACTTTGGCTCAGGTCATGATCTCATGGTTCATGGGTTCCAGCCCCGTGTTGGGCTCTGTGATGACAGCTCAGAGCCCGAAGCCTGCTTCAAATTCTGTGTCTCCTTCTCTCTCTACCTCTTCCCCACTTGCACTCTGCCTCTCTCTCTCTCTCTCAAAAATAAATAAACATTAAAAATAATGAACAGCCCAAATTTCCTGCTGCCATTGATTTTTGATTTTATTTCACAATTTTCAAAGAACATTCCTTTTACAATTTAAAATGTACTGAGGCTTTGTTATGGTCAAATATAAATCATGTAGAATATCCCATCTACACTTGAGAAGAAGATGTATCTCTTCTGTAGTATTCTATAAATGACTATTAGATTACCTTGATTTGTTGTGTTATTTAAGTCTTCTATTTCCTTTTGAACTTGTGCTTATATATTCTTCCCATTATCAAAAATGGATAGTGAAATCTTTCACTATTTATTATTGAATTGCCCATTTTACCTATTATTCAGTTTCATTTATGTGTTAGAATCTTTTGTTAAATGCATATATATTTATAATTGTCATGTTTCTCTGATAGCTTTACCGTTTTACTATTACTAACTGTCCTTCTTTACCTCTAGCCACTTTTTCTCTTACTTTTCATTCTTTTTGATATTAGTGTAAGCACTCCAACTTTCTTTGGTTACTATCTGCATGACCTACTCTTCATATTCTTTTACTTTCAACCTTCTCGATTCATTGCATATAAAGAATGCCTCTTCCACAGTGTATGTTGACTTATGTCTTTTAAATGCATTCTGCTAATCTCTATCTTTTCAAGTTGTATTTAAATCATGTATATTAATGTAATTACTGATAATATAGGACCGATGTCTGCAATTTTGCTATTTGTTTTCAATATATTGGTGATTTCTTACTCCTTTATTACTTCCTTTTTTGTATTACACAGAAATATTCTAGTGTACAATTTCCTTTGCCGTTTATTTCTTTAAAATGATAATTTTTGCTTATTAGTTACCTCAGAGGTTACTATTAACACCTTAACTTAAAATAATGTAATTTGCATTTGTGCAAACATTACTTCAGTGTAGCTCCCTTTATTCCTTTCTCCTTCATGCTATTGTTGTCATATCTTCATACATTATGTGCATGTTAATATAGTTTATAATTATTAATTTATGCCATTGTTCCTCTCAAATCAGATACAAAAATACAAGGTTACTTACAAAAAATACACTTTACTATTTTTTATGTTTACATATGTAGTCACTTTTATTTCTTTATGTGAATTCAAGTTCCTGTCTAATGTTCTTTCAATTCAACCAGAAGGATTATCTTGACAATTGTATTTCTGTAGAGTAGAGTGCTAGCAAAGAATTCCATTTTTCATTTCTGATTTTTGTATTAATGTTTCAGTCATTTTAGAATAATTCTTCTGGATGTAGAATTCTTGGTTAACAATCTTTTCATTTCAGGTGTTTGAATATGTTCTCCACTGCCTTTGGCTTCCACAGTTTCTGATTAGAAGTCAGCTGTTAATCTTACTGACTCATTCTGTGATTAGTTATTATTTTCTTACTACTTTCAAGTAAGTGTTTTATTCTTGGATTCTAACGATTTTACTATATGTCCGGGGTCAATTTTTCTAGTTTATTTTACTTGGAAGTTTTTTGTGCTTTTTGGATGTGTAATATTTCTCATCAAATTTGTGATATTTTTAGCCATTAATTATTGAAATATTCTCTCTGTCCTTTTCTCTTTCTCTTCTCCTTGTAGGAGTCCCATTATGCATACATTGATATGCTTGCTAGTGTCACATGACTCTACTATGCTCTGTTAATCTTTCTTCATTCTTTTAATTTTCTACTCAGAAAACAGGAAAATAACAGCTGATCTATCTTCAAGTTACATGATGTTTTCTGACTTAGATTGCTCAAATCTGCTATTGAGACTCTCAAGTAAATTTTTCATTTCACTTTCTATTTTAACTCCAAAATTTCTTATCAGTGCTTTTTATTACTATATTGATGTTCTCTGCTTGGTGATTCATTGATGATTAACTTCTTTTTTTATGAACATAGTTTCTTTTACCTCTGTAAACATATTTAAAATAGGTGATGTTGAGTTTCACCTTCTAAGTTTATATTTGAGCTTTCTAAAGAGAAGTCTCTATGAACTGCTTTTTTCCCAGGCTAATGGGTCATTCTTTCCTTTTCCTTTGGGTGTTTCCATACATTGTAAATAACATCATATGCAACTGTGGAAATGAAAGTCATCATCCCTCCTCCCTCAGGATTTGTTGTTGCCTATGGTTTTTCCTTACTGCTGTCATTGTTGCTGCCGCTTTGAGTTAGGGACTTCCTTGGACTAATTTTGTAGTCTGTATTCTTTGTTATGTCTGACCCCTAAAGTCTGTCTGCTTGGTTAGCTTAATATTCCCGCAGATTAAAAAATCTATTTCATTAATTGCTATGAACCAGTTAAGTCCCCCAGTATTTCCTTAGGTGGCTCTCTGTGTTTGTTGGGGCTGTTTACAAGCTTTCTTAGCTCTCATTTCTGCTTGCAGTGAGCCTCAGCTTCACAAGAGGGGAGATTCGGACCTTTTAAGGTCTTTAGGGGGCATTTGTGTATCCCTGCACATATACGTGTCCTTCTATGTCCACAGGTTTCTGAGAGAGCTCTCCAAAGCACCGTATACATTTCATTCTCGCCAGTTTTTTTTTCAAAAATTTTGACTAGCCTTTTGTTTATCCCAACTAGTACCACTGTTGTAGCCAGCTATAATGTTAAACAATTTCTGCTGATTGTTTTCAAAATAAGCCTTGGGATAGAGCTAGCATAATGAGAAAATATCTAAATCAACCCAAGTTGAAACAGGGCTATAAAAATAATATTTTTTCAAGTTAAATTAGAGACAATTTTCTGAGAACAAGACTTTTAGGGTGTTTCAAAACTATTCTACATTTTAGTGTTATGCTGCTGGATTTCTTGCTACTGTGGTTCCAAACTGCTGATTTTCATGGCTATCACAAAACTGAGGATAGAATAGGAGCAGAGAACACCATAAAACACCATAAGGTCATTGTTCTTTCTAAACTTTCTCCATCTATCTTTATCAATGCAAAGGATTATTGTAAGCATAGAGTTAATTCCCACAATTCTGAAAAAGTTTGATTTGTCAATTTTGGCCTTTGTCATTGCTTTTATGACAAACAGATTTTCAAAGGTCCTTACTCTGACATTTCAGATGTGTTACTCCCCTCTGCCACTTATACTTTATATGACCTTACAGTTTTATATAGAATTCTGAAACTCAATTTGCATAAAATTAGAATTATAGCACATCTTACATTTTTTTCAACAAGATTATGAGAATAAAACAGATACACTTTATACCATAAGAAAACAAAAACAATAATTATATTATGTACCATGCATTAGCTATTATGCTTAGGGGTTCATATATAATATTATTGGACTCTAAACAAATATGCAAGGTAGTTATTATCCCCATTTTATATTACTATTTTTTAAATTTTTCATGCTTATTTAATTTTGAGAGACAGAGAGACAGAGCACAAGAGGGAGAGAGACAGAGACAGAGGGAGACACAGAATCTGAAGTAGGCCAGGCTCTGAGCTGTCAGCACAGAGCCCAACGTGGGGCTTGAACCCACTAACCATGAGATCATGACCTAGGCCGAAGTCGGATGCTTAACCGGCTGAGCCACGCAGGTGCCCAGCTATTACCCCCATTTTTGAAATGAAAGAATTTAGACTCAAAGTGATATGAGCTGTTTGTTCAAAAACATACATCTAGCAAAAGCCTAAGCAGCAATACAAACTCAGTAGTTAGTTAACCTTCTTTCTAAGACAGGTTACTCTGTAAAACACAATGCTAAAGAAAACTAAAGACGAAAAAAAGGATGATGATGATGATTTGTTATCCTTCATATCTACTATGAAAATTATGTGAAATCAATAATCATACGTATTAGTAAAGTATAAAGATAATTTTATATACTTCATTCTTTATGTTAAATTAAATTTGTAAAGATCTGATACCACTTGCTAACTCAAGTTAAGATGCTATAATCTGATAAAGTATTCACTAGTGATGAGATCATGACAACTTAATTTGGAGTATTATAAATTGCATAATGTGTGTTTCCTGCAATTGTGAATAATAAGCATATTGTTTAACAAACACTTTTCAGAATAGTAATATATTTGCTTTTAACAAAAATTGGTTATATTGTTATAATCTCTGTATCATATTTATATAACTGATCCTAAACAGTAGTGAATTTTATTCCGGAGAACTTCTAGGAAAATACAGAATATTTTTTACCTCTTGAGAGGCCTTCATACTTTACAGATGGCAAATACATATATCCCCAAATAGATTTCTTTTTAAAGCAAAAACCTTCTCATTCTTTGAGCTTTTCTTTATACAAGACTGTCTTCAGACAGCCCATGATCCTGCTTATCTGTTTTTTTATTCCTGTTTATTAAAACTTCTCTTAAAATGTATCCATCACACCTTAATTTCTAGAGAATTCCCCTAAATCAGGAAAATTAATTCTTTTTCAAAAACTACTTTTGTAAAATTTGTTTTGTTTTGCTTATGTTTGAGGAGAGAAAATTTTATTAGAGAATCATATTCTGAAAATATGACTTTGAAGCCAGTCTGCCTAGGTTCAATCCAATGTCTGCCATTTAGCAGTTCTATGACCTTGGAGAGCTAACTTTACTGCTTGAACAATTATTTGGGAAATGGAACTCAGAAAGATAAAGAGAAAGGCAAAGAAATCAGGATATTATGGCAAGAGTCCAAGGAGATAAGATGGGTGCCTTAATGAATGTAATGCTTTATTAAGCAAATACTAATAGCCACGTTTTCTGCTAGGTGCCAATGACATGAAATTAGATAAGTCATGGTCCCTGCATGCATGTAATTCAGTCTATGTTGGAAGAAAGATACATTAAAAACTACTCATAAGCCAAGTTGTTAATTGCCATTATATGGGTGTAAGTAAAGTCCGAAAGAACACAAAATTGATTCCATTATTCCATATGTGTCCTGACCAACACAGTCCAATGGGGATATTATTTCCCATTATCTAGGCAATTAACTTCTATTATCCTTCTTAAGATTGTATTACCTCTGTTAACTACACCTCACTGATGACTCAAATGAAGCAAGAAGAAAAGCGTTGGTTGATGTGTGCCCTTTACATTTTTATTTTTTAAGTCAGTGATGGCATTGGGTGATTTTTATCATTATTTCATGCTTTTGATGAATTTCATTTTTCAGTGAGGATTTATCTTAATTATGCATCAAGTTTTATAATATATTACATTATTTGGTAAGCTTTGGGATAGCTAGAAAATGTATTCCAATCATTTTTTGCTTACAACATAACCAACTGTGCTGTAATAAAAATGTTGCATCTATTCTTTCTTAATGACTTTTTCTAATAGATAGATAGGGTTAATTTAATGCTTAGGTCAAATTTCAGAAAAGATCCATGTTAATTCAGCACTCCTGAAAAATTATGAGACACTTAAAATTATCACGGTAAAAGTGTGGATGTTTTCAATACAAGGTGAAAGAAACACTAAGGTCTGAGGTCAAATAAATATAAATTTGAATCTCAGTTCTGACACTCATTAAACTATGATGTGGAAAGGTTAGTGTAAGGATGTGGGTATCTTCAAGAACAAAATGGGGTAATGTTTACTTATTAAAGTTAGTTTAAAGATTAAATTATAATAATTAAAAAAAAATCTTTTCTGGCTTTTTTGATAAATGATTGATAACTATATGATTTTAATATTATATTTGTATTTGAACACTGTTACTGCTACTCTTATTAGCCTTAAAGTTATGTGGTACCTGTATTATAAAACTTAAATTTTAAAATATAAAATAAAATAGAGGGCACTAGTCATGTACCATAGAACATATACAATGTATAGCTTTTTTTCCTGCCGAAAATTCCAAAGAGTTTTCTGATTTTCAGAAACAAATGTTAATTGGCAAATTTATCTATAGCAATAACAAATAAACATACTGTAAGTTTGATGTAAATTATTTTTGAAATTCTAAAAACAAAGGGAGAAATATGAAGCTATTCTATTTAAAAAGCATATGTATAAAATCAAGATAAATTGTTTACCTGTTGGGGAATTGAATTTCTTTATCTTTTAATTGGATAATACCAAATTAATTAACCTAATTTAACTTGTAAAACCTCTACAAATGTTAGTTATTATAGCGAAGCCTTACTACAGGGAAACCTGGGAAAAATTAGCTCCTGTCACTTACTGTTTAATAATTCCATATTTTTAAATTTAAAGATAATATATTAAAGATCCATAAGTTTCAGCATTTGTTGGGCATACCTATTGTTTTATTTACCCTCTGAACATCGTCTAGAAATCGTCCTTCTCGGGGCGCCTGGGTGGCTCAATCAGTTAAGCATCTGACTGGCTCGGATCATGATCCCGCAGTTTGTGGATTCCAGCCCCATATCGGGCTCTGTTCTTGCAGCCAGCTCAGAGCCTGGAGTCTGCTTTAGATTCCATATCTCCCACTATCTCTGACCCTCCCCTGCTCACACTCTCTCTCTCAGAAATTAAAAAAAAAAAAATTAGAAACCATCCTTCTCATAATTCCAAACTCATAATTCCAAACTATCCACACATCCACCATCCACATGGCTATAATGGCAGCTGCCATGTTGGAAAAACTGACCACCGGTCAGGGTTTTGGATGCAAATTGGTTCTATGAAGGTATTATCCATGGTAAGTGTGGATCTGGTATTTGGGAGCTGATTCATGTTAACGACAATATTCCCAAGAAAGAATCCAATACATACCACTTAATTTGTCAGGCTCCCTTGTATGCCAAGAGATAGCTCATCATTATTTTAATAATTTCTTCTATGCTCACCCATCTCCTTTTTCTTGTTGGTTTCCTTTGTTTAGGCAAACTAGAGAAAACTTCTTCCATTTGAAAACAAATGAACACTGATGTGGATATATTAGGCAACTGATAGAGTCTCTTCATGAGGGAATCCATGAAGTAAGGCTATTATATGCATATATTAGAAGGTATTCCCCTTAAAGTCTGTAGCAGAAGCTAAAAAAGCTTAAGCCATCATCAAAGGCATGAACTTGGTACCCATGTTAATTCCAATCAATATTCCCACACAATCATTAATAGTGCCAAAAGACTGATGGGTGTTGAAGATTGATGGGGGTATGATCACTCTAATTGTGATCAGATAACATGTCCAATACTAGCTAATATTTCAGGTCTGTGTTCCATATCCTCATAAAGCAGTGTGCTCTATCCATTTGGTATACGAGTATATTAATCTTCCAATGTATGTTTACCACTCAGTGTACTAATGTGCTACCAAAACTAAATTGCTTTCACCCACTTTTCTTTCCCAGTGATTTCTACTCTGAAGCTTCTGACACTATGACCCTGTTACTATTTTATGGATTAACCAAGAGTAATTGCTGTTGTGAGGGTACACATATCAATGGAAACATGTCAGGATAAACATGTTCTTGCTTCACTATCTCTTCAGAGAATGTTTTTTAATAATTAAAAAGCAAATCATAGTGATTGTGGTATTTCTAAAACTTTCCAGTTATTACAAAAAACACAAAACACACAAAAAACCCCAGGAGATATTATGCAGATAGCACCAATGTTAGTCATGAGTAAGTAATCAAATCTCTCAAAAAATATTTATGATAAATTCATAAAGGCTAATTCATTATTTTTAACTTTCACTTTTTGAGTTTTCTTATATGTAAGAGGCATTATGTGAGATAATTTATTTATTTTATTCAGTCATAATAAATCTATGATGGAAATATTACTCTTCGCATTTTACCTTCATGGACAGTGAGGCATAGAGAAACTAAATTTCCTGCTTCTCACATCTAATCAATGGTTGAATATGGATTCAAATCTGCATTTTATGAAATCTATACTAGATAATTAAAATTCCCTTCAGGAAAAAGTAACATATACTTCAAATAAAGCAGGTCAAAAAGACAGTTTTTTTAAAGAAAAAATAAGTTTACCGTTAGCCTGATGCTGAGCCAAGTCCACCAGCCCTATCAGGATCTTCTGTTGATTTATAGCTTTGGAAGGAGTTTAGTCAGAGCATGAGAGCACAGCTCTTGGGGCAGGCCTCTTGGGTTCATTTCCTATCTCTATCACAAAATTGTTATAGGACCTCAAGCAACTTACTTAATCTCTTGTTGCTTTATTTTCCTCCTCTTAATGTTAAATTCAGTAACAGTACCTAAGTTACA
This sequence comes from Proteles cristata cristata, assembly GCA_017311185.1. Taxonomy (NCBI): domain Eukaryota; kingdom Metazoa; phylum Chordata; class Mammalia; order Carnivora; family Hyaenidae; genus Proteles; species Proteles cristata. The sequence continues at coordinate 2,225,905 of JAESUZ010002627.1, forward strand.
GGGGTTTTGGAAAACTAGAATACGATCTAACTGTTATGGACACACTACAAAAATAGGATGGACTCCTTCACCCCAAATTTATTTCCGACATCAAGACTGATAATACCACACACACAAGAGACTGTATATATGTTTATCTTCACATAATGATGCTTTCCAGGAGAGCAGAGAAATCTCCAAAGCAGGTCCATAAAGAGCTCAAGAGAACAGAAAAAGGTGATGGCTTGGATTTATTTGTAATTAGGGGATGGGACTGGGGTAAGAGCTCCTATGCACAAACAAGCAGTGGCTTGCATTTTTGAATTTCCTGTCAGCCCCAAAGGAGGGAATACTTGGCTTTCTTACTAACTTTCCCAAGATGTGAGAAGGAGCAGAGGCAGTGGTAGAACTCACATGCCATTACCAAACATCATAAACTAATTCAGATTCTTTATTGCAATTCACACCTCAGTATGAAGACTGGAGTGTGCCATGTGTCATTTACTTGAATTCAAACTTATTTAAGTAAACCATTATGGCACTATTTGAGGTAAGTAGCTTGAGTCCACTAAAAGGTGAAAATTCTCTTGAATGTCCTCTCTAAAAGACCTGCATTGTGGATAAGGGTATCTTGCTGAGACTTTCTGTTGTCATCAGTATGTGAGGTGGTATGTATGACCTTAATTTATACTGTGGGTAGCTATGAGGTAAAAGATTTACAGCAGTTCTTTATCACAAAGGGGTATCATTGGATAAATAATTGTCACTATTGGCCAGATCAGATGGCTAGACGATTGACACTATCCCAAGTCTATACATGTGAAGAAGGGGCTGATTGTGGGCCTAGGAAGCCATTGCTAAAATGGCTGTCTGAAGTTGGTCCAATTTTGTTTACTTTTGAGTCCTGTCACTAATCAGGGACATCCTATTTAAGAGGTGAAAAGCAGCAACTCTCCAGCAAATTCCACCATATGCAGTGTTGTAACTACTGCCTGCAAAACGTAGTAACTCTTTTTTTGCTGCTCACTAAATTGATCCCAGGAAGTTACTCACATAGTCAAGGGGTTCAGGGAATGGTGACCTCCTCCAGCATTATGGCATCTGCCTAGAGACTGAGGACAGAGGAGGTCAACCACTCTTGCAGGTGAGATTTTCCAGAGGGTCTGTGTTTGACTCTATTTTATAGGTACCATTTCCATCTTAGCAAGGAGGGCATAGTAGCCATGCCAAGCTTGAGGATGCTACTTCTATAACCCCAGGTAAAACGGGAAACTGTGTACCAAGGGTCTTGGGTTCAGGACATATGAGAGTGTTTATTTCCAGGAGAGCCCAGTGTTCAGCAATCAATCAGTACAATGGCAGACAGTGTGGTGCTGAAGAGGACAGTTTCTTGTACCAGAAGTCCAGGGGCTTTTGTCACCATCATGGGTGGCTGAGACTTCAAGAGGAGTGTGCCAAAGTCTCTGTTGTGAGGAGTCTCTCAAGACTATTAATGGGCATGTTTGTTGTATTGTAATTTGGGCAGATACTAGAGATTTTTTTTGTTGGGGTCCCATAATCAGGGCTAATTTGCGAGTAACACCATAACATGTTTAAGTAAATTTTGCAAACAAAAAATATGTTGTGTTTAAGGTGCCTAGGTGGCTCAGGTGGTTACGTATCTGACTCCTGACTTTGGCTCAGGTCATTATCTCATACATAGTTGATGAGATGGAACCCCACATTAGTCTCTGTGCTGACCACACAGAGCCTGTTAGGAATTCTCTCTCTCCCTCTCTGTCCCTTCCCCTACTTGTTCTCTCTTTCTCTCAAAATAAATAAATATACTTAAAAATATGTTGTCTTTAGAATCCATAAAAATCTACAATGTATTGGTCTTGCTTTAATGTCAATAATGTGCTTTAATGTTTAATGGTACTGAGAAGGTCAATAGCTACACCTTTATGGTGTCGAGGATACAGTGTCCCTTGGCTGAATAAATGATTTTCAACAATTTAACCAAAGCAGTGACAATGGCCCATCTCCTTTATATATGAACTCCTTTGTGAAGGTGTCAAATGAATCTCTTTGGAGCAGGATGTCATCAATATAATATTATACCTTTGTTGTAAGGGAAAATTAAACGTAATTAAGATTGCATGCATGTGATGGCAAGGCTGTTGGAAGATCTCAGCAGGGTAAAGATGTGTTGAACCTTTTCAGAAGGTAAAGGCGATCTGCAGCTGAGAGGCCACTGAAAGAGGCACTGAAAAGAACATATTAGTAAAATCTATGACTGTGGAGTATTTATCATCTGTTGATCAGATGAAAACCAGTCATTTCGATAATATTGGATATGGGACCTTAATGGTCAAGGTCATAGCATTCAGGTTGTGGAATCCACCATGAGGTTCCATTCTTTCTTTCCAAATTTAAGAATAAGCTAAATTTGATTGTTAAATGAAGAAACAGTGTGCATAATTACCTATTCTTTAAACAGGTCTTGTATAATGGAATTCAATTCTACAAGATGCTGTTTTACTTTTTATTGAGCTCTACAATCTATCTTAATCAAGGATGGAGATACATGGAAGCCTTTTGTTCCAGACTAGTTTTAAAAGCTAAAGACATAATTTTAATTTATTATTCATTGTGTTACTAGGATGTTACAAATGCCTTTGCTGATGCTGCCTATGCTTCTGTCATTAAAGAAGATCCTGATCTCTAGAGTTTAAGGAAATACCCAATTCACTCCCATTACACAAGCAAAGGATTAATCAAACTCATTCATGCCTACTATGGGGTATTTTAGGGAAAATGCTGTTATGGCTATGGAGAACCTAAGGCAGGGCAGTGGTTCTCATGGTTTAGATAAAGCATACCTGACTTTGCCCTATATTTTATGCTTGCAAACCTTCCTGAAAGCATAAAGTCACGTTGTTTAAATGTGATGGAATTCAGAAGTTGAACTCTAATTTGAGGCCTAGTATGGACTAAGTCCATGAAAGTTTTCTAATTGGCGCTTTTCAGTAGACGTTAGTTAATTCAGAACTTATGGTCTAGAAGCACAAAAACCGATCATCCCCTTTTATCTTGTAACAAATTGTTTTTCCAAATATTTGGATTACCAAATTGTGGAATTTTGGGTTCCCAAATTCATCCAAATTGTGGATCTCTATTTTCAGGTTTGGTTTCCTTCATTGTGTCAAGCCATTTTTATTTTATTTTGGTGATTTCTGGACATACTTCAAGAGGTTTACTTCTATCCTGTTTGTATTTATATATATATATATATATTTTTTCCTCTAGAGCATCTCAATTCACTGTCATTAAGACTTGTGACCTCCTCCATGAAAATAATTGTCTTATAGGATTGAAGTACCTCAGGCTTAAGCTGGTACCATGTGCACTCAGAGTGCATTAGGTATTTTCCCTAAAACTTGAAGGATCAGAATCTCTTTCATGATATAGGCAGCAGCAGCAAAAGCAATTTTGTAGGATCCCAGTGAGTCACCTGCTTTTACTCACAGTCCAATGGGTTCTTTTATCATATAGAGGATTAAGCTTACTCCTGAGCACACTATAGATCAGAGCCAACACCTGATGGAGACACGGAATCCACTCAAGGCACATAGTGATAATTGTTCCCCTGAGTTCCCATCATGGTTTTTCCTAGAATCAAGCCATATCCTTCAATCTAAGACACACAGATAAGTTCAGGGAGAAACCCATGACCCAAAGCCACTTTAAAGAGGGTTACAACCTGACACCTCAACCCTAAACATTAGTTCTTGGAACTTCTGACTTTAGCTTAGTTAAATCTGGAGATAGCAAGGCAAGCTTCCAGATGGGTTGGAAAATTACTTGCATGAACGAGGTAAGACCAAACTGGCTTTTCTTTTGGATGGAGAGGGGGGTGGGTGAAAATTACTGTGCACAAGTAGGTTGTGTCTTATGTGGTTTGGAATAGCTTTTGGTATCGAAATAGAGTATGTGAGATTTCTTATCAACTTTCTCAGATATGGGCTGAAGAGGAAGAGAGAATAGAGATATTTGAAAGCTCTTAGTAGTCAAATATTAAAATCTGAGTCAGACTCTATTACCCTAATTAATTGTTTTTCAACAAGTGGTATGTGTCTTTAACAACCTTTGAGAATTATATTCCTTCTCCTAATTGTTGCTCTGTAACCACAAGGTGCTGTCGCACAGGCAGGTATCTCACAAACATCCCTAGCAGGAATGAGGGAAAAGATCTAAATTGGCACAGATCTATCCCTTTTAGAAAGTAAGGAAAAATTGGCCCAAGGACTCTTACTGCAGCTTTTTCCTTAAATATCACTGAATAAATCTTAATGGCATGGTCATCCCTACTTCAAGGAAGACTGAGAAGGAAGTACAGTGCAGTTTTGGTTTGTGCACATAATTCCTTACAGAAACATGTTTGTCATCTAAAGCACTTGTGTATCAAAGCAAAATTCAGGACCCATTGGCTCAGCTGTGATCATGTGACATTCAGCGTCACGTACTACTTGTATTGCAAGACATCACTTTTTTATCAAGTTAAGACTTATTAGAAATGTTTGCACATTTTGCAGAACACTCGCAGAGCAAGTGACAATCCTAGGTTTTACTGTATTTCTAACTTTGAGCAAATGAGAAGCCTTCTAAGTGATAATTATTGGTAGGTACTTGGCTGACTATGACAGTTATGTTCCTTTTTATTTCTTTCAGTGAAGAGGTTTATAAAAGAGTCACCAACAACTGTGATGCCGTGAATTGTTTTCTTGCAGCACACACCCTGTTTCCTACTGTTAAAACTTGCCAACATCCATCACATATGAATAGCTAAGGAGTTTGCAGGTATCTATACTTTATCAATATTGTGTCTTATACATTTGTAAAAAGCAGAGGAACCAAAAGAAGAAGCACTTATTATACTGAAAACTTACTGAAACGTCTTGTCTTTCTATTTGAATGGCTGGTAGATGAACGTCCAGACTTTAAGAGATCATTAGAAGGTCACCTATGTACCTTGTCTTTAAAAAAAGAAACAGAGAGGATCGATTCTGAATATGAAGCATTAGCTTATTTCTGAGTCTATTTCAGACATAAATTATATTTCCCACTCATCCCTAAAGGCCAAATAATCAATCATAGGAAAAATTTTGAACTATATTTCCATCCAGTCCCATAAATAAGGAGAAGAAGGAAGAACAATACGTATTTTAAAGACCCAGAATGAAATCCGTTCACACTTGGATATCACAAGTGTATATCTCAGTGCCTTTCCTTTCATACTTAAGAAACATAATGCCCCTGAGAAGGAAAAGAAATTCAAGCTATTAGACACATGTTCTTTTCTTTGTGCCTCTGCATTGATTAATGCCCTGAGCTCACACAGCTGTAAAGTTATACCGATGTCCTCCTTAGATCAAGCCTCACATGACTTTACTCAGAAAGGGAGAGAAAGGCTCGTCAAGTCAGGAGTAAATGAGATATCTCATTTGCATCGAAATCTGGAGAAGACCTAATAAAAGGGCTGCTGCTTCTTTACCTAGTGTACTTCTTCTTTCATAATGTACTGATGATATTATAATGGAGCTGGACAAACCAAAGTCATTTATTTGCGTTTGGCCTTGCTTTCTATAATGTCTTCCTAAGCCTCTTACTTCTAAAAGTAAATGAAACACTGAATTCTTATCCACTCAGGAAACTATTAGAACTGCATACAATTTTCTTTCTGCATGCTGAGAATAAGATCTTATTTCCCACTTTGGGTTATTTTATCCTGTTATGCTATGCACATGATTGAAAACAACCTTGTAAATAAAATACCCCAAATTTACCATATGATAAAAATAATCTATCACCCCTTCTCCTACCAGGAAGTACAGAGGTAGTACATTGAATCAGACGTTCTTTACTACTTGGCTTCAAGCATGATTCAACGGAGGCTAGTGATTATTTGAACAATTATATGAAATTAGTCTAGCTTTCTGACCATACAAAGTAATCTGATTCATTTTAAAATTATTCAGGTGAGCCACACTCATTATGTAAACAGTACAATAACAGGTATGTTTGTCCACATTTCCCTGTCACATTTATACTTAACACAAACAAACAAACAAAACACTTCAACTATACATTTCCAAGTTCAAGGAGAATAATAATACTATTTTACTTAATGACTAACTATATAAAAGTAACAATTTCCCCAGTGGGCTAGACTTGTTAAACATGGCTCTGAAATGAATGGATGTTTCCAGAATCTGCAGACAGCACTCTTTCGCCGGGGTTACCACAAGCAAGACACTTTGGGAGTGCACAACACTGCACCTGAAAAGCAAAGCTGTGTCCTTTCTCACTGGGCTCACTTGCACTGCTGGATTCACTCCTGCGTGCTGTGAGTGTAGAAGGCTAATTCCCATCCTGCTGTTTCTAGGTCAGCCTGGGCTGCCCTTGCCTAGATTCTACACACACAGACGTTTCACCAGTTAATTACTTCTCCTCCAGAGTATTGTTCAAGGACCTGCACCATCGCATGTCACACTAGTAGGTTATTATGATGAAGGAAGTGCTAATTTAATTTATTATCAGAGAATATAGACTGTGGACTTCAATACAGGAATTGCCATAAGGAAACCTCCAGTAAGAAAATAATTTGGATTGTAACCTTTAGTTCAGGTCAGCCCATAAACAGCATTAAGCACCTGGGACTAATGACCTCCAAGTTCAAAACAACAACAACTTGTTAATATCATGAAACATTTACCATTCGATTACAATTCATTTCCAACATTAACATTTTTAAACTTCTATGGTTGTGAAAAATTTTTGAGTGGTTAATTTACATATTTTGTAGTGAATTTTATTTGATTCTTTTGCTTACCCCGATCCTTTTATGTACACATTTCTGGTCTCTAAGGAAAACTCCACTTCTTGGCATAAGCAAACTTTGTAGAAACCTAAGTTCACTAACGCCACCTCTTTCGCTTTTATTCAGTCCTCACTGTAGAACTGCATCTCTTAGTATCACTGGCCTCGTCTCTAAAACAGGTGGTTCAGGGGGCACCCTGGTGGCTCAGTCGGTTAAGCGCCGGACTTTTGCTCAGGTCATGATCTCACATGTTAAGAGTTCGGGCCCTGCATCAGGCTCTATGTTGACAGCTTGAGGTTGATGCCTGGAGCCTGCCTCAGATTCTGTGTCTCCCTCTCGCTCTCTGTCCCTACCTGACTAGCACTCTGTGTGGTGTGTGTGTGTGTGTGTGTGTGTGTGTGTGTGTGTGTGTGTGTCTCAAAAATATATAAACACTAAAAAATTTTTCAGACAGGAGGTTCAAATACCCACTAGCAGAGCTACTTTCAGGGCAAAATACTACATGTATAAAATCTTCCAAAAAGGACATTTTCTTACTGAGGGGATTAATAAATGCCTTCTCTTACTTCATACTCTCTCAGGTCAGGAAACGATAGACAAATTAGTATTTTACAAACAATTTATTAGCTTTAGTGTTGATATATTGTTTATTGCAGGAAGGTTTAACTATCAGACCAAATAATTTCTGAACTTCCTGACAGAGTTAAAGAGGTTTACCCAATCTTAAGCAGAGAGGTCTAAAAAGAAAATAATAATGAGCAGAACCTTTTTGTAGCAGAAAGAGATATGGGGAAAGGCTGAACTTAATATCCTCTCTCAATCTCACAGTATTAGTTTCTCAGCACCACTAGAAAGTAACCCACAAACTTAATGGCATTAAAGAAAACACATTTATTATCTTACCAATTAGTATGTCAGGCCTCTCACACAGCTCTTACTGGGCTAAAAACCAAGCTATTGGTAGCCCTGGAAGCCCTTCTGAAGGGTCTAGGGAGAAATGACACCCCTGTCTTTTCCAGCTTCTAGGGGCTGCCTCCATTCACTGACTCTTGACCCTCTGTCTTACCTCCAAGGCCCACAACGGCAGGTTGAGTCTTCCTCATATTAAATTATCTCAAATCTCTTCTTTCAGTCTTCCTCTTTCATTTTCAAGGATTCATTGTCTCACCCAAATAACCCAGGATAATCTCCCTTTTTTAAAATTTCATTTATTTTTTAAGAGAGACAGAGACAGTATGAGTGGCAGAGGAGCAGAGAGGGGGTAAGAGAGAATCCCAAGCAGGCTCCGTGGTGCCAGTGCAGAGCCCGATGTGGAGCTCAAACTCACAAAACCATGAGATCATGAAACCAAGAGTCAGAAGCTTAACCAACTGAGGCACCCAGGTGCCCCGATAATATCCCTATCTTAAGGTTAACTGATTAGCAAATGGAATTCCTCTTGCTGTCTTAATTCTCCTTGCTTTGCAAGGTATCCTATTCACGGAACACAGAGATCAAAATGTGGGTATCTTTGAACTTCCATTATTCTGCCTACTCTACTCAAACCTGATCATCATGGCTCCCATCTGAGGGAGGGCTTAGTAGAAACCTAAAGGACTCATGTTGTGTACAACATCTCCATATAGGAAGCTTGACAATGGTAATAAATATTCTTTCCACCGTTACTTTAATTGCAAAAATGTGTCTTGACTCTGTCTTTTCTGAGTCCACCCCGATTGCCTTGTGTCTTAGCACCTCCACTTAACCAAAAGGTGGAGTTCATTTCTCCACCCTATGAGTCCTGGGAGGCCTGGTGACTTGTTTTGATAAGCAGAATGCTGCAAATGCGATAGTGTCAGTACCTGAATCTATCTATGCCTCAAGATAACTTAGGTTTCCACACACTCTTGCTTAGTTCTCTGCCTTTGCCATAAGAATGTGCCCAGGCTCACCTATGGAATTATAGGAGACATGTGGCCCAATGTACTCCTTCCTTCAATCAAACTGATTTGATTTATCTACCTACTAGATAAACATACTTCAAGCCACAGAACCACCCAGCCAAGTTTACTGCAATTTGCAAAAAACCAAACCCAAGAAGTCATGGTTTTAATGCATTAAATTTTGTGGTTGGTTATGTGCGACTGTGTTGACAATAGATTACTAGTACACACCATATTTATAACAGTGTCTATCTGAAATAAACTTGAAGGAAAATATCAGCCAGATATATCATCTCACCTAGAAAGAGATTCTATTACTTATTTATATACCACTTTCTCAATTATCAAATGGATTTCATTGTGTGACCTCACCTCTTTGTTCTTCCTGTCTGTTATACTGAAGGTTGAGATGAAGCTCAGTCCCTTACTCAGGGATCCACAAATGTTGGCCAACTCTAGTCAAGATTTTATGTTTCTAATTCCTCAATGACAGGTTCTAAACAAAATACATTGACTTCATTTCACTATAATTTACTATTCATAGTTGTTTCAACTTCACCATCCTTGTTTAAATGTAATATTAGCAGATCTCAAAAAAATTTTTAAAATTTTCAGACTTTAATGTGGAATCTCAAGTAATGCATAATATCATATGGATCCATATGCATATTGTTGAAAATATTTGAATGTTTTATAAGCTAGAATAATGTATTAAATATTAATATAATTTGTTAACATATTAATTATTCCCTTCCCTTACATTTAACTTCAGAGAAAATATTTTTTTTGTTTAATCCATAATTGTTAAGAACATATGTAGAACAGGGAAAGATGGAACTAGACATCAGTTAGACCTTCACAGGTTAAGAAAAGAGATATGGGTTGGGCAGCAAATTAGATAAAGTGTCTGCCACATAGTATTATGATAAAAAGTAAGTTAAGTTGTGAAGAGAAACATTATCTAAAATAAGTAAACAGTAAATATAATAATAAATATAATGGCCATAACAGTAAATATGATAACAAAACTAATTGGTATTCCTTCATAAAAATCATGGCCTTTTTTACCTTTGAATTTCATGGAGTTTGCTGCAATATTTGACTTTTTGTATCAATTTCTTTTTTAACCTAAGATCAACCAAGTAAATTTCAAGGGGAAAATTTACCATTGTTTAAATGTTGATTCATTTCTAAAATTGTTCTATTTCAGTGGTGGCTATTTAGGAAAATACTATTTTTTTATTTTTTAATGTTTTATTTATTTCTGAGAAAGAGAGAGAGAGACAGCATGAGCAGGGGAGGGTCAGAGAGAGAGGGAGATACAGAATCTGAAACAGGCTCCAGCCTCTGGCTGTCAGCACAGAGCCCGAAGTGAGGCTCGAACTCACCAACCGCAAGATCATGACCTGAGCCAAAGTTGGATGCTTAACTGACTGAACGACCCAGGCATCCCAGGAAAATTCTAATGTAATTGACTTTTATGCTTATAACTAAACTAAATGCTAGATGGAAGCAATGGAGAGAGATAAGTAAGAAAAATTAGAGAAACTGGAATAGTGGATAATATCACATGTTCTGCAAACAAACTACCTAGGATCTGACTCATGGCTCCACTGTTCACTATTTGTATGCCCTGGGTAAGTTATCCAACATCTGTATGCCTCAGTACCATACAATTGATATTAGCATCATATTGCTTCTGCAAGTTTTGTTTTTTGTTTTTTTTTTTCCTGAGAGAGAGAGAGAGAGACAGAGAGAGAGAGACAACACATGAGCAGGAGAGGGTCAGAGAGAGAGGGAGATATAGAATCCGAAGCAGGATCCAGGCTCTGAGCTAGCTATCAGCACAGAGCCCCGTGTGGGGTTCAAACCCACAAATAATAAGATCATGACCTGAGTGAGCCTAAGTAAGAGCTTAACCAACTGAGCCACCCAGGCACCCAGCTTATGCATTATTATGAATATTCAATGAATTAGCAATTAATTGCTTAGAGCAAAGGTGGGCACACAACAAATTTCATATAATTGTTAAAGTGTCTTTCTCTTTGTCTCTTTCTCTCAAAGAGTCCAAAATTAAGGTGAAGAATTATAACAATTTCAAAAGTAGTGACCATTTCTTCTTCCTTTTGATGGGAAAATAAATAAGTTAATAATATACAAATACCAAGGAGTGTGTACAGTTAATACAATTATTAAACTTTAGGTTAGGGATAGAGAACAAATGCATTTGCCATCTTATACTCCACATGCTTCTGCAACTGCAGATGCTTCATTCCTTTTCTCACCACACTACCTTCCATTAGTGAAAAAGTGTATGTTAGTTTGCCCATATTTCAAAGAACGCACTGAGAGAAGAACAAAGGAATGGGTGGACAACGTGGACTTGTTTTTTTTCCTTTTTTTCTTTCTTTGAGAGAGAGAGAGACACCTGGGGAGGGGCAGAAGGAGAGAGAAAGAGAGAGAGACAGAGAGATTCTCAAGCAGGGTCCACACCCAGTGCAGAGCCGACACTGGGTTCAATGTCACGATCATGAAATCAAGACCTGGGTGAAAATCAAGATCAAGATGCTAGGGGTGCCTGGGTTGCTCAGTCGTTAAGAGTCTGACTCTGATTTAAGCTCAGGTCATGATCTCACAGTTCTGTGCTGAAAGTGTGGAGCCTACCTGGGATTCTCTCTGTCCCTCTCTCTGCCCCTCCTCCTCTAAGCTCTTTCTCAAAATAAAGAAATAAACATTAAAAAAATTAAAACAAAAAAACAATCAGATGCTCATCCAACTGAGCTACTCAGGCCTCCCAATAGGGGGACTTTTTAAATATAAGCATCTCTTGACTTATGATTAAACAACTTTAAAAATTATTTCATTTTTCTTCTCCAAATTCCTTTTGGTTCTCTTACCATCTTAAGTAGCCAACTTAATACCAAGAACTATTTTCAGCCTCCTTCTCTCTTTTCTTTTTCTCTCCCTCATTCTCTTTCTTCATCTCTAAAATAAAATTCCTACACTTGTTGTCATCTATCCTAATCACACAAAAGCAGGCCAAACTGTTTCATTAACACACCCCAAAAATACACAAATAAATAGAAATCTTGGTGAATGCCAATTTTTTCTTTCTCATTTAATCTAAGAATTAAATTATGAATAGTTATATATTATTTTAACTTCAAATACTCAAAGAAACCCATACAGGCCTGAATAAAAAAGTTATTAAAAGGCCTTGAGGGGTGCCTGGGTAGCTCAGTCTGTTAAGCATTCTCTTGGTTTTCACTCAGATCGTGAACTCAGTTTGTGGATTTGAGCCCTGCATCGGGCTCTGTGCTTGTAATGTGGAGCCTGTTTGAGATTCGTCTTCTTTTTCCTTCTCTCTCTTCCCCTTCCCCACTCAGTCTCTCTCTCTCAAAAATAAATACATAAACTTTAAAAAAATTGGATGCCATGAATATTCACAGAAAAATAGTGAAAACGATTCCCTATCTTATGTCGCTCACAAAATTAAGTAGAAAGGAATTAAAGACTTAAAATCTAAAACCTGAATACATAAATTCCCTCAGAAAAAATATAGGAAAAGTCTCTTTGGAATTGTCGTTAATAGTTTTTTGGATAGGACACCAAAAACTCAAACAAAAGTAAAAATAAACAAGTGGGACTACATCAAACTAAAGGTCTTCTCTATAGTAAGAGAAACAATCAACAGAATGAACAAGTAATCTACAGAATGTGAGAAACTATTAGCAAACTATATATCTGATAAGGGACTAATATCCAAAATATATATGAAACTCATACAATTCAATAACAGCAACAATAAAATTCCAATTAAAAATGGGCAAAGGAACAGAATCAACATTTTTCCAAAGAAAATATATAAATACCCAACAGGTACATGAAAAGACGCTCATCATTAATCATTAAGGAAATGGAAATCAAAATCACAATGAGATATCACCTCACATATGTTAGAATGACTATTGTCCAAAAGACAAGAGGTATATGCTGTTGAGCTGTACAAAAATTAGAACCCTAGCACACTATTGGTGGAAATGTAAACTGGCACAACCACTAGAAAAGACAGGATAAAGTTTTATTAAAAAAAAATTAAAATTAGAGCGTCCATATAATCTAGTGATCCCATGGCTGGGTATGAATCTGAAAGAAGTGAAATCACTCTCTCAAAGATATATCAGCACCCCCATGTCCATTGCAGCATTATTCACAATAAACACAATATGGAAACCACCTTAGTGTCCATTAATGGATGAATGAATGAAGAAAATATGGTATATATAGACAGTGGAATATTATTCAGTCTTAAAAATGAGGAAGCCCAAATATTTGCAACAACATGGATAAACCTTGGGGGCATTATGTTAAATTAAGTAAATCAGATAGGTGAAGGAAAATACTATATGATTTCATTTTTAGGTGGAATCTAAATTGAGGAAGAGTTAAATATATAGAAAGAGTAGAATGTCGGTTTCCAATGGCTGGGGTGGAGGGAAATAGGTATTGACCAAAATGTGCAAGCTTCCAGTTATAAATAGAATAAGTTCTGTGGATCTAATAGGGTGATGATTAGAGTAAAAACCAGTGTATAATATGCCTGAAAGTTGCTAAAGAAATAGATTTTTAATGTATTCACCACGCACACACACATACACACACACACACACACACACACTGTAATTGTGGCAGGCGATGGATGTAGTCACTAACCTATAGTTATCTTTTTATAATAAATAAATGTATCAAATCATCACATTGTACACTTTAAATTTACAGAATGTTACATGACAATCATCTCAATAACTGTATCTCAATAAATTTAGGGAAAAAGAACTGGATGCCATGCAGGCTAGGTAACCATCTAAGCATGGGCATAAATAGGATTATAAAATTACTTTTGAGGGGCGCCTGGGTGGCTTAGTCGGTTAGGCGTCTGACTTTCGCTTAGGTCATGATCTCACGGTTCATGGGTTCAAGCCCTGCGTTGGGCTCTGTGATTACTGCCAGCTCAGAGCCTGGAGCCTGTTTCAGTCTGTGACTCCCTCTCTCTCTGACTCTCCCCTGCTCACACTGTCTCTCTCTCTCTCTCTCTCTCCTAGAAATAAATAAAACATTTTTAAAAAATTTTTAAAAATGAAATTACTCTTGAAGTCTTTAATATATTTGACTATTTGATCTTAAATTTCAAGCCAATAAGACATGTCCAAAGTTTCTTGCACTATCTTTTCCCAATTCTTTGAATTTTTAACTCTTCTTAGCACCCTTACATGTAAAAAATTGCCAATTACGAACCAATTCAATGTCAAGCAAGAAAGCAAAATTACAAAAAAGGAATAACATCTTAAAAGGAAAGAGATTAAAGGAAGACAGAGGCAGTCTCAGAGACTGCTAATAATAAAGTTTAGAAAACCTCTGAATTACCAGGAAGCACTATTTTAAGGGGAAATTTGATAAGAATAATTGACAATACTTTATTAACTTATTTTAGACTATTTTCATCCCTGGAATAGGGATGTGATATATTACAGTTTTAGATTTTTTGCTCAGCTTTGATGGAAAGAAAATGCTTTCCTCACACTGAGTGGATTATTTCTATATGCATAAAAGCCCAAGGAGAATTCTGGAACATATCTTGTTCTTAAAAATGCACACAAGGTCACCTGGGTGGCTCAGTTGGTTGAGCATCTGACTCTTATTTTTCCTCAGGTCATGATCCTAGGGTCATGACTCACACTTAGCATGGATCCTGATTGAGATCCTTTCTCCCTCTCCCTCTGCCCCTCTCCACAGTTTTCTCTCTCTCGCTCTAAAATTAAACAAACACACACACACAAAAAAAACACTTTCTAAATGAACACAATATTTTTGATGTTTTAAGATAATGTTCATTTTTGGAATTTATTTTCATACAACAGACTCTAAATGACAATTGTATCTTGTGCTATAATTGTCTCATATGGCTATTTATGTGTTTGCTAATCATTCATTGAAAGTAGTTATATTAGGTTAATTATGTCAACAGAATTAAAGATGTCAGCATTACAGTCTAGTTAAATAAAATAAAGTAAACATTCGCCAAAGTGCCCCATATTTCTTTTAAGGACATAGTTCTTTTAAGAACTGAAAAAAAAAAAAAAAAAAAAAAAGAATTTCACTCAGAAGACTTGGTAGCAGCATCAAAGAAGGAAACTTACCTGGTAACTTAATGAAGAAAGAATCAGAAAAGAAGGCAAATCACAAAAAGAAAAATGAAAAATCTACCCAAGAACAAAATCACTAGAGAGATATCAGTAACATAGGAAAGATTTTCCTTCTAAAAAGAAAATTTTATTCTAAAACTCCATTATTTTATCTTTAGGACACTGAGTTACTAGGGTTAAATTTCTACTTGCCGAAACTATGGTGTGAACCAGAGGTCAAAGCAAAGACAGGTAAATTGGTAGTATCATAGTAGATTTAATAAATGGTCAGCCCATGTATTTCTGCTCTCTGTAGTTTCAGCTCAGACTAGGGGATAAATCAAAGCCAACTTGGAGGGCAGGAATAAGTTGGAAAGGTAGATGGAAAGATAAGCATACAGACAGATATGTATTAATCTGAAAGCGTTTTGAAGTAGAAGGAAGTAGACCTATGGAAATTGTCAAGAAAACCAGTTCAGGGGTGCTTGGATGGCTCAATTAGTTAAGCATCCAACTCATGATTTCAGCTCAGGTCACGATGTCACAGTTTGTGGGATCGACCTCTACGTTGATCACAGAGGAGCCTACTTCAGATTCTCCCTCTCTCTCCCTCTCTGCCCCTCCCCTCCTCATGCTCTCCCTCCCCTCCAAATAAACTTAAAAAATAAAAAAAAGAAGAAGAAAGAAAATCAGTTCAAATGCCAAAGGAACTGATATCAATGATGTAGCTCTATTGATAGTGTAAGGTCTGAAATAGCATAAACACCTATGCTGAACTAATCATATAAATTATCAGTGGAAGTATTGATAGGTTAAAAAAAAAAAACTAGCAGCGATAGGTCTAACAAACTTTTGATCATTACTAAAAGTTTCCTCAGCAGTGTCATTCCTTAATCTAAAGGACATGGGTTTGTAAAACCTTGTTAGTGATGATTTTTCTGGACAGTATAACACGTATCAAACTACTGTCAAGGATTCTCAGGACATGGGTGTCATTGAAGACACAACGTCCTTGCTCCCTACCTACCTGTCACTGTTTCTGTGGTGGTTACAACTTGATTAGCAGCTCATAATTAATCCTTTTGCACCCCACAAAAGTTGAGCTTTCCTAAATAGTTTCCTAGATTAACCCTGGAAAATCTTTTCACTAGAGGCTTATGTCTCCCCTTAAAGCAAGTCAATGAAATATAAAATCACTGATTGCAGAGGCCCTCTGGGAAAGATGATGGAGGGATCCAAGTTCACTGCTTCCTACAGAAACAGTTAAGTAACACTGATGTCAGTGTAAATAACCCAGAAAATGACCTGAAGACTCACAGAACATGTAAAAACAGGCCACTAGGAAGAGGGTAGGAAGGGTGAAGACGTGGTAGGGAGCCAAATGGACCTGTGTGACTGTCCATGGGACAGAAGGACACCACAGGCAGGGAGGGGGAAAGAAACAGACACTCCAGGCAGCCCTGGTATGGGGAACCTGCACAGCCCATCACATTTGGCTTTGAAAACCAGAGCGGCTGAATTTCATGAGTTCCAATAGTCAGCGGGGCTTAACATTCGGAGTTTTAAACACTTTTTAAAAAGTGTATCTATTTATTTTGAGGGAGAGAAATAAAGAGAGCACAAGCAAGGGAGGGGCAGAGCGAGAAGGAGAGAGAGGATTCCAAGCAAGCTCTGTGCTGTCAGCACGGAGCCCTATGCAGGGCTGGATCCCATGAACTGTGAGATCAGGACCTGAGCTGAAATCGAGAGTCAGACCCACCCAGGACCCCAACATTTGGAAATTTAAAAATCAGCAGACTCAGCTCTGGGAGAGCAAGGAAAATGGAATCCCTACCACTAAAGAGACAACACAAGGGACACCTGGGTGGCTCAGTCGGTCAGGCATCCGACTTCGGCTCAGGTCATGATCTAGAGGTTCCTGAGCTCAAGCCCCACATTGAGCTTTGTGCTGACAGCTCAGAGCCTGAAGCCTGCTTCAGATTCTGTGTTTCCTTCCCTCCCTGCCCTTTCCCCACTCACACTCTGTCTCTCTCTTTCTCACAATAATAAATAAACATTAAAAATTTAAAAATAAATAAAGAGGCTACACAAGAAACAGCCTCAGGGAGACACAGTACAGAAGCAGCAGTTTCAACAACGAGTGGCGTATATGGAGGGAGATTTATTTACTAATCTGAGAGCATATGCTGGAAGAGCAGAGATGGTTGAGAGACTTCTCCAGGAAAAAAAAAGGGAGGTGGCGGGCACCCTTTCTCTCCCTGACTCCCCAGCCTAGACACAAGGACCCCTGTGGGAGGCAGCACAGCAGCCGCAAGCTCTGTCCAAGCAGCTGACAGCAAGTGCTCTGCCCGCAAAGGCTTCGGCAGATCTGCGCCTTCCAACTTGACCTGCCTCGGCCGCTGGCAGTTGCAGGTCCCTTCTTGCAGCAGACCAGTGGGGACCTTGCTGGTACCATATGCCCTGCCTTTCCCCTGATTCTCTTGCAGACCTACCCCCTTCAATACACACTCGCCTGAGCCCATCAAAGGCAGAGCCACAAACCTCGTTGTTTGCAAGCAGTTCTGACAGGGGCCAGCATCACTCCACAGAGACTGCTTCTCAGGAGAGAAAGGGAGATGACCACACACACCCGTCCAGTCGAGGCCCCAGCAGTGGGCTGGAGGTAGGCACCTGGTCTGACTGCAGGCCCCGCCCACCACCAAAAGCCTCTAAGGGGGACAGTCTGGGAAAGGTGCCCTGCAATTGGTACTATTGCATCTGTGGCCAATGTCTGGTCTGACTCAGTTCAAACCCAAGATGACCCCAGAGTGGCCCACTAGCAACACAGCGATCAAATCCTGCCTACAACAGGCACAGTGAGCCATTGCATAGGACTGGTTTCAAGGCAAAAGCAACTCAGCCATAATAGTATGGCTCATACAATGCATAGGAGACACCCCTGACACCAAGCTTTTAAAGAAGAGTTAATACTTATTCTTTTCAAACTATGTTATTTTTTTTATTAATTTTTAATGTTTTATTTCTCAGAGAGAGGGAGAGAGAGAGAGAGAAAGAGATAGCATGAGCAGGGGAGGGTCAGAGAGAGAAGGAGATACAGAATCAGAAGCAGGCTCCAGGCTCTGAGCTAGCTGTCAGCACAGAGCCTGACACGGGTCTCCAACCCATGAACAGTGTGATCATGACCTGAGCCAAAGTCAACACTTAACCGACTGAGCCACCCGGGTGCCCGGTTTTCAAACTATTTTAAAAGAGTAAATGAGGAAGGGAATTTATAAACTTATAAATTCATTCATTCTATCAGCATTTCCCAAAAACAGATAAAAACATTACAGAATATGAAGCACGTGGATGACTCAGTCAGTTAATCATCTGACTGGCTCAAATCATGATCTCAGGGTCATGGGTTCAAGCCCCTCATCAGGCTCTGTGCTGACAGTTCAGAGCCTGGAGCCTGCTTCAGATTCTGTGTCTCTTCTCTCTCTCTCTGACCCTCCCTTGCTCATACTCTGTCTGTCTCTCAAAAATGAATAAAAATGTAAAAAAAAAAAAAAGAATTAAAAAAACAAGAAAAACAAAAAAAGAATTACAAAATAAAGAGAACTACAAAGCCAATGTCTTTGATGAACATAGTTGCAACAATCCTCCACAAAGTATTAGCAAAACAAATCCAACAATACATTTTAAAAAATCATTCACCACAAATGATTAAATTTGGGATTTATTTCTGGGATGCAAGGTGGTTCATTATTCACAAGTCAATCAATATGATACATACATCAATGGAGGGAAGATAGAAACCGGATGATCATTTCAAAAGATGTAGGAAAAGCACTTGACAAAGTACAATTCATGATAGAAAGCCTCCACAAGGTAGGTTTAGAAGGAACATATCTTAACATAATAAAGTCCACATATGAAAAGCCCACAGCTAGCATCACACTCAAAGGCAATAAAACTGAGAGCTTTTCCCCTAAGATCAGAAACAAGTTAAGGATGTCCACTCTCACCACTTTTATTCAAATATAGTCCTAGCCACAGCAATCAGACAAGAGAAATAAAATGCATCCAAACTGGTAAGGAAGAAATACAATAGTTACCATTGGCAGTAGACATGATACTATGCCTAGAAAACACTAAAGATTTCACCAAAAGCCTATTAGAACTGATGAATGAATTCATTATGGCTGCAGGATACCAAATCAATATATAGAAATCAAATACAATTTTAGACCCTAATAATGAAAAAGCAGAAAGAGAAATTAAGAAAACAATCCCATTTATAATTGCATCAAAAATAGGGGCGCCTGGGTGGCTTAGTCAGTTAAGCGTCTGACTTTCGCTTAGGTCATGATCTCTCGGTTTGTGGGTTCGAGCCCCGCATCGGGCTCTGTGCTGACTGCCAGCTCAGAGCCTGGAGCATGTTTCAGTCTGTGACTCCCTCTCTCTCTGACCCTCCCCTGCTCACGCTGTCTCTCTCTCTCTCTCTCTCTCCTAGAAATAAATAAAAAACATTTAAAAAAATTATAAAAATAATAAAGTGGCCAGGATGAACTAAACCAAAGAAATGAAAGACCTGTATCCTGAGAACTATAAAACACTGATGAAAAAAACTGGGAATGATGCAAACAAATGGAAAGCTATTCCATGCTTCTGGATTGGAAGAACAAACATTCTTAAAATGTTTATACAACTCAAGGCAATCAAACTTAATAGAAGTCTATCAAAATCAAAAATACCAAAAATACCAAAATACCAAAATCAAAATACCTATCAAAATACCAATGGCATATTTCACAGAGCTAGAACAAACACTCTTAAAATTTGTATGGAACCACAAAAGACCCTGAGTACCTAAAGCAATCTTGAAAAAGAAGAACAGAACTGGAGGTATCACAATCCTATATTTTAAGATGTACTATAAAGCTGTAGTAATCAATACAGTATGGTACTGCCACAAAAATAGACACAGAGAACAGGAGAATAGAATAGAGACCCCAGAAATAAACCTGCCATTATATGGTCAAATAATCTTTGACAAAGGAGGCAAAAATATGCAATGTGAAAAAGACAATTTCTTCAACAGATGGTGTTGGGAGAATTGAATAGCTACGTGCAAAAGAATGAAAGTAGACAACATTCTTATACCATATGCAAAAATAAGCTCAAAATGGATGAAAGGCCATAAAAATCCTAGAAGAGATTATAGGCAGTAATTTCTCTGACATAGCCATAGCAACATTTTTCTAGATAGATCTCCTGGAGCAAGGGAAACAAAAGCAAAAATAAACTACTGAGATTATATTAAGATAAAAAGCTTTCACACAGCAAAAGAGACAATCAGCAAAACTAAAAGACAACCTATGGAATTGGAGAAGATATTTGCAAATGACATATTTGATAAAGGGTTAATATAAAATGTGGTGCCTGGGTGGCTTAGTCGGAAAAAATATTTAAAGAACTTACTACTCAACACAAAAGCTCACAAGTAATTTAATTTTTAAAAATAGCCAGAGCACATAGAGACATTTCCCCCAAATGGCATCCATATTTCCAACAGACACATGAGAAAACTGTTCAAAATCACTCATCATCAGGGAAATGAAAATCAAAATCATAATGAATTGTCACCTTACACGTGTCTGTATGGTTAAAATCAACCACACAAGAAATAACTATTTGTGAGGATGTGAAGAATAAGAATCCTCGTGCATCTTTGGTTGGAATATAAATTGGTAAGGCCACTACAGAAGACAGTATAGAGGTTCCTCAAAAACAGAGGTTCCTGTTTCCCCTAGAAACAGGGGGCACCTCGGTGGCTCAGTTAGGTGAGCTTCCGACTCTTGATCTCAGCTCAGGTCGTGATCCCAGGGTTGTGTGATCAAGCCCTGCATCAGGCTCCATGCTGAACATGAAGCCTGTTTAAGATTCTCTCTTTCTCTGCCCCTCTCTTCAAGTATCTCTATATTTGTCTTAAAAAAAGAGAGAGAGAGAGAGTTAAAAAATAGAATGACCCTATGATTCAGTAATTGTGCTACTGGGTATTTGCCCCCAAAACAATAAAACATGAATTCAAAGTGATACAGGCAGGGGCGCCTGGGTGGCTTAGTCGGTTGAGCGTCCAACTTTCGCTTAGGTCATGATCTCGCGTTCGTGGGTTCGAGCCCCGCGTCGGGCTCTGTGCTGACTGCCAGCTCAGAGCCTGGAGCCTGCTTCAGATTCTGTGTCTCCCTCTCTCTCTGACCCTCCCCTGCTCACGCTGTCTCTCTCTCTCCTAGAAATAAATAAAACATTAAAAAAAATGATACAGGCACCCCTATGTTTACAGTAGCCTTATTTACAATAGCCAGATTACGGAAACAGTCCAAGTGTACATCAATAGATGAATGAATAAATAAATAAGCCATGATGTTTATATATGATGGAATATTACTCAGCCATAAAAAAAGAATGAAATCTTGCCATTTGCAACAGCATGGATAGAACTAGAGTGTATAGTGCTAAGTGAAATAAGCTAGTCAAGGAAAGACAAATACCATACGATTTCCTTCATATGTGGAATTTAAATAATAAAACAAACTAACAAAGAAAAAAAGGAGGCAAACCAAGAGATGGACTCTTCACTATAGAGAACAAATGATAGTTACCAGAGGGGACAGAGTGGGAGAGATATGGGTGAAACAAGTGAAGATGATTAAGTGTGCCTTCATCATGACGATGATGTAGTCATAAGGTACAGAACTGTTGAATCACTCTGTTGAAACCTGAAGCTAATATAACACTGTACATAAACGATATTAGAATTAATTTTTTTAAGTTAATGGAAAACTAGCATTTGGAAGCTAGTTATTTCTCAGAAAATAAGCAACAATTAAATAAACTTACAGGTAAAAATAAATCACTGATTGTAAAGGAAAATGCAAAGAATCTCAAAGCTGTTTAACAGGTCTTTGGAATATTACAGCTTATTTAACATTCAACAAGTATTTGTTGAGAATTATCAGTCAGAAATGGAGTTAAATGTTACAGATGAGAATGTGAGCTAGATAATCTCTTCCCTCAAAAATTTTATCATGGAGCAATCGATGTAAACAGGCAAACGTGGCTTATAAATGTGAAAGGATTAATCTAACAGTGTTTATCTCAACTGAGCAGGCTAAGGAGTAGGGCATTTTGGAGATGGAAGAACAGCCATATCAGTACTTCTCAAGCCCCAAAATATAAACACCCCACATGCTTCACTTGTGCATTCTAATGAAAATTTTTGTATTTTCATATTTTTCAGTTTTCAATTCTCTGTACGTATAATCTCATCTATATGCCATAAATGTGTTTTTAATCAGTAGGAATCTGTAGATAGCGGTGAATAAGTGCTTGCTGACGGCCACAAAGTAAAATTTTTACCTATAAAAAAGAAACTTCTAATGTTAAAATATTTTAGAGTTTATTCTGAATGGTCTTAGCAATATTACAGAGCTCACACTGTTTTAGAAAGAGGAAATAATCACAAATGGTTCTGAGAATGACTAGCTTTTAGAGGAGAATTGCCAGCCATTGCTTCGTTGATTTCAGCTGATTTCCTTTCAGAATGAGAAATTATAATGAATCACCACCAATCAGCAAACCTGATTATGGATGTCAGTTACACAGCCTAAAAAAAGCACCTGCTTCCTGGGCAAGTACTAGACAGCTGTGGGCAAGACTGAAACTGAGTAGTCCTATGCGAGCAACAAAGGTTTTGGAAATCTCTCATCCTAAAACCTCTCCATCTGTAACATATTTCTTAAAGGGTACTCTAATTATACCTCACACAATTGAAATCTAGGATCTAGGGTATATATTATAAAGATTTAGGATTCTATCTGTCTATCTATCTATCTGTCTACCTACACTATATAGTAATTTATCAGCTCTCTGTTGACAAGGCCCTCATTTTAGTCCAAAGGTAATGATAAAGGTGATGTGCAAAATCTGAATTACCCAGTAGGCAGGGTATACATACATAGGTACCCGAATACCTCAGACAAATGAAAAGGGAAATGTAAAAACTAGCAACATGTTAAATACTACTGTGTGTGTCCATGTATGTTTCGGATCCACTTCAAATTTTGTTTTATGGTATAATGTGGTCTTCATTTTAAATCACCTATAGGATATTTATCATGTTTTCCAAGGCTTAAAATTACTGAAGTTCTTAATTCAGCCCAGATGTTGCCAATGCAGCTCTCAAACATAGACTCTCCTTTAACTGGGCAGTGTCCTATGTCAAAACAACCTGACATAAGGTAACAGTGTTTGGGTCCCTGTATATAGTTGTCTTTGGCTTCATCACAAGCAACTTATGAAATCTGTCTAGGTAGGAAAGTTTGACTTGTTCAACATAACATAAATTGGCCAAAACATGGATCATAATAAATGGGAAAAATATTTTAGTTATGTTTCTCGGGAAGGGGCAATGTAACAGACAGGCATATAGGCATGATAATCTCCAGATTAATACCTTTAATTAACGCTATTATAGGAAAGGTCAAATTGTTTTGGATGGGTAATTGGGTGCCCTCTAAAAATCCCTCAATTCTAATATTTTGATTATAAATGTGACAACTTGGATGAAATACAAACCTATTTTGAAAGTTTTAATTCACTTAAATACTTCTGGTAAAAAGCATACAGTATTTTATCTTTTCACCGCAAAATACATGCTCTTGTAACTCAAGGATGCTATTGTTGACAAGTCTTAGCATTGATGAGTGAGCATGACCTCAATGATCAACATACGGTCAACAGATCTTTTTGTGTTGTGCATATGCAAAAGTCTTACAAGAATCAAAATAAAGACAGATGTTTCAACGTGGATGCATGAACTATCTGTACAATCCAAATAAAGCATTTTATTTTTTGTCACAAGCAAGCCTTCAGGTTATAACCTACTACAAAACTATTTTCGTGGCTTACAAAGATGGTTTTTATTTTGGGGGGAGGTGAAGGGGTACTGGGTAGCTTAATCTGTTAAGTGTTTGACTTCCGCTCAGGTCATAATTACATAGTTCGTGGGTTTGAGCCCTGCATTGGGCTCTGTGCTAACAGCTCAGAGCCTGGAGCCTGCACTAGATTCTGTGCCTCCATCTTTATGTCTGCCCCTCCCCTGCTCATACTCTGTCTCTCTCTGTCTCTCAAAAATGAATAAACATTTAAAAAATTTTAAATATATTTTTTTTAATTTGTTAATCTGCCATCCTAATGACCATTATATTTTATCTCAGATCTTAACAATAGACTCCAACATGAAGAAGGAACCAAAAGTTATAACATTTATGTATATCACCCATCCCAACTCCATGTTTCATTAAAATGCGATGAAGAGGAAGGGGCTTAAGATAATTGGAAGGTAACAGCAGCTTTAGAGAACTAAGAAATGAAATGTAGAAGTACTGAAATGACCAGGTAACCAAGAGACAGGACATACATTGGTAATCTCCTGCAACTACTGGGATGACTTTCTTTACCAACTGAACTCATTTTACTACCCTCTCCATTCACTTCAAGATTTTTCTTAAAAAAACTGAAGAGGAGTGCCTGGGTGGATCAGTTGGTTGAGTGCCTGACTTTGGCTCAGGTCCTGATCTCACAGCTTGTGAGTTCGTGCCCTGTGTTGGGCTCTGTGCTGACAACTCAGAGCCTGGAGCCTGCTTCAGATTCTGTGTCTCCCTCTCTCTCTCTGCCCCTCCCCTTCTTGCACTCTGTCTCTCTCTCTAAAATAAATAAACATTTTTTTAAAACTGAACAAGAATACCTATCTTTAGAAATTATGATTATGAAATATTCAATGACCTTAATAAAATCTGAGTCATTAAATAAAATTTAAATATGATTATACTGAAATATAGTTAAAATATTTGGAGTTTGAAATATCTTAACCTCCAAATAAAATAATTTGACATGTCTCCCTTTTGAAACTGTAAGGTACTAGGTAAAAAATGCATAATTTTCTTTGTAAATATATTCTGTGATACTATTCTCCATTTAGGATTTAAAAAACATATGTTCTGTGGCCGATTGTAGTAATATTTCCACACCATTCCAAATACCTATGGAGCTTTCATATGAAACAAGTATTTATTTCACCTAGGATAGAAATACAGTAATTTCCAACATTTCACATTAAGTGATCAAGTTTTATTTGGTGTTTTGAAATGAGTTTAAATGCTAGATCAATTAGGATAAACAAGAAAGTAATATTCTTAGAACTGTCCTGTGTATAACCTGGTTATAAAATCCAAGGCTAAAAATAAATTCAAATGCTGACTAGAACGCTGCATTTGTTAGTGCCAGTAGCTCCCTGCCTTTATACAAACACAGTCTTGTAAGAGTTCTGGGAAAATCTAAGTACATTTAAATGTATATGCTTTAGCTGAATCAACGCTAAGCTTTTAAATAGAATGTTTTCATGCACTTATTTCAGAGTTAATTATATATCTTCTCTCTTGTAATAATAATTTGCTAGTATCTCTGGTACAATGTTTCAAACAATGGCAACAGTACATATTTTTGCCTACTTGCTGACTTAATAGAGGTATAAACCTTGCCTCACAAAGCTATCACAGTATAGATTACAATGTTGCACAGAAAATCCTTTACATAATCCCCGCACTTACTGAGCACCTCAATACTTGGTAAGCATTATTACTCTTTTATACAGATTAGTATATTGAAAATGTGTTTAATTATATTGACAGAATTCCTCTCCTCTCTTTTCAAGAGTTCCTCCGTCTTACCTGTACCCTACTCCATATGTTCCTGGTGGGTCAGTCAGACACAATACCTATCTTACCATCCACACAGATACAGGCATGAGAAAGTGACTCAGGCCTCCAGAAGTAGAGTCTGCATGTACTGTAACTGATCCCAACGTTGCTAAATGACACAAACACTTTTACTGAAATGCCTTTTATTTGACTGTTATGTAGATATTGAGGAAGTGAATTTGTTCTTCAAATGAAATTATTGTCTGCCTGGATTAAGTCAGGGTTTGCCATTGGCCATTTTTTCAGTTTGACTGGGGAAAAGTCCTTCTCCAATAGAGATAGAACATGTTTTTAGAGTTAACTAGGATTAAAGAATTATTGAGTTCAAAATATTAGAAGGACTGAAGGTCCAGAAATATAATGCTGGAAACTGAGGAAAAAAGAGCTTTGCAGTGAAAGTACATGCAATGATCCAGAGCCTGACTCGGAGGAGAGAAGGATGGAGAAGGCGGGCACAGTGAGATCACTAGGAGGACATATTTGATATATTTAGTGAAGAGAGGATTGGAGAGAGCTGGATCCTATTTGTAGATTCTGAAATTGTGAAAGCATTCAGTTATGAGTAGAGTCAGGGAGACAATGAGTTAGGAGCTAGAATCTTCCTGAGTATGACTATGACACCTCACAGAAATGGTGGAATAGCTTGATGGTGTGGGAGACAAAGTGGAGAGGTTTCACCGGAGGGAGAATGGTCTGGGGATAGCAATGAAGAGCCAAAAGGTCACTAGGTGTGGGAGACAAAGTGGAGAGGTTTCACCGGAGGGAGAATGGTCTGGGGATAGCAGTGAAGAGCCAAAAGGTCACTACATTACTTCTACTGGTACAAAAATTGTAGGGGAAACATGTTCCCACTTGAGAAGATTGAATGTAATTCACAGCCCTCAGGGGTGAGTCATATTTCAGGAAAGAAAGAAGGTAAGTGACATTTTTTTTTTTAAGTTGATAGTATGGTTTTGTTTCAGGATGATCACTTACAGAGGGTACAAAGGAAGGGTGTTCGGAAATCTGGAAAAGTTGTGGGGCAGGAAAATCCTGCGTCTTGTGAAAGAAGAAGGGGAAGCTGAGAGAACAGTCGTCTTACCCAGAATGGGACAAATTACCCTTCACTCAAGCTGGAAGAACATCATAACATTAGACATACAAGAGCCTTTGAAAGATATTATTCACATGTTATATTTTGTTTTAATTTTTTTAATGTTTTTTATTTATTGAGAGAGAGAGAGAGAGAGAGCGTTTGCAGGGGAGGATCAGAGAGACAGGGAGTCACAGACTCTGAAACAGGCTCCAGGCTCTGAGCTGGCAGTCAGCACAGAGCCCGACACGGGGCTCGAACCCACGAACCGCGAGATCATGACCTAAGCGAAAGTCGGACGCTTAACCGACTAAGCCACCCGGGCGCCCCTATATTTTGTTTTAAAATTCATGGTAGTTTGGATAATAGAATTATCGCAATTAATATATGAACTAACAACAGTGTTCAGATCGTTTCAAGATGAAAAATTAAAATAGATTTTACTTTATTCTTCTATTGTATTTTTATTTTTTAATGTGTACTTATTTTTGAGCGTGAGCTGGGGAGGGGCAGAGAGTGAGGAAAACATAGAATCCAAAGCAAGCTCCAGGCTCTGAGCTGTCAGCACAGAGCCCCATGTGGGGCTCGAACTCACAGACATGAGATCATGACCTGAGCCCAAGTCATATGCTTAAGGGACTGAGCCACTTAGGCCCTCCTAAAATAGATTTTAATGTTAAAATGCATTTTAAACACTGGGCTTCTAGCCATTAATTTCACTTCAAGCTTAATGAATGTAGTAACATTTTTGTATCTTTCCAGATACACATATACATCCACAGCCTCTAACCCCTGCACTCACACATTCTTTCATCCTTTTAAGGAAATGTTGCAACATTGTACACATTGTTGCCAATATTGAAAAATTTTCACTGAAAAATTTTAGATTATTTTAATGCCTTTTGATGTGTAAATTTTAACCCATTTCATTATGTCCCATCTTATTAAATATATCCACTATCAGTGAACATTTGGGGTGTTTTATTCTCAGTCTTTAACTATTACAATCCATTTTGCAACATGTAACCTGCATAAGTGAACCTAATCAAATATTGCTAACAACTAAATTCCCAGAAGTGAAATTTCTGAATAAACAGGTCAAATTATAAATGTAATTCTAATTTCAGTAGAGATTACAAAATTGCCTTTCATGAACTTGTACCAGTCCACATCTGCAAATAGTGGAAATTTGTTTTCAGGTTACTATTTTTATAGCTATAATTTATTTCTCACTTTTTAAAGTTTTTTAAAAAAGATTTTTAATATTTCTTAATTTTGAAAGAGAGAGAGACACACAGAGAGAGAGACAGAGCAGCACCGGGGAAGGGGCAGTGAGAGAGAGGGATACAGAATCTGAGGCAGGCTCCAGGCTCTACGCTATGAGCTCAGAGCCTGGCGTGGGGCTCAAACCCACCAACAGTGAGATCATGGCCTGAGCAGATTCAGATGCTCACTGACTGAGCCACCCAGGCACCCCCATAGTTACATATTTTACTTTTAATTCAACTGAATTATGATAGCAGATACTTCCCACCCAATTGCATTTTTTGATCCAGTAGATGGGTATTGGTTCTTTTATGTCATATTTGTTTTGCTTTCTCTCTGTATATTTTTAATGAAATTTTAGTTATTTATACATTTTTGCTTTGAGTGTGATGTATTTATGTTAGTATATTTTGCTCTACTAATTAACTCTACAATTTATATTTGAAAATCCAAATCTACTTGTTAAAAAGTTGTGTTTCCCAATGTAGATGTTTATGTTCCTTCTTCCTCCATATCTTTCAATTTTCTTCACTATTTAGTGTGAATTATATTATTATTCTTAGGGCTTATATTTCTAAAAATAATATTTTAGATCATTTATTTCCTTAGTGAACTCTAACGTCCTTCAGGAGATGGGGCACTGCACTTTAGCTCTCATTTTCTTTCCCATTTCCATTGTAAAAGTTAATGTAATGCTTTCATTCTAAACAAACATTTGTTTTGCCTGGGATCTAATCTTAAATGTTAGCAACAACTATTTTCTGTATTTTATTCAAAACATTTTTTTTATTCTGTGGTGATTTAAAGGAAGAGAAAGCAAGAATATTAATGTTCAACACATCTTCAAAGCAAAAAATCCCATAATCAATGAGTATTTTCTTATCACTATTGATAAGGAAACCACTTCTGCTAGTAATGAAACAAGATAATTTTTTATTACAATTACTTTCTATCTGTCAAAGTTTTTTCAATATTTGATAGAAAATCATTTTTATTTTTATTTTAAAAAGTAATCATTGCTTGAAAAATATATATTGTACAATCATAAACATAACAATTTAAGGGTGCCTGGGTGGCTCAGTTGGTTGAGTGACCAACTCTTTGTTTCACTCAGGTTATGATCCCAGGTTGTGAGTTCGAGACTTGTCAGGCTCAGTGCTGGCTATGGAACCTGCTTGAGATTCATTCTCTTTCCATCTCTCTCTCTCTGCCTCTTCCCTGTTCACTCTTTCTCTCTGAAAATAAAATAAAATAAAGTAAAATAAAACAGAATAAAACAAAACAAAACAAAACAAAATAGAAAGATACTGTATTTGATTTCTATCGCTGTGACAAATTATCACCAAATTAAGGGCTTAAAACTACAAGTTGTAGATGAGAAGTCTGACATGGATCTCGCAGTGTTAACATCAAAATGTCTGCAAGGTTATATTCTTTTCTGAGGCTTAAGGAGAGAATCTGTTTCCTTGCTTTTTATAAATTCAAGCAGTCTCCCACTTTCTCGGACTCACGGCTCCTTCCTCCATCTTAAAAACCAACAATCTTGAGTTGAGTCCCTCTCATAATGCCATTCTGTGATTTTCCTCTATCTCCTTGATCTCCTTCTTCCATATTTAAGGATGCTTGATTACGTGGCACTCACCCACACAACCCAGGATAATCTTCCATTTCAAGGTCAGCTAATTAGCACACTTAATTCCATCTGCAGTTTTGATCTCCCACCCATTCCATCTTGCCATATGACGTAGCCATCAATAAAGCTGTTTCTCATAAACTGACTAGTAAGGTGGCCAAATACAAAAGATTTTACTTTTCCAATTTATTGTTCCTTTTGAAGAAAGTGAATGTTTGATGAACGCTGCCTTCACTTCTTGATTTGAAGTTAGTGACTATGTCCTTTTAAAGTCATTAATTTAAGCATTACATACAATTTTACATTTGGAAAATTTATCCTTGCCAATAACCTACCTCTCAAACAATTAAAAGCAATGATGAGGAAACTCAATTTCTTTTAAGGACTTTACTTTGGGATGAGAGAGAAAAGCAGAAAATCTTTGGGAGAGAAATCAGAATGTGCTTTAACCTAATAACTATATGTTTTAAAGCTACGGAAATTATTGGAAATGTTGGCAAAAACATTCCTCACAGAAAATTATGTAGCTCTTGATGATCAGATTTTTGAAGAATATTAAATAATTATTCATAATCTAAGGTTTACTGAAAATGAAAGATACTAATGTTTTGTTTAATATTTTAATTCTGTTTAGTTTGTTTAATAATGCTTGCAAAACAGCATAAAAGGGCTCAAATTAAATACAACTAATTACTGAACACAATTTTCTTTTTGGCATATTGTTTATAGGATATTCATGTATATTTTTTCTTTAAACTTTTCTCTATTTTCCCATTTTCTATAATGAGATCATAATTAATACATCTATAAAAAGTAACTCTTTATTTTATTTTTTAAAATTTTGGGTGCCTGGGTGTGTCAGTTGGTTAAGCATCCGACTTCGGCTCAAGTCATGATCTCGCGGTTTGTGAGTTCAGGCCCTGTGTTGAGCTATGTGCTGACAGCTAGCCTGTTTCAGACTTTCTGTCTTCCTCTCTCTCTGACCCTCCCCTGCTCAAGCTGTCTCTCTCTCTCTCAGAAATAAATAAAACATTAATTTTTTTTTAATTTTTATTTTACTTTAGAGAGAGAGTGAGAGAGAACAGGTGAGTTGGGGAGAAGGGCAGAGAAAGGGAGGGAGAGAATCTCAAGTAGGCTCCATGCTCAGCATGGAGCTTAACATGAGATCATGACCTGAGCTGAAATCAAGAGTCAGACATTCAACCAACTAGCCACCCAGGTGCCCCAAAGTAACTTTTTGAAATTAGAAGGTTGGAGAGACATGTAATAAAGAAATTGATAGGGAGTCAAATTATTGTTGTAGCCCCATGGATAATTAACAACACCTAATCCAGAAAAAAACTAGAGATATTTTTCTTAACACAATATTTTAATCCATCCATCATTATCCACAACAAGACCTCCAGAACAAGGAGTTGGACCCCTCACACAGTTTTGTGTCCCATCTACACAATTTATTTTTTTTACTCTAAACACAGCAAATCTTGATCTCATAAGTGCCTCATCAAGACCCTTGAAGTTTCTTCCTGTTCACCAGCATCTTTATATCTTCATTTTATTCTCTATAGAGTTTAAGTTCCATGGTCCACAATTTCTATCAACTTTCTTACTAGTATGTTAACTATCCTTTCCTCTTTAAATTTCCAATATGCCCCCAGTGGCTAAAACCCAACCCCAATCAAGTCAAACAAAAATTTCACAGCTCCAAGAAGCCTGGATACCTCAAAGGAAAAAAAAATCACATATCTATTTTTGTTAATACCATTATACTTTCAAGACCCATTGGCTGCAGTTGTATCTTACAAATCTGTAGATCAATGAGACAATGGTCCCCTACAGACAATTCTTCCAGCTCATGTTTACATGGAACTAACAGGAAATACTATCCACTTTCTTCAAATTTCCAACCAGGACCCTACCTATGATCTCACACTTAATAAATATGTCTCCTCTTATTACCTGGATAATATAGAAGCCACAAGGAAAATAACAGCACTCTAAACTGAGGTTTCCTTCCATCATAGGTAGACATATTCACACCTAAACACACAAACACACACATGCACATTCTTTCAGAATTTTTTGTTGGAATTTCTTTTCCTCTGGTGCTTGCTTTCTAGTTCTCTTCCAGCTTATGAGTTTATATTGCTTTTATTCCTTTAGTATAATTATTTTGGGATTTTGTAGTTAAAAGATAAGTATTTGTATCTGTTTACTCTGATTTTTGAGCTTTAGGGAATATGCATCTGAATGTACAAAAAGTAAAGATATCAGCATACCCCCATGTGCCATCACTCACCATCAATAATGATACACACTCTAGTACAGTGTTTCATCCATTCTTTTCATTCCCCTTTTTGTTCTCTGTTTTAAAGCAATTCCAGGACATCATATCACCTCATTATCAAATACTGTAATGTGCCTCCAATAAGAGAGAATTTTTTCATAACCACAATACCATTATCATATTTAACACCATTAACCAAAATACTTGAATATCATTTCACACAAATTTCCCTGATTGTATTATCAAATTGGTTGAATTAGTCAAATCAGAATCTAAATAAAACACCCTACTTTATGTGGTTGCTTTATCCTATATCTCTTTAAATCTAGAATGCTCCTACCCTCCACTCTCTTTTTTTTACAGTGACAGCTTTTTGAAGAAATGAGGTCAATTTTGCTAAAAATCTGGTATTCTGGATTTGACTGATTACTTCCTGAAGGTAGAGCATTTCTTGTTCTATATTCCCAATATTTTCCTTGAACTGGAAGTGTAATGGTCTATTTGGATTTAACGGATTCAATTTAGAGGGCAAAAGTAGTTCACAGGTAGGCCATGGATTTCACATTACTTCATTTGAAAATGGGTTGCCTCTACTGTGAACGTGTCTCAGAAACTTTCCAAGTTCTGTACATAAAATGGCAGGATTCTAGTAGCCTGTACAATGTGAATAAAATTATTCTTTCAGGAATTTATTTTAAAAATTGGAACAATTTGGCTTTTCCAAACAACTTCTTAGGTTGTTCACTCTGGGAAACTTTTATTTTTTCTGGCATTATTTCCATAATAGAGCAGTGGGTTGTATCATTCAACGTCACTCCACTTTAAATGAAGTTGATTTTTATCCAAGGGACTTAGCACTTTCTACACCTGACAAGTTGGCTAAGTTTTCAAAATAGATTTCAAAGCAAAATATATTTTTTTGGTTCAAATGCTTTCCTTAAACAAAATTACCTATTTCAGGGGAAACATATCTTATTATGTACTTATTTATGACAGAAATAATTTTATATCATTGAGTTCTGGAAAAGACTTCACAATATAGACAACAAAATGGCTTTTTAAAAAATCATTTTTCTTTGTAAACCCCCGCAAATCCATAGAATTTGCGGTACTTTACAAAAATAAATGTCTTGGGTAATCATGATATTCTGTTTCTACTATTAACATTCTCAAAACAAAACCAGAAACAAAACAAACACTTAGGTTAGAAGTGGAAATTTCCTTCAATATTTTTGGTTTTTGTTTTTTTGTTTTTTTGTTTCCACCCTAGGTTTGAAGTAACCTGAGCTTCTAGTCACTAACCACAACAAATAGATAATGGAGTGTAAGTACAGCTGCTAAGAAACTTGTGTATATATGCAAGAATGTTAAGAATATGCAACTTCACCCTTCCATTCCAAATGCTCTGTCACAACTGAAGATTTTAGAGATTTTCTACCTAAACCTCATCATTACTTAAATGTGAACAATGTGGCCAAAATAAGGTGGGTGGCTTTTCTGAAGGGTTAAATGCAAATTACAGGCACAGTTTGTACTAGAATGAATGTTTCCTAACTTCCAATACAGTATTTTCGTAATTACTCACATTCTTTGCTGCTTTCTCTCCTACGTGCGCTTTGTAGTTACCAGAACTAAAATGCAGATGACTGAAGCAAATTGCCTTAAACATAAAAGGCCATCAATAGTGTTTAGTGAATTAATTTGTTTCAGCTATTTTAGTAGATAGGAAAAACATAACTATATTTAAATATTCTCACAAAGAGAAGTGTTCCTTTGAGTATCCTAGGGAACTGTGGTTTCATAGCAAATCTATCTTCTATGTTGTAATGATAATAGACCTTAGCTACTAGAAAAATTACTAATACAACCACTATAACAATTATTTTTATTTTTTATAAATTTATGGTATTCATATTAAGTTGCTTTGTGCATTTGTTTATTTTTTAACTACTAAAATATATTTGGAAATAAGAGGGATGCCTGGGTCGCTTAGTCGGTTAAGCATCTGACTTTTGGTCAGGTCATGATCTCACAGATCATGGGTTCGAGTCCTACGTCAGGCTCTGTGCTGACAGTTCAGAGCCTGGAGCCTGTTTCAGATTCTGTGTCTCCCTCTCTCTCTGCCCCTCCCTCACTAATGCTCTGTCTCCCTCTGTCTCAAAAATAAAAAACTATTAAAAATTAAAAAATATATATATGTATGTTTGGAAATTAGAAAGGAGAAATACATCAAAGGATAAAAACATTGCCCACAAACTCAAAAACCTAGAAACAAACAACACTTAATACATACTAAATATCTCAGTGCTATCTTTATAAGGAATACCAAATTTTATAACTGACTGCTCTTGTAATACTCCATTACAATAGTAAACTCTCCAACATATATTCTTCCTAAATTTATTTTTAATCTATACAAAATATTCAGTGTATCTCATACTTAGAATAAACTTGGTAGTCTGAAATGCTTAATCTTAATTTCTGTCGACAGGCATGGAAATACTGGTTTAAAGTATATGATTATGTAGGCATCTTCAAAAGATTTGCCAAATTGTTTCCATAAATAGTATACCAAATTCTACCAATATAGGTAGTGGAAAAAAAAGTGAGATTCTCCTAAACATGACACAACATTATCATTTGTTTCTCTCAAATTTCACAAGTAACAAATGGCAAATCTAATGTTGCTTAATTTATACTCATTTAATTATCAGTGAGTAAACACCAAAATACATTTTCCCAATACTTATTTTATAAAACTCTTAAACCACAAGACTCATTTCAAATATGCTTCATAGTAATTACTTTGTTCATTCCATTTTTCATTTTATAATATGGAAAATTTTTAATGGAAAAATCAAAATGATATTTTAGTATACTTATGTGTAATACAAACAAAAACATTTTACACAAAGTTGTTGCATAATTCAATTTGAAACCATCAACACATATAAAGTTCACATCAGATGTGTATGCATATATCTGCATATCTGAAATAAAGAGAGGAGTGTGTAACCATTAAAATAAATTCATATGCTTTGCAGTCTGATACATCTTCAAAGTTTATCTGCATATTTTCTTAAAGTTATTTAAGAAATACAAGAGTTACTAAACTCTTGTTCCCTATACTCTAGAATACATGTGCATAATATATGTAACATCTATTTATATTAGTTTTAGACTTCTGATATACTAAATGAAGGATATGATGTCAAAGGCTAAATTTGGACAAACATGTCCACAGAGAAGTGGAAACATTTTTTTCAGTTTATTTATATTTACTTTGAGACGAAGAGTCCACGAGCAGGGACTAGACAGAGAAAAGGAGAGAGAGAGAGAGAGAGAGAGAGAGAATCCCATGCAGGCTCAACACCACCCGCACAGAGCTCAATGCAGGATCTGAACACATGGACCATGAGATCATGACCTGAACCGAAATCAAGAGTCAAACACTGAACCCAGAGACACGCAAGTGCCCCATGAAACATTTTAATTCATATCTGTAAGGCAAGAGTGGATTTCAGAGATGAAGTGTAAGATAATTGGTAGGTTTCCACCTGCACACCTCAAAGCAGAACAGGAGTCAGGATGGGGTGGGTAGAAGAGAGAACCGTATGATTCCATTCAGCTGCCAACAAAGAAGAACGTGGCAGGTGATGTTCTCAGAAAGGCAGGTGTGGATGAGGTCTGGTGTGCGTGAGATTTACTGGAGATCAACCTACTGACGATCAAGGGTAAGGAAGCAGGGTTCCGGGTAGTAAGCGGACAGGTTACGGAGCACACCCATGGTAGCCTCAGCGGACCCCTATAGAGCTGTAGACTTAAAACCTGTCTTGTATTTGGCCAAAATAAAACAAAACAAAACAAAATAAAACGGGCCTTTGCATCCCCGCCTTAATCAGTCTGCCCTGGGAAGCGTCGGTTGTTTAGCAAACCGGCTCTGTGCACCAGAAGGCACTCCCAGGAGTAGCTGATCGCTGGAAGTTCTCCAGACAGCTTGCTCAGCAGCTCCGAGAAAAGCGCATTAGATGCACAGTTCCATGTTCATCATAAAGAAGGCTCAGCGATATTAGAGAAACTAATCATATTCGAAAGAGGGGCAAATGGTGGAAAATCAAGTGGTATTGAGATATTGGTTGAAATTCTCCAACCTGATTCCAAAAAGCGACCTCTTAGATCATGGAGATTTAAACAAGCCTGGGCTACTTCATCAGTTGCTCTTCGGTGTTTTTCCAACACTTTTACTTGGTTGAAGTTACAAAGTTGCTGTGGTTAGATAATATCGGTGGTTAACACACATTTTATGGAAACAGTAAAACACAGTCTGGTGTGCATAGCTACTTGCCTGGTGTACAGTGTTAAATTTTGAAACTAGAAAAAAAATTTACAAATTCCCACAAATGTAATGAAATGATACAGATCTTTGGGCCAACCTCCTGGTGGGCGATGTAAGATCAAATTGCATTGTGCCTTTGTTTCACCTCTCTTGGGTAGATACAGAAAAATAGTTTATATCAGGTAAAGTATACTGTGAACCCATGATTTTTTTCCTGTTTAAATATGCATGTGCCTAGAAGAGATGGAGCAAAACTCCCTTGACCTATAATGTGAACTCAAGTTAGTGACTTTTTTGACACACAATGTTAAAACAGTGATTCTTTACATTTGATTAATCTAGCAAACACCACCTCACAGAAACAAAAATTATCACCACTAATGTCATGTAAGTGCTTTGTACCCCTGTCATGGATGTGATGAGGTAGTTACATCACTACTGTGGTATTTTCCCCCAAAACAATGATTTCAATATAACCATAGAAACATATCACAGACACCTAAACGGAGTGACATTCTGAAAAATATTTGACCCCCCACTCTTCAAGCTGGTAACAGTAATGAAAGATAAGATAAGGCAGAGAAATTATTATAGATTGGAGGAGACTAAAGGGATTTGACAAATAAATGCAGTGTGGTACCTGGATTTGTTATTGGATGCTGGAACAGAGTAAACAACATCAGGGGAGAGAGTAATGAAAGGTGAATGGAATCCGAAGCTCAGAATAGTATAAACTTATATATTATAGTATAATAGTGTTAAGTTTTTAAGTTTGGGTAAACATACCTGTTAGAGGAGGTCATCAATAGGCTGTGACCACTAGTTAACCCTTGAACTGGCCCTGGGCCATCAGAAGCTCCTCACATCTCCTCTGTGCTTGGAAAAAGAAGCACTATGCCAGCTGTTTCCACAGTAGGAGCCATTTTTAAGTTCACTTTCTCAGGAGACCAATGTTGAGGTCTTCTGGATCATATACTTGACTGCACTCAGCTGAGACCTCTGTGTAAACGTTAAAGATTCTGGCCTACTGTGGGGAGGTCTTCAACTCCTTGCAGGAGCCCAAGACAAGCCTCTTATGTAAGTTTCCTTGTTTACTAAACTGTCACACTAGGAGCGGCTTGCTTCTTTCTGTGTCCTCTCCTTGACCTCTGTATTCAAAGATGAACCAATAGAAGTACCATGATATATAAGTTATGATCATTTGTTGGGTGGGAGTGGGGTGAAGGAACTCTCTCTTCTATTTTTGCTACCCTTCTATAAATCTAAAATCATTTCAAAATAAGAATATAAAAATAAAGAGGCACCTGGGTGACTTAGTCGGTTAAGCTTCGACTTTGGCTCAGGTCATGATATCAAGTCTATGAGCTTGGGGGCCTTGGGCTCTGTGCCAACAGCTCAGAGCCTGGAGCCTGTGTCAGATTCTGTGTCTTCCTCTCCCTCTTCCCTTCTCCCATTTGCCTTCTGTCTCTCTTTCAAAATATAAATAAACATGTATTTATATATACATATACACAATCACTAAAAGGGTTTCCAATTAATTTTACAACTTGCTTTTAACATTAACAGAATATTCAAATTCAAAGAGGTGGCCTATGGAAAAAAAAAATTCACCCTTGGTTCTTGTGACTTGAGACTGTTCAATTCTTTTAGGAGTTTAATATATACACACATACACAATCAAAACATTTACTTTGAGATCTAAGGTGTTTCTGTCTCATCTAAACAAAATGATATCTATAGTAATATTTGGACATTTTGTAGAAAGTAAGAAATTTGAAATAAGTTTTGATGAGTTTCCATTTATTTTTTTTTAATTTTTTTTGGATGTTTTATTTATTTTTGAGAGAGAGATAGAGACAGCGTGAGCAAGGGAGGGTCAGAGAGGGAGGGAGTTACAGAATCCGAAGACAGGCTCCTGGCTCTAAGCTGTCAGCACAGAGCCCAACGCGGGGCTTGAACACACAAACCATGAGATCATGACCTGAGCCGAAGTCGGACGCCTAACCGACTGAGCCACCCAGGCGCCCCAATGATTTTCCATTTAAAACAGTTTTGAAAAGAAGACCAAATTCCTTCTACATTCATATTAATTTTTCCTTCCGATTTAACTGAGGACATAGCTTTTCAACTAAAGTATGAATTTGCCAGCTTCTGATTCAGGTAGGCATGGCCAAAATACTTAAAATGTCTATTTCATTACCTTTTTAAAAAAAAAATTTAACAATTACTTATTTTTTGAGAGACAAAGAGAGACAGAGCATGAGTGGGGAAGAGGCAGAGAGAGAGGAAGACACAGAATCCAAAGCAGTCTCCAGGCTCTGAGCTGTCAGCACAGAGCTCATTGCAGGCTCAAACTGGTGACCTGTGAGATCATGAGCTGAGCCGAAGTCAGATGCTCAACCGACTTGAGCTGCCCAGGCCCCCTTCTATTTCATTACTTTTAAGGAAGGAGCCAAGAGTGCATGTTCTGGTCTTTTTACTCACTCAGTGGCAGTAATGTTGAAGTTATGACTGGACTAAAGGAAGCTCCCTAGACTATGCATACAATACCAGGTATGGATGGTAAATTGACTGATGGAAGGGAATTGCATTCCTGGATGAATTCCTTGCCACCCAATTGTGGAAAACTTAATTACTGTCTTATTTATCACTGTCATTTGTGAAATCTCTTTAAATGAGTCTAAGATTATCCTTGTTAATAGTGCAATTTACTAGCACCAAAAGTTGAAACAAGTATGTTTTCACAAATTAAAAGGTACTGAGTTGTGTAAGTCAGTGTTATAATGTAACATATGTTTATACATTTACTTAATTGTTCACATAGAACATCAAATGAGTTGTGGTTATTTTTCCATTGATAGATCACTGCTTAAATTGAAGTCTTTCTTTTTATAGTTCACAATATTGGACTAAAAATGTAGAGGGAGATCTCATTACATTTGGATAATTTAGCTCAATTTTGTCACTTTTATTTTATAATATGTACTGTAAAAATGTGGTTCTGTATTTTTACTGTAATAATTTGCCTTAAAATTTTTGCCTTCAATTGTTTAAAATGTTTTCATGTTTTAATCCTTGAGACTTTATAGAGATATGAAATAAAATGCTATATATATTTAATTATGCCCATCATATAAATTAGATTTAGGTATAGATAACTCCAGATATGTCATCGGGATAACATTAAATAGAATAAATTAGCACTAAATTTTTCCTGAAGCTACATGAAACTGCAGACTGTTGCAGTAGACTTTCAATTAAACCTCACCTTGTAAAATTTTCTTTTTCAGGCTTACACTTTTAAAATCGACAAAATAAAGTAAATAACAGGTTCTAATAAGAAACATTATTATGCGCAAAACTAGGCTACCCATGGGATACTTAATAACCTATTCATTTTATTAATGATATTTCGCTGAATTTTGAAAACATCCTAAGATAATTTGGGATTGTTACAATAGTTGGCTTTAAACTTCATACACAGTATGTCTGGAAGAAGATGAAAACTTTATAATAGTTACATAGAAATGCGTAGGTTTAAGGAATCAAAATCCAGATCCTTAGTTTCTTCATGTACTCTTTGCTAAAAGATGTACTCTGTAAGTGCAGATGATACCCAGGACTCGTTCTGGTTCTCAGGTCCTGATTTTACCTTCACTTTCACAGAAATGAAGCAAAAGGAAAAGGGGGGGGGAGGCAGGAAGAAATGATGAATTATATGAGACTCTCATGAATTGCAAACTTTATGATGGCAAATATATCCCTAGAATGTTCTTTTGGACAATTCAAAATCTCAATGTAAGCATTCATCCTTTTTTTTTTTTTTTAAGTTTATTCATTTATTTGAGAGAGAAAGAGCACGTGGAGAAGGGGGAGAGAAAGAGAGAGAGAAAGAGAGAGAAGGAGGAAGAGACAGAGAATCACAAGCTGACTGACAGCACAGAGCCCAACCTCAGGAACCTTGAGATCATGACCTGAGCCAAAATCAAGAGTTGGACACTTAATGGACTGAGCCACCCAAGCACCCTTATAAGCAATCATCTTAATTTCATTCATTTAACAACGTGTTTTTCCCATGTTCATGCCCAACACTTTTAAAGGATATACTTGCATTAGAAACTGGCATTGACCATTTTCAGATGCTTTCTGAATTTTGGTAAGTTCTAGAGTGAGGTAGGAGTGATATTACTCAGTTTCTCATTTCATGACAATTGTCAAAAGTTCATTGCTTCTGAGATCTAATCACTTGAAATTTAAGTGAAGGAATTGGTAAGAATTAATGGGTTTGGCAATCTTTTCTGGGCAATGATTGTTGGTAAAGCTACCTATATGATATGACAGATAAAAAGCCTTGTCTAATTTAACTCTCAATTACAAAACTTTAACTTTTTGTGTTTAATAGTTGTTCATCAATATGTATAAATATTTTTTAATTTTTTTAATATTTTATTTATTTCTGAGAGGGGGTGACAGTGTGACCAGGGGAGGATCAGAGAAAGAGGAAGGTTCAGAATCTGAAACAGGTTCCAGGCTCTGAGCTCTCAGCACAGAGCCCGACACGGGGCTTGAACCCACAAACCATGAGATCATGACCTGAGCTGAAGTTAGATGCTTAACTAACTGAGCCACCCAGGCACCCCTATAAACATTTTTTTAAACAAGCATGTACCAGTACTTTTACTAATTAAAACTGAGGACACATTTTTAACCACTATACCCTTATGGTTGCACAAATTTTTTGATATGTTTATCTTATCTTTATATGAAGAGTATGATATGGAATTCAGCAAATACTTTCCTGCATGAAATATTACATTAGATTAAAAATTTATAGGGAAAGTGGAATGGAAATATAATGCTACAGAAATTACTACTTCTGCAAATCTTTAAACTTATGAAAAAGTTTAGTTATCAACTTTTAAAAAAACTAGAAGTTTACAGAGTATTGAAAATTTGTTTTAGAGTGGCACACATTAAAAAATGGAAAATACCTCTTTAATGCATCAAACTAACAATCCCCCCAAAAAGTTTGGAGAGGGCATCAGATGGCTATATATTATTATTTTTGTTAAAATTTTATCTTATTTTAAATCATAAAGCAGATTTAATTTTTTTAAATGTTTATTTATTTTTGAGAGAGAGAGAGACTGTGAGTGAGAGAGGGCAGAGAAAGCAGGAGACACAAAATCTGAAGCAGGCTATGGGCTCTGAGCTGTCAACACAGAGCCCAGTATGGGGTTTGAACTCATGAATGGCGAGATCATGACCTGAGCCTAAGTCGGACGCTCACCTGACTTGAGCCACAGAGGTATCTCAAAATCATAACGCAGATTTTAAAGCAGTATATTTTATGTTCATAAAAGTGATCAGGGTATGAATTTGAGATAGGCAGCTCATTTTTGACAAAACTGAAAAATAGGCAATTTGTTAAAAAACTGTCAAAAATGTAGAACAGGAATATTTGGTTGAACACTAATTAGAAATGCAAAAAGTCATCTCAAATCCAAAGAGGATGAGTTATTTTCTAAGATTATCTGTTGCCTTATTTATGTGTATTATGAAAACAACACCCAGTGATTATAGGAAAAAATAATAAAGAAAGCAAAAGAACAAAAGAACACCTGTTTCTCTACTCAAAAGATGAAAATCCTTCAGAGTGGGATCCTCTGGATACACAGCACAGCTAAATAGTTATAAATACAAGTTCTCCATTTCAGATCGTAGCCCTTTTTAAAAAATAGCTGCACTCTTACTTGATCCCTTGTTTTCTCACCTATAAAATGAAACTCCTAATTGTACTTACTTGACACGGTTGTAGAATTAATACTCATCACATACTTGGGAAAGTAGTGGCATATACTTAGCAATCAATCAATATTATCGCAATTTTATTTATATACATATTTATATAACAGAGAAGTAATGTAATATATATATTCCATATAACCTTAAACATATACATATAGTTAAAAATGGTACATGTATGTATACATGTGTATGTGAATTTGTATATATGTGTACATACAAAGAAAATTTTAACATGTATTTTTCTACAAATCATCCATTTTTATCTTCCGTTTTCCTATGAATCTCTTCTACATAATGCAAAGTATTAATAATTAGGTGAATATGAAAAGTAAAACATATTGTGGAACCCAAAACTTCTGATAGTAAAGCAAAAATGATTAGAGTAATGTAAGGCTAATTCACGATTCCCCAAAACTAATGTGTGAAAATGCAGGAATATTTTTTAACCAGTTTCAATTTAAGCAGATTGTAACCATATCATCTGGTGTACTCAAGTCACAATAAATTCCAAATACACGGAGAAAAAAAATGTTCAAAAAGAAGCTATATTCTTGAAAGACAACAATATACTAAGCCATGCATCTAAAAAGTGTTTCTATTTAAATACTTCTCTACAACTTCAACCAAACTTAATACTAGAGAAGAAAAAGTTCAGTCGTATACATTAACATGTACCTACACCAAGAATTCAGGTCCTCCGCAGGTGAAGGTTTATATTAGTTCATTGAATAAGAAACTTCAGTCAGAGTAAGGAGTGAGTAGGTGTATGGGGCACTGGTAACCACAACCAAAAGCTGCTAAAAAATATGTGACTGTAGTTCCTATGGTTTATGATACTCTATCTTACCATTCTTTTCTACTTTAGAGTAAGAAGAGTGATCCTGACAATCATTTTAGATTTTAGGTAGAAAGAAATCTGAACTAATATCCATCTAAAACAGTAGTTAATTGATTGAACTTTATGCATGCTCCATGTTATAGAATAGTTTTCCACCAGATACAAAGAGTGGTTGCTAAGGAGTCAAATGTGTGGACCATGCCAGATAGTTTTAAGGGCATAACACCTTCTACCTAAGCTCTCTACCCTAGGAGGAATCATGTTTAGGCTACCTGCATTTGACCAATGGGGTCTCCTGCAAGAAAGCAGAATGAGGTAGGAAAGTAAAATCAAAGCATTTGATTGTCCTGCCTTCTTCCAGAATTACTTTTTGTTGAGGTCTTGTCCTCAGGTCAGAATTCCACTCAAGTTAGCCCTACCAAAATTTCTCCGAGCTTCTTCAGTAACTTCTCTTTATACTTCTTTCGTCATGGGCGAGACTAAGGATAGTAACAGATTCAACGTGCTAGTGAGTTCCTTTAACCCTGACAACACTTTAGAAATAGGCTCTCTATCCAAATTATGATAATTTAAGTGCCATTTATTTCTTCCTGGGATCCTGGGTGATTTAGTATCTTCATTCCATGTTCTTGCATCTGCCATTTCTTCTCTGGCCATTTGCCTGTTTAATGCTTACCCATTATTAGTAGTGTTAATGTCTTTCCTGACCCTTGTGCGGTGAGATCATGACCTTTATAGGCTTCTTGTTCCTGACACTTAGCACAATTACAACTAAATAATTATGTAATATGTTCTTTGTTATTTTCACTTTGTGCTAGAATTAAGTTACATTATAAAACAAGATAACTGTGGTATGTTTACTACCCCAATCACATTGTCCTGTCAGAGTATAGACTAAATAAATAAGGCTTGGATGGATGAATGATTTATTGGATAGGTGGTTGGATAAATGAGTGAAGAGTAGACCATACATCTTCTTGTATTCGATTGAATTTAAATTAATTATTCTTAGAGAAATATGGCTGATAATTGGAGGAAAACTGAATGACTTCTGATCAGTAGTCAGTGTACTAATTCAATCTGCAAAATCAATACTCAAGTTAAGTGATCTTTGGAAAAGGTAAATCATGTTGAATTCTTCCTATGCTTGAAATTCTTAAAAGTCCTATAAGTTTATAAAGACATGCCTTCATTAGTGTGGATAGGTTATTTCATGATCTGGTCTCTGGTTACCTCTCTGAAGGTATTTTATTCTCCTGCTCAAGCACTACCCACCAGTCTACTTAAGTTATTGCTCTTCTCTCTTACATACATAGATTTTTCTCTCCTCAAAGCTTTAGATATTGCTATTTATGCTAACTAGAAAGTTATTACTCTAAAACCTTTATATAGCTTATAAAAGTTTGTATTCTCTGGGAAGCACGCTTTGAGACACAATAAATAATATGCAGGATCAGCACTTGTGGAAAGGAAGGGAAGATGCAGGTTGGGGCAGAGAGAGACAGAAAGGTTGAGACTGCCATAGTTTTATATGGAGAGTTCAGAAACCAGAGGATCATTGGTCTCCATGTTGACCATTAATTGGATGAAGACTCCCTTTGAAGGGGATATGACTTTTGGTGAGGC
Source organism: Proteles cristata cristata (assembly GCA_017311185.1). Classification (NCBI taxonomy): domain Eukaryota; kingdom Metazoa; phylum Chordata; class Mammalia; order Carnivora; family Hyaenidae; genus Proteles; species Proteles cristata. Next base: position 2,270,515 of record JAESUZ010002627.1, read on the forward strand.
ACTCACTTCACTTGAGTTACATCTGAAGAGATACGACTGCCAGCACTCCTAGGTTCTGGGGGAGTAGGTCCGTCAGTTCTGAGGGGAGATCTGGGAGACACATTGCAGTGTCCACTACCCAACACCATATCATAGTGTCATTCAAATATTTTCTTTCAAAATAGTTTGTCATTACCACAATGACTTTTATTTTATCCTGCCTTAATTTTTGTTATAGCATGCATCACCACCAGGCTATGTAACATATATTTATTTATTTTGTTTTGCATCATATGTTTCTCCCTTATAATATAATCCCCCAAGGGGCTGACACTGTAAATAATATTTATTGCTTTAGTTGCATAGCCTAGAATTATGCTTAGTGAAAATAAAACTGACTAGTTCTTTTTGTGTGTGTGGGAATAGGGATTTAAATACATTTTTTAAAAGTACTAAAATAATGGTTTCTTTCTTTTCATAATTCATGAAAATATATACACTAAAGTAACCTTTTCTATAATCTATTTAACAAGTTATGCGAGACAAAGCAATCAGTCTGATTATTTCACTAACATAATTTTTTCATAAGGCTATTTTCTTCAAATATCATATCAATTAGCTATTAGGATTCCAGTAATAGTAAAAAAAATAATTATATAATTATTACTAAGTGTGTGCCCCTTACATGCTGAATTATGCTTCTAACATGTTCTGAACCTCATAAAAAGAAAATTGTGTGTGTATTATAACAAGTCTTTTTCACTACTTAGAAATGTTAAAAATAGGGACACCTGGGTGGCACAATCAGTTAAGCCTCCGACTTTAGCCCAGGTCATAATCCCGTAGTTTGTGCATTCAAGGCCAGAGTCTAGCTCTGTGCTGATGACTCAGAACCTGGAATCTGCTTCGGATTCTGTATCTCCTCCCCTCTCTCTGAAGAATTAATAAATAAACACTAGAAAAAGAAATGTTGAAAGTATAAATATCTCTCCTTCAACAAATAACCAGGGAAAAGTTCTGGAGTATAAGATTAATTGGCTGCCTACAGTTATTAAGAGCATTCTTAGTAGCAATTTCAGAAATATCAGAAATAATAACACTAGCTTTCTTGATAGAACAAACAATAGCACAATTTAGAAATTTTTTTTTTTTTTTAATTGTGGGGGTTACTTGACAGTTTGCAAACAATGAATGATTGTGTGCATGTGAAAGTATACAATAGGTAGACAAAAATGGGGTAAGAAATATAATTGCCATGTAATAAGAGAATTAGGAACTAAATTCTAGAAAGGTAAATTGGTATCTAAATTGGAAGCACTCATTACTTGCTCTTGAGTCTTTTTTTTTTACTTATTTTTTTTCTTTAAGTAGGCTCCACACCTAACACGGAGCTTGAACTCATGACTCTGGGCTCAAAGGTCGATGCTTTGCTGACTGAGCCAGCCAGGCACCCCTTGATTCTTTTTTTTTTAATTCAACAAGTAATTTTTTCACCACAGTTATGAAATTAATCAAATAAAGATTTACCTATTAAATTCAAAATGTAAATTGGGTATTTGCTTGCAAAATACAGTGTCAGAAGGGAATGATATAAGCATGTGTGATGACATGCTAAATATGATACACACAGTGCTTAAGAACTAGTTTCTCAGACACTCAGTACTTAAATAATTTCCAATAAATGTTGACTTTATAAAGACCAAACAAATGGTTAATTGATTGAGGTTTTTATTTTAAACTAGTGATTGTGTTGTTACACAGCAGGGTTAGCAAACTTTTCCTGCAAAGGGTCACATTGTAAATATTTGGGGTTCTCAGGTTGTGCAATAACCAAGCATGAAATCAACAATAGCCAGTACAGAAACAAAAGAGCTGGATGGACTCCGAAAATCTGCATTAACCAAAACAGGAAGAGGAAAATCTTGATCTAATACCATTATCAATAAAAGGAATGAAAGGTTTTCAAAGAATGGCTGATCTTTAGACTAGGGAGGCAATATATACAAGGAGCCTAGAACATTACACTGTGCTCCAAACCAAAGAACTGTTACCGCCATTCAGAGGTTTTGGTAAAAAGAAAAATTATAAAATCACACTAATAATGACAGGCCATTTCCTTATATCATCATACTTTCTACTTTGATTTATTAATGAGATCATAAATTTTCTAAGCAATATATTTGCATATTTTTTCAGACTTTTATTTAAATTCCAGTTAGTTGACATACAGAACAATTTTTTTTACAAATAGTTTATTGTCAAATTCGTTTCCACATAACACTCAGTGCTTATCCCCACAAGTGTCCTCCTCCATGCCCATCCCCCCTCCCCCCCACATCCATCAGTCCTCAGTTTTTGTCAGCATTCAAGAGTCTCTCATGGTTTGCCTCTCTCCCTTTCCCCCACCATTTCCCCTCTTCTTCTCCCCCTTGGCCCTCCCTCAAGTTCCTCCTAATCCTCCTATACGTGCACACATATGATATTTGTCCTTCTCTGCCTGACTTATTTCGCTCAGCATAACACCCTCAAGGTCCATCCATGTTGCTACACATGGCCAGATTTCATTCTTTCTCATTGCCATGTAGTAGTCCATGGTATAGATAAACCACATCTTCTTGATCCATTTATCCGTTGATGGACACTTAGGCTCTTTCCATGTTTTAGCTATTGTGGAGAGTGCTGCTATGAATATTGGGGTACATGTGCTCCTATGCATCAGCACTCCTGTATCCCTTGGGTAAATTCCTAGCAGTGCTATTGCTGGGTCATAGGGAAGTTCTGTTGTTAACTTTTTGAGGAACCTCCACACTGTTCTCCAGAGGGACTGCACCAGTTTACATTCCACCAACTGTGTAGGAAGGTACCCGTTTCTCCACATCCTCGCCAACATCTAGAATCTTCTGATTTGCTCATTTTAGCCACTCTGACTGGCGTGAGGTGGTATCTCAGTGTGGTTTTGATTTGTATTTCCCTGATGAGGAGGGATGCTGAGCATCGTTTCATGTGTCTGTTGGCCATCTGGATGTCCTCTTTGGAGAAGTGTCTGTTCATATCTTCTGCCCATTTCTTTACTGGTTTGTCTGTTTTTTGGGTGTGGAGTTTGGTGAGTTCCTTATAGATGCTGGATATTAACCCTTTATCCGATATGTCATTTGCAACTATCTTTTCCCATTCCGTTGGTTGCCTATTAGTTTTCTGAGTTGTTTCCTTGGCTGTGCAGAAGCTTTTAATCTTGATGAAGTTCTACTCGTTTATATTTGCTCTTGATTCCCTTGCTTTTGGGGATGTGTCAAGTAAGAAGTTGCTGCGGTGGAGGTCAAGGAGGTTGTTTCCTGCTTTCTTGTCTAGGGTGTTGATAGTTTCCTGTCTCACATTCAGGTCCTTTATTCATTTTGAGTTTATCAAAATTGCACCAGCATACTTCTCAAAACTAGGACAAACTATCCAAAAATTTGTATGGAACCACAAAAGACCCCGAATAGCCAAAGTAATACTGAAAAATAAAACCAAAACGGGAGGTATCACCATCCCAGACTTTAGCCTCTACTACAAAGCTGTCATCATCAAGACAGTATGGTATTGGCACAAAAACAGACACATAGACCAATGGAACAGAATTGAGAATTCAGAAGTGGACCCAAAAGTATACAGCCAACTGATCTTTGACAAAGCAGGAAAAAATATCCAATGGAAAAAAGACAGCCTTTTTAACAGATGGTGTTGGGAGAATTGGACAGCAACATGCAGAAGAATGAAACTAGATCATTTTCTCACACCATGCACAAAAATAAACTCAGAACAATCTTGATTTCAGGAGCAGAATTCAGTGATTCATCACTTAACATACAACACTCAGTGCTCTTGGTGTAACAAAAGCCTCCCATCACCCATTTAGCCCATCCCCCACCCTCTTCACTCAATCAGCCCTCAGTTTATATTTGCATATCATTAAAAGATATGTAGGGAATCCATAGTATCAACCTTATCTTACAGCACTTTATATTGCATTATAAGCAGAAATTTTAACATTTTTTTCAATTTTACAATTTTACAATCTTCATGCAATTTGATGGCAAATATTTGGATTTATGTAATGATCTTTTGAATGTTACAGTCTTTGTTGAAGCTCTTTAGTTAATTCCATAATCTGAGATTATCTCTTCCAATTTAAGACTATTGAATAATAAGCATAATTGAAAGATTCATTTGTCAATGAAATGTCCTAACAGTGTCAAATCTAATTTTTGTATTAGTATTTTAACTACTATTTTAATATTTTTTCTTAATATCTATTTGCTTGGCTTTAAATTTCCAATGAATTTCTTTCCAAAGGTGCTTTCACAGAAAGTGATAATTGAAATAAATTTTATATTAAAAATGTGTGTCTTTTTATGATCATTAAAATATATCAAAATAAAATTGATGAGTTCCTTAATTGAACAAAAAACAGCACTATTAATCCATGTGAATGTGTTTATTTTATAGGTTGTTTTTCATCCTAAATATTTATATTCTCCAATTACCTGGATTGCTATGTATATTCTTCCAAATGTATGCCTTCTTATGAGATTATGGCCTTGAACAAGAATTTACAGTAGTGGATTGTGGAAAATATATTAATCTGAATTTATATATTAATGTAAAGTAAAGCATAGTCATGGTCAAATAATGTTATTGCAGTATCAAATATGACAAATCCAATCACAAGAATGGAAATCCACTGGAAAATTTAAAGGTAAATTCTGTTAGCAAAAGAAAAAGCAAATGAGCCACTCTGTTTATAGTGGGCTTGGATAAATAGTCATAAACAGTATTTGGAGAGTCTATTTTAAAAGTTTGGAAACTTAAAACATTCAGGTTATTACTCTGCTCATCTTACACTCATATCTGCTATCTACTAATTTACACTTTACTATTAAATATAACTTCCATTGTATTTAGTAAGCTTTTAAATATATTGAAACTTAAGTTCAAATATTTGAGATTAATGTTCTTTGCATATAGTCATCTGTAAAAATGTAGTAAACCATTTAGAAAAATCTAATGTATCTTCTAAACAGTTGCTCAAAAATGAGTCTTACTGAAATTAAAATTGGCAGTGGCACTCTTATTTTTTTTAATGTTTTATTTATTTCTTTTTTTTTAATTTTTTGATGTTTTATTTATTTCTAAGAGAGAGACAGCATGAGCAGGGGAGGGTCAGAGAGAGAGGGAGATACAGAATCCAAAACAGTCTCCAGGCTCTGAGCTAGCTGTCAGCACAGAGCTGGACACAGGGCTCGAACCCAAGAACTGGACTGTGAGATCATGAGCTAAGCAGAAGTCGGACACTTAACTGACTGAGCCACCCAGGCACCCCAACAGTGGCACTCTTAAACTTCTTATATATCTTATTAGATGTAGAACTTCTTCAATATTACTTATAAATGCCATGATAGATTTCCAGGAATCAGCATTGTAATCTTACTAAGACAATTAAAATAAGATTTTTCATTAAAAAATTGGAAAGGGATATTCAAAGAGAACAGATAATGCCATATATTTAAAAAGAAATGTTTACATTTATTTATTTTTGAGAGACAGAGAGAGGCAGAGCACAAGTGGGGGAGGGACAGAGAGAGAGGAAAACACAGAATCTGAAGCAGGCTCCAAGCTGTCAGCACAGAGTCAGACGCAGGGCTCAAACTCACAAACCATGGGATCATGACCTGAGCAAAAGTCAGATGCTTATCCGACTGAACCACCCAGGCCCTCCTATAATGCCACATATTTTTAAAAGATTAAGTAGAATTGGATTTTGAGGGACACTTACTATCAGGAGAAGACTAGAGTAAGACTGAGAATATATCTTTGGGTTCCAGAAAGAAAAATAATTTTCTTATACCATGTAAAATCAGCTCAAAGTATAAATATATTCTAAACAAGTCTCTAGACCAATTGAGTATCAAATCACAAATAAAATAAGTTAAAGTTTCAAATGCATATTTGAAATAGAGTTATATTAAGTACTACCAAAGAATTTTTACCAGTTATGTTAACAATGATAATGTCACTATCGTAATGTAAATAAATAATAAAGAAGGAGTTTAGTATGTTAAAGATGCATAAAGAGATTAGTGTGTGAGATCATATAATAGCTTGTGTTTAAAAAAAATCATGCAGCAAAAGAGGAAAAAAAAACCCAAAAAAGTAAGAAGGAATTTGCTGAAACTTATATTCCCAAGAGCTCGTCTTTTAGATGGAAATTAGTATTTGTAATGTTTATTGGGTACTCTTGGGATCAACAAATGCCCAGACAATAAAAGCATCTTTTACTCTGAGAACAAAAAAAAAGTAACTGCATATTGCCATTTTCTTCTTTGTCCAAAATATGAAAATGAATTTGTCTCTTTATTTCTTTTCAGTATTTGATATTAAGAGTGTTGAATGCTTTGAAATATGGAAATGAACTTGGAAAAACTTACATGAGCTGTCTGTAAGCTATTCAGACCTTTCAGAATCTACTTTTTTATATTTTTTATTGCTAAGCATCACTAATTTTAATTAACATGTTAATACTCATATGGCCATTTCTGTCATTCTTTGCAATTTGGAAACTATTAGATCCTAGACTGTTCATTAGGTTTAATGATTTCTTACTTGGCCCGTTATTTTCAATCATGAACCGAACTCATTTTTGACCCTTGTTACTTAGTAAATGGTCCCTAATCATAACTCAATCACCACCACTTTAGAGTGAGCTAAAAATGAAGGGTAGAACTTGGTTTCATGACATAATTTTTCCATGACTAAATTATATACTTTTAAAAAAGAACAATGAGAAGCAGGAGGAGTCATAAGAAGTGGAAAAATGAGACAAGGGGGATGAATAAAAAGGCTGAAAAGAGAAAAGAAAGAAGGTGAAAATTTTGAAGACACTTTGATGAAAGAGTCATAGTGTTTGAACATTGTAGTCTTGTTTTTGTGCAAGCCTCCTGGCTCTCAGCTGACAGGCATGATCAGGTTCATAGAACCACCAAACCCAGATACTTTTATGTAGACATATACATCTATCCTTATCTATATACCTGACTTGATTTGAACAAGGAAAGCTCTGTACAAAAAGGACAGTGGAAGGGAAGCCACATGTCCTTCACTGCAGCTCCATGAGAGGCTTCCGTGGAAATGATGCAACTGGCAACAGAGTCAACACAAGTTGAGTATAAAATATAATGTGGTCTCATTTTTACCTACATGCTAGTAAACCCTAAAGAAAATTAGTTTTCCTTTTACCTTTGAGATATGAGAGAGTCATTTTATTATTTCTATTTTTAAAAAGAATATAATTAACTTGCCCTTAAATCTTGAACTTTTGATACTTTTATATTTTGCATCTAATGATATTTCCAAGTAAGAGAGCATTCTTATATTTGCTGATACCATTAAAGCATCTTTCTTTCTTTCTTTCCTTCTTTCTTTCTTTTCTTTCTTTCTTTCTTTCTTTCTTTCTTTCTTTCTTTCTTTCTTTCTTTCTTTCTCTCTTTCTTTCTTTCTTTCTTTCTTTCTTTCTTTCTCTCTCTTTCTCTCTCTCTCTCTTTCTTTCTTTCTTTCTTTCTTTCCTTTCTTTTCTTTCTTTCTAATTTGAGTATAGCTGACACACAATGCTACCATTAGTTTCACAACTCATTTCACAACTAGAAGCCTGTATCTCTTCACCTCCTTCATCCATTTTGCCACCCCCGCCCCAAGTCCTTTTCTCTGGCAACTATCAGTCTGTGTTCTGTATTTATAGGCCTAATTCTGCTTTCTGTTTGTATACTCATTTGTTTTGTTCTTTTAATATTCCACATATGTCTGAAATCACATGGTATTTGTGTTTCTCCACATGACTTCTTTTACTTAACATAATACCCTCAATGTCCATGCATTAAAGCAACTGTATCTCTTGTTTTTCTACCTCTTCTCTTTCTTTCTTTCATATTTCATTGGCAGTATCTCTAATACTTATATGTGCTTCTAGTCATTTTGTTTCTTACTTGAGGCCAATACTTACTTAATCTTTTTTTTTCTTTTGACCAGACTTTTCTTTTCCATTCCAATTTTTGAAAGTATGAAGCTATATTTTGCTGGGACCTTCATTTTCTTTATGTTTCTAGAGGCTTTCCTTTTGCCTTTTCTGATAGTTAACAACAACAAAAAAGGCACTCTGGGGTCCCCAAAGCATCATTTTATTTTTTTAAATTATTTTAAATGTTTTATTTATTTATAGGAGAGAGAAAGAGAAAGTAATAATTCAAAAACCCACGTCTCTTGTTATATTTCTTTTTTTTTTTAATATTTTATTTATTTCTAGGAGAGAGAGAGAGAGAGAGAGAGAGCGTGAGCAGAGGAGGGTCAGAGAGAGAGGGAGTCACAGACTGAAACAGGCTCCAGGCTCTGAGCTGGCAGTCAGCACAGAGCCCGACGCGGGGCTCGAACCCACGAACCGCGAGATCATGACCTAAGCGAAAGTCGGACGCTTAACCGGCTAAGCCACCCAGGCACCCCAAAAGCATCATTTTAAAAATATGATCACCATGACAGGTCTGAGCTAAGTTTATTCTACAACATCAATGTCTTACATGGCTTACTCGAATAGTGCTTTGTCCTGACAGATCCTTCCATGCATATAGATTCTTTCAGATATATGCATATTATATAAATATATATATGTATTCTTCCATTTTCTTCATAAATATATATATACACATATGCATACATACATATGTATATTTATATGTGTATATACATACATATATAGAGAGAGATAGAGAATAGGTAATCTGTTTCATTCTTACACATTATTTCATAGTTAGCTTATCCACATTCTACTGAATTTTATTCATTGTATTATTTTTCTACTAATCTGTCAATTTCTCTTTACTTTGGCTTACTTTTGTGCAATTTTTAAGGTTTTTCTTTATTGTTTCTATCTTTAACTCTTCAGTCTAGCCTTTGAATGGTTGATACATACTTCTTATAGAAATACCATCCACTTAATGGTATTTAAATCCTATTCACTGTTTTTTTTTTTATTTTACTAGTTTTGCTTAAATTTATTAAGTATTCAGAACAGTGATATAATTTTATTTTTTTAAATACCTGGCTTCACACTCAGCTGGTGGGAGAGAACTATAAAGGAACAAGCAAGTAACACATATCTGGCAATAATGGACCTGAGTTTTGTTGACACAGAGGTCTGGGTTTGAATTCAGGGCTTCTTATCAGAGTGATCTAAATCAAGTTACTTAACTTTGTTAAAAATTATTTCTTCATCACTGCTCCTCATGACAAGATCGATATAGAAATAATATATGTATATGTTTCGCAGAAAGCCTGAAACATAAAACATGCAGTGAATAACAGGCAAAGGTTGTTGGTAAGCTTGGCAAGTTCAAATCCACAGCCAGAAGTGGCTAGTGATTTTCAGGCATATTTCCAAATTTTTCAGAGGAATTCATAATCTACAGTCACCTTTTTAGAAAAGTTCTTCCAAGTAAGAAAAATCCCATGTACAGCAGCATAACAGAAAGCATGAATTAGAAGTGTTTTAACAGAGTTAGAGTCTAAGGAATCCAAAAGATGATAGAAATGTTGAATAACAAACCATAGTGATTCTTATACACTACACAAACAATTTTGTATTTTATGATGTGTATACTGGGAAAAAAGAGTGCAGGCAAAATAAATAATAACAGAAAGTTATTAAAAACTGTGTAAGAAGGGGTGAAAATAAATGTAAACATATTGAAAGAAATAGTAGCAATTGTATTCAGTAATCCCTTAGGTGTGTAATCCACTGAACATATTTTAGTCCATTTCTTTCTCAACATATCAGCAATATTCATCATAGCTCTTAGCCCTTCCTTTTTGGAAACTCACAACTCTAGACTTCCCAGATGCTATTCTCTTGTTTTCTCCTTCTTTGTGGGATATTTCATGTTATTTCTCTTTGTTATTGCCATCTCTTTTGACTTTTTAAAAAAATTTTTATTGTTTATTCGTTTTGAGAGGGAGAGAGAAAGAGAGTATGAGCAGGGGAGGGGAAAGAGAGAGAGAATCCCAAATAAGCTCAGCTCTGTCAGCATGGATCCCTAAATAGAGCTCAAACTCACAAACCATGATATCATGACCTGAGTCAAAGGCAAGAGTGAAACACTTAATTGACTGAGCCACCCAAGCACTCCTCTTTTGTAGTTCAAATACTGAAAAGTTCTCAGGGTTTGATCCCAAACCTCTTTGTCTCTTAATCTATCTTTCTTCCTAAATGAAATGATTCATTTTCATGTCATTAGTAGTTAACAGTTTATCAAAAATAAATTCATGTGGGGTGCCTGGTTGACTCAGTTGGTAGAGCATGTGAGTCTTAATCACAGGGTTGTGACTTACAGACCCATGTTGGATATAAAGACCACTTAAAAAATAAAATATTTTAAAAAAGAAAAGAAAAGAAACCCATGTTACCTGTAACATAAATATTCTGACTCTGAGCACTTGAGTTAATGTAATTTAAAATAATAACATATCATTTCACACTCATCAGTTTAAAAATGATAAAAAAATTTTTTTAAATGCCAAGTATTTGTAAGGATATAGATTTAAAAAACCCTTTCTATCCTGTTAGTGGGTATAAATGGATTTATCCATGATATGTAAGTTTCATGAAGTCAGAGACTTTCTTCATTTGTTAACAGCTATATCCCTAGACCAATGATACATGCCTGTCTACCACATAGTAAATGTTTGGTACATATTTATTGAATAATTTAAAATAAATGTAAGCAATTTGAAAATATCTAGTTGAATTAACATTTTATATTTCTTATTTGGAAATTCAAATCCTCTGAATTTCTGAAGAATACCCAGAATAATATGCCCAAAGAGACTAGGACTATCATATTCATTGTGACATTGTTGTAATGGCAAAAAATTGAAAGTAAGGAAACATAGAAAAAAGAATAAATAAGGCTGCTTGGGTGACTCAATAGGTTGAGCTTTTGATTCTTGATTTGGTTCAGGTTATAATCCCAGGGTCCTGAGATCAAGCCCCACACCCGGCTTCATGTTGAGCATGAAGCATACTTAAGATTTTCTCTCTCACTTTCTGTCCCTCTTCTGTGCTCATGTGCACTCTCTCTCTCTCCATTGGGAAAAAAAAAAAGAATAAATACATCATAGGTCATTGTATCTCTGGTGATATACAAAAAAAAAATCGGGATGGGAAGAGATACATAAATATTTTGAATTGTATCTACAATATTCTTATCCCATAAAAACAATCCAAAAAATTAGAAGATATTAGAATGTAACTATGCCTGGTGATAGGTAGGTTTTAATTATATCATTTCCTATACTTTTTCATATAGGTGAAATATATCATCATTTTGGGTTTTTTAAAATTATTTTTAACATTTATTCATTTTTGAGAGAGAGAGAGACAGAGTGTGAGTGGGGGAGGAGCAGACAGAGGGAGACACAGAATCTGAAGCAGGCTTCAGGCTCTGGGCAGTCAGCACAGAACCCGATGCGGAACTCAAACTCACTGACCATGAGATCATGACCTGAGCCGAAGTCGGAAGCTTAACTGACTGAGCAACCCAGGTAGCCTGAAATATATCATAATTTTAAAGATGAGAAGACACACTGAACCAAAAACCATGAGTCTTTATATTATAGTCCCTACTCTGCTATGGCACAAAATTTCTGGGCCTGTCTATACAACGTTAGTGCCAGAAAACGCTTTATTAACACAGTATGATTTTTTCAGCAAGAAAAATTTGGTTTTCTTACTCATAATTCTCCTTACATAAAAGGGAAGAAGTAAAAATATTTTCCTCATATTCTGCTGTTTTCATTTCTGTGCTTCATCTATTATCATCCTCTGTGTTTACATAGCATCATTATTCTTACCTTTGTTCTTGCTGCTTTAGTTTACTTTTTTGTAATTACTTCTTATTTAATAAGTTAGCAACAAGCTCTGTATGTAAATCAAAAAACTTATTTTTGTCTCAATAATAATAATAAGTGATGAGACAAATATAAGAAAAAGGGGCATAAAATTGATTTCTCAAGTGCTCTGTCACAATAGAAGTCATGTAATAAGACAGATGTTTATCAATACCTCAAAATACTAGAAGGTCTTATTTGGTAAGTGGTAGCTGTTTAGTGAATATCGGTGGGATTGATGACAGAATGAATGGATGGATGGTTCACCATGAAGTTATAATAATCTTAAATCTGTGTAGCTAAGTAGCTCAAGATTATTCTGGAATAGTATAAAGTGGGATCTGTATTTGTTTTAAGTTTTCCCATAAGGAAAATCAAGTGGAACATCTATCTCAAGATATTGTGTGAGCACTTTTCATTACTACTAAATGTTTGGTTAGAAATCTCTTCGTGCCAGTAGCACAGGGATACAGTGTGCTGAAATGCATCAATAAACTAAACTAGTCTGAGTCTATTTAAAATGTTAGTCTGCCTCCAGAAACACATGATGACCTAAAGTGTCATCCTTAATGAGACAGCCTTTATCAGAGATTCTGTAATTTATCCACTCTTAAAATTTTTACCAAGTCTAAAAAGCAGTCAAATTACCTCTTAATGCTCATATATGTTCAAGTTTTGCAGAAAGAAATAAGAATGGCTTCCCATCCCTTACCTCTTGTCTCCTGTCTAATCAAAGCATTTTATAATTCAAAGTGCATTAAGTAGTGCACATCAGATAAGTTCATCTAGTCATTGAATGAGGAAAGCATCCCACTGAGGGCTGAGCTGAGGAATCATTTAAAGCTTTTAACTATCAAGCTGTTTTCAACCTATTTATTTTCCATGACATCAATTATCATTTTCACAAGACTGGTTTCTCAATACTTTCTTTTCCTGGTGAGGTGGCATAAAAGACTTAAAAAGAAAAAAGATAATCTTCTTTCTCAATTGCAAGTCTTAATACCTAACCTCCATCACATTTCCTAACAACTATCCTACCTAAATTCACTCACATCAAATATTACAAATACAATACTCCATTCCAAAGTAGTGTTTGACCGTTTTGCTTCTTTTATAAATAAAATGCTGATGATGAAGCCAGACTGGGTTCCAGGACTCTGTTGGGGTCTTGCAGGATCAGCCAAGAGGGACCTTGGCCAGCAAGAAGTGAGAGCAGAGTTTGTTGAAGATATAGAGGGGTGGCTGGGTGTCTCAGTCTGTTGAGCGTCCAACTTCAGCTCAGGTCATTATCTCATGGTTCATGAGTTTGAGCCCCACATCTTGTTGGGCTCTGTGTTGACAGCTCAAAGCCTGGAGCCTGCCTTGGATTCTGTGTCTCCTTCTCTCTCTGTCCCTCCCCTACTTGTGCTTTGTCTCTCTATGACTCTCAGAAGTAAATAAATGTTTACAAAAAAAAATTTTTTTTAAAAGATATAGAAATCAGATACTGATAAAGCATCTGGGAGACTCAGAAAGGAAAAGGAAAATGGGTTTCACCTTTGATTAGTGTCTGGGATTTTTGTAAGGATAGTGGTCTGGTGTACATGTCCTTTTAGGCATCCAGGAAGTAGTCAAAACAAGAATGAGTGCTTGGGTGTCTTCCATAAGTCACTTATGCCCTGGAGACAGGGTCTTGGTGTCAATGAAATGCCCAGAGATCGGAAGACCCCCAAAATCAGACCACCAGAGACCAGAGTCAAAGCCAAGCGGCAAGGGTTGTTTATTCGCAGGTTCGAACCCGGACTTCCGCGCACTCGTTGCCGGTGACGCTAAGAGGCCCTGAACAAAGCCTTTGCAGCCTTTTTATAGACAAAAGTAAACAAGTCATGGGGAGGGACAGGAGATTTCCATGGTTACAAGTTTGCCATTGGTTAACATTCAAATGTGAACATATACCGTATCTGATTGGTTCGCGCCATCAGGTTTTTGGCGGGATCCGATTACAACATTTGGGATACCTTTGAATTCAGCCTATCATAGAGCGAGTTTAAAGTCTTGTTTGGCGACTAACAGGTTAACATCTCTCTCTCCAGGCCCTTCCCTCAGCAAGGTAGGGGGTAGCCGCTGGCCTTTTCGGATTGGCTGCCGCCAAGGTGGGGTGATGGGGTGATGGAGGGAACATGAAGCTAGTCGCTTGGGCAATCCGGTGGCGGGAAAGCAAGCCTTAAGCATTGTTACAGAAGCAGAAAGAGCTGGTTAGGTAATGGCTTCCTGTAGCGCAGGCATTTGCCCAGAAGCGGAAAAGCTGGTTAAGTTTTTGGTTTAGTTTATCTAGGCCTCTCATCAACATGTCTGGAGTCAGTGGTCTTGGAAAATGCATGTGAAGACCTTCCCCAGTCACTCCTTAGGTGTTATCTTATCATGCTGGAAGACTCCAAAGAAATTAACTCCTTGACCTTGACAAGGAAGCCATTCATCAAGGCATGTGTAAGGCAAGGGTTCAGGTCCTAGCAAGCATAGAAGCAGGAAAAGTTGCCAAGAAAAGACAAAATCTTTCTTTCATGGGGTCCCTTCAATTTCCCTGTCTCACTGGGACTTGTTTACCTAGATATGAACAAAGTCAAACAATATTAGAGTATAATCATTCACTGTGTGCTTTGATTACATTCGTTTAATAATTGAAAGACCAAAATCTTTGGACCTATTTCTGCTTAATTCCTTGATACTAGGCCATTTCTTAGTATCCGCCGTTTTTTTGTTTGTTTGTTTGTTTAGTTTTGTTTTTACTAACTGATTACAGTAGCATCAAAATCAGTCTACAATTGTCTGTTTCTTAGGAATTTATTAAAAATAAAAGTAACATCAACAAAAAATCCAATCCAATTTTAAATTTGAATCTGACATTCATAAACATTTCACCAGTTTCTCCAGACACCAAAATTCCAAGCCGAGTGCCTTATGGTAGAAATACTATAATTATATTTAAAACACTTTTGGGTTTTTTTTTTGAATGTTTATTTGTTTCTGAGAGAGAGAGAGAGGCAGCATGAGCAGGGGAGGGTCAGAGAGAGAGGGAGGTACAGAATCTGAAACAGGCTCCAGGATCAGAGCTAGCTGTCATCACAGAGCTTGACCCGGGGCTCAAACCCATGAACCTTGAGATCATGACCTGAGCCCAAGTCAGACAATTAACCAACTGAGCCACCCAGGAGCCCCTAAAACAATGTTTTAAAAACTCACATTTTTATTCTAACACCTCCCCAATAACTATGCTAGCAGTTCTTAGAAATGTTTACTTATATTGATATCCTCTCAATGAAAGAGGAGATAAACATCAGAACAAGTCTTAAAGACCGATTATTCCATCTGGACAATCTGGAATTTTGATGTTACAGAAATGGAAAGATGGCTTCTACTTGGGACTGAAGCTGAGGCATAGAGATGTTCAATGATTCATTGGTCATGAAGGCTAGAGAAGTAGAGGAACTTATTCTGTCACACTATTGAATAAAGCTGATCTTTGGAAAGAAATATAGACTAGAGAAAAGAATCCTGACTTCTTGGTAATGCCTACAATTATTCAGACATAGCTTTTATAAGGGAAGGATCAGTAGTTAATATGCAAAAAAAAATCTGTATATGTGTAAGTGTGTGTGTTATTCATTGCAGATATTAATTGAAAACTTTTATGTGACTGATTCAAAGGTTTCAATGAAAAGAAACCTGTTGCTACTTTCAAGAAAATTTCAGATAAGAAGGAGAAATAAGGAATATATATATATATTATAATATTATGATAAGGGTACTTATAATGGATTTTATAATATAAAAGAAGCATAGTGCCTGGGTGACTCAAGTTGGCTAAATGTTCAACTCTTGATTTTGGCTCATGTCATGATCTCAGGGTTGTGGGATCAAACCCTGCATCAGGTTCCATGCCAGCAGCAATTCTGTCTCTCCCTCTCTCTCCACTCTTCCCCTGTTTGCTCATACATGCTCTCTCTCTCTCCCTCCCTCTCAAAATAAGTAAACTTTAAAATAATAATGCTAATATAAAAGAAGCATAAAACTGAATGGTTGATATTGGAAGGTGATAGAGAAGATGGACTTCAAAGTGAATTAAAAGTAAATAATTATGTCAAAATAGGGAATCTGTATATATCTTACTCAATGTGATGTGATCATATTCAATATTTCAATCTAGGGATAGAGATAATTGTTAAACATTTTCTAAATGCCCCAAAAGGCTATCCTTTCCCCATTGAGTAGCCTTGGCACTTTTGTCAAAAATCATCTGACTGTAAATGTGAGTTTATTTCTGGGCTATCTATTTTATTGGTCTTCATACCAGTACCACATTTGTTTTGAATACTGTACTTTGTCATAAGTTTGAAATACAGAAATGTGCACCCCTCTTTTAGGTTTCCTTTTTCAGGATTGCTTTTTCAATTTGAAGTCTTTAGACTTCATATGAATTTTTGCATGAGTTTTTCTATTCATGCAAAAGCAAGTGGTGCTTGAAAACTAGACATCCACTTGTAAAAAATGATACCTTACACCTTATACAAAAAGTAACTCAAATCAACCAAAAAGGCCAAAATTTAAAAGCTGAAACTATAAAACTCTAAAGAAAAAAAAATGGCAGAAAAACCTTATGATATTTGGCAATGATTTGACAGTGATTTCTTGATATGACACCAAAACCTCAGACAACTAATGAAAAAAATAGATAAAGTGGACTTGATCAAAATCAGTAAATTCTGTATATCAAAAAAAAAAGAACTATCAAGAGAGTATAAAGGTAACTAATGAAGTGGAAGAAAATATGTGTCAACCATACAATTGATAAGAGAGTAAGAACAGGAATGTATAAAAAACTCCTACAACTCAAGAAGAAAAAGACATTTAAAAAATGAGACTTGAATAGACATTGCTTCAAAGAAAGTATACAAATAGCCAATATATATATGAAAGGATGCTCAACAGTACACATCATTGAAAATGCAAATTAAAATTATGATGAAAAACCACTTCACACTCATTAGGATGGCTATTATATTTTTTTAAAAAGGAAACAAAGATAATATATTGATGGAGATGTGGAAAATTCAAAACTCTTAATCATTGCTCCTTGGACTATAAAATGGTTCAGTTACTTAGAAAAATTAAATACAGAATTACTATATAACCTGTCAATTACACTTCTGAGTATATACTCAAGAGAATTGAAAAGCAGGGATTCAAACAGATGTTTTTCCGGCAATGTGCATGTCAGTATTATTCAGAGCCATAGGGGGAATGGATAAACAAAATGTGATATATACATATATGTAGGTAGGTAGGTAGGTAGATAGATAGATAGGTAGATAGAATGAAATATTTAGCCTTAGGAATGACAGGAATTCTGATACCTGCTACAATACGAATGAACCTTGAAAACATTACGCTGAGTCAAATAAACCAGACACAAAGGACAAATATTGTGTGACTTCTTTTATATGAGGAATCTAGAATTGTACAATTCATAGAGCTGGAAAGCAGAACAGTAGTTACTATGGGATGGAAGAATTGAGAATGTGGGGAAGGGGCTCTCATTTAATAGCTATAGAGTTTCAGTTTGGAATAATGAAAATGATCTGGAGGTAGATAACCATGATAATTGCAAAACAATATGCATATATTTAATGACACCGAAGTATACACTTAAAAATTAAATTTAAAGTAATTAAAATGGTATATTTTATGCTATGTATCCTTTACGACAATAACAAGAAAATTCAACAAAATACCTTGATTGCGGGTTTTTTTCTTTTCAAGTCCTCTGAATAGAGAAATTCAGTTACTCCTCAAGTCCCCTCTCTTCAAGACCAATGTACATTCTGTAACCCCAGAAATTATAAATGTTAAGCTCCAATTGAAATATACATGTAAGTGACTTTTAAAAAGAATTCATGCAGCCTGAGAAAAAAATGCTTTTAAAGGCTGCCTCCTCTACAACACTCCAGAAAACAATAAATAAATCTTGTGCAGATGCACAGACATGATACAAACTAAAAGAGAGGAGTACTTTAGATATTCTTGGATTTTTTTCAGCAGAAAATAATGAATAGAATTATTTAGAACTACTTATCATTGACATAAAGACTTTATACTTAAAAGTCTGATCTTTGAACAAATGCTGAAAGAGAAAAATCACTTGGCAGAGTGTCAGTCACTCTTATACAGAATATGTTTGAATACAAGGAAATATTTCAATGCTCCATGATTTTGCTGAATGACTATACAATAATATTCACAAAGAAGAAAATATATTTGAAATAGTGGCCTAATGTAGATTAAAATAAGTTGTAACAAAAGATGTTGAAAATAGCTGAAAACTTTCACATTTTGGAAACATATGAAAAGTAAAATTTTGAATAAATAACTTAAGAATAGTTCAATTCATAGTGATGGGCAATAAATAGAATGTATGCATGGAAAAATTAATATCATAAGATTATATATAAACCAAGATAATAATCAGCATTTGAGATAAGAAATGTCTCAGGATTATATAATTTAGATTGTAGAATAACATGACCTATGTTCTCTCTATTGTCTAATTCCATATGATGCTCTTACTTTAGCTCCACTGAACTTCATTCAGCATGTTCTTTCTCTCTTGTAATTCATAGCAGGAAATTAAAATTTTTCATATTGAATGGCTTTTTCAGAGAAAAAAGTAATGAATTTTTTCCTTCTAAACAACTTTTTAAGTCTGAAATGTATTAATTGTGATGTCATGACTGTGGCTAATTTTCAAAAGTTATGGTGGTATGCCACAAACATTGCATTGATTATTTAATGTTAACCAAACAGTCTGTTAGCAGGATAATGTGTCGTGGCTTGTATATTTTCATGGGATATGTCCATTATTGTTTCAGTGTGTTCAATGTAATATATGTATTTTATGTTTTTGTAGATACTGTTTTTCCATTAAAATTTTAATGCCTATGTCTCAGGGAAGGTTTCTAAGTTGGTTCCCTAAAGCATAAAATCAACCTAAAACACTTTTATTGTAGAATGTGAATCTAAATGCACAAAGACAAGACAATTCACAAGTATGCTGCTTTACACAAGCAACTGAAATGGAGTATGATAATGAATATCTAACAATTGAACCAGTGACCCAATGACTCTTAGTTTGGTTTCCATTATGAAGTATCATCCAATGGTATTATTTAGCTATTGATTGCATCACATTATGTTCAACAGAAGCACAGTAACCACTATGAAAAACCAATAAGGATGTTCCAAAACAAGTACTTTGTAAAATGTATAAATGTTTCTCATAAATATAAAAGAGCTTAGACTGCAAAGACATAATTAAGAGGGTAGTATGCGTGGGAAAAAATGCTTTATCTTGTTACTGGGATTCTTATAAATCCAGTTAAAATATTGATAACAATATGCCCACAAAGGAAGCAGAAACTATAAATACAGGGAACAAACTGATGGTTGCCAGAAGGAAGAGGGGTAGAGAGATGGGCCAAATGGGTGAAAGGGAGTGGGAGATACAGGCTTCTAGTTAAGGAATGAATAAATCAGATGAATAGAAGGTACAGCATAGGGAATATAGTCAATGATATTTTAATAGTGTTTCATGGTGGCACACGGTAGCTACATTTGTAGTGAGCATAGCATAAGATATAGAGTTAATGAATCACTATGCTATATACCTAAAACTAATGTAATGTTATGTGTCAGCTATATTTAAAAAAAATAAGGCAGAAGCAACAACAGGAGATTTACCTAATTAAACAAAACATATCAATGACTTTTAATGTTGAAAACCAATATCATGGCCTTTGTGCAGATAATAGATGCCCATTTTACACACGGTAGGAATATTGATGAATTCATGTACAAACCAATAGTTACCTTAAATATATCATGTATTCAGAAAATTTTTTTTTGATAAACTAAAAATTTTATTGTGAGTTTTGGTGATGACTACAAAAGATAAATAATATCTGCATGCCAATCCGTCTTCAATCCAAAGAGAGTAGTGGAAATTAAAAGTAATGATCTAATTTTGGTTCAGTATTGTAGTAAATTTTGAAAACTTTAACAGGAATTAGTCTCTTTGTATAATTTTTAAACAACCAAAGAGAAAAAAATGGGCAGGAACCACAAGGTTTGTCATTTCCATTCTAAATTTAACTGCATATTAAGCCAAAATGAGATAAAAAGCTATGATTTTATTTGTTTTAGGTAAGGATATGGAAAATATTTCTTCATGAAACTGATAATGCCAGCAAAGCCTACATCTTTAACTATAAAATCTTTATTAAGCCAACACCAATTAATAGCCTTTAGTTAACAGTCATAACATCATATTTACACATAGAATGAGAAATTTTCCAAACTAAAATTTGAATATTTAGTACAAGATAATAAGTTGTTAAGGATAATAGTTGGCAAATGTGCAGCTTTGGAATGTGTTATGCCTCTGGTCCTAGTGTATAATTTAATCTTAAGCTTTAAGAAGAATTAAATCCATAATTCCTTATTGCATGTTTCATCTCCCATATGGAATAGTTTCTGCTATTTTAGGATATTTACAAATCTTTGATGGAATTTTCAATTTAATCCAGATAAAGAAGAAGAAAAATTTAACTGTTGATATATGTAACTTGATTTACAACTTAAACCATTTACCATGGAACAAGTCATTTGTGCTAAGTTGGAAAACTACAAATTTTGTCATTTCTCAGAGTGTTACTTAAAAAAACTACTATTTTCTAAAATGATGGATTTTATTGCAGTTATTAACATTTACCAGTGTCCAGTGATGTTATTTATATTACATTTCATGGGCTAATGTGTACCAATGTTGATAATTTGAAAATTTTCCTCTACAATATGTATATACTCCTTCTGGGAGAATGAGGGGTCTATGTGGGGAAACACCAGTATGTGTATGTGTTCAATCTTATATCTTAAAATATTTCTTTAAAATGGCAATATTGAGGGGTGCTTGGGTGGCTCAGTTAAGCAACCAACTTCGGCTGAGGTCGTGATCTTGAGATCTGTGAATTTGAGCCCCATGTCTGGCTCTGTGTTGACAGTTCAGAGCCTGGAGCTTGCTTTGGATTCTGTCACCCTCTCTTTCTGCCCCTCCCCTACTCACGCTCTGTGTTCCTCTCTCTCTCACAAAAAATAAACATTAAAAAATGTCATGGCAATATTTGATCCATTAATTTAATGTTTTAATTAGATTGCAACTCTTTAAGTATATCTGAAGTGTGTGACAAGCTTTATTTACATACAAAGTGGAGATGTTGTGTGCTCAAAATTTTCAAAATCAGGATTGACTGAATGCAACAGGAGCCTGCATAATTCATTGAAAAATGTACATCACCAGTAATATTTTCTTAGAAGGCTCTGATTTCTAGGAAGTTGACCAGCTCAGGGACTTATTGGTTCTCTCATAATGTCAGAACAATTTCTGACATTCACTTAGAATGGAAGCTATTTAGGAAAAGATGCTTTCTGGGATTTGAACATTATGACTTTCTTTAATGCACTCCCACTCTTTTACCCAAGTATTTTCTCTGTATTATTTCAGAGATGAAATTAGTGCTATTGTCAAGAGTTCATAACTGAAGTGCCATTGTTATTCAGTGTTTATATTATACCCAAGACAATGATGAAAGCTGAACTAAAGGTCAATGCACAGTAGGTGAGAATACACACACACACACACACACACACACACACACACACACACACACACACCTGGCAATTAAAGTTAGAAGCACGTAGTGACAAAACTGTTTCTTAGTGATGAAGTATATACAGCAACTGAGTGTAAAAATCCAAAGTGATAGTGACAGAAATTAATTTTGTTTATATCATGGGCATTTATGGCAATCACAGCACTAGGCAAGTTCATAGAGTCACAAAAATTGAAAACACGAAGGACTTATTAAAGCCATCAAGTTCATCTCATAGCCATTGAAAGCTTGTTTAGGGCAAGAATGATGGATGAGTCTTATTCTCAGTCTTCTCTAGTTTGGGATATTTTGAGAAGCAGGAATTTTGCTGTTCCTCATTTCAATTCATTACAATCTTGACCGAACACATCACTTTTCATCCTAAACATGCCCCATGTGTGTACTCGGAGCTCTACAAAAGAACGAAAAACAAAAACAAAAACAAAAAAACGAACATTGTCAATTTTGTCTTTCTGTGTGTGTGTGCGCCTTTGCATAGCTTTTTAGACAGTTGACATGGCCTCCCCATATCTTCCCTAACATTTCCTCCATTTTTCTAGGTCACCACAAAGGCCACCACTTTCATGAGACATTTTCTCATCTCTTCCATTTTTATTGTTTTATTTTTAAATTTGACTATTATTTTAAACTAATTTTAGACTCATAGAAAAGTGGCAAAAATAGTAAAAAAAAAGAAAAAAAACACACACAATTCCTTTGTATCTTTTTATTTTCTCCAGGCAAATGTTTTCATTAGCCATAGTACCATTATCAAAAGTAGGAAATTAATATCATTACAATACTATTTAAAAACTGTCCAGACTAAATGTTGTGAGTTGTTTCCACTATATTGTCCTTGTGTTGAATATCTGTCACTATATATATGACACTGGAATTTATGGAAGGAATCGAAGCTACAGATCATTTATTTAGGAGTCATAAACATATAAAGTATATAAAGTCATGGTTTTGGAGGATATCATGAAGGAAGTGAGTGCAGAATAAAAATAAGATACCAAAATACTAAATACTGGGGTGATGGGCACTAAGGAGGGCACTGGGTGTTATATGTAAGGGATAAATGACTGAATTCTACTCCTGAAGCCAATATTACACTACACATTATCTAGAATTAAAATAAAAAGTTGATACAAAAAAAAAGGACTAAATACTAAAGCCATCTGTCATTTAGAAACTGGGAAGGTGAAAATTCTCAAAGAGACAGGAAAGGACTATCTCATGAGTTCTGGTGTTTACATACAGAGAAATACTGACGGTTTAGGAAAGGATTGTTAATTGTGAGAAAGATACCCTTGGATACAAAATGTGGTATTTGATCTTATTTATACAGAATAAAAGTAGAACGTTTGATTGTTATCAAGGAAGAAAAGACTGTTTAAGAATACAGACCCAGGTATGTCAGTAAATAATATTTTTGGTAACATGAACATAGATTTTTTTTTTTTAATTTTTCACAGTGAAATTAAAAAAAGCAAGATTATCAACTGAGACCACTGGGAAGGAGGTTGTGAAAATGACAGTATTTAATGTAAGTAATTTTAATGATCAAACTGTAATCTCAGAGGCTTAGCACAGGGAAAGGCTATTTTTTATTTACCAATTATCTGAATAATCTTGTTTAAACTAATCTACTGGGTGAATCTCTTCCAAATAGCTCTTGGAGCTAGTTGCCAATATTTGGCTACAGAGACTTCAACATGAGGCTTCATCTAGATTGGTATGGAGAAGGACCTTAAGTTCGTAACTGCCGTAATCTTCAAGTGATTCATAATTCCAATCACATTTCATTGTCAAGAATGAGTCACCTGTCTCCCCTCAACTGTGCCAAGGCCAAACAATATTGTTTAGGCCTATAACCAGGCATAGGAAATGGCTTCTGCGAGCCTCTACTTTATCTCTGCTAAGATAGTATTGAAGGGTTGAGGAGAAAAAATAGTGGGTAGCATATTATTTTAAGTCAATGTGGAAAGTAAAAATTACTAGATATACGAAAACTGCTGAGCAGAATGAAATTTTCCTTGAGATTTATAGTTTTAAAGTTAGAGTATTAACATGGTTTGATATTGGTTCTTAAAACTATGGTCATGGTTTTAAAGCTAGAGTAGCAGTATGATACAGTAATATCTTCCTGTGGGGAACAGGAAGAGAGCTGGATGTAACCATTTGTTTTGGCTGGAAGTTTCTAGTAAAGAAAGGAAAGCAAAAGAGTTGAAGGAATAAGTAAAGGAGTGATAATAAAAGTGATGATGGAATCCAAGGGAAGAATGTAGGAATAGAATTCTATAACAATAAAAGTACTGTAGAGTTAACAGATTGATGGTACCATTGTGAGGTAAAAAAAAAAAAAAAAAAGGTTGTGTCAGACATCAGAGGCAATGGGATAGAAATGCAGGAGTTGTGGTCCAATACTGAATGGCTTATAATTGGACAATGAGTGGGGATTCAAGCTCAAGTTGAGGATCATTGGAGGGGCATCTGGGTGGCTCAGTTGGATGAGCCTCCCACTTCGGCTCAGGTCATGATCTCATGGTTCATGGGTTTGAACCCCACATTAGGCTCTGTGTTAACAGCCAGCTCAGAGCCTGGAGCCTGTTTCAGATTCTGTGTCTCCCTCTCTCTCTGACCCTCCCCTGCTCACACTCTCTCTCTCTCTCTCTCTCTCTCTCTCTCTTTCTCTCAGAGATAAATAAAACATTTAAATTGTTTTTTAAAAAAGGAGAGGATCATTGGAGGGGAAGATATTGAGAGTTCTCAAGTATAAATTATGACAGGAGAAATCAAGTGGTCATGAAGTTATGAAGAGGAATAAACTGGGAACTGCAGATAACCCTGATTTTCAAAGGACTTTCATGTTTTATAAGCTAGAAAGGGTTATCCAGGAGTGACAGGGATGAAGAAGATGCCTATTCTGCTGCGAAATAGTGATATGTTTGAGAGGTAAAGCAGCATCAGCGGGGCATGGCAAGGGAAGCCAAGTCTCAGGGCACAGTGACAATTTTGTTTTTAAGACAGTAAAGGAAAGCTGTAAATAAGGAATTTTGCCTATGAAAAAGCATGAGTTTCAATGGACAAATAAAAGATTCATTTTTGTCCCGGAAAGTTAAATTGGGTCAGATGAAGGGATTTGCTGAGTTATTTCAGGAAGAGAGGCTTGTTGATGAGGGATGATATTAGGGAAGTAATTAATTCCAGCAGCTTTAATCAGTTGCCTGTTAGTTTGTATCTCTTCCCAACGATCCCTGGAGCACAATCCCTTTGGTGAGACGGTGGTTTACCCTCACAAAGCTACACGCATGGACACCTGCTTACACACAAAACAAGCAGACACTCCCTGGGATATAAATTGCATGTATAAATAACATCTGCAAGGCCAGAACGTAAATCAATAAAAATTCCAAATGCATCATTAAGGCTAAAATATTTTGATAACCAAAAGGAAGAAATTAATTTGTGTAAGTATTATAGGATCTTTCCTGTGTATTTTTGTTTTTGCCAATGGTCTTTATTGTGAAGGAAAATGAATTATTACCTAAAATCAAGTGAGTGCTCTTTTTTTGTTATAATCATCAGTATTTGGAAATACTAAGGGTTCCTCACAGTGATTTAAAACCTAGGAAATTATAATATTCTTGTTAAATTTACTAACTGTGGTCATAGCCCAAAGGAGAGACAACTTTGTTTCAAATAAGTAAAGGACTGACATCACATATATACAATCAGGGCTTTAATTAACATTTGTGCTAATTGAGCTTTACTAATTGAGATGGTGAAATATTGTAGAATAATTAGATAAGATATTAATAAAAACATACCCATATTTTGACAAGATTTAAATCAACCACTTACAGAATGGTGCCCTAGGTTTTCGTGGTAGTAATCATGGCCGGTCTTCCTTCCGGGTATAATTGGCTTTGCTAAAATGTTTGTTTTCAACATGCAAATGGGTCTAACATGAAGGTATAATAGGGAACTGTTTGAACAACGTGAGAATTTTGTATCCACTTATGTGCAAACTCATCATGACAAGCACTAGGTGAACACAGAAAGCCGTACTCATTGAGCCACATGGGGATTGTCCAACTACACACCCCTTCCCACACCGCCACCAGCTTCCTCCATTCACTGCCTGTGTTAGAACTTTACATCCTGTTCCCAGTAACTCTTTTTCCATTGCTTTGCAATAACCCTTAAGCTGTGATCTTTCTAACTCTCAGTTCCACATGGAAACCTTAGATCTGTTTCAGAGGTAGAGTGCCACTGTTTCTTGTAGTATTTATAAAATGTTATTACTATTTTTATTCAGTGCCTTAGTTATGGGGTTTTTTAAATTATGCATCACCAATGAAGTTTTTGACTGCTGTTACCCTAACCTCATTTCTTTATATAAAGTCTGTGGGTTTTGTTCATGACTGTTAAACACTTTTTTAATGTTTATTCATTTTTGAGATAGATACTCAGAGTGTGAACAGGAGAGGGTCAGAGAGAGATGGAGACACAGAATCCAAAGCAGGCTCCGGCCTCTGAGTTGTCACCCAGAGCCTGATGCGGGGCTTGAACTCACAAATGGGGAGATCAGACCTGAGCCGAAGTTGGACGGTTAACCAATTGAGCCACCTAGGCACCCCTCTTCATGATTTTTTTTAAATGTTTACTTATCATATTTTGAGAGAGAGAAAGAGAGAGAACATGAGCCAGGGAGGGGAAGGGGGGAGAGGCAGAGAGAATACCAGACAGGCTACTCTCCGTCAACACAGAGCCCAACATGGGGCTTGATCCACAAACTGAGATCATGACCTGAGTTGAAATCAAGAGTTGGATGCTTAACTGACTGAGCCTCCCAGGCACCCCCATGATTTTATATAGTGCAGTTATTTGGGGAAAGAACTAGTTATTCCAGAAATTTCTATCCCTCAGCATCATTTCAGTGGGATAGGTAGGATCTTGTGACTTAATTTGGCTACTGGGCTGTGAGCATCAGTAACATGTAACTTGTGGGAGAAAGTACAAAATTGCAAGCAAACAGCCCTCCAACTGTTCTCAAGCCCCCTTCCCCACACACAACACGGGAAGAAAAATGTTCTACACTGCAGCAGCAGGATGGTGGGGCCTCTGTCAGCAGCTTCATTTTGTCTCTGAGTGAGGGACATTTTCTTTCAAGAAATTTTGGAACAGCATCAGACTTTATATGAAAGAAAAATAAGCATTTATAATGTTAAGCTATTGAGATTTTGAACTTGTCTCCTATTAAAGCATAACTATAGCATTTTGACTTTAAATCAATTGTATGAGCTTGATGGACAGAATGTTTCACCATAGGCTAATTTTTTAAGTTTATATATATATATATATTTTTTTTAATTTTTTATATTTTTTTTAATTTTGAGACAGAGAGCTCATGTATGCACATGAGTCAGTAATGGGGCAGAAGGAAAGAAAAGAGAATCCCAAGCAGACTGCATCATGGATTCGGGGTCTGACATGGGGCTCGAACCCTTCCACTGTGAGAATATGACCTGAGGCAAAATCAAGAGTTCAACACTTAACAGACTGAGCCACCCAGACGCCCCTCACCATAGGTTTATTTGGGAGATTTTAATATTTGCCTTTATTAATTGTATCTTGAATGTGCATGAGGTACTCTGTATCAGAGGTGTTCTGATGTTTATTAAGAACATCACAGTCAATTAAGTCTCCCCAGTTCTGCCTTTCCAGAGCCCTTGTCCTTGCTTTTAAAGCACTTAATGAGAACCAGATCGGTCATCCTAAGCAAATCACTGGACTGCTTATAGGTCAGGAATGAGGAAAATTATTTTATTTTGTTTATAACGAAAAGAAGCAGCTGTCTCTCTCTCTCCCTTCCCAAGAGTCTACTCCTTACTCTTGCTCTTCAGTATAAGTATAAAACTAATGTCTCACCGGGATCCAGATAGTCTCTAGTTCTGCTTCATCAGCCAGAGATGTCTCTAACTTCCTGACTTCATTGCTCCTGAAATGCAAATATCCAGAAAGATAGCAGATCCAGTCATCCTGGCACTTTGGGAGTTTAACCTAGGTGCCTCCTCTGAGATGTAACCTTGGCCCCTCTCCAAGATAAAAGAAGTTTTATTATCCCTTTGGATAAAAGTAATTAACGAGACAAATGGCTACAGATAGAATTCCCATGGTTTGTGAAGAATCTCAGGAGGCTGGGGCTTTTTACAGAAAACACTGAGAAATCCAGGAAAGTTTATTTCCTCATACATATTAGTGCAGCAAAGAGTGTGCCTCCTTTTTTATTGCCTGTTAGCAGATCACCACAATTAATTTTAGGGCCCAAATTGACTTTTATACTTGCTTCTGACAAAGTTGACAAGTTATGTTTTCACTAAAATGGGATTAATAATTTTGTGCTCCAGATAAAAGCAAACACTATTAAGAAATTGTTCCTATGTTTTCAAAGAATAACTTCTGGTTTCTGATTTAATATATAGAGATAACACCTTTAAGACACAAACTTTGGGTCAGATACTGTTTTACATTTATATTATATTTACTTATTTATTTCCCACAACCCTACATTTAAGTCTATATGAAATAGGATATGCACTTTATGTGATATAGAAAGTATTGGCTTGCACAATTATAGAAACTGATGTCGAGTTCAAGTGACCAAGCAGAGCAAGTAGATTGTCCCCTTCTTCATCCCTTTGTTCTGTCAGGTCCTCAGTGCATTGGGTGATGCCCACCCACACTGAAGGGTGCAATCCCCTGTACCCAAAATGTTGATTCTGTTTTGGAAATAGCCTCATTCGCAGACACATCAACAAATACATTTAAACATATTCCTGGGCATTCAATGATCCAGTCAACTTGACACATAGAATTCACTATCAAAATAAGTATGAAAACACTGAAGATAGATTCTACATGATAACAACACAACGAGTTTGGGTTTGTCTAAGTCCATGTGAGCTGCTACAATAAAATGCCTTAGTCTTGGTGGCTTAAAACAACAGTTATCATTCACAATGCTGGAGGCTGAGAAGTCCAAGATTTAGTGTCTGCTGAGAACCCTTTTCCTGGTTTGCAGACAGCCACCTTGATACTGTATCCTCTTCTGACAGGAAGAGTGGGGCCCTAGTCTCTTCTTCTTATAAGGACACTCTCCATTCTTGAGGTCTACACTCTTATAAACTCATCTAAACCCTCCCAAGGAACCTACCTCCAAATATCATCACTGGGAATGACTTTTGGGTGGGTCACAAGTATTTAGTTCATAGCAAGGTTAGAGATGGTATAGAGAGGTAAGAATGTGATCACATAACATGATTATGGGACAAATATAAATTAGTATAGGATAATTATAAATTTATTTTTAAATAAGAAATTGGGGAAGAAATTAAAAATCAATATGTATATAGAAATTAATATATAAGGTCAACTTAAGAATCATCTCAAGGTGCTCCTGAGTGGCTCAGTCAGTTAAGCGACTGACTTTGGCTCAGATCATGATCTCATGGTTGGTGGGTTCCAGCCCTGCTTCGGGTTCTGTGCTGACGGCTAGCTCAGAGCCTGGAGCCTGTTTCAGATTCTGTATTTCCCTCTCTCTTTGATCCTCCCCTGTTCACGCTGTCTCTCTCTCTCTGTCTCTCTCTCTCTCTCTCAGAAATTAAATTAAGAAAACATTAAAAAATAAAGAAATAGAAAGGATCATCTCAAGAATATTTTTTTTTTTTAATTTCTGAGAGAGAGAGACAGCATGATTAGGGGAGGGTCATAGAGAGAGGGAGACACGGAATCTGAAACAGGCTCCAGGCTCTGAGGTAGCTTGTCAGCACAGAGCCTGACATGGGGCTTGAACCCACGAACCGTGAGATCATGACCTGAGCCGAAGTCGGACGCCTAACCGACTGAGCCACCCAGCCACCCAAGAATAAAATTTAAATATACAAATATGAAACGAGCAAATAAAAAATTAAGAAAGACAAAAAAGTAAATTGCAGAAATGCTTTTCATAATAATAGCGTTAGAAAACATGACTTCAGGGGCGCCTGGGTGGCTTAGTCGGTTAAGCGTCCGACTTTCGCTTAGGTCATGATCTCGCGGTTCGTGGGTTCGAGCCCCGCATCCGGCTCTGTGCTGACTGCCAGCTCAGAGCCTGGAGCCTATTTCAGAATCTGTATCTCTATCTCCCTCTCTCTCTGACCCTCCCCTGTTCACGCTGTCTCTCTCCTAGAAATAAATAAAAAAATATTAAAAAAAAAAAAAAAAAGAAAACATGACTTCAGATGGATGAAATACTGGACTAAATTATTAAATATAATAAATATAAATGTTTTAAGCTCACTGTTAAGAAAGGAGAGACTCAAAGCTTGGGCTATATCAAACAAGATGCAATCAGAGAATTTCTGTAAGAGACAAATTTAAAAACAAAGGACCCATAAATGATGGAAAATGTGTCCATGAACTATTATGCCAAAATAATGCTGTGGTGGAATTTTAAATTAAAAAAATTAAGACGAGGGGCGCCTGGGTGGCTTAGTCGGTTAAGTGTCCGACTTTCGCTTAGGTCATGATCTCGCGGTTCGTGGGTTCGGGCCCCGCGTTGGGCTCTGTGCTGACTGCCAGCTCAGAGCCTGGAGCCTGTTTCAGTCTGTGACTCCCTCCCTCTCTGACCCTCCCCTGTTCACGCTGTCTCTCTGTCTCCTAGAAATTAAAAAAAAAAAAAAAAAAAAATTAAGACGATAAAAAAGAAAGCCCTCAAAATGGGCAAAGAGGAAACCCATTCACCAAAAATAGGAAAAACAAGAAAGTATAATCACCATGAAAATAGATGTGCCAAATAAAATATCCTCCAAACACATCAGGCAAATGAGCAAACATAGGGAGAAGTAGAAAGACATAATTGCAAATTTTAACCTAGCACTCTCAGTTGTGGAGATAGGAAGCAGGCAAAAACAAGCAATTAAAAAGATTTGAAAAATAGGACTAATTACTTTGAAGTTATTTTTTTGTGTCTATCTCTGTCACATCTCTCTGTGTGCATTCTGTTCAATAAGAAATAATCATAACAGGGGCGCCTGGGTGGCTTAGTTGGTTAAGCGTCCGACTTTCGCTCAGGTCATGATCTTGCGGTTCGTGGGTTCGAGCCCCGCGTCGGGCTCTGTGCTGACTGCCAGCTCAGAGCCTGGAGCCCATTTCAGTCTGTGACTCCCTCTCTCTCTGACCCTCCTCTGCTCACCCTGTCTCTCTCTCTCTCTCTCTCCTAGAAATAAATAAAACATAAAAAAAATTAAAAAAAAGAAAAAAAAAAAAAGAAATAATCATAACAGATTTCTCCACCAATAATATTACTTCTGGGTGAAGTTCATCTAAAATGCTATCTTCTTCAAACTAGAGAGCTCCTAATGATTTATATACTTGAGATCCTAAGAAACTGGGGTGATACTTTTCCTTTCAAGTCAATCTAATTAATCACAATGACAGCAATCAGGTAAAGGCTTTGAAGCAAAGGACATGTATTACGTAGCCACGACAACCAAAACAACAAGAAAGAAGGTCAAAATACTTAAGAATGATACACAGCTCCTTCTGATATGATGATTATTTAATGTATTTGGTTCTGAAATACCTGAGTATTACTTAAAGAGTTAACTTTGTTAGAGTGTTTCAAGCTCTCTCTCTTAAATAAAAAGATATATAAAAATAACCACTGGCAATATAAATTTTAATCCCAAGGAATTTGGGTACATGATATCCCTCCTCAAAAAAATGCAGATTTTAATCTTAGCATAAAAAAATGTTGCTTGGCATCTGTACTTTTAAAAACAGTGATTGCTTATATGCATGGCAATAGATAGGATTCATGTTTCTTCCTTATTTTTGACTTCTTTTTGACTTGGCTCCAGTTAACCTTTGCAACTTGTTCAATGAGAAACTCCAGTGAACTATATCACCATACACAATTAATGGTTGAAAGGTCTATAATAAATGAAAATGCCACCACTGCTTAGCAATTAGCTTATGGATCATCTCCAACCACTTAGAACCTCTTCCGTCTGCCCCATTTAAACATGCTGGGTGATTTAAATTATACTTAAAGCGAGCAGCAATATTCAATTACCAGTAGGTTCATTGTGTGGAATTGTCACCATTATGATTAACAGCCCTTATGAAAAACAATTAATTTGGTATCTCGTTGCTAGGTCAACTATAAAAGCTAATTCCCTTGAGGAAAAAATTATGTTTATCAGTACATACCCTTTTATAATGCTTTGATCGAGAACATTAAGATGATCCCTTTAAGACGTTGCAGAACTTAAATGTGAAAATATATCTTCAACAGTGATTTCGGGGAACAAAAAAGTGCCATTTATTTTTCTTGATAAAAGAACATAGCGACAGGTAAGGGAAAACAAAAGTTTCAACTTATGCAGATATTAGATATATTTTCTCATCTTTTAAATCTATCTTTGGGAATTCAACTACTCACATTAGAGGGAGTCATGACAGCTAGACAAAGACATTTGACTTCTTATAAAGAGTTCAAGTATCAAGGAGAGAGATTTCATTTCAAACACAGTAGCATAAAAAACAAGGAATGATCTCATACGACTAAACCACTGAGATAAAAAGAAACCAAGCAACTGCCAGTCTTTTTCAGCAAATGTTCTCAATAGGTATTATGAAAGAAACATTCTTGACTTATTTATAATCCCTTGGATGAGTGAAAGAAAACACCACTATGTGTTTCAAAAAAAAAAAAAATCACTCTCTATTAGTATTTATACTCTTCCCTGAAAGACATAAGATTTCATACCATTATGTTCTGTGAAGCCCTTGGAATCAAGCCAATGAATTGGATGGCGATGGTTTTATAGTGGTTGCATTTGTTATAATTATGTGTGTATTTATTTTATTTGTAGGCAGTTATACCTACAAATTGAGGTAGGCAGTCTCAATGAGTCTTTTTAGGCAATGTCTTAACCTCCTTTCTAGTCTTCATTTATATTCCAAAATTATTGTCCAATCTTGTTACTTAACCTTTTACAGTATATCTCCATCAGGACTAATTTTCCCTTTCCATTAATTAAATTCTTTATCTGGGTCCATACAAAGGTTTCTTGCATCATGCATTGTTATTGCTCTGGGTTTCTTATGTATCTTGACAAGAAAGAAAGAGAAGGAAAGAAAGAAAGAAAGAAAGAAAGAAAGAAAGAAAGAAAGAAAGAAAGAAAGAAAGAAAGAAACCTTGAAAATTCATAAAACTATGCAAATGGAAAAACCCTGAAGGACATTGGATTTATTTATTATATAAATGACTGTCTAAAAACACTTTTAGGGAAATTTTGTGATTGTAGTTTCACATGGCAATTTGTTGTCTGTCATGATCTTATTGAACAATTTAATCACAAGAATATGCCAGAATCTTCTCTTTGTGTGCCACCATCACCCTATATATGTTTTTATTTTGCCTTTCCACAACACATTGTAAAATCATCTGTGAATCATTCTGTATCCTATTAGGAGTACTTAAGAATAGTAACTTTTTATATATATATTTTTTGTTTTCTCAAGTTTTTTTTTTTAATTTAAATTCTAGTTAGTTAACATAAAGTGTAGTTTCAGGAGTAGAATTTAGTGATTCATCACTTATATATAACACCCAGTGCTCATCCCAACAAGTGCCCTCCTTAATGCCCATCACCCATTCAGCCCATCCCCCCCCCCACCTCCTCTCTAGCAACCCTCAGTTTATTTTCTATAGTTCAGAGTCTCTCATGGTTTGCCTCCCTCTCTTGTTTTTCCCCTTCCTATATGTTTATATGTTTTGTTTCTTAAATTCCGCATGTGAGGGACTACTTATGGCACAAAGCTGTAGTCATCAATACATGATACTGGCACAAAAACAGACACATAGATAAATAGAATAGAAAACAGAGAAATGGGCCCATAACTATATGGTCAACTAACCTTTGATAAAGTGGGAAAGGAAAGAATATGTAAAAAATATCCAGTATCCCAAGAATATCCAATTCAACAAATGGTGTTGGAAAAACTGGACCGCCATATGCAAAAGAATGAAACTAGACCACTTACTTACAGCATACACAAAAAGTAAACTCAAAGGGGAATGAAAACCTAAATGTGAGACAGGAAACCATCAAAATACTAGAGGAGAACGTAGGCAGCAGTCACTTTGACATTGGCCATAGCAACTCTGTACTAAACACGTCTCTCTGGAGGCAATGGAAACAAAAGCAGAAATGAACTATTGGGACCTCATCAAGATTAAAAGCTTCAACCACAATGAAGGAAGCAATCAACAAAACTAAAAGGCAACCTATGGAATAGAAGAAGATATTTGCAAATGACATCAGATGAAGGGTTAGTAGCCAAAGTCTATAAAGAAGTTATCAAATTCTAACACTCAAAAAACAAATAATCCAGTTAATAAATTGGCAGAAGATGTGAATAGACATTTTTTTCAAAGAAGTGAATGGTTTTATAGTTCCTATTTTATTTAGTATATGGCCTACAAATATTTGCTAACAATAAATGAGTAAAGTCATAACTGATATGTTATTTATTTTATTCAGCAAATGTATTGAGAACTGAATTGTTCTATGAGATGTAGACACAGTGATAAAATATCATGGTTCAATAATACTGTCTGACAATACTTTCTACTGAGAATACTGGTAAATCTGAAAATCCTTATCAGTATGATATAATAAGACTCAGAAGCCACATGGCTCACTCATAGGTAAATTAGTCTGAACAAAAGCCAAAAATAGATTCTCAGGTATTTGTGGATATAAATCAAACAGGAATCGCATTATGTAGGTTATTTAAATGAAAAAAATCTAAAACAAAAAAACCAATCACTTTCTCTAATCTATATACAACTTTATGGCTTATAAAGTATATTTGGGAATGATGTTTTTTGATGCTCTAAACATTGCAAAAATAGTTTGGTGTGCTCTACACAATTTGTAGTCAAAGGAAGTAATTCCCCAAAATTTAAAGGACATCTACAATTTGGCACAGAAACTTGAACCAAGAAAATTTTACAGCCTGCTCAAAGTACATTTCTTTCATAGTGGCATCAGCTTTATCTGGGACCTTATTGGACACGCAGAATCTCAGACCTAAGACCAATAGGATCAGACTCTGCCTTTAAACATGTTTCTCAGGTGATAAATATCCATGTATAATATAACATTTGAGAAGAGCTGGGCTAATTCTCTTCATACTGTAACATACCTACCATGACATCAACTTATTAGACGTTATATAAAATGTTGTGACATTTCTAGAAATAGCAAAGATTGTGGGTTAAAATGCAAATCTGCACAACTACAGCCTGGTGGGCAAATATTATTTGGGAGGGTTTGTGCTACTTGTTTTACAAAGTGTTTGTATTACTTGTTTTGGGGTAGATTAAGAGGCTTCAAAATGAATGACAAAATATAATGCAGGGAAAAGTTAAGGTTCAGTGTTTTGATGAATTGAGTATATAAAACTAAGTCTAGAATTACAGGTTTATGTAATTTGTGAACTCTTAAAGATACTGAATGCAGCTTCCTTCCTTTCTGTAATCACGGTGCCTAGCAAAGCAACTATATTTATTTGAAGAGAATTTGCTAATTGTGACAATTAAGTAAAAACACAGAAATGAAAGAGTGTCAGAGAATATCATTCTGTAACATACATTAGAAACCGTAATGCACGTGATTGCCAGATCGCATTAGACTTTTGCATGTCTTACCAAAGATAGAATACACCAAAGAAAGGAGATAATGTTTAAGCCAGGAAATAAAAGATGACAAGGCATGCATAACTGGAAGGACAGGAAATAATATCCAAGGTACATAAGATAACTCTTTTCAGAACTGTGAAGATTATGATACATGCAGACACACACATTAAATATCATTTATTGAGTGTCAGGTAATCAATCTTTATTTAGAAGTTGATCTCTCACTTGGAATACTATCTCATCTGTATATTTTTAAACAATCCTCAGGGCACCTGAGTGTCTCAGTCCATTAAGCTAAATCATGATTTCAGAGTTCGGTTAGTGAGTTCAAGTCCCGCATGGGGCTCTCTACTGACAGCTAGGAGCCTGGAACCTCCTTCAGATTCTGTGTCCCCCTTTCTCTCTGTCCCTCCCCTGTTCATGCTCTGTCTCTGTCTCTCTCTCTAAAAAATAAACATTAAAAAATGTTCTTTAATAATTAAAAAAAACAACTTTTAGAGATATGCTTATTATTTCCATGTGCCAATTTGAGAGATGAGAAAACAGAATTAAAAGATTTTAAATAACTAAATGACTGTACACAAAAAAATGATTGAGCTGACCATTGATCCTAGATCTGTCTAAACACCAAAAGCCTCTCTTTCTCTTACCAAACAACTTCCAGTTATGCATCATATAAATTGTAAGTCGTATGGAAGAGTGTAAGGAAGACAGATTAACCCAATACATCCAAACATTTCTCAAAATCAACAAAAAGTATTTGTAAAACTTTTCTCCTTTATCTTTAAAAATTGTAAATAGGAAATCATATATCAAACTGAGTATTAAACATGAGTTTGTTATTTTCTCTACGCTGATTTCCTGTTATTTTGAAACTGGGGTGTTGATTATATATCACTTTACACATGAAACAATTGTCAACTAACTTCTCAGCATTTATTAATATAAAAAACATATGATTGTCACTTACTCATGAGGACACAAACAGAAATGGCATCCACTCTATTGTAAAATATACACATACGAAGAACTTATGTAGGTGGGTGAATGCCAGCAGAGTGAACAGACTGTCTATAAGCAATGTACTGATATTTATAAATTTGGTGATAGTTTAATTAATGCAATTGATATTACCAGTCAATACACATTATGAAAAAATAGAAAAGAAAAATATGTAGTATCCTAAAATACATACATTTCTATACAGATAAAGAAGACAAAAGAGAAGCAGTCCTGTAGCTAAGTTTTGACTCTGCGTGGTAGTAATCTTCATAAAAAACATGCTGACTACCATTTTTATTAATTCGCAATTGCAAGATGCCCAAATAGACACTATGGGATTCTTAGCTAATTGTTAAACCATATTTATATGCTTGGAAGACATAGCAAAGACTGTCTAGTCCACTTTCTTTAAGAAGATTGATTAAAAGATATCACTTATATGTATGTATCAATCAATAGTATCATGGATCTCAAGGCCCCTAAATGATTATTAGGCAACTGTTTGCCTTTAAGACCAAATCATTTAGTTAAACTCAATAAAATTCTTTAATATTATGGTTAAATATTTTAAAAAATAACATCTATTTGCTTTTAAGCCTCAACATTTTGTGTCAACATTTTAAAATACTTATTTTGTAGCTTTCTTTTTCAATATCACACTTTAATGTAAGAAAGACTAAGAAGACACCCTTAATTTCAAATAATTGATCATTATATATTAAAGAAAAATCACAATAAAATTAAATACATTTTTTTACAATGGAAAAGAAAGGGAATGTTTACTCTGGAAATGTGAAGAGAATGAGAAAAGTATGTTGTGGATGAAAGACTTATACAAGGATGCCTATAAACTGCTAACAGTGAAATTGTGCTGGACTGAGGAGACTCAGTACAGATAAATATACAAACATCGTGTATAATTTATAGAATTCTGTAATTCATGTTTTCTTTCTCTTGGAATTCTCAGAAAAAAATTAAGAATGTTCATATTTTTGAATTTTACTAGGAGAGGTTAGGACCCAGATAGAGAATTCAATAGTGCTTTTGGAAAATTAGACTTATTATTATCTGAATAATATCTTTTTTGTAGTCAAATCATATCCAATGGTTTTTGTTTGTTTGATTGATTGCTTTTTACTATAGTCTAATTATTTTCAATATCATCTAAGATGTGTTATTTTCAACAATGGACTCCTGGAATTTTATTGTGGCTTAAGGCAACAAGGCAGCACAGTTTATTGATTTTTTAACTGCATGCAGAACATGCATTTACACTCTATTAATTAACCTAACAAAGATATTTGACTTAATGAAAACATTTGGAAATGTTTGTTGCTGCATTTGTTATCAACACATCATCCAGTGGGAGGACTCACTAAAACCAAATGATTGCTTGAAATGAGGCAGAACATAAATTGTAATATTTTATTTCAAGAACATAAATTACTTCATTTTCAAAGAAAATGTATCTACAGTGTAGAATGTATCTATGTTAGCCATGTCCTTTGTTTCCTGCATTGAGATTTTGACATCTGGAGCCTTATTGACCCCAGTGTTAGTAGTGGTAGTAGTACTAGTAGTAGTAGTACTAGTAGTAGTAGTAGTAGTAGTAGTAATAGCCCCTCCCGGGTTAGTCAGTTGCTAGAGATAGTAAACAACCCACCATGAGAGCACTTTTCAAATACAAACCAACCAGCCCAGAGTTCCTTGCCCAGCTACTCCTTTATCAAGTGCTCATACTCTGGGCATAATCCACTGGTCCTAATCACCCCCAACTAACCAGAAGACAGTCCCTATACTCCAGAGCCTACTGAAATTATTCAAACTAGCCATTACTAAACCTTCTTTCTCTGTCTCACTCATTCCTTCCCATGGAAACCACAATATAGGTCTTCACCATAATTACTCTCCTCCTCCCTGACCCCTGACTGACCTGGTGCCTCCCATGTGACCTCTTACTCAATGGAAGGTTCCTTACTCTTGAGGTCTGTGGACATAATAAGCTATATTTTCAATGACATTCACATCTCCTGATCTGTTGACCTTATCATGACTAAACAATAATAAAACCAATATTAAAAGAGTAGTGTGACTATATTTTAGGGGTTATAGAAATATATTACTCTATTTTTAAGTTTAAAGAGGTCCTAATGTTGTAACTCCTAAAGGAGTTTCTAATGTTGTGTTAATGTTGCTTTGTTTTAATAGAAATATTTAAGTAATTTTTGTTTGTTTTTATGCTTTTGGAGTGCTAAAAAGCTAAGTGAAAGATACATGTTAAAACTTTATTTCTTAAATTCTTAAATTACCCATATGAGTGAAATCATATGGTATTTGTCTTTCTCTGACTGACTTATTTCACTTAGCATAATACTATTCAGTCCCATCCAAGTTGCTACAAATGGCAGGATTTCATTCTTTCTTATTACCAAGTAGTATTCCATTGTATATATAAACCTAATACTCTTTAACTCCATTTAAGAAATGAAATGAACAAGGTAAGGGGAAAAGAGAGAGAGGGAAAGAGAGGCAAACCAAGAAAAAGACTCTTAACTATAGAGAACAAACTGATGGTTACCAGAGGGGAGGTGGATGGAGAGGATGGGTGAAACAGGTGATGGGATTAAGGGGTGCACTTGTGATGAGCCACAGGGCATTGTATGGAAGTGCTGAATCACTAAATTCTACACCCGAAACTAACATTACACTGTGTGTTAACTAAGTGGAATTTAAATAAAAACTAAAACAAACAAAAATTTTATTCACTTCAGATTAAGCTAAAATGGCACAGTGTATTACCATTTGAGGTCAAGAACACACAACATTGAGGATCTTATTTCTTTAAGCTTGGTGTCAGAGTTTCTTTTTTGTTTGTTTGTTTTGTTTTGTTGGTCTATTTATCTCTTAACTGCAACTTTTTTTAAATTTTTTAATGTTTTCTTTATTTCTAGGAGAGAGAGAGACAGTGTGAGCAGGGGAGGGTCAGAGAGAGAGGGAGTCACAGACTCTGAAACAGGCTGGAGGCTCTGAGCTGGCAGTCAGCACAGAGCTCAACGTGGGGCTTGAACCCACGAACCGCGAGATCATTACCTAAGCGAAAGTCAGACGCTTAACTGACTAAGCCACCCAGGCGCCCCAACTGTAACTTTTATCTTTATTTATATACTTTTCCTAAGAGTTTTCATCTCTTCTGTTACTTACTATCTGGTGCAAGTTCAAGAGAATTAGGCTATCATTGGACTTAAAATGAATGTATATCAGAGAGAATTCAATATCTTATACAAATTACCTTGGCTCACAACCTAGCCTAAGGAAGGTATCATTTAGCTGGAATAATTTACTGGTTACTAACTCTTAGTAGGTCTTAGAAATATTCAATTTTTTCACAGACAGTCATTTATGAAAGTGGTTAATAACATCTTGTGAGGCCTCATTAATTCTGAACTCTCAAGGAAAATTTATGAGTTTGCATTTTAAGGAGAGATACCTGTGAGCTCTAATTGTATTTTGTACAGTAAACAACATTGTAATATTCATGGTTTCTTCTGTCTTACTAAACATTTGTACTTCCGGTATTCATGAAAAAAATTTATCTTTGTCTAGAACTACCTCAATGTTTCTATGCTTTTGAATAAAATAGTTCTAACCACAGTAAAGCATTAGTGTTTATTATAATCATACATTTTTAAAGTCAAAAAGCATTTTGTTTTTACTATGACTGCTTTGGGTATCACTTTGGGTTTCCATGATGAATTGCAACATCTTCTCCTACAAAACATTATATTCCTTTCCTTCTTTCAGTAAGT
This sequence comes from Proteles cristata cristata, assembly GCA_017311185.1. Lineage (NCBI taxonomy): Eukaryota > Metazoa > Chordata > Mammalia > Carnivora > Hyaenidae > Proteles > Proteles cristata. The sequence continues at coordinate 2,310,765 of JAESUZ010002627.1, forward strand.
CAATATGTAACCCAAAGGGTATCCATAAAACTGAAGGATTCAAAGGTAGAAGAAGTCTCTAGAACCAAATGAAAATTGCCTCTTGCTCTAAAGTGGCCCCAAGTAACTGATACATATGGAATGTTTCAATGGTTGTTATTTATTCACTTAAATTTATTCACTTAAATTTAACCCTGAATCTTTGGATACAGATTCCTTCAGTATTGGATAATACTTATTGGATAATAAGAGGAATGCCAAGAGATACTAAATCTGGAGAACACACTTGGCATATCTTACTGAGATACATATTTTACTCTGAACTTTTTTTTCAGTAAGCATTTCAATTCACAAGTTATTTAAAAACACCACTGTTGGATTCCAGTTTCCCTTCTAACAAGTAAAGAGCTTGCAAGTCATTATTTCCACTCACAAGAAGAAGAAAACTGAACAAGTTGAAATACAATAACTTTCTTTAGATCCATCAGAGAATTGAGGTCATGGTGCAATTTCTCACCTTCTAACCTGGAGGTACAGACGAAATCAGAAAGTACAGGCCAGCTTACCTGAAGCAGAAGTCACTAGAGTGTCTGAACAGTGACTTTAATAAATTGCAGAAGCTGAATGTACACTAGCCTAAGAGTTAAAACCTTGTGCTTGGGGCGCCTTGGTGGCTCAGTCGGTTGAGTGTCTGGCTTCGCTCGGGTCATGATCTCGCGGTTCGTGGGTTCAAGCCCCGTGTCGGGCTCTGTGCTGACAGCCAGCTCAGAGCCTGGAGCCTGCTTCAGACTCTGTGTCTCCCTCTCTCTCTGACCCTCCCCTGCTCTCTCTCTCTTTCTCTCTCTCAGAAATAAATAAAACATTTAAAAAACAAACAAAAAAAACCACTTGTGCTTGCTTAGCCTAAGATGATGGCCAGACTTGAGTTTTACTACAAGAACCCTACCAAGTTCTCTAGATGAAGAGCAGAGAAAATCCTCTTCTGTATTATCAGGGAAGGGGGCGACTAATCATTTTGAAGTAAACCCCAACTGTTCTCCATAACAAAACCTTACCCAGAAAGAGAAAAGACCTCACCAAAGCTTTATCCCACTTGGGGGAAGGGAAATTACCCACCTCTAGGGACCTCTGGTCTGCCAATCCCACCTAAGCTAAGAAGAACTTGTGAAGGTTCTAAGACAGGGACACCAATCCATTGAACGACTGAAACCTAATCATGGGCTTACTGAATAATTTCCCTCCACCAGTATCTTAGTAGCTCTTCACCAGGGCTTCTGTATAATAATAGGGGCACACAGCTGAAAAGTGTTTCAAGGCGCACACTCTGTTGAACAAAGAAAGAGTACCTGGGGAAAACCAAAGACAACAGGAAGACAAGAAAGGACATGGAAGGAAATGGAAGGCTCTGACACCTATAGGTCCAGCAAACAGTAAACATAGCCTAACTCTTAGTCAGACAAACATAGAACTTAACATTAAAAGTCTATCTCTCTAGGTCCCTTTTACTTGATACATCATGTATAGCTTTCAGGAAAAAAAAATTCACAAGTCATGACAAAAGGCAAAATATACATATCTGCACATAGATACACACAAATACACATGAAGGCCACATGCAATTGGCTTTAAAGGAAATATTTTTTGATCTTGGAAATGATTTGAATATTTAGTATCACTTTCTAGAAATCACTTTCTAGAAATGTGGGGCAAAAGTAAAATGAGGGGAAAATATGTGGGTATTACTACATCCCTAAAAAACAAACCCAATCACTACATTTGTTTATTATTTTATTTTTTATTTAATATATTTGAAGAATACTTGGCAGATGTAAGCAATACATCATTCCATTTTAATTTATTGTGATTCAACATTTATGCCAAATCTTTTTGGAATAGTATGGGCATATAATTATTTAGTACTTTATAATTTATAATTTCTCCATCATCAGTGTAGTAATATAATGGATAGAAATAAAGTAAGACTCTCCATCAACACTGTCAAATGTACAAAGGCTGTAACATTACATATTTTGAATCTGAATTTCCATCTTAAATTTGTTTTTTGATGCAATATCCAGATATCCATCTTCCAGATAAACAATTTGGAACCTGGCAGTCAAAACCAGTCAGTGTTTTGAAATGCCTTTATTATAATGTTGTACAATGAGCATTAATATTTTTCATTTTCAGTTTTTCAAAAAGAACATTTCCCGTTCATTAAGGAAGATGAAAACACAAACTAGTCAGCTTGTTAAGTATAGCCATACAGTATATTGAAAAACACCTACTCTCTGCTTTCAACAGAAACACTGAATAATAGGCACTATTTGATTCCCTTGCTTCGTTTCATGGATGATAAAAAAAAAATATTTAACAGATTGAAAATTTCCAGTCACATTTTTATTTTCCTCACAGTTAAGTAGAGGCTACCACTAAATCAGCGTGTAAGGGAAAATAACAGTTTTTGTAGTTGTTTTGTTGATCTATTTTATTGTGTTTTTCTAAGAAGGTCAGAAAGGCTTCTCAATTGCAAAGTATATTTCCTAGAAAATAATGAAAGTCAAGCACAATTTTTCTAAGAATTTATTGAACAGCTTTATGCTGCTTATCATTATGCACTGTGCATAGAAAACTCAATTCTTTTCATTCTTCATCTCATTATCAAGGTCATATTCATATGTGTATATATATATATAGTCATGTCACAGATTATTATTTCAAGTATTTAAATGGCTTTGAGATTTTTGACATGCAGTAGTTAGAGTAGTTATCATAATACTTATTTGTGAATGACACGTTTGGGCTTTTAGTTGTCTTTGAACATGAGAAATTCTCTACCCTCATGAGGGCATCCATAACTTTCAATTTGCTTCTATACTTTCACAAATTAAGTATGGCCTCCACAAAGACTTCATTGTCTGTGGCCAAATTTGAGTTTAGTATGTCCCAATGAAGTACAGTTGTACTTTGAGCGTACAAATGAATTTTTAGATCATGGGGGTATCTCAGTTCTGGTGTCAGACAGACCTGAGTAAAATCCAAGATCTGCCATTTGAAAATTTTTCTTTCATAAATGCTGCAAATTTTTCAAAAGTTTTGAAAATATTTCTTAGCCCCAAGTCATCTGAGATTTTATGTTTCCTAAAATATAGATAAAGATCATGCCTTATAGAAATGTAGAGAAAGGGCTGGTAACATTTTTTGGAAAAGGTCCAGATAGTAAATATTTTAGGCTTCGCAAGCCACAAAGTTTCTATTGCAACTACTTAGCTTTGCAATTATAACACAGTAATGCACAAACAGATATGGTTTAGTTCCTATGGAAGTGTATTTATAAAAATAGTGAATCAGACATCCCATGGGATATAATTTGGTAATTGCTATCTATAGAAAAAAGCTGTTTGGAATTATGACAACTACCTCATACTTTTAAACATATGCTCAACGGAAAAAACAAAACAACACACACACACACACACACACACACACACACACACACACACACACATGCACCAAAAAAAGAAAAGCTTATAAAAGTAGACTATGTAATGGATAGTGGGGAAGAAATAAGTGCCAAGAAATGCCATGAGCATAATTATAGACAAAGAAAAGATTAGAAAAAAATAGGTTTGAAACATATATCACAAATTAGTAATTGTTTTAACAATTAAAGCATATCTACAACAAAAAGCAAAAGAACTATTCAGTAGAAAAATCAGCATATTATACCAATAGATGTTTCACAAAAATGAAAAAAAAGTGTTCCCTTAAATATACGAGAAACACTCATTTCATTCATTGTAATATTTTATTTTGCCAAATTACCAGTTTATTGGTATATATCAGTTTCTCATTTGTTTATAGTAAAATACATGTATATCTATATATATAATATATAGATAGATACTTACATACTATATACATTCAATCAGTCTTACAAAATGCTAAAGCCATAAACCAGGCTATGGATAAGCAAGCACTTCGATTTATTGTTGATTCAAAAATAAATTGGCATAGGGTAGCTGGATGGCTCAGTAGGTTGAGCATCATACACTTGACCTCAGCTCAGGTCATTCATGGTTTATGGAATCGAGCCATCAGTCTCTGCACTGAAAACAAGGAGCCCATTTGGGATTCTCTCTCCCTACTCTCTGCCCCTCCCCTGTTCACATTTTCTCCCTCCCTCTCTCTCTCTCTCTGTCTCTTTCTTTCTCTCCCTCCCTCTCTGTCTCTCTCTCACTGTCTCAGACACACACACACACACACACACACACACACACACACACACAATAAATAAGTAAACTATATAAAGAAATTAGTAGGCACAAAGCTGTTAGGGGAGATTGGGAATGTCTACCAATTACACTTCTAACAATTTAGCTCACAGATATAGTACATTAGCATAAAATAATGTATGTATTGTAGCTGAAATTTTATTTAGTGTTTTTGATTTTTTTTTGCTAATAACAAAAGTTTAGCAACACAAATATATTCTGTAAGTTATGTTACATCAATACAAGAGAAGACAATCATCTTAAAAACTATAAAAGCTTCCTCTTTATTGATATGGATAAATTTACAATACATAGTTGATTTCAAAGAGCAAGGAGTAATTTCAAAGATCAAGAACAGTGTGCAGAGAATACGCTTTTCTTAAAAATATAATAGAATATAATTATTTTTAAATAAATAAAAGTTATACATGTATATTTTATTTTATTTTAACATTTATTTATTTTTGAGAGACAGAGAGCCAGAATATGAGCAAGAGGGCCAGAGAGAGAGTGAGACATAGAACCCAAGGGAGGCTCCAGGCTCTGAGCTGTCAACACAGAGCCCAACGTGGGGCTCAAACCTATGAACTGTGACATCATGGCCTGAGCTGAAGTTGGACACTCAACCAACTGAGCCACCCAGACTCTCCTATTTAAGTTTCTTTTTTTTTTTTTAATGTTTTATTTATTTCTAGGATAGAGAGACAGCGTGAACAGGGGAGGGTCAGAGAGAGAGGAGTCACAGAATCTGAAACAGGCTCCAGGCTCCGAGCTGGCAGTCAGCACAGAGCCCGACGCGGGGCTCGAACCCACAAACCGCGAGATCATGACCCAAGCGAAAGTCGGACGCTTAACCGACTAAGCCACCCAGGCGCCCCTCCTATTTAAGTTTCTAAAGAGACTTATAATTGATAATAGGCAGTAATTACAAGATCAAGGGTGGAAGGAAGGTATTACTCTTCACTGATTACCTTTTAATTCTTATTGAAATCAAATTACAGGTTGGGAATCGGGTGACAGGAGGGCATTATATTTAATGGTTTAAATTTTAACATGTATTGAATTTAAATAATGTTAATATGTAACTGACTCAAAGTTAAATTAAAAATAAAAGTACATATATATTACGTATACAATTCATCAACATATCAAGTTAATTATTCGGATATCATAAATAAAGTCATATCTTAAATACTGATGTGAAGAAATTAAAAAATTGAGATGTTAATAGATGATAATTTTTGAATGGAACAATTAGGAATTCTACTGTACTGGAAATTTTCTCATACATTGTTTTGTAGCAAACAGATACCTTAAAAAATGAGCTCCTACATTCTGCCCCAAAGCCTAACTTCATAAATGGAATTGATAACGGAAGACAGATTTTATTCCACTAATTGGCCACAACAATAACATAAAGAACAAGGTTTTAGTCTATATTCTGGGAAAAAAAAAAGCCCATCTTATTTGACTAGTGACTAATAAATAATTTAGCTTAAATTTTAGGTTGTCTAGGTTATAAAGAAAATTAGCAAAGAGTATAGTTTCTTGCCAATACTAATAATTACTTGAAATGTTATTAAATAAAAGAAGAATAAATCATGATGTCTATTATCACTTTAATTATTGCAGCACATAAGGAACATCTGTGGTGGAAGAAGTAGACTATTGAAATTCCCAAACTGTGATTAAAATCTTAGCTCCATCCTGTGGGAAGTGCTGATTAACTTCTCTAGCTTACTTTAATAATTGATAACACTTTAAAAATATTCCTTTTGTCACAGAATCACAGTTAGATTTAAATGTATGATAAATATAGAAATGCTTATCATCACACTATGCACTCTGCAAGCATTAAATTAATATTAGTTGACTTTCTATCAGCATCTATATAAATATAAAAATGACTTTTTTATAAACCAGTCTTAGAGTTAGTATCCAATCAGAAAAGCAGATTGTATAAGCTGAGAGCTTGTTTGGGCATTTTTCTTTGACAGAATCCTTTACTTTTGATAAATATATTTCATTAAGTTTTATTTACTGATTATCAATTTCATTCCTTTCCAAAACATTTTTGAGAAATAGTATGAAGGGAGCCTGGGTCCCGTTTTTGAACTAAAAAGCATGGTGTTCCAATAGATACACTGACCTGAGATTGTAAAGCACCCACATATCATACTAATACTTTTACTAGAATCAATAGGCTTATATTTGAAATATTTTTTGCCACTTGAAATACAGTTTATTCTTGTAATTCTTAAATATAAATGTTTGTATAGTTTGCTAAAAATAATTGCTACAATAACAACCACGGCAAGAATTATATTTTCTTTTCCTAAATCAGAAAGCAAGTCTGATAAATGTCCCCTATTTATTCTCTACCTATACCCACCACCTTAAAATTTATATCCATTAGATAAAAATATATGACCTATATAAATATTTGACTCTATATAATTATGTAGAACCAATAAAAATATAAATATAAGCCAAATAATATTCTGTACAAAAAGTTCTGTCAATGTCAAAAAATTGAATTCTTACAATATGCCAGAATTAAATACATACAATATGTAATAATCAATAAAGCTGTTTGTTACTGGTGCATAAGTAGACAGAATTATGGGAAAGGAGAATCACTTTATAAATACACCGAAATTCATTCGCCAACTTAGGATATGTTTAAGGTATTAACCCAATATGTGGGAATAACTAAGCGAGGAATGACTAATTGGCATAGTGGGAAAAAAAATTAACCAAATCCATAACCTATGCAGCAAAACTCCAAAACTAACCAAGTATTTAAACTAAAAACGATGAATTATAATAGACTAGAAGAAAGTACAAGTGACTTCATTTATACTCTTGGAGAGAGGAAAGAATCCCAAAGCCATAAAGAAAAGATTGAAATATTCTTTAAATATCTATAGATAGAGATATAGATGCAGACACTGGCAGAAAAATGTTACTATACTTACTATATGCAAAGGGGTAAGATCCCTAACATACAATAATCTTTACAAATTGTTTAAAACAATAGTAAACTCCAAGGGAGCCCTTATGAATCACTATGCTGATTCATAGGGGCACATGTACCCCACTGTTTATAGCAGTGCTTTCAACAATAGCCAAAGTATAGAAAGAGTCTTAATGTTCATCAACTGATGAATGGATAAAGAAGATATGGTTCATGTATACAACTTGGCAATGAGAAAGAATGAAATCATGCCATTTGCAGCAATGCAGATGAAACTGGAGGAGATTATGCTAAATGAAATAAGTCAGTCAGAGAACAACAGATATCATATGTTTTCACTCACATGTGGATGTTGACAAACTTAACAGAAGACCATGGGTGAAGGGAAGGGTAAAAAATAGTTACAGAGAGGAAGGGAAGCAAATCATAAGAGACTCTTAAATACTGAGAATAGACTGAGGGTTGATAGGGAGTGGAGAAGGGAAAAGAGGTGATGGACTTTGAGGAGGGTAATTGTTGGGATGAGCACTGGATATTGTATGTAAGCCAATTTGACAATAAATTATATTAAAAAATAGTAAACAAAGAGTATGAAAAGACAGGCTTCAAATAAGAAGAAATCCATTAAACGTAGAACAAAGCATAGTGGATTCCTAAGAATAAGACAAATACACGTTAAAAGTACACTGTGGTACTGATCTTCACCTATCAGCTTTGTTAAAGCCACATGTTCAATAGCACCTTGTGTTTGTGAAAGTGTGGAGAAACAGGCTGATAGGAACATAAATTGGAAATCAGTAACAGAAATTTGACATCTTTTCATATAGAGAGTAATTTTATTACATATGTGTATATGTATCTATTTATCTACCTATCTCTACATTTATATCTTTACATCTCTGTCTATCTAGATTTAGGTCTATGTCTAGGTGTATGTCTATATCTATGTCTATGGATACCTTCTAACTCAGAAATTCCACTATTGGGAATTTATTCTAGACATACCAGATACAAAAGAATAGAGATGGACACACAAGATTGAAATGACCAGTTTTCAAGTTTATTCATCACAGTATTATTCACAATATCTAAAGCCTAGAGTCAACTTAAATACACACCAGTGGGTACCTGTTAAAACATCACCTATACACACAAATACACAAGTTAATGAAGACCAAGGACACTCTTTATGTCCAGATAGGTAAGGACCACCAAAATATGCTGTTAAACAAGGCAACCAGTAAAGGGTATAGAGCATCCTATATTTTACATAAAACGGTAAAAGCAGAAATATAGATCTTTGTTATTTAAAAAGTGCTCCTGGAAATTTGAACAAAAAAGGAATACAAGTGTTTGTGTTGGTGAGACTCTCCATGGGAAGGTAAGAATCCAGGAGAATTGAGAACAGGTGTGAAAACAAAAAACTCTTTATACCCTTCACCTGTTTCCTTTATTTGACTCATGTGGTTGTACTATCTACTTAATGTAGAATTTCCAGGAAAGAAAACTATTGAAAACAAAGCAAAACTGGATAGCTGACTTCATTTGCTGTAAGTCATTAGTTGCAGAACAACCCAGAGGCTTTGGAGGTTGCCAAGGACCATTATTCGCACCTCTGCTGGCTCAGTTGCATAACAATGGCTGGCCTGAGGGTGTTTTTGTCTTTTCCTTTCTAGACCATTTTCCCCTGGAGCCTTTTTTTCAACTAATGTGCAAGAATTTAAACTTCTTCAGTCACAGTCACTATAGATAGAAACAAAAAAATTGGTAACATTTTTTGAGCAGCATTTTAAGGTTAATTTATATCCTTTTAGCATTAAGCCTGAAGGGCAGTGGTCCCCCCAAACACTGCAATAGAGAAGTAGTGCACAGGGAAGGAGAAACAATAGTCACAAACATTATCTCATTTGATATTCAAACAACTACTAAGTTGAATTAGTGCTGTGAAAACAGAGGTGAGACTAGAGGACGCAACTCGTTAAATTGTCTAAGGTCACTAAATAAGTGTTTCAGGCTCAGTGCAACTACATTATTAATTTCTTACAATATTTGGTCTCCAGTTTACTGCTGGCACAGAAGTCTTTACATGGGAACTCTCTCTTCAATAGATTAAGTTAGTCCTATTAATCACCCACTGTCCTACATGTTTCTATGGAAATAAATGCTTCTGTGGAAATAAATGAAGAGCAAACAAATGAGAACAAGCAAAGGCTATTTATTAAAGCTTGCTATAGCAAAGGAGTCAGCCACCATCACCTGTGTGTGGCAGAGGTTCAAAGGCAGGCAGAGCGGGAAAATTTTATGGTAAATAAAAAGGGAAGGCCTGGAGTTGGCTCTGATTGGAGCTGGTTGGCATGGGAATTACGGAGCTGGTTAACAGGAAGCTGAGCATCCTCTGTGATGGGTTAGGGGAGTGTAAATAGGTTTCTCTGGTTGACTCTAAGCTGTTAGCCACTGAACAAGTCCTGAACAGGCTGGTGCACAGACTGTGGGTCAGAGTACTATGTTTACACAGGATCTGGCCTTTATCCCTTTTTTCTCTGTCAGCCCTCAAGGAAGACACTCTCTACCGCAGGAAACCTATGACCAAGATGGACTTCACTTCAGACAACGTTCTGCCTTACTTCCCTTAAGTAGAGCACTTACTTCACAAACTTGTCATTGTAAATTATTTCTTTGTAACTTTGATTCCCATTCATTTTAAAATCATCTTGTCAGTTTTATAGCCCAAGACTCTTTCTCAAGGACTTTCTCAAGGGTTGGGAGCAACCCCTTTTAAATGAAATGATCCAGATGATAACACCCTCTCTCCCAATTCCTGTGGGAGGGTAGGGACTTTCTAGGGCACCTTGTTCCAAATTGTGAAACTGCCTTGCTTTCCTCTTGGGTAAGGCCAATTAAGCAAACACTGAAAGTCTGTGACTCCACCCAACCTGTCTTAAAACCTGCCCCATCCTTCATTTCAAAAGAGTTGAGTTCAGATTCTCTCTCTCCTAGTTCAACAACCTTGAATCAAGTCCTCCTTACCTGTTAGACCTCATCTAGTGCAAACTTGGCTTACTCATATACCTACATTTGCTTTGCCTCATAGATTTGTCCCATAACTTTATTATTGTATTTTTTTCTATCCCATATTTGAAATAATTAAAGAAAGTAGTTAAATGTGGAATGTAGAAAGACTAAAGCAAAAACAACTTAAAATGTTAACAATATGACAATACATAAATGCACATTAGATAAAATTCTTAATTAGCAAGTTGAATCTTATTTGAAAAAACATTGACTAAAAAAAGAAAAAAATAAACTCTGCTTAAAAGCATTAAAACCTATTATTAGATGCTAGTTAAATGTAGGAATAAAAAAAATTTAGACTAATGAGCTCAGGTTGAGCCAGGTAGGGTCTTTTCTCTTTTTACTTTCTTTTTTTTTTTGTCTTCTTTCGTGTTTTTCTTTTTCTTTTTTCTTTTTTTCTTTCTTTTTTTTTTTGACATCTTTCTCAAAAAGCCTATGATCATTATAAGGGGTTTGGCTGGTGTTATCCCAGGACATTTCTTTTCATGTATATATGAAATTTTATTATATATTTCATATATATAATTTTATTTAACATGACAATAATTTCTCTAATGGTCATTCTCTACAATTCTCTTAACATAATCATTAACAGAAGATGTTGGGTTAACAGTTGGCCCAAACAAAAAGGCGAGCTTTGAAATGGCTGCAAAAACAAACAAAAAGGCTAAATTATTAGTTGGCCTAAAATTGAACATTTGAATATAGGTTGCAAATTGTTAGTAACACTCCATCATTATGTTTACATAATTATCTGGTACAATCTCTGGAAAAGTCTTTAACTTGGGATTTTATGCAGGCACTTAAATATCTAAGGGTTACTCAATCACACCAACTTTTACACAAACAAAAACTTTAATAAACATACATGGAGGGAGAAAAAAAATTACCAAAAAGGAATCATTAACAAGCATTCCTGTATTGGTAGCAGTAGTGCGATGGTGATGTGATTAGTCACAGTATCTGCCTGATCTGATCTGACTTGTTACTCTTCCGGAGTTAATAACATCTCCATCTATGTATTCATTTAATGCCTACTTCATGGTTCACAAAACCCTACATCAGAATGGACACATACTTTTAGGAATTTAACATTAAGAGCAGTTTGGTGTTTTTGTTTAGAATATCATGGAATCATAATCATAGTGGAGACTCTTCACTAAATGTTTCTATATCCAAAACTATATCTTCTTCTTTTTTTCTTTTTTGAATGTTTATTTATTTTTGAGAGAAGAGAGAGAGAGAAAGCAGGGGAAGGGGGCAAAGAGAGATGGAGACACAGAATCTGAAACAGGCTCCAGGCTCTGAGCTGTCAGCACAGCATAACTGACTGAGGCACCCAGGTGCCCCCAAAACCATCTATCTTCTTAGTTGTACTAGACTAACAGAGGTCTGGGTACCTTTAATTCACTCTGCCAAATGCTTGCCATTGTTGTCTATTTCTGAGAAATGAGTTCCTCTGTATCTAATCTGTCTCCTTAAAACTTTGGCAACTGGAGGGTTCACACTTCTTAGTTTGGGGAGGCAAGAGAGAAATTTCCAGAATATTTATAATCTAGAAAAAATTCTCTCTATAAAAACAGCCAAATGTTACTAAATGCTTCCTAAGTGTCAAAAATTTGCACTGACTACAAAACACATAATCCTTATATACAGTTATTATACCATATAATTTTTGTTTCTCAGTGAGGAAGATTGTAAACAGCAGACCCCACACCCATTAACACTATTTAATATTGACCTGTGTCTCAGGAAATAATACCACTCACTGCTGTGGGTGCAACCAAAATGGAATAGGGTCCTAGCTCATGGTAGCCATGACCTATATATCATTGTAAGTACAGGGGCCTACATTCAGTCTCTCTGTCTAATAAAGTTACTGGAAACACAGCCATATTATTGTATAATATAATCCCAATATTATAATGTATATGCATCAAATGTCATAAAAAACAGAGTTAGGCTCTCTCAACAAAAAGAAATTAAAAAACTAAAAGTTAACATGTGAAATCTAAAAAAAATCACACCCACAAATGAATAAACAAGCAAAAAGCAGATCAGACTTACAAATTCTGAGAACAAATATATGGTTGCCAAAAGGAAAGGGGATACAGGAATGGGCCAAATGGGAGAAGCAGAGCTGGAAATCCAGACTTCCAGTTATGGAATGAATAAGCCAAGAGAATAAAAGGGACATCTTAAAGAATAAAGACAATAACATTGTAATAGCATTGCATGGTGACAAAGGGTAACTACACTTGTGAGCATATACTAACTTATAGAGAAGTTAAGTCACTATGTTGAGCACCTGAAACTAATGAAACTTTGTGTGTCAACTATACTCAATTTTTTAAATTTAAAAAAACAACTAAAAGTTAATATGGTATTTATATTGTTTTTTTGTTTTGAATTACTATGAATCACTAATAGTTCTAAGTGAAAACATATATTCTAGAACATGTCCTTATTATTGTAAGAGTTTTTCATGTCTGAGTATTTCTTTGGCATTTTTATCTCTTCACATGTATCACATTATAATTGTTTTCTCTCCTAAGGCCTATTGGGATCCTCAGAGAAATCTAAATATTTTTTAAAGAAATAAAGGGTATTTAAACACATTGACAAAATAGGATATATGCACTGTTCTTATTGCTTTAAATCTGCGTGAATAAAAAGTGCAGCATCACAAACCCTCATCATTTGCAAACTTTTGTAAAAAAGATGTTCCAGTGGAACTGGTATTTTCCACTTTGCGTAATTATCAAAAGCTTCTTGAACTCAGTTTCTGGTGAAATTACATCTTGTCCTAGGAAGTAAAAAGGACTTTGTTGTTCTTCTTTGTCTCATGTCCCCATTCTTTTTCACAGAAGACTTAGGGATTCATCATCAGACCTTTAAAAATAAATACAACATTTATTTGACCATCTTGACCATGGTCCAAGTCTGAGAATCATACATAAGAAGGCCTGGTTTATAAGGAAGGAAGCAATATTGATTCAAGCAAAGCTGAATAGCAATTGACAAGTAACATCAAACCCATATAGACAGGGCCAAGATGCGAAAATTATCCAAGAGAGTCAATTACAACTTGCTGCACTTAATTGTGATATTAGATGTGGGGAAAGAAACAGACACTGAGAAATTCATGTAAGTAAAAAAAAAAATTGTTACAACTGTGTAAAATTCTGGGCATATGTGTATAGAATTGATTGGCATATCCAACTTGTGTCTGAAGGGGTTGGTTGTTCCTTTAACATTGCTCACTAAAATGACTATAGTTTCCATTGTTAGGATGATGATATGTAATAGTGTCCTGTAGATTGTTTCTTAGTTGAACCATTACTTTGGAAATGGAGATTATATAAAGATTTTAATGTTTAATATTATGCATTCTCTTTTTATTTATATTTCCATTGGAAATATTCTTATGTTTTTACCATACTTTCCTAATGTTCTTTAGTGAATATGTATGACTTTTTTTTTAATCTGGAAAAATACATACTACTAGAAAATATCTAATATATAGTTATGCTTAAACTTGATAGATGATGTGGGGCGCCTGGGTGGCTTAGTCGGTTAAGCGTCCGACTTTCACTTAGGTCATGATCTCGCGGTTCGTGGGTTCGAGCCTCGCGTCGGGCTCTGTGCTGACTGCCAGCTCAGAGCCTGGAGCCTGTTTCAGTCTGTGACTCCCTCTCTCTCTGACCCTCCCCTGCTCGCTCTCTCTCTCTCTCTCTCCTAGAAATAAATAAAACATTAAAAAAAAAAAACTTGATAGATGAAGCATATACTGAAAACAAAAGCATTAAAATAAGCATATTTGGGTAAATTAAAAAATGGCAAGTGCAAAGTATAGTTAATTTGGTGATTGTATTTTGTGTCCCAAATAATAATATTTTCTGTGTGCCTCAATGTGAAAAGTCACAATAAATATGGACTGTTACTATTGTTGACAAGTTCTACACCTTTATTCAGTAGAATATTGTGGGACTGGTCACAAGTTCTTAAAAGGATGTGGAAAAAACTGATGCAGTGAATAACCAAGTCACTGAACAAATGCAGGAACAATGTATTCTAGATGTGAATAATTGCCTTGAAAATAAATGACATAATGTCATAAGAGAGATATTCCCCTCTTACACCCAGAGAATGCATCTAGATAATGCCATCATGCTTTACTTCTTAAAGTTTGGGGAAATCCTGTATCTTTAGCCACACCCCTTAGTGTATTTTATGGCATATAGACAGAATTGATAAAGTCATTAAATTAGACTCATAAATGTACAATTTGGAGGCCATAAGTGTTTAGAGATCATTTAATCAACTACTCTTCCTTTACTGAAGAGGCATAAATCCTGAAAACATCTCCCCAGTTCACACAATAACTAAACATTGGAGCTGTAGTTTATAGCATCCTGGACTATCTCTGCTCAATTCTTGGCCCCTACATTATATTAAGGCTTTTCCTTAAGGACACACAAATATACATTGGCAGGATAAAAATGTAAAAACTTTAAACATTTTGATTAAAAAATGTAACAATGACCATAATGTTTAAGAAAACAAAGCAGAAAAAGTTTAGAACAATAAACTTTTTAGTTTAGTGGAATTACTAGATTTTGCTGTGCATGTATTAGCAAATACATTACCTTATGTTTAATCCACTACCACCTTAACTATGTGTTTTGTAGCTGTGACCCCTCACTAAAATCAACAAATTTACATCAAATAAAATGCAATGAAAGAAAACAAAAATCTAACAAATGCTAGTATTGAGAACTCTAAGGGGAAATGATCGTATTCAAACATTAGCACTAAGAGATTTGACTCAAGTCTAGTCCAGCTTCTAGCAACCTAAAAACTTAAGCCTAGTCTGACCCTAAATCCCCTTAAAATGCCTGCCTGAGAAAGTTGAGTACTGCCAGGAAAATTTGCTGTCTGTTCTGGCATCTCTTAGAGCAGTTACTTTAGTAATCTTGCAGGTTTAAATTCTTTCTCTGCCCATTGAGAAGTAAATCTACCACCCAAAGCAGTGCCCTTCAGGACCTAAGAGCTGGTTCTTTGAAACGCAAATATGCAAGGAGATAATTTTCAGCCCCTCTCTCCCAATCCTTGTGGAAGAATAAGGTCCTGACTTCAATGGATGCCTTGCTTCCCATTGCTCCTGCCATTAAGATACAAACATGTTTCTCCTCTGGGTAAGTGCCCATTGACAAATGCAGGTGGCATAGTCCCAAGGACTAACCCTCCTTGACATCCTTCAGTACCTTCCCTTTGGTACACCCCAGTCTTAAGAAGTCACCAATCTTTTGTTTTATGAATCTGAGTTCAGTTCAGCTGGATCTTATTCCCTATTGCAATACTATTACTGCAGAAAACCTACCCTTACCATTTTAACGAGTGTCATTTTTGTTTCTTACTGACAGTATGTTGCTAAGGTGGACAGAGTCGGCCAATCAGGTTCAGATCATGAATGACTGAGTGAAGTCATCCCACTACAATTAACCCAGGGTAATATCAAAATTACACTGCGATAGGATGCTATTCATATGAACTCCATTTCAAACTATATTCTAAGATTAAATATTTTATTTACTTATGTATGTATGTATGTATTTTAGAGAGAGACATAGAGCAAGCAAGGAGAAGGAGGGCAGAGAGAGAGAGAGAGGGAGACACAGAATTCAAAACAGCCTCTATGCTCTGAGCTGTCAGCCCAGAGCCTGATGCGGGGCTCAAACCCACAAACTATGAGATCCTTACCTGAACCGAAGTCAAAAGCTTAACCAACTGAGCCACCCAACAGATGCCCCTAAATATTTTAAACATGAACATTTGATTGCTGAATGGCAGCAGTGTAGATGGAGGACTCTATTGTTGATGCTATAGAAGTATTCCCCAACCCGGTTTCAGTTTTGTTGAAAAGAAGTGAATCTTCCCTAACTTTAGGGCAAATGTTACATACTCTTAAGTCTTCAAAATTCAGGTGGTTTAAATGTATGAAGTCTTTGTTATAAATGATGGGAGTCTAGGAAACAACAGCTAATCAGAGTATAAGGTATTTCAACATATTCAAATTTAGAATAATTTTTAAAATCCTGACTAATGCATAAGTTAATTTTAGATGTCTACTTTTTCACCCATGGTTTAAAATGATAGTTTTATTATATGCATGAAAAAATTTTAACTGTTTGGTTAGGTTTACTTATAAGCCTATTGCACTGTATGTCTTTTGTATATTTATAAAGTGATTTCTATTTTAATTAAGAATTAAATAGACTCGTTTAAAAGAAAACTAATTTTTGGAAATCTAGTATGCTTAAAAACTTAGCTTTTAATAAAGGATATGTTTGAAGAAATAATTTGTTACTTTATTTTAATGGTATCTGAACATAATAAAATTACTACTAAAATTACTACTAAATTTACTAAAAATTTAGTATTACTAAAATTACTACTAAAATTACTTTACTGGGTTTTCAGAGGTACATCAAAGCTATGAACATATCAGGGACTGAAAATAAGAGTGCCTGGTACAATATGACATTTTTGAATATGTCAAATATAAAACCAACACAACAAAAGTTTTTACTAAAATCTCAGAAATTTTATTTATTTAACCTATTGAGCTCTGCACTGATGGTATGGAGATTGATATTCTCACTCCTTCTCTCTGCCCCTCCCCCATGCACATGCACCCTCTCTCTCTCAAAATAAATAAACTTAAAAAATTTTTAAACATATTTTAGACATTGAGTCTACTTTCAGTCTCTTCACCTTTGGTGTGCGTTAGTTCACACAGATTTATTTTTCTAACAGTTAAAAACAAGAAATTGTGAAATTTGTATACATTTATTTTTATTTTTGTTTGAAAAGAACAACTGCTGAACTCAAAGATCATGTGAGGAAATGCGATGTTAGGAGAAAGATTGTGCCAAGAGTTAAATGAGAGATCCTATGAGTGGACCAAAATAGGAAGGAGCCAAAGATAATCCACGATAATTTACCAATGAAAAGTGCTAGATATAAACTTGGCCTTGTTATCCACACTAAACAATATCAACAGAATGATTGGGGAATCAGAAGCTCATGGTAATTTCACACCAGTTAATGTGAAGTATTTACTGGGTGCCTATTTTATTCAAGATCTTGTGCTTTGTGCAAAGTCTGAAAGATGCTATTAAAGGAGCTAAAACATTTACATAAATAAGTACGATGAAGAGCCATATGTGAATAATTAGTTTTCTTATGTTTATTTCTAAGTCCATCCATTTTCTTTCTCCCATGTAAAGTATCCAAAAATATTGAAAAAAAAAAAGGAAAAGCATCAGAGCGTTGGTAAACAGGTTGAACAGTTGCTCATTTTTAGCAGGAGCTGTAGAAGTGGTATATTTGAAACAGTTTTTAAAAGTAGTGTTTATATGTAAAGGCCTTTAAAGCTTTGATGAAATTGAAAAGAAAAAAGTGTGAAGGAAATAGCATGCAGCAAACAGAGAGGTCCACAGAATTAACATTCTATTTGTGTCTGTGGATCTCCGATCTCACTGCTGTGCCTTACTCAGTCTTCCTTCTCCTGCTGGATGACATTGGCTACCATCTATGCATTACTTATTAATACTAAATATCTTAAAAACTATCTAATATGCATGTGCTCTAAGCCTTTCAGATGATAGAAAAGAGAAAGAGAAAAAAATAATAATTAAAGACTTAGCCTAAAAGAATAACTGGCTGGCTCTCCATGTGGCACATCACTTCTTCAGTCACTGTGAACCCACCCATCTATACCTAATGCTCCACGAAGATAAATTCAGTTTCCTTGGAAGCAATGGCAGATAATGGAGAGTAGCCATTATAGAAGATAGGCATGAGGAAAATGCTCGGACCCAAGGATCATATGGTTGATAGCAGGACTCATACTTAGATTACCCAAGAAAATATTGAAGTGATACAAGGTTTTAGTAAATATTGCTACCTAAGCTCAAAAATCTAGTGTGCCTCTATATAGATACCTGTCTTCTAAGCAATGGAGTTGAAAAAGGAAGAGAACCATTTTGTGGGTTTAGGAAGAAAATACTTAGAAAATATTCAGTGATAAAAATAGTAGTGACCTCTAGAGAAACTCTTTCATTAATAATTTGTCTCAAAAATAGAATCTGAAAAATCAAGAATAAATATATTGAGGAAATACAATTATCATATATTTTTTGATTGGACTGAAAGTGATTTTTACCACTTATAACTCTCAGATTAACACATGAGCAGAAATTTACAACAGAATGGATGGACCTAGTGGATATTATGCTAAGTGAGGGAAGTCAGACTGAGAGACAAATACCATATGTTTTCACTTATATGTGGAATCTAAAAAAATAAACAAATGAATAAATAAACAAACAAAAAGACTCAGATCTATAAATACAGAGAACAAACTGATGGCTGCTGAACAAACTGATGGAAAACAAAAGCAAAAGAAAAAAATAAATGTCCTTAAAATTTACAATCCATTGACATGTCCTTGAAATAGGCAAAGTTACCTTTCTCTAGCTGCTCAACTGCCTTAATGATGACACTTTATTAGGGGCAAAAGGCAATTTTAGCCCACCCACCCCCACCCCACCCCTGCAGCCGGATCCTGTAAGTCTACATTAACATATAAATATTCCCTTTGAAACTTCATTTATCTCTACCTCTCCCCTACCCAAGATATACGTTGGCAATCATACTCCAGTCTTATGGCCCACTGATACACACATAAAGGCTCTCATGACTGAAAGTTTATTACACAGTAATAAATGACCATTTCCTAACACAAGTTAGACCCCTCAAGGTCCTGGAAACCTTACTTCCAGAAGTCCTTAGAGACTTGTGTTATTCCCAATCCTCTCCCAACTTGAAGGTATGAAATCTGTCACCTGTCACAACCACCTTTTTGCACCGAAATATCTCAGGAATTTCATCATGGCTATTGGCTCCGAACCTTAATATTTTTACATTAGTTGCCAGAGGGAAGGGAGCTGGGGAGGTAAACAAAATGGGTGAAGGAAAGTGGGAGATAAAAGCTTCCAGCTATGGAATGAATAAGTCACAGGAGTAAAAGGTACAGCATAGGGAATATAGTCAATGACATTGTAATAACATTGTATGGCAATGGTACACTTGTGAGACATTATTTGTCAGCTATACTCAAATAAAAAATTGGAAAAAAAAGAAATATATCAAAGTATCTCCAAGCCTAAAAGAACAAAGTACTATGATTAAATAATTTTGTTTGAAAAGAACAAACAATCTCCTCTCTAAAAAACAAAACACTGGGGAAAAAGCCAAGTGACCATTTATTTAATTCACAAACAAATTAAAATATATGGAACCAATGTGTCCTAAAAATAATCACATTGAATTAAAATTTCAAAGCAAGGGGGATCTTTTAAAGAGAAAAATCTGGATTTGGTTACTAAAATGGAACACATCTAAGTGACTGTTATTTTCTATTGAATTACACTCTTTATTATTTTCTACTTTAAATTAACTCACAGAATTAAGAAAGCCAAAGCTGTGAATGAAAAGATGCAAAGAAACAAAGCCATCATTATTTTACCAATAGGAATCCAACATAATTGAGCAAATAAAATAGAGCCCCAGTAGGATGAACTATTGATACTATTAAGGTTAGAAAAATGGATGCAATCAAGGAATGAATAAACCTGCTCTTTAATTTACCTGGGTACAGTTTGCACTAGAATGTTCTTTCTTTCTTCCTTTACTTTTTTTGGAAAAACAAAATCTCCTATTATTAATTAAAAAAATATAAATGAGAGGTGCCTATTTGGCTCAGTTTGTTGAGAGTCTGACTCTTGTAATCAACTCACATCTTGATCTCACGTTCTGAGTTGGAGCCCACATCTGGCTCTGCATGGAGCATGGAGTCTGTTTGGGATTCTCTTTTTTTCTCTGCCCCTCCACTGATCAGTCTTCTTCTCTCTTGCAAAATAATAAACATTACAAAATTATAAATTAAAAAAGATGAAGCCTATATGATGCCTTACTGCTACATTTTATATTTAAAATAATAATAAATATGATATTTAGACCTGTGTTATTCACTATTATAGCCAATAATCACATATGGCTGTTGAGGCCTTGAAATAGTCCAAATTATATGTTAGAAGTGTAAAATACATACAAGATATCAAAAATGAAAAAAGAATATCATATCAATTGCATGTAAAACAAATAATATTTTGGCTGTATTGAGTTAACTACATTATTAGGTCAGTATTATCCATATCTTTTTAATCTTTAAATATGGCTATGAGAAAATTTTATTTTTTTAATGTGTGCAGCTTTTATTTCAATCAGGAAACAATCAAACTTATATAGTGTAGAAAATTCTAAATTATATTATGCGGCTCACATTCTATTTCTACTAGACATCACTGCTTTATAATGTCAGGTTGTTATTTAAGATACATTAGGAAAAATGAAAAAAAATGTAAAAAAAGTTTTTTTATTCTACAGTCCATTACACAAAATCAGGACATACACCTAATCTGATGTTTGGAAATCTTTAATAATATAGCAAAATATATGGACAATAGTTTTCATAAGAAATTATTTTGAAGTTTGCATGTAGCATTCTATTTCAATAATGTATACATTGTATGAATAGTAGATACAACCAAAACTAGAAACAAAAGTTTTGTAGTACTTGCAGTTGAAGTGCAGTAAAGAGTTATATAGAAATACTGATGATTCCAAAATCTATGAAGTATTTTCTTCCAAAACCTGGCTTCTTAGATACTTTCCCTTTCTCCTCTAATGATCATGTCCTCTACCCTCATGTCAGCCACTCACTGTCTTAGCCACAGCTCACAACCTGAAATAATTCTATTACTCTTGCCCTGCAATTTGTTTCATACTTGCTGCTCTCTGACCACCTCCTTCTTTTGTTACAGTTTCTCCCTCCAGTACCCCAATTCCTACCGCCATTCAACACGCTGGAAACTAGAACCAACGATTTTTCCATCCTTTTACAAGCACTAGCTTTATTTCTTCCTGCCTTATGCAGCTTAAAGTTCATGATAAATCATTAACATCACTCTCCTGTTAGGGACACTTTATTTCACTAGCAGTGAGGAAAGCAAAAGCGACCTCCATTGCCATAACTAGAGCTTTTGTGACCAACACCTAATGGATGGGGACTATATTTAAAAATAAAAAATGTTTATTTTTATTTTTGAGAGAGAGACAGAGCGTGAGCAGGGGAGAAGCAGAGAGAGAGGGAGACACAGAATCCAAAGCAGACTCTAGGCTCTGAGCTGTCAGCACAGAGCCCAACACAGGGCTCAAACCTATGAACTGGAGATCATGACCTGAGCTGAAATCGGATGCTTAACTGACTGAACCACCCAGGTGCTCCAGGAACCATATATTTTTGACACCATGTATCTTAAAGTACTAGTAGAGGAGTTGTCAAATATAAAGTGTGCAAATATTTGATAAACAAATAAGAGACTAGAAGGAACAAAAGAGGGTTTCAGTTCTTCCTTCTTTATCTCACCAAATAACATCCCTTTGTATTAATTTGCAAAACAGTATATTATTATTTCTACTTGATTTTGTTTTCAAGACTTGCTTTTTCTCCCAGTATTTATTTAATTTTTATTTTGTTGTTAAACTTTATTTATTTATTTTGAGAGAGTGTGTGAGAACGTGATAGAGAGCATTCAGGAGGAGGGGAGGGGCTGAGAGAGAGAGACGGAGAGAGAGAGAGAGAGAGAGAGAGAGAGAGAGAATCCCAAGCAGGCTCCACTCTGCCAGTGCCGTCAGATGCGGGGCTCAATCCCAGGAGCTGTAGGACCATGACCTGAGCGGAAATCAAGAGTCAGATGCTTAACTGACCAAGCCACACAGGTGCCCCTACTTGTTTATTGAAAATCACAAATGGAGAAGTTACCACTAAGAGAAAAAATCACTAATTGAAAATTACAAAAATTTTTGTACAAAAAAATGATATATGAGGTTTATTTGGCGTTTATTTTATTGTTTACATAATTGTCTCACACAAATTTGTATTTCATTTATTGAACTTAGCATTTTCTTGAATTGACTTCAATGTTATGAATTTTTTGAATATGTTTTTGTATTATTACTCATTAAAGGTTTCACTTTTTCAAAGAAAGATTTTACTTACACATCTTTGATTTTGTTTTCCTTTGATAAAATAGAAATTTAAAAAAACCTTTATTAACATAATTTTTGCACTATTTCCACAGTCAGCTGTAAATATGACTGCCTTGTTGCCACATGGTTCATTTTGAGCTTCATTAACTAAAACTCAAAGTCTTCAAATAACTCAATTTAAGAATTTTCAAAGAGACTAAAAACAATATTTTTGTTATACTTTCATTGAAGTTGCATTTATTGAAATATTGCCAACTATTCTATATATTTGCATTTATTGAAAGATTGCCATTGACTATTTCAAAGGTGTTTTAAAAGCACATGATTTTAGATAGAGAACATAGCTTTAATGTTGCTTTGGGTGTCATACAACACACGGAAACTGCCCCCCTGTGGATCCAAAACCCTGTGATTTTGTTCATTAACCAGCGCAAGTAATGCTGGGTGTTACATCCCATAAACTCAAACCAATGTTTTTCACTGACAATTTGTTGTAACCGAGATCTTCATTAATCATGTTTTTTTATTCTTTAAATAGCTTTCTTTGTAATTTTTTAAATATAATTTATTGTCAAATTGGTTTCCATGCAACATCAAGTGCTCATCCCACCAAAGTCCTCCTCCATACCCATCATCCACTTTCCCCTCTCCCCAACCTCCCATCAACCCTCAATTTGTTCTCAGTATTTAAGAGTGCCTTATGGCTTGCCTCCCTCCCTCTCTGTAACTATTTTACCCCAGCCTTTCCCCCATGGTCTTCTATTAAGTTTCTCAAGATTCACATATGAGTGGAAACATATGGCATCTGTCTTTCTCTGACTGACTTATTTCACTTAGCAGAATACTCTCCAGTTCTGTCCACATTCTGGCAAATGGCATGATTTCATTCTTTCTCATGACAAGTAGTATTCCATTGTATACATGAACCATATCTTCTTTATCCATTCATCAGTTGATAGGCATTGAAGTTTTTTCCATAATTTGGCTATTGTTGAAAGTGCCACTGTAAACATTGGGGTACATGTGGCCCTATGCATCAGCACTCCTGTATCCCTTGGTTAAATTCTTTAGCAGTGCTATTGCTGGGTCATAGGATAGTTCTATCTTTAATTTTTTGAGGAAACTCCACACTGATTTCCAGAGCGGCTGCACCAGTTTGCTTTAATGTGTGTGTGTGTGTGTTTTTAATGTGTATTCATTTGTGTGTGTGTGAGAGAGAGAGAGAGAGAGAGAGAGAGAGAATGGGGGAGGGGCAGAGAGAGACAGAAACAGAATTCTAAGCACTCTCCAGGCTCTGAGCTGTCAGCACAGAGCTTGACATGGGGCTCAAACTCAGGAACGATGATATCATGACTTTAGGCAAAGTTGAATGCTTAACAGACTGAGCCACCCAGGTGGCCCTAAGCAAGATTGTCTGGCTCTGAGCAAGATTTTAACCTCTTCCAGTTTTTTGTTTCTTAATTTTTAAAGTGTAAATAAATGTCACTCTTTCAGGGTGCCATGCTCAGTGTTTACAGGACATTTTGCACTCCAAATAGGCAAATACTTCTCTGACATCATGTAGTCACAGATGCCTGTTGTTAATATTCTTAGACAGCTAGGTAGAACCTAAAATAGAGAAAAAGAAAGGAAGGAGAAAACCATATACTTCCAAAATCTAATCAGACTGTGCTGATGATTACTCAGTATTTGAGTGTAGGAGATAACTGAGTAAAAACTGATACAAAAGTAGTTCATGTAGAGGAGAGGGGAAAAATGCTTTTCTCAAGGGATTCTCAACAACTTTCTTACTACTTAAAGAATGAAATATAAACCCATAGAAGTCATAGAATTGCAAAGGTAGAGATGACTTCATAAATTATATAATACAAATTCTTATTTTACAGCTAAGGAAACCAAGGTCAAGAGCTCTTGGATTAATTGCTATAGTCAACATAGCGAGACAATTGAAGATGTGCAATTTTCCTCAGTCTGCCAGACTTCTTATAACACAGCAAACCACTTCCATTTGAAAGAAAAAACACACACTCAAACACAGATATGGAACATAAATCAGAAAAGAAAAAAGAGTAGGAATGCAACAAAAAGCTGAAATAAGAAGATTTAAAAGGACTCACAGGTAAAATACAGGTAATTATAAGCTCCACCTTGCTCTATTTATCTTTGCTACTCTTTTCAAATGGAATTTAGATAACATTCATCTTAATTATTTGATTAAGGCCATCTTATTTTTAATAGTTATTTACTCATTGATTAAGGTGATAATTGGGGGGCATTTATTTGGTAACTAACATTATGCATAATGTGTCATCAAAGAACAATTATTCCCTACTGACAAAATCTCAGAATTCCAATGATAGCCAGACTCTCTGTAACAGTCTTAAAACAATGATTTGTCATCCATGTATACCAAATTTGTAATTAAACTACACATGGAAATCTGGGACAGCTTTATTGAAGAGATACTCTGTTTAAAATTTCTAAACATGATACTGAATGTCTGTTATATCTGATGTATGGTAAGGAGTGAAGTTTATATTCTTATTCAATTAAAAATAAGATCTAAGTTTAACTTGAAAAAATCCCCTTTGGTCATATTTACTTATAATTAATTATAATGGGGCATGAAATGATCAGTATAATTGTATTAGTTACAAAATAGTTTTTAAAACGTTTGTGTGTATTTAATATGAAATTCTTTCAAAAGTATTACTGTATTTAATTTGTCATGTTAATTGTAGAGCAGCTTTAGTTCTATAGCAAAACTGAACAGAAGAGCGATGCCTGGGTGGCTCAGTTGGTTAAGCATCTGACTCTTGATTTCAGTTCAGGTCATGATCTCAGGGTACTGAGATAGAGCCCCATGTCTGGCTCACCACAGAACACAGAGCCTACAGAGCTTGCTTGGGATTCTCTCTCTCTCTCTCTCTCTCCTTCTCTCTCTCACTGTCTCTCAAAATAATAAATAAACTTTAAAAAATGAGCAGAAGATACAGAGATTTACCATATACATCCTTACCCTGGGCATGCATCGTCTCCCCTCTTATCAACATCCTCCATCAGAGTGATACATGTTTTTTTAAATTGATGAACCTACATTGATACATCATGATTGCCTAAAGTCCAGAGTTTACATTAAGGTTTTATTGTTCTATGATTTTGTGCAAATGTATAATGATGTATCTACCATTATAAGGTCATGCAAACTATTTTCAGTGTCCTAAAAATTCTCTGTACTCCACTTATTCCTTCCTTCCTCTCTCCCTCCCAATTTCTGACAACCATTGATCTTTATACTGTCTTCATTATTTTGCCTTTTTCAAAATGTCAGAGAGTTGGAGTCATACAGTATGTAGACTTTTCAATTTGGAATCTTTCACTTAGTTATATATGAGTTTTCTTTATGTCTTCCCATGAGTTGATAGCTCATATCTTTATAGCATTGAATAATATTCCATTATTTGGATGTACTACAGTTTACTTATTCATTGACCTACTGAAGGTATCCTGGTTGTTTCCAAGTTGTGACAATTATTAAAGCTGCTCTCAATATCTGTGCGTAGCTTTTTGTGTGAACATAAATTTTCAACTCCTCTGGGTAAGTGCCAAGGAATATAATTGCTAAACTGTATGGTAAGAGTATGTTTAGTTACATAATAATCTTTTAAGTAAAACAACTTGGGCTTATTAAAGGAATCAAAAACAGTATCTTTTAGAAGAGGAAAAATATTTTCTTTCTTTTTTATTCCATCTTATTGAAAAACAGACACCACAAAATGAGATATCTGCTCTCCAGAGATGATGAACTTTTATGGTTGACAAAAAATACTTGATCTCCTGTCAGCCTTATGCTAACAACCAAATTGCCTGGCAGTAAAATTGTATGTTATTCTCTTTCCTAGATATAAATTATTAGAATAGTCTTATGGATTAAATAATATTCAAAAGAAAATAGTCAAAATATTATCTTTAGGCTACTTTCCACCAGGTCCTACTGAAATTTATGAACCAACTATACATATTTTTAATCTAGCGTATATTGTACAACAACCTATTTTAATTGAATTTAATACACCCTTTAATTTTCAAGAGAATTTAAGTTACTTTAATTGATCTTTGATATATGTGGATATTCTCCAAACTACTCATATAGTGTGTATGCCTTACTACAGGGTCTTTCAAGAGAATGTATCCTAGAACTCCATGAATCATCATATAATTTTAGGTATGATAAGTAATACCTGTAAAAGATAAAATGAAGAATATATAATGCATTTATTCTGTAATTCTCTATTTTTATTGCATAACTTAGTTGAACCAGATAATTATGTAGTGTATGTTATTTTTTTGCATTTGCCTCAGATTTGAATCATTTTATTCATTTACTTTATTTAAAAAATTAATATTTATTTATTTTTGAGAGAGAGAGAGAGAACACAAGCTGGGGAAGTGTAGAGAGTGCAACAGAGGATCCTAAGTAGGCTCCAGTCTGTGAGGAACCTAATGCAGGACTTGAACTCATGAACCATGAGATCATAATCTGAGCTGAGGTCAAATGGTTAAACAACTGAGCCACCCAGGAGCCTCAAATCTGAATCATTTTAAATAATCTTTTTCAAAAAAATAGTAGTAAGGGTGTCTGGGTGACTCAGTTGGTTGAATGTCTGGCTTTTTATTTTAGCTCAGCTCATGACCCCAGGGTCATGGGATGGAGCCCCACATTAGGCTCTGCACTGAGTATGCAACCTGGTTAAGATTCTCTTTCTCTTTCTTTCTTTCTCTCTCTCTTTAAATATTAATAATAATAATAATAATAATAGGCATCCCTTTTCTGCTACAGAGCCATTAAACTATTCACAAAACTAAAACAACATCTGCTTTTAGTGTTATTTAAGATATTTCCCAATATAGGTATATTCTGGTTTGGAAGATTTGGGGAGGATGTTTCTCTCAGAGGTCAGGTTTAGAAAAACCTATTGTCTTCCTGAGGAACTTGTAATTATGGGTTAGTATCATGTATTGTCAACATACAACATTTACTTTCCATATTTGTTCCAGAAATCAGTAACATCGTATTCAATTTATTTTTCAGCTCAAAAGATACATATTATGTAGCACCAGATAATATGAGCTGTTGAATCTCTCCTGATTGCAGAATGTATAAATTAATTAATGGTTTCAGTTTGCCCTAATGTTATTTTTTTATTTCCAAAATAATGATAGTTAAATGTTATTATTTTTAAAAATCATCGTGATTTTTTATTTGAGACAAGAAAAATTTAATAGGTACAATTTCAAAATCAGATGGTTTGATCAAAATGGGCTTACTCATTTAGTCTGCAGTAAATAACTTGACTGAAAATATCATATATTTTATCTTCTTAGTATATAGTCACTGATGATTTTTACAGAATTATTAAAAATGTTTGAATATTAATCAAATTATCCTTTTCAAGAAAATAGGACTAGTAGATTAGCCCTCAAATTCAGGTCATGCCTGTGTGCCAGAAATTTACATTGATTCATTCAAAAATGTTGAAGTTGCTGAAGCTATATATTCAGTAATACTTTGCACAAATAAGTGCTTAAAATATTTATTGAATGTAAAACCAAACTAGTAAGATAAATGATCGATTTTTAATTTATTTTAAGATGATTTTGACAGAGAGTAATCTGTGAAATGTGGATATGTTACAAAAATAATGCAAACACTTCACTGGTCTATTTATGTATGTTATAAAATTCTTATTATTTACATTTTTACCTTAAAAAGATTCAGGATGTGTCAAGTACCTAATTATATAGAATTTTCAACAATAAATTTACCTATTTCTTGATACATTGTAATATGGTAGTTTTTACTCAGTTGATATGATAATATATTTAATGTTTCATGATTATCTTAACTTTCTTGGTTTTACATCAAGGTAATCATAATAGTCCAAATAAAATTTTTGATAAGAATTATGTATTCATTTAAAATTTTTAAAAATATTTATTTAGTTTTGAGAGAGAGAGATAGTATTCATTAGTGGGGGAGGGGCAAACAGAGTGGGAGACACAGAAGCGGAAACAGGCTCCAGGCTCAGAGCTGTCAGCACAGAGTCTGATACGGGGCTCAGACTCAAGAGACACAGGATCATGACCTCAGCTGAAGTCAGACTCTCAACTGACTGAGCCACGCAAGTGCCCTTAAGAATTATGTATTCGTAAATGGTCAAACTGAAAATTTTTATGGGAATTATGATGCCATAAAATGTCTTATGAAACTATATCCACTTCTTTGCTTAGTCATGAAGACACTTACCTCTATTTAATTTGCATACTGTGAAAATAGAGTTGTAATGCAAAATTTCAAACCAAATAATGTATTAATAAACACTATTAATAAACACTATTAATACCTAACACTCTACTCAGTTAAGTAGATGGAGGTTTAAACATTTTGAAACAATTAGACAGTTTTTAACAAACATAAAATGACCCTAAGCATTATCGTTGAAGCAGCAGTCATCCAAGAAGATGAACTTGGCCCCAAAATTTGAAGGGCCAATAGGATAATAACTTGTATATAAAAACACTAATAAGATATTCATACTAATCCCCAGTGAAATAATCAAAATATCATCATAACATCCTAATTTCTTAAGGTCACAGATTTATGAGGAAGATATATGTTGGAAAGAACTGTTGCTTATGTATCTCAGAATTTAGAAAATACCCTGGATTGGATACAGAAATGCTGATGCATAGGAGCACATGTATCCCAATGTTCATAGCAGCACTCTCCACAATAGCTAAAACCTGGAAAGAGCCTAAGTGTCCATCAACAGATGAATGGATCGAGAAGATGTGGTTTATCTATACCATGGAATACTACATGGCAATGAGAAACAATGACATCTGGCCATGTGTAGCAACATGGATGGACCTTGAGGGTGTTATGCTGAGCGAAATAAGTCAGGCAGAGAAGGACAAATATCATATGTGTGCACGTATAGGAGGATTAGGAGGAACTTAACAGAGGACCAAGGGGGAGAAGAAGGGCGGAAATGGTGGGGGAAAGGGGAGAGGCAAACCATGAGAGACTCTTGAATGCTGACAAAAACTGAGGACTGGTGGATGTGGGGGGGAGGAGGGGATGGGCATGGAGGAGGGCACTTGTGGGGATGAGCACTGGGTGTTATGTGGAAACGAATTTGACAATAAACTATTTGTAAAAAAAAAAAAAAAAGAAAAAGAAAATACCCTGGATTTTACCCATATCTTCTGGGTAAATGTTCTGAAATTCAAGATTGAGAATTTTTAATAAACTTTCTTTTTTAAACATTAAAAAAAATTTAAATTGTTTTATTTATTTCTGAGATAGAGAAAGAGAGGGAGAGAGAGAGAGAGAGAGAGAGACAGCATGAGCAGGGGAGGGTCAGAGAGAGAGGGAGATACAGAATATGGAGCAGACTCCAGGCTCTGAGCTAGCTGTCAGCACAGAGCCTGAAGTGGGGCTCGATCCCATGAACCGTGAGATCATGGCCTGAGCTGAAATTGGACACTTAACTGACTGAGCCACCCAGGCACCCCTTTAATAAACTTTCAAGAGATAAGAAATTTGAAGGGAAAAAGTCTGGAAGCAAACAATCCATTGAATTATCACCTTTCTGGAAAAGCTAAAATAGCCTTAGATCAGAATCCCCTGGAAGACAATTCACAGAGGGCATCTGAACAGGTTAGGATATTGTCTCTCTAATGAATGGAGTCCTGGACCATGTTTTTCTCAGAGTGTAATAATCACTGAAAGTACCATAACTCAACACATCTTAATTTATAGATGTGGACTCACAAAAGTGATTATTATTCAAGATATTTTTGCTGTATTTATAGCATGTGATATTTTTGGTGAGACATGCTATAAATCCTACAATTATTAATGAAATTATGAAATATATGGAAGGATAAGATGTATTGTACAGTAGAGAGAAGAGATATGCCATAAAGACTTAGGATGTTGCCTTTCTCTTAAAAGATGAATGGATGGTAAAATAAACCATTACTGCAGAAGAAAACTTTTGGCCAATGGGCAGAATTTTAAAAAATCAAATCACATAAAATAAAATAAATTAAAATAAATGCATGGGATTTAAATCCACTCTTTGGAAAGGAAGAATAAAAGGGAGACCAGCATGAGGAAAGATTTAGATGCATTTCAAAATCAAACTATTTAAATCATGTTTGAAGAGATCATTTCAAGTTTTGGAGATTTGTCTGTAACCAGTCCTTTAATCTAAGTCTCAATTTATTTTTGAAGTAGTTGAAGTGCTAATTATAAAGATATTATTTGGTTTGTGTAGAGTAGCGTTGAAGGGATATATATTAAAGTAAGTTTGAGCCAAATTATAAAAAAGAAAACCTTAATGCCTGGGGAATCTTTCTTTTAAACTGAATTTAATAAGTTTCTACTGAAAGATTTGACCATGTCTAGGGCATGTTCAAAGTGAAATTTGAAATTTAGTTCAAAGATAAATTGGTCAGAAGTAAAAATGTTAGGTGACAATAGTTAGAAACTTAGAGAATTAAAAACAAAAACATTTTAATTGGAATCTGAAGGCCTGTGGCTGGAGTCGGATAAGTCAAGGTGCATTCAGTCAAATTATTTGAACAAACTTTTGTATTGAGATTGCCTTTCTAGCTCTTTTATGTTAGCATCAAATGGGACAGTATGTCACAGCTTACCTTGTACAGTGTATGTTCTTATATAAATACAATATATAGTTTTATAGAGGTGAAGAATATACAGATGGGATTTAAAAGACTAGTTTGTTAGAGGGTCCATATCAATAGAACTTCATAGTTGACTAGAAACGTGGAGAAGGAGGAAAGGAAGATGAAAAGAATATAAGCAAATTTATCCCCAGATGTAAAATAGGATCCATAATTAATATAGTTGCTCAATCATCCCTGACCACTAAGTATAATATAATCTGAGGTCAAGATCATAAAACAAAATAAATGGGATTGTCATTTCCATCAAGATAGTGAGGAAATGACTATGTTATGGCCCTAACTGGAGATTTTCAGAAAGTAGCTTCCTGGAAGGGAAAAACAAAAACAAAAGCAAAAACAAAAACGAACAAACTGTACTGCCCCTTTAAGAATGTAGAGTGATTTGGGAGTATATGGATCCAGTAGTTCATTTGACTTGCTTAATCAATCTCAGGTCAAGGTAACATCTTCAGCAGATTAATTAATTCACCTTTAATTTTTCTCTGGTAATGTTGGGTTCATTGGAAAAAAAGTAGCTTATTTTTTTGAAAAGAATTATGAAGTACTTTCTTCTATTTTAACAACAACTTTAAATTTTGAAGAAGGTGCTTAAATTGCAAAAGTGGCAACGTACAACCAAAAGATGAAAGGCTACAAGAGTAATTAAAGAAACAAAGTCTCTTAAGTGTTGCTTGGTAGTGATGGGTACTTCAGTTCCAAAACTATGACATTTCTTGACAGTGAGAAAGAGACTCTGGAAAGCCCGCAAGGTAGCAGATGGGACTGGAGGCATATTCAGAGAGGAAGTGCTTAGACTGAATGCCTTTTAAGATTTGCTTCTGTTTGTACAAGATGAGTGTAGTGGGTCCACAAGGTAGGTAAAAAGAGACATATCTAATTTCTAACTTTATAAAGATTTGTATACAATTATGGAAGCGTGACTTTTAAAAATGTAGAAATGCATGAAAATAATTGCAAAAGTTGCACTTCATTCTTAATTTCAAGATAGCATATATCATAATCTGTGAATTTGTAATTTCTTATATAATAAACTTAGTATAAAAAGAAATGCATATTGAAGATTATACACACATGAATATATATGTACATACACATATTAATGTATATGTGTTTATATTTGCACCATATATATATATACAACATAGAACAAATGATAGGCTTTGAGTGCTACAATTTTCTCTGGTAAAATATTACCATCTACTTTACAGTCAATATTTTTGTGATTATAATATATGAGGTTAGGAAAATATTATATAAATAGTAATAAAGATTAAAAATATAAAATTATTAAAGAGATTAAATATATATATTTTTGGAAAATATACAAAAACTCATTTTGGGATAAGCACTGCTTTGAACAGGCAAAAGTGATAATATCGTTGTATAATCAAAACCATTTTGTTAAGTAATTGAATATGCCCAATTTATTTTATATAAATTATGTTGCTTCCCTTTATGTTTTGAATGAATGAACAAATCAGATAAGTGCTTGGTAGTTTGTTTCACTTTGCTTGTACAGGCGAAAGATATGCAAATATGAGGCCGCTATGTAAAACAGCAAAGTAAATTAGATCCCTGGTTAAATATTTCATATGTATTTAGTAGCAGAATATTATCATAAGCATTAACTCAGGGACAAATTACATATTTTACCACATAAGAAATAAAGGGTAGCCATGCTCAACACTGAGAATTTTCTAGTCTTTGCCATTGTGCAAGGATTTTCCACGGGGGGAAATGGAATATGTGTATTTGACACAATCATGTAAATCTATTAACCAGATGTCAGGTATAAATGGTCTATTTTCTCTATGACATTGACATGTAATCAATGAGCATAAAATATTTTGGAGATGATAACAGTCGTTATAACACCAGAAGTGACAATTATATTTTTGTTTTTGTGGAATCTTTCTTCAGGCAACAGAAACACATCTCTTTTTAAGTTGCCTGTGAAATACACGCAATATCCCTGCTCAGGGCTTCATGAACCAACACGCAGAAGTGTTGTATAGTCTATTCTATCTTCTCAAAGGCATTTACACAAGCCAGCATTTTCCAACATGTTTTTTACAATACTCCATAAAAAGAAAAGCTAAAACATTCATAAGAATGTGAGAGATAGTCATACTCCATCATCTTTTTGGAAATTTAAGCACACACACACACACACACACACACACACATGCACACTGGCTTACAGGTATAATTATTTTTAGTTATAACTATATATCTAATCTGTATATACTAATAAATATGGTTATATGCATGACTTACAGTAAACAAACCTCCTGCATTTTCTTTAAAATATTTTTTTAATGTTTATTTATTTTTGAGAGAGAGAGATAGAGCAGGGGAGGGGCAAAGAGAGAGGGAGACACAGACTCTGAAGCAGACTTCAGGCTCTGAGCTGTCAGCACAGAGCCCAACAGGTGTATTCAGAGAGGAAGTGCTTAGACAGGAGATCATGACCTGAGCTGAGATCGGAAGCTTAACCAACTGAGCCACCCATGTGCTGCCTGCATTTTCTTTTATCAAAAATTCTCAAACTTCTTTTTTTTTTATTTTTTTTTAATTTATTTCTAGGAGAGAGAGAGAGAGAGAGACAGCGTGAGCAGGGGAGGGTCAGAGAGAGAGGGAGACACAGACTGTGAAATACGCTCCAGGCTCTGAGCTGGCAGTCAGCACAGAGCCCGATGCGGGGCTCAAACCCACGAACCGCCAGATCATGACCCAAGCGAAAGTTGGACGTTTAACCGAGTAAGCCACCCAGGCGCCCCGAAAATTCTCAAACTTCTTAAATGACACATTATCTTTCCTCTGCCTTAGAAGTAACTGAGAACTTTGGTAAATGTACAAGTAAACATTGATAACAGCTGGTGAATACTTCCATCCTGATGAAAAGAACATTTTACTGTAGGTGAAAATCAACCAAAGCTGCCTTGCTCAGGGGGGGAAAATCATACTGAGAGACTGAGGTGTTATCAGGAACATATGAGGGACAATCACAACACTTTAGCAGCTCAGAAAGTCACATCCTGTCCTTGGTTCTTAGAACTCTGTACATAGTGGTAGCTAAATTTCATTTATTCCATTAAACTAATTTAAAGTAAATGATGTAAGTCTCTTGAATTTAAAAGATTTTGTGCAAAACCAATCTTGAGGAATTTAGTTTTCCATAAGGATTTCATGAAATGTGAGCGTGTGTCCTAAATAGATGGATTTGCTTAAGGTCACAGACTATACAAAAATACACTAGCAGATAGATTTATTTCATTTTAACATAATGCCTTTAGCTGATATGTTACATTTCTGACTCTACGAATTACAAAAGTATTTACATAAAGAGTCTATTCTCTGGAATGATTATTTTTTATTTTAATTGTTTTTAGTTTTATTTATGTATTGGGAGGGGGAGAGAGTGAGCAGGGGAAGGGCAGAGTGAGAGAGAGAGGGAGGAAGAATCCCAAGCAGGCTCATGAACTCAAAAACTGGGAGATCATGACATGAGCCGAAACCAAAACGGGGACACTTAACTGACTGAGCCACCCAGGTGCCCCTGGAATGACTATTTATAAAGTCATTCCATCATTCATGAACCTGAAGCTCTGCAGTTTGCCTAGAATGAGGGGCAGCAATAAGAAGCCATATGCAATTGTGGCCCTAAGTTAACTATTATAACTATCCCTTGAGAACATCATTCTATATCTGAGGTTTCTTCCATCATTTGGAAATATAAACCTATGCTTTAGACCTCCCCATGGGAATAATTTCTTCAACAATTGTAGAAACTCAAGATTTGACTATGTAAGAATCCCCAGATGTAAGCCTGGATATTTGTCTGTGTGTATTTTAGGAGAAATTAAGTCCTTTCCTTCAGTATGAATGCCTTCACTTCAAAAACAGAAGGTGCTTTAGATTTCAGCTTCCATTTCATAAAGATATGTTATATATGTCATTCTTATTTACAAGAAGTTTTCTTTACAGTTCAGTGTGTACTCTTCTCCTGACTACACTGAATAGATGTTGATGAGTAAAGAATCCAAAGATGTTGGCTTCAGGGCAACTGAGATCAATCTCATTACACAATATTGTTAAGAAAGCTGTTAGTTTTATACAGGGTGACCATTATATGTGACATACAGTAGACAAAAGGTTAAATGCATATTGTAAAATTTTAAAAATAAAATTGTTTCAAATTAAAATAGATTCATGAGAGAATATATGCTGTCATGAATAAGAAAAAAAAGAAAAAGAAAATTTACAAGCAATTTGTGCTTTAGTTTCATTCATTTCACCATATTTAACTTCCAAGAGGGAATAAATGGTATTTTTAGCAACTTTAAAGTAAAGCATTAACTCTATCAGGGCATTTTTGCCAGAGAGGATAGTTCTGAAGGTTCTGAAATCATCATAGCTCTTATCACAACATGATTACTATATATATATGTATATATATATATATATGTATATATATGCATGTATATGTATGTATGTATGTATGTATATAAATCAGAAGTGATTTTCTTTCTTTTTTCTTAAAGTAACATTTACCAACAGGGAGCTCGAAATCACGACCCAAAGATCAAGAGTTGTATCTTCTACTACCTGAGCCAGCCAGGCACCCCTCAGAAATGATTTTAAAGGGCTTTAAAAATGTTTACTTATTGTAAGACTCTGTTATCTTCACTAAGTTGTCAAATTGTGTAATTATTTAAGTGAATTATTTCACCTAGTTTGCCTATTTATATTGATCAGATTCACATTGATGAGATTAAGCAGAAATCAGTTTGAATTTGATTTTAATTTTATTGACAGAATTTCAATATGTAACTACGTCTATATAAAAATAAGATCTATTCTAAACACAAACTACAATGTGTTACATACTGTGTATTATATTATAATATATTAATATGTATATGGTAGATAACATATATGAAAATATAACGAATTTTTATACATTGCAATTATTTTAGGAACATACAACATGAAGGGTGCCTTAATTTTGGAATTGATGTTTTTAGATAAAAAGAAGGCACTTACACTTAAAAAGAAATTTGTGAAGGATGGGCATTTCACGTTTATTTATCTCCTAGCTTGCATTTGAAACACTGCATCACACCTGTTTTTGGCACCTGGCATCAGTTTCTTTGTGAAATTAAACTACTTATCATTTTTAAACAGCAAAAAATGATGTCTTATTAAGCATGATGAAATTGTATTCTGTATCTAGATTCATCATGAAATTATAGGTATGTCAATATAAATTTGATATATTGAGTTGAAAGGTTTAAATGCCATAAAGTATCTACTTGATGTTAAGAAAGAATAACTATCCAGGTGTGGTGATATTTTCGGTTAATGTTTCTACAGAGGCAATTAAAGGCTTATCAAATTATGACAAAGATTTAATCATATGTTAGGTCACAAAGAACTAATCCAAATCATTCCTCAAAGAAGTTTGTTAAAGTCACTTAGAATGTGAACTAGTTAGTGTTCAAGACTGAGGTTTGCCATCTGGGCCATGTCTATTACCATTTTTTCCTAACTTCACCAAGCTCTTCTCAATCGATGGTGGCATTTGATAGATATGGGATATATGCACTAATTCAATGTAGCGATTAATTCTTTTAAGCCAACCAATCATCTACTTCTTTCATATAATCTTTCAGTCTAAATATGTACATTTTTATTCTCATTGAATTATTTTTATAGTAAACATGTAAAATTCTGTTTTGGCTTGACACCTTCAATAGAAGTTCTTACAGAAGGGAACAAATTACTAGAAATTAAAAGGATTAGGTTCATTTGAGATATAATTTGATATTCATAGATTCATTGAAAGCACGCTTTTAAAATGTTCATTTTATGTTAGACTTCTAGAAAATAGAATACCTGTCGGATGGACTAAACCCTTGAAAGCACTCTGTGGACAGGATCTGTCATGTGTCAGGTAGCAGATATTGAAGTAATTTGTGCTAAATAAAGGGATGAGGCAAACTGACCTATAATACAATTTTAAAGCGATCTATGTGATGACAAAGATTCTGATTATTCTGAGTAATAACTGCAAAGCTCAGTTAATTTATCAGAATTTTTCATTACTTGGTATAAAAGTACATGTTTTTGGAAATACCTGTTTATTTTACTGATTTTTTTAGTTGGGATTTGTATGTTTAACATCATGGGGCTGTAATGGTATAACAGCATAATTAGGCATTTACATAGCATGAGACTCTGGGATTTTAAAAAAAGGATATAAAAATCAATGATCATTTCTGTTGGGGAATTTAGTAGTGATTAGAAATTTTAGTTTTATCTTTCAGCCTAGAGAGCATTCTTGGGAGCTGCAGTAATTCACAAAAGAAGGATGCTCATCACTTGGATCCTGTTCGAGTTAGAGTTCTAGCAACAATATGTCAGAAAGGGGTAAGTGAGTGGACCCTTCTTTGACTCTCTCATTGTTTTTGTTTGAAAGAAACTGTGTTGCATGATTTCTCAAATAATGTGATGGAGATGAGTGTTTCCTAAAGTTTTAGCACATTAATATAAATCCTGAGAGATGTCCAATGCAGTATATATAACATATATATAATATATATTTGTCCTCAATGAGTTCAAGAGACAGTATATGCTATCGTACTTGAAGATTTAAATACACATTAGCATATTAAGGGCTCACTGGAGTTGTTCAATAAATTGTTGAAATGCCCTTGGGAAGTACTGTCATAGATAATTACACATAGAATGCAGTTTTTTTGGTCAATATTAATTTATTAAGAAATCATTAGTATTCTAATCTTTTTAAAGTAGATGCCCCATAAACAGCTACAAATTTATAATTATTCAGATAGCAAAGTATCACCTTGAGGCTATATCTTAAGTAAAGCTTCCAATGGGGGGTATCACTTGATTTATCTGAATTACGCCTGAACAGCTTAGAGACCTCCCATAGTTAAGCAACTGTAACAGCTTGCAGACCTCCTGCATAATATAAAATAAAATATCCAGAGTGCTGTAAAAAGGCAAAATGATGTAAGTCAGTGAACTTCTTCCTATTTCTGTTTTATTTATACTGTTTATAAAAGTAAATTACTTGTTTGAAGTACTACTCTTGAAGCTGCCTGGATCTCTATGGGGAAGTATTCCTGTGAATCCTCTTTTATTGGTACTGGTTGATCTTTAGCTCCAGGGATGAGATCTGTGAGGTTAAAAAGCTTTGCTTTCTAGGGGAGAGTCAATCTGATTTGAGAATAGAGGGAGACCCAGTAAGAGCCAAACCTGATGGAAAATATCTCTTTTAAAAATGACTCTGAATAGTGTACCCAGGACAGCTGCATTTCTGTAAATAGCTGGATAATGCTGTCCTTTACGCTTCAGCTCCAAAGAACAACCGCAAAGATAACATCTAACAGGGGTGGAACCCTTTTGTCATCAGAGGGAAAGTTTACTTTTCTTTTTCTCCCTCCACTTTCATTTTTGGTTAAGTAACAAAAATGATGGCACGCCTGGGTGGCTCAGCTGGTTAAGTGACTGACTTCAGCTCAGGTCATGATCTCCAGGTTTTTGAGTTTGAGCCCAGCATCAGGCTCTGTGCTGCCAGCTCAGAGCCTAGAGTCTGCTTTGGATTCTGTGTCTCCCCGTCTCTCTGCCCCTCCCCTGCTCATGCTCGGTCTCTCAATAATATATAAACGTTAAAATTTTTTAAAAAATAAACAAAAATGATGTTTATTCTGATTGGTTCTCTTAGTTCAGGAGAGTAATTAATTTAGAATTTATAAATAACTATCCTGAGTCTCTCTTATGTGACAAGAATACATACCTGATTTTCTTTTTTCTTCTTTTTTCTTTTCTTTTCTTTTCTTTTCCTTTCTTTTCTTTTCCTTTCTTTTCTTTTCCTTTCCTTTCTTTTCTTTTCTTTTCTTTTCTTTCTTTTCCTTTCTTTCCTTTCCTTTTCTTTTTTTTTCTTTTCTTTTATGTTTATTTATCGTTGAGAGACAGAGCATGAGCAGGGGAAGGGCAGAGAAAGAAAGAGACACAGAATCTGAAGCAGACTCCACGCTCTGAGCTGGCAGCATGGAGCAAGACATGGGGCTCGAACTCACAAACGACGAGATCATGACTTAGCCAAAGTCTGCCACTTCACTGACTGAGCCACACAGGTGCCCCCATACCTCATTTTCTGATCGTCATTTTATTTGGGTCATCAGAAAGAGAATGTCATATTTTCTCCTAGTGAATATCACTGGTTTTTATGTCTTTAATAACACTGAAACAGTAATTTTTAGCCTTCTTGGAAAATCGTTGTGAGAACTGGACGAAAACTATGATCAGTCATTCATCCCAAGGGGAAAAAAATGGACTGAAACCCAATTTAATGAATTATGAAAATCTCAGATTAAGAAGCAAAAAGGGTCAGAGGAGAGAGGGTGGCATTCGTTCTATTTACCCTATTTTTTCTCTCTCTACTGAAAAAAAGGATAGATTGGTAGATAATGATCAATGCAGACATTCATACATACTGCCCATGCCCTCAAATGTTTCTGATTAATATTTACAATGCTAATTATCAATATACAGCAAAATATTTAGGCCATCTAAGTGTTTGGGATTTAGATCACAGAATTCAACACCCTCAACCAATCATCAGTATGAATGAGTTTTGTGTAACTGGTTGTGTTAATGGCAAAATTCTCTTCCGTGTGATCTTTATGTATGCCCTGTTTTATCCTACCAAGATTCAATGCAGACTATACTAGATTGGAGAAAAAGCAAAATGATATCTTGAAAGATTTCATTAAGATACACAAATTCTCATTTTCCTAGACAAAAAGGTTTACCAATTAATTCTTTGCACATTTATACTGTTTATAAAAGTATGTTACTTGTTCAAGTACTACACTTGAAGCTTCCTGGGTTTCCATGGAAAGAGTCCTCTTTTGCTGAAAGTAGTTAGTTGCTCTTTAGCTGGAAAGATCTCATGTAGATATGGCCTTAGAGATAGAAACAAAAAGAAGTTAAGCCTTTTCAAGTGAGAAGCATGAAAGACAGAACAGTGTTTTAGATTTTTACCAGACAAATGCAGCCTAGCATTACTGTCAGATGTCATCTGTGAATAGTACACATTCACAAAAATGGGTTAAGTAACCCTATACCCCTTCATGATTCTGTGCTTATGTTCTCTCTCTTCCTCTTTTTCAAACTCCTTATTTCCATCTCATCAAATCCCAGGCTTTATGGATCTCAGTTCAATTTGAGCCACTTAGTGAAGGCTTTCTCTGACAATTCAAAACCTTGGATCATAATTTTCAACTTGTTTTCTGTATTTCTATATAATAATCTTAAGATCTCATTCTTTACACCTAAGTACATATATTAGTATATTTTAAAACAATTTTCTTGAGTATAAACCTTGTGTACTCAATGTTAATAGAGATTCTGAGCAAAATTTGCCTTATAGCAATGACTTTGTTGTTTTACGTTAGAAGTAAAGGGTTCATGTCTGATTCTAGAACACAACTACTGCTATCAACCATGCAAGCCTATGAAATCAAATTATCTTTTCCATATCCTATAGTGAGGATCCAGTTGGGAAAAAAATAATGTATTCATTTTTCTTTTAAAGAGTACATTTCTATTCACATCTTAATATATAATATGAACTCATGAACCTAGCAAAACATTGCCAAATATAAGGCCCTGGTGGGAATTTGATCTGTTATAGAGGTAAAATGAATTTTTTAGGGGTTGCTTTATTTCCTTCTCTTCAATATTATTTTTCAGTGTTTATTTATTTATCGAGAGAGAGAGAGAGAGAGAGAGAGCACACAAGTGGAGTAAGGGAGGAGAGAAAAGGAGAGAAAGAACCCCAAGCAGGCGCCCTGCTTTCAATGAAGAGCCTCGATCCCATGGACTGTGGGACTCAATCCCATGGACCGTGAGATTATGAGGTGAGCTGAAACCAGGAGTCGGACGCTTAACCGACTGAGCCACCCAGACATCTTTCTCTTCAATATTACTAAAAACTGTATCAAAACATCTTAGTTTATTTTTAAGGATATAGACATCTTTGAAAAATGTGAAATATGAATTCAACATCCTATACAGCAAAAGTGAAAGGGATAATGACAAATTAGATGTAGGTAGCTCTATAAAAATTACCATTTTTAGAGAAAATCTAACATAAGAATTTATTTGAAGAGAAAGTAAAAATTAATGAGGCATTAAGAAGAAAGTATAGAATTCAGCTTTTCAGAGATCTATTTAAATAACTTAATGATACATTTATCCTTCAATGATGATTTAGAGTAATTTTCTGTGACAAATGACTCATCTGGCCTCCTCTATATAATCGATATAAAGGATTTTACTGTTTACCAACTAAATGTTTCAGATATATATAAAACATATAACATTTATCACACTTTCAAGAAAGCAAAAATATTTCTTAGAAGTACAAATACTGATGTGGAACAGTGAGAGAGATGCCAGGTCTTTCAGAGGTGTCAGAGACCATGTCTAGCTAATAACCTCCTGCCAGAGCTACCATGTTGCAAGAAGATTTCTCCTTTCAGCCCACCTAAACAGTGCCAGAGTGTTACGTTTGTTCAACCGACGCTATTGCCTAAAATAAATCTGATTATGCTCATCTGTTCCTTCCAGCTTCCTGTTAACTACTCACAGAGGTGTTGAGACTATCCTGATCACAAGTGTCACTTTTTGTCACAGGCATCGAGTCATCTCCATTCACCTGTGCTTTTGTTTTTTTCTGTTTATTTATTTTTGAGAGAGAATAGAGATAGAGAGGGAGAGCGGGGAGGGGCAGAGAGACAAGGGGCCCAAAGATCCGAAGCCGACTCCATGCTGACAGCAGAGAGCCCAGTGTGGGGGTTCAACTCATGAATATTGAGATGTGAGATCATGACCTGAGCTGAAGTTGGATGCTTAATCTACTGAGCCACCCATGCCTCCCACTGACCTGTGCTTTTGATGCCACTCCCTCTCACCTTCTTCAGTGACTCCCCTAATCCAATACACCCTTTCTCTCACCTTTCTTAGGGTCTACACATGCCATATTCCTGGATCCATTCCTTTTCATTTAAAAATGAATTAATTTCACCTATTTGAAAAAAAATCTACTCCTGATTCTTCTTTAACGTTAGCTACTATACCTTTTTTCTTTCTCTTCAATACTATTCTCCTTGAAATATCTAGCAGTCTTTATACTATCCAGAAATTCTCCCATTTATTCCTTATTCCTCTATGAATATGTTTGCCCTCATCATTATAGTTTGTTTTACAACATTGTCAATCACATCTTAATTATCAAATTTAATACATTGTCTACATGTGACATGACCTCTCTCAAACATTTGACCTATGTACCCAGATTCTTATTCTTAAAGCTCTTTTGACTAGCATATCACTCATCTTCCAATTCTTCAATTTGTCTGCTACTTTGTAGTCTCTATCTAGTATCACCATTCCCAAATATTCTCATTTTAAATCCAGCTGCTGTCTTACTCCTTGGTGGTTTTTTACTCTTATAAAAAGACTTTTTACTCTTATAGACATTTATATTAGTTCAAACATGCAATTTACCTCTATAATTTATTATTTCTACAACCTAGTGCTTTCAATACCCTCACTGGCTCTTTTTCCTAAAATGCACTTACTTACATCAGTCACCTATGAAAACATGTTAGTAACTTCATGGGGATTATTTTGTTTAATAACTGATTAGAGTGATTTGAAGATATGACTTAACTAGAGCTATATTTTTCCTTTATTGTTTTTTCTCCCAGAGGGTATAACAAAGATTCCTCTTCAAAAATTCACTGAAATTATAATCTCTTCATGGACAGTTCTTTGATTTTAATAAGGTTATAAAAATCAAGTATTTTTGACTTTATCATTTAATATGATTTGTTACTGTTTTGCAATTGTAAACACCAAATGATGAGCAGCACAATGATTTAGTACATTGTGCATTATATCAGATTAAAGCATGAGACACTATTTGGTGATGATGATCGAAGAGAGGTTGATGATACTCATGGTAAGTCATGGATTAACTCATGTTCTTGCTTCCTGAACTGGCCCTGGTTATCCTATTCCAGATTAATAAATTAAATATGAAGTGAAAATTAAATAATTTGGAATTGAGTAAATTACCTTTTCTAATATTCACATATTATTAATTCTTTTTAGAGAATATTATAATAATTGTGGTGATGTATATGAAATAATACATATGTATTAAGTTAAAATTCTCAATTAAATTGAGTCAAAACTTTAAGTATCTTTCCTCGGTAATGGCAAGAATGACTCTCTTTAGAGTGCAACTTTATTTCCTTTCCCTGAATCTACCCCTGTGCATACTTCTTATGACAGATCCTCATTTTATCCCCTAAAATGTATAATGAGAAGGTAATTCACCCTTAATGAAATGCCAGAAAATGTATACCAGAAAGTATTATGAAGGAAAAAGTGTCATTTCAAATAGGTACACCTACTTTCTAAATGACTAACAGTAAGGAACTTTTAACTCTCAGAAAATATGCAAGTTTCCTTTTTAAATTCCTTTCTTGTAGAACGGATAGTAAATGTCAGAATAACCTTGTACTTGGAGAAAAATGATACACAGATAGAGTGTTAAGTTTTAGAGCAACTTGTTTCTAAACATTTGGCAGTACATCAGCATGTGTTGGCTTGAAATATACTAACTGATATTTAGGTCTTAATGTATAGAGAGTACACTAATGACAAGGGGACAAAATAATGCATAGAATGACATGTGTTTACAAGGGTTTTTAATTATTTTTTAAATAAGAGTTAAAATATTTAGGATTAGAAATGACCTTTGGAATCAGACAAATAATGTGGATTGCAACCCTGTTTTTACCATTTATTAGCCATGCCATTATTGGTTAAATATTTCAACTCTTGAAATTTCCTTAAACTAGGAAATTATGCATAATACCTATCTTTCAGAATAATGTGAAAATTAGATATTATATATGCCAAATAGGTACATGTAGGTCCTTAGAAATTTTCGGTTATTTTTATTATTAAGTTAACAGAAATTTCA
This sequence comes from Proteles cristata cristata, assembly GCA_017311185.1. Lineage (NCBI taxonomy): Eukaryota > Metazoa > Chordata > Mammalia > Carnivora > Hyaenidae > Proteles > Proteles cristata. Next base: position 2,355,118 of record JAESUZ010002627.1, read on the forward strand.
GGAATAAGTATTTGTTAGTGAAAATAGTTTTTAGTTAGTTAGAAGTTTTAGTTAGTAGTTAGTTAGAAAATAGTTAGTGAAAATATTTTTAAAAGAATAATATGAGAATACCATAAAATTGACAAAAGTAAAGATCATTATTTGAATGCATATAGATATATGTATATTGAACAATATGTGCTTAAAATAACATTCTTGCCTTCAGGGTTTAGGGAAAGCAGCAACTATAGTGACAATGTTTATCTTTGAAAAGGATTATGCAAGGTAACAGGTTGTTTAGATTAAGGAAAAATGAAATGCCTGTTCAATCTATCCATAGATACTTGGAATGAAATAGGTTTTTAATAGGACAAGGGTACTTCATAAATGAAATTCACATTGTTTAAAATGTTACAAAAATGGATTAAACTATAAATACAGACTTTGTGGCAATTTTAGAGAAATATATGTTATTTCACAGACTGGCCAAAGGCGTATCTAACATAATTATTAACTCAAGCTAACAAAGTATGCTTGCCAGTGTTGGTGTGGCTTTTCAGTCTCTCTACCACTACTACCTCCAGAATAAATTACAAATATAGGAATTGAAAGAATTCCAGTAACCAGTAAAAGTTAACAACTGTGCCTTAATGTTTATGTTCATCCACATTCTTTTACGTTATGGTCAGGCAGAAACAAAATATAAGACAAAGGATTCATATGTCTCATGGAGAGGTCTAAATGAACTTACTTGAAAAGGCTGATTTTGAGTGCTAGAGGTAAATGCAACCCTACTTTGTGTGTGAGGGTGTAGATGGAATGGTATGAGATGTAGGCATTATTAAAAAAAAAAAATAGAGGCACTTTTCAGACTCTTCCTTAAATTACGATGTGCTTTGGAAAGTGGGATCCAATACCCAGGATGCTGGATGTTACTGAAAGATCGGAAGTGAAAAGTTGAGCTTTGGATAGTGTTGGTTTAACATGATGGGTGGTGAGCAATTAAGGAGAGAAGAGCACTGACTTCAAAGAGAGATAAATCTACTTAAAAACAAATATATAATTGAAGAATTCAAGGATAGGAAGAGAATAAACATTTGGAATGATGGGGGAATGGTTTTTCACATAAAATTTCTGGAGAACAAATAACATCTACTAAATTATCTACCAATCAAAATATATATCCAAAAGAAAAATTTTTTTTTACATATAGCCATGTAAAGGATAACTTGATGCAATTTGTTTAGGTAAACAGAAATATGCAACAAAGGCATTACTTAATTATTGATATGTGAGTTTAAATTCAAAGGTACTAAAGAGCTAACTTGAAGAGGGAGACAAACGTCAATGTCTAAGCTTCTCTTGTACCAATACAGTGCTTCCAAATTAATTTTTTACTTCTCAGTGACCCAGTAAATTGTGACTCAATAGGAAATTGCTAGACATAGACAAATTGTGGCTTAAAAGAAAAGAGAGAGAGAGAGAGAGAGAGAAAAGAAATTGCTTTACTAATATTGGCAAGTTAGAACAGTTTGCTAGCTTGGTGCAACTTACAACAAATTAACTAAAATGGTGTAAGGAATTGAAAATAAAGACTCAAATATTTTTTTTTTAATTTTTTAAAAATGTTTTTTATTTATTTCTAGGAGAGAGAGAGACAGCGTGAGCAGGGGAGGGTCAGAGAGAGAGGGAGTCACAGACTGAAACAGGCTCCAGGCTCCGAGCTGGCAGTCAGCACAGAGCACGACGCGGGGCCCGAACCCACGAACCGCGAGATCATGACCTAAGTGAAAGTCGGACGCTTAACCGACTAAGCGACCCAGGTGCCCCTCTCAATTTCACATCCAAACCCAATGTTTGCTTCTGAGTTAATACATAAGACAGTCAACCTAACAAAGACCACAGAAGCTAATGTTTATGGGGTCTTAATGGAAGGCAAACAATGTTTGATTTTATTTGTCATGACACTGACAATGTCTTCTTGCATTTTAAGCATTTCCTAGAACTAGAATATCCTTTGGTAGAATATGGACAAGTCATGAGAACTTTGAAAATGTTTTTTATTTATTTCTAGGAGAGAGAGAGACAGCGTGAACAGGGGAGGGTCAGAGAGAGAGGGAGTCACAGACTGAAACAGGCTCTAGGCTCTGAGCTGGCAGTCAGCACAAAGCCCGACGCGGGACTCAAACCCACAAACCGCGAGATCATGACCTAAGCGAAAGTCGGACGCTCAACCGACTAAGCCACCCAGGCGCCCCTAGACTCAAATAATTTTAAAAAATCTCTGCCTTTACCATTATTTATTATGTAGGATCTAAATTTATCTATAGTCTATTGGATTATTACAAACTGCCACAGATGAAGAATATTGCAACTACTTAAAGGAGCTAGATTTTAAAAAAGCTTACTTATTTATTTTAGAGAGAGAAGGAGGGAGAGAGTGGGTGAGAGAGAGGGAGAAAGAATCCCATGTTAGTGATATCAGCATGGAGACCAACACAGGGCTTGATCTCACAAACGGTGAGATCATGATGAGCTGAAATCAAAAGCTGAACACTTAACTGAAAGAACCACCCAGGCACCCCTCAAAGGAGTTACATTTTAATTGCCAGAGATTTTTCTGTGTTGACTTGGAGTGCAGTCACCATGGAATGGAAATTGGGAAAAGTGGATACAAAATATATCATGAAAATGAAATTTGGACTTTTGCACTCAAAATCAATTGACCTATACAATTTTGCTTTTGGATTTAGATATGAATATTATGTAACTGGTTTTACCCCATTAGGACAATATTGTGACCACATGAAATTTGGTATTAATATGAAGTTTGAATAGGTAAATCATGGTTGAATAAATGTTCTATAGATTGAATTTCTGAAGCTGTGAATCATCATATTGTTGGAGAAAAGGAGCATGCACTTTGAAATATTCCATATGAATGTTGTCCACTGGGACACAGATCTGTACTATTTTATTTCCAGCTATAGAGTCAACACTATGGTCACATTAACAAAACATCTGGAAACAATTGTATCCTGGATTGATTCTTGTAGGTATTATAGTTAATTAGAATAGTGCTTTTATTGTTTTTAAAGATAATCAATAGTTTTACTGTTATTGAAAAATATGATGGAATTTGTATGTTGTATGTGATATTATGTGGTATGTCATATGAAAGAGAAGTCAGGCTGGAAGCTAGGAATACAAAGGAAAAGTAAAGAGAGAGAAGAAACAGGTGATAAAAGATATATAGAACAGGTGGAAAGACAATCTTAGACTTAAGAAAACTGATGGCAAAATGTAGAAAATGGGAAACTCCATTATGGAATATTCAATATGTATGGGAAAATGGTAGCAAATATGTTTAAAATTGCACAATGTCTCAAATACTGTGTTACTCATGTGATGGTCCTAAGCACATAATTTTTGTTGTTCCTTGGTTCTCCTCAATGGATGATGCAAGAACTCTTTCATCTCAAATGGCTAATATTCTTTACAGCTTTGTTATTATCTATATCCAGCCGATGGAAGGGGAAGGACTGTGAAGAAGTCAGACTTGTTTCTTAAAAGTTTTGGCTAGCAAAAGCACACCACTATTTTCACATTCCTTTGGCAGAATTCAGTATATGATCACATCTAACTGGAAGAGAACTTGGAAAATGCAGTCTAAAGTTCAAGAAGACAACTGGATTGTTGGTGAAAAGTATAGTAGTCAAGGACACTGTGACATAAAAAGGGTGCCTGCCCTGGAGGTATTACAAGGGTAAAACTACATCAGTGAAGATCAAATGTACTTTTATAAATAAAACAGGGGACATCTTTCTAATATGAACTGGACAGTTTAAGAAATAACACAACTAACAGCAGGACTGGATTTCAAGTCTGGTGATCTGAGTCCAATCCAACTGCTTAAATTGTTACTTACTTTTCTAGGTCTTCTTATCTATATGTAACAAAACAGGTTTTCTTTACTTCAGAAGTGTTGTTCAAATCAAAGCTTTCATAAATGCAAGCATGTTTTTCTTTAAGTAAAAAAGGAATATATAAAGAGAAATTCTTAGTGAAAGTGAGGTTTGTGGGAAAATTAGTCACCAACAGTATAAGAGCTTGAAGAACTCTCCTAGCCCTGAAACACCAATATTTCCTAACTAATGGCCTGGAAATAGTCTTCTTTAATATGGATATATTAGAATGAGAGTAAATTTTGCCTTACAGTAACACGTACTCTGAAAGTCAGGTGTTAAACCGGTAGCATCTGGATTGATATAAGCTTAAGACCTTCTCTTTGCTTGATTTCCCCTGTGCCTGTAATTCAGGTTTTATACTATTCCTCACTAAAGAAGCCTAGGGCCTTCTGGGGGGTAGCAAGTCCTGGATTTTGGGACAGGGAAGAGGATGTGCCTGGAGCATCCTATTTCCAGAAGGCAATGTTGCTGTAAACACTTAAAAAATTAAAATAAAAGGAATGAGAAAGATTCAGCATGAGAAAAGAGATCTGAAATTGATGGCATATGCTAGGTCTGAAGTGGAAAATGACGTTCAATGATATGTGCTTGAAATATAAGATAAACTCAAATCAAACTGACATCCATAAAAATTAGAATCTATGCTAATATTTTACATAAAACATGATGTATCAAATACAGAAGTTGAATGTGAGAGTGTGTTTTTGTGTGTCTGTGTGCTTAGTAATATGTAAAGACACTTGCAATGATGCTGCTCTCCATTAACAATTAGGACCTAGAACTGGTGGTCTAAGAAGGTGAAGTCAGTGGAACAGAGCCATTTACTCCATATAGCCAACTCAGGACCTAGGCTAACTGATCATTTTCAATACCTGGCTTTCATGACTTCCTTGGAGTTCATCTCTATCTCTAAACAAAGAATGGAAGAGCACATATGGGAAGCTTATAGGATCCATTCCAATCAGTGGTAGACATGACTTCTACTCCCATCCCATTGACTGAAAAATACAGACTTAACTCTGTTTGCAGGAAGAGAAGAGCATCATAAAGAGCTAACAATTTCTACCACATAATGATTTATATAATTGTAATAACAATAATACATATGTGATTGGTGCTAGATTGCCAATTAAACATGTCATCACTAATTATTGGTGTATAAAGAAGTGTTGAATAATATTTCTATATTTGGGTCTATTAGGACATAAATCTTATGGTTTTACCTCCACAGAGTTAACATACCCAATCATCTATTAGGAGTATGAGATGTGAGCTAAGGTTTTTCAGAAAAAAAGGTGACCAAGTCTTTAAATAAATTAAACTGTACCTTTCAGAAAATAATAAGCTAAGATGAAGCCATTTCTGAAACCAAGCTATGTACTTTTCATCTAACAAAACCAGGTGAATTGTGATTAAGGAAATTCGGGTTGGTCATTGACTGGAAAAAAGATAAAGTCTTGATATGGGAAGACTGGGGTGAGGCTGGTGGATATTTGCCAGACTGAAGGGATATGGATAGCTATTTAAAATGTGAAGTCATAAAATTGCAAGATCCACTTTTGTGAAAATCGTGAAAACTTTAATACCTTTAATCTGTGTGTTTTTCTTTTATTATTTTGTTCTATGCCATAAAGTTTAGCAAGGAGATGTACTTTGAATAAATACCTGCAGTATGAATCTATGAACCATATCTATCATCATTTTTGCCTTTACAGAATTTTTGCATACACATACCTTTAAATGACACTTTAAGATGCACATCTGATCAACTATGAAAATATATTCCACAGTATCCTATTCATTCTTGACATGTTCTGCTCCTTCTTCAGAGTGCCAGCATAATCCCTAAATCCCCTTCAACTAACCCTTGTCACAACTTGTTTTTACCTGCACACATTTGTGTTGATTACTGAACTCTCTTGTATTCTTAATTAGACCATAATCTCCTTTAGGCAAAGAAACATATTTCCATGTTAATAGATGGTTCAAGTATCCAGTAAAATGTTATGAATCCTCAATGATTTTTCTTTATTCTGACTGATTTTGATGCTTTGCCTTGTCATATTATTGACTCAGATTTTTGTGCAGCATATCTAATGGATTCTCATCTTATTTTATCTAATGAAGAGAGGGAAAAATATGAAGCCTTTGTCCTAATGATAATTATATGTATCCTTAATAAAGAAAGGAAGAAAAGCTTAAAAAAGAAAGAAGTATATAAATTCACCATAATGAAAATCATAAGTAACAGTACTTTGTCCTGGGTACTGTCAAGAGAAAGTCATGTCGCTCTTTGAGGTCTTAATACCATGTCATCTCTCACAAACTTTTATCATTTTAAGTCTTTTGATCATCATATCTGACATAGTTTGATTGACAGTGTGAACAGCATGCGCTCATTTTAGTCAAAGAATATGTGGAGATATTTGAAATCCAAACCAAAACAAAACAAAACAAATGAAGGGTAATTGCATACAAAAAAGCATTTTGTAATTTCCAGCACATCAGTTGATTTCCAAAGTGCTTTGTGACTTCTCCAAATTATCGAATTTTGTTAGGGAATAATGGAATAATTAGGATTTGTAATTTTTTGATGTGTGATAATTCCATGCCTGTTTTGTTATGTAAATCTCTATGTCTAATTTACATATTATCAAGCTTGATTATTAAATTTGGAATTATTAACTATTATTGCTACTATTCTTAGTCTTGATTAGAGAATTTTAAGCAATTGATTATCTTTGCAAGAATTCATCTAGAATATCTTACCAAAATTGTTCTTTCTTAACCAGTTCTCATGTGTGTGTCAGTCAGTGTCCAGCCAGGAGATAAAGCTATGTTAGTAATTTAAACATGTAACATTTAATATAAGGAATGCTTAACCATAAAACGTGGCAAACTTTTGAAAGGACAAAAGAGGGCTCTTAGGAATAGGTAAATAGCAAATACACATGGTAGCTACTGCCTCAAAAGCTAATGACAAATATGGAAGGAACGAAGATCCGGGATTCTGATTACAATTTAGAGAGCATGGCTACCCCAGAAACATGCCGCCTACCAGTAACCAACTCCCTAGCGGATATGGTCAGAGGGTCCACAGTTTGTGTCTCACTGATGGCAGAGAAATTAATTGGTGGTGGCTGGCAGGGCATAGTTTTCCCACCATGTCATTGCTAATTAAGTGCCACTTAGCTTCTGGTACATCCTTCTGCTGACAATTGCTCCAGAGAAGAAGGGTCACGAGCCCACTAAGTTGCTCTGGCCTCGGAGGCATGGCCTTCGTGCATCCTCCATCGACAAAGGCTCATATTTCACAAGTAGGGCAAAGAGAAGTGGATTGATTGGAAATTGAAAATTGGCACAGACCATTCTGTTGGCGATAAGTTACTTATACACTCCTTCATACCCATTTAAGTTGTATGTAAATGTTGTCTTTCATACAGATGAAGAAGCTCTCATACTTCATTCCTCAAAATGTGGATATACAGTCCCAACAGTCATTGGTTTGGTCTCTGACCATACTAATAACTCTTCAAAACCAGTCATAGTTTCATTGATTTAAAGCTAACCTCCAATAACATGTTTTATAAAGTAGTAAGGGAAAGGAGGAAAAATAAAATACAATAAAATAAGTAATTTGCTAATATGTACACATAACAAGAGAAAGAAAGAAACAAAACGATTAGTCTGTTAGACTAATTAGACATTTTCAACTATCTGTTCCATGTTTCCCTTGCCTAGTCAGGACCTCAGCTGGGTTGAACCCAAACTTTAATTCCCTAGGAGTTTGAGTCCTTCAGTTGAGTCCTTGTATTATTTGACATGGAAGCACTAAGAGGAAGTCCGTAGAATTTCCTGGGTGCAAATGTTGTCCTCCTTGCCTTTGTGTTTAACAAACAACTCACTTTTCTTTGGTGATTGTGGTCAATCCATGCAGTAAAGTAGTCTCTTTTTTGTCTGCTGGTTTTGTAATGTAAGGATCCCCAAAAAGCTAAGTGGCAGTCTCATTTTTAATTAAATGGAATTGTTCTGAGAGCCATATTGGAAGAATCTTCCCACCACCAACACCATTGGGAACTAAGATATCCAAGTCAACTGAATGAAGAGTTACCAGGACAGGAATTTATTTTAAACTTGTGAGGGAGTTATTACATTTAGTAACTAGAGACTCCACTTCCACTTTTATTTCTTGATTTCCAGACTTGTTTATTTGGCTATAGGTGGGACAGTCCTATGTTTCTGATTCAAAGTAGCTAATGGATTCCTGGACAGAATGCTATTGTTACTTTTCAAGGTCTTATCTCCCAACAGTTTCACAAATGAGTTTTTAATAAATTAATAAAACTTTGTGATAATCCAGCAGATTATGGGTTATACGATTCAAAGAAAAATTCATTAACTCCATATTTAGAAGTTTGGAGTTTTCAGCTTCCCACTCCCAACCTCTCCAGAGAGGGATGAGAAGCTAAAACATAATATTATTGATATTGTAAGAATTGATCATGTCTATGTGAAGAAGCCTTCATAAAATCCCAGTAGTACGGAATTTGGAAAGCTTCCAGGTTGGCAATATATCCATACTAATAGGTGACACATCCCACTTTCATGGGGACAGAAATTTCCATGCTTAGAATGCTCTTAGAACTCTCCTTATATATCTCTTCGTTTGGATGTTCAGCTGTATCCTTTATCACATTCTTTAATAAACTGGTAAACATCAAAGCAGTGTTTCTCTGAGTTCTGTGAGTTGCTTCAGCAAATCAGTGGAAAAACTGAGGATAGGGTTGTGGGAAACTTCAATTTCCAAGGTTGGAAAAAGTTGTAAGTAACCTGGGAACCTACCGTTTGCAATTGGCTTCGGAAGTAGCAGGGTGGGAGAGGGGGGCAGTCTTGTGGATTGAGTCTTCAATCTGTGGGATCTGACACCATCTCCAAGTAGGTAGTACTAGAATTGAGTTACACTGTAGGATACCAAGCTGATGTGACAGAGAATTGTTTGGTGTGGGGGACAAACCTCCACACATATGGTGACAAGAAGTAAAGAGTTTCGGGGGCGCCTGGGTGGCTTAGTCGGTTAAGCGTCCGACTTTCGCTCAGGTCATGATCTCGCGGTTCATGGGTTCGAGCCCTGCGTCGGGCTCTGTGCTGACTGCCAGCTCAGAGCCTGGAGCCTGTTTCAGTCTGTGACTCCCTCTCTCTCTGACCCTCCCCTGCTCACACTGTCTCTCTCTCTCTCTCTCTCTCTCTCCTAGAAATAAATATAAATATTAAAAAAAGAAAAAAGTAAAGAGTTTCGTGTGCATAGTAAATGAGACACACAGGAGAAAGACACACAGGAGGGGAAGACTGGATTTTTCCCTTTAAGAACCCCACTTTCTTTCTAGCTGTAAATTGCGGGTTATTCCATGACTCATGGACTTTTTCTTCCACTTTTAATGCCAGCAATGGTCTAATCCTTCTCATATCACATCTTTCTGACTTTTTTTTCATAGACTCATATTTCTTTCTAACCACAGCTGAGAAGGTTCTGGGTTTTTTGTTTGTTTGTTTTTAATATTTTTATTTATTTCTAGGAGAGAGAGAGACAGTGTGGGCAGGGGAGGGTCAGAGAGAGAGGGAGATACAGTATCTGAAACAGGCTCCAGGCTCTGAGATGGCAGTCAGCACAGACCCCGACGCGGGGCTCTAACCCACGAACAGCGAGATCATGACCTAAGCGAAAGTCGGACGCTTAACCGATTAAGCCACCCAGGCGCCCCGAGAAGGTTCTGTTTTTAATGACTTATGTGATTCGATTGATTCCTTCAAAAGCCCATAACTTTTGCACTCCTTCCAAAAGCCCTAACTCTAATCATATCTGTGCCTTTATTTATGACATGGTAGAAAATTCTAACATGGTAGTAAGTTGACTTTTGTTCAGTTTATAAAGTAAATTTGTATGTTTTCTTCTGTTTCATTAAAGCTAATATTCTTTTTCTTTCACTCTACACACAACAATATGGTGATCTTTTTTATACCACTGAGAAAATAGAAGCCATCAAATGTGAATTTTGCCATTTAATCATTCACAAACCTACAAAACTAACAACTTTCGATCACATTTTGTACTTTTTTCTTCAGGTATGATGGAGAACATCATCTTTCTTGTAGCAAGACATGATTTCTATTTGTACATTGTATTCAGAGACCCAGCATAGACTTTGGATGGTTCAAGTGATTAAAATTCATTGGTCTACCTTGAGAACAGGATTTAAAAAATTATTAAGGTTCCACTATTTTGTAACCAAATATTCCAAATCATGACTCTATCCCTTATATCTCTTGTAAGTTTCAGTTTTTTTGCAACCAGCTTGTTGTATACATTTTTATGTTGGTACTTTAGAAATCATACCCATCTTTTTCTGAAAACCGTTTCTGTCTTCCTACCAGTTATGCCCGTCTTCCTGTTTTTCCTTTGTTGGGGAATAATATAGTTACATGGCAAACTAACAAACCTAGTGCCATTCTAGATAACTGTCTTTTACCTCTTATATTCAATCACACTCTCTCTTGCCATCCTACATCCAATTCTAGTTCCAAAATATTTCTTGAGTTTATCCCTTTCCAACCAATTGGAATTGGCCTATATTTTACCTATGAAATTTCTGGATTCTTGCTATCATCTTTTCCTTTTTCTGCAGTTCTGACATCCTCAACTGTAACTTTCCCCTTGGTTAGACTGATTATTCTTCTGTGTAATATGTCACGGTAATGAGGTTTGTTGCATCCTCATCATGGAATTCTATGCTCCTCCACTGTTTCTCTTGATTCCTTGCTCCAGGAAAACCCTCCTTCACCTATTGAACTAATCTACATTCTTCATGATTCTGCTCTGGGATCATCTTACATGAGAGTTTTCCACATACCTCTCAGATTGGGTAATGGTCCAGTAGTGTAAATAGTAAAGCATTTGTCTCTTTACATTTTATTAAAATCTAATGTTTAGCTAGCAATTTCAATACTCTCCACTAGAGTATAAACAGTTTTTGATTATGGAGCATGTCTTTTTATATATCTCTAGCTCTTACTTCCCCCAAAGTGTGAAGCAATATTTGATTTGTTAGCTCATACATATGAAGCTAAAACAAACTGTTGATAAGCTTACCCAAGTAATGATTTGCATAATTCGAAGAAACTTAAAACCTGAGCCTTTTCAGGAAGATTCACAGATGATGTAAGACTTATTTTTCTAGCTCCATATCCAAAGTACACATTTTGGAAACAAAATATCTCTTAAATACTATCAATTTAGTGTTTTGTAAATATATTTAAAAATTACTGTTAAACTATAATAGATACGAAAATGCACATGATAAAATAAAAGTGTTGAATCTTTTTAGAGATACCTGATTATAAAAAATTAAACATTTTATGAAAGCTAATGCTTTCATAAAGCTAATGCATTTTATATCTCATAAGCTATTTTTTTAATATTGGACTTGTTATATGATGTTACTTGACTAATTGGTGCTCACAGAAATAGCCTTATTAACATAGGTCTTGAAATGATGATGGTATTTATTAAAATAGAAATGTACCTATATGTGTAATAATACATATGGACCTCAGAAAAATTACTTATACATTTTAATTTTTAAGAAAGATCTCCTATAAAATTATTTTAGTCAATGTCCAGTAAAATTAAAGGTATTAATGTAATCATTATATAATATCTTGGGTAGAATATTTATTATACTTTATAGAATTATTTCCTAACACTCTCTCTGGAAAGATTATGTGTAAATAGCATACGATTTCTTGCATTTTAGGCATATTTTTAAGTATTTATCATTTTCCTCCATCTAAATATACATGCAAGTGCTTTAAGCAAAACAGAAATATGCAAATCTAGCTCTTCTCAGAAAAGATAAACCAGAACTGTACTTTATCAAATAACTTCTAATCTTCTAAAATATTAGAAAATGGATTATTTTAGAATTCCCTTTAATATAATTTGATTGGCACAATTTAAATGTCAAAATATTATTTAAATATCCCAAGTCAAGACTTTTGCTAAAACTAATCATTGTGGTAGATAATGTGTTGTTTGATTCTCTCTCACTTCTTTTTTTTCTCCTCCTTTAATGGTCGCTCATCCAGTGATTACCTCAAGTGAGAATCAAGACTTTGCACAGAGGATTTTTAGGATAGTGAAAATACTGTGTGTGATATTATAATGATAGATATATGTCAATAGACATTTGTGTAAACCTATCGAATAACACCACAAAGGATGAACCTTAATGTAAACTATGGAGTTTGGGTGTTTGTCATCTGTTGATACAGGTTGGTCAGTTCTAACAAATGTACCACTCTGCTGAGGGATGTTGATCATGGAGGATGCTATTATGCATGTGGGGGATACGGAGTATATGAGAAATCTCTGTATCTTCCTCTCAATTTTGCTATGAACCCGAAACTGCTTTAAAGAAAGGGGGAGGTTTTTTTTAAATGAAGGGAACATGCTAATATATAAAAAATGCATATGAAACTCAACATCATTAGTCATGAGGGAAATGCAAATCGAAACGAGATACTACTTTTAACTCACTAGTGTAATGATAATCAAGAAGACAAATAATAAATAGGAGGTAGAACTACTGAAACCCTCACAGATTTAGCTTCTGAAAATATAAAATACTGGTAAACAATTTGGTAGTTCCTCAAATGGTTAAACACAAATTACATATTGTTACCACCTGCAGCAGTGCAGCCTAGGTAGGTCCTTGGTCTTCTGGAGGGAAAGAATTCAAGCAAGAGACAGAAAGCAGGAACAAGCGGGGTTGACTGAGTACACTCACAAGAGCAAACAGCCTGGAGAGACTCAAGTGCCCTGAGCACAACTGGTCCCAAGGTTTTTGTTTTTGTTGTTAACTAGGGGAGGGCTATTCATTACTCGGGGCAGGAAGCAGGGTTTCCACCTCTTCTTCATCATTTGGTCAGGTGTTTCCAAACATGGCCTCTGCCATCTTCGGTCTGTCTGGTTTGATCAGGCTTCTTGCAGAATGCTGCTACATGGACCTCTGACCTTTATAATCATTGGCTCTTGAAGGAAGGTTTCTTCCTTGTGGTGGTGGCCTGCATTTAGCTCTTTTATCTTCTTACCTAGCATCCACTAAGAAAGTCCAAGGTGGGGGGAAGGCCAAATGATAATGCTAATTGCAGTTTTTTTTTTTTTCTTTCTGCACATGTGTGTCCTGTGGCTTCTGTATTGGAATTCCTCTTGGCCATCCAGGCAGTATACGCCTAATTGCAGGTCTCTGATGCCTCCTGCATATCACTTGTCTCCCCCACCCCCCGCAACCCTGTTTCCTGGGAATCCAGTTCTCACAGAACTATCTAACTACCTACCACAATATGGCCAAGAAAATTCCACTTGTAGATATAAACCGAAGAAAAACAAAAATGTATGCCAACGCAAAATTTATATGTGAATGTTCTTAGCAGCATTATTCATCATTGCTAAAAGGTAGAAATAATCCAAATGTCTATAGATGGGTAAATAAATAAACAAAATGTAGTGTCTACATAATAGAATATTTTTAGCAATAAAAACAAATGAAGTATTTGATATTTGCTATCACATGAATGAAGTTGACAACATCATGGTAAGTGAAAGAAGCCAGACACAAATGGCCACATATTGTATGATTCCATTTATATGAAGTGTGCAGAACAGACAAATCTGTAGATATAGAAAGTAGATCAAGGGTTGTATAGGGCTGGGGAGATTTGGAGAGAAATGAGGAATGACTGCTCATGGTGAATATATACAACTCAGTGAATATATTAAATTTCACTAAGTTATTAGATGGGTGAATTGTGTGGTGTTTGACCTGCATCTCTTAAAATAAACAAACAAACAAAAGAAAACAGGTTTTCCATGGTCCCATGTCTTTCATTGCTCTTAGTTTAGTGTTTCAGGCATGGGATATTATAAATTCACCTTTATTTTCACATTAATTCAGGCCTGAAAACTGTGTATATTCATAGGGATTTGAAATTTTGCCTTCATTTTGACATTTATAATTGTCATCTACATTTGTATCTGTCTCTGAGTTCCTTCCTGTATCATATTTCAAAAGTTCTTTGAATATAAGTTTCAACACTCTGCACATTTGACAATGTTCAGATCTCCTACTTGGCAGGTATTTTAAGTCTTGCCAACCCTTCAAAACCCAGGAAACTCCTATCACTTACAGGAATTATTTTCCCAGATGTCAGTTGCTTAGAAAACTTTAAACTCTTACATTGTCCCTGTTGGTCTTAATTGACTGACTTACCTATTTGATTATAACTGTAATGTAAATAACGATATAACCTTCCTTTTAGCTCCTGATTATCTAAATGTATATGCTATTCAATGTACTGAAACCACTTCTGAGCTTTAGAAATAGACATAATTTGCATAAAATTATCTACCATATTTTTTCTCATAAGAATTTGACATATGCTATCATAATAAAAACAGGACGAGAACAAAGAAAAAAGTTTGTATAGGTCGGAAAACAAAATAGAAGAAAATCTCACTGGAGACTGACATCCAGCTAACGAGTCCCTCTAAGTCTGTTAATATCTCTGTCTTTTGGCTTGCTGATTAAGAATCTGTAAAACTGTGTTCAGCCACTGTGGCTTCTAACAAAATTATTTCAAGCATAGCACCCAAAGGACCCAGAGGAACAATAAGGTTATTCTCATTACAAGATTGACTATCAAACCTGAAAGTGCAGTTAAAACTCACTGATTTCATAACATAAAGACTCTGTCCACAAGCCTGGCCCTGCTGTCTCCCAAATGTCCTCACTATGTGGCTCTTTTTTTTTTTTTTTAATAGAAGGATTTTGCCCTTACCCCTGAAGACCCTAATCTTGCTTTTCTGTTCTCTCCTCTGAGTTTTATCAAGGCAAATTAGAGCAATATAAAACAAATGTATATGCTTGGATTTAACCAGTTCCTTCTATTTACACTGCTTAACATGTCATCCAGGTGAATTTCATTTTGGGGTGACTATTAAAATCTACTTTCTGGAAGATTTACAACAGCCACTCCCTTTTTCACTTCCTACAATAGAGACGTACATGTACACACTGAACAGACACAGGGACATATATTTGGAAATTAAATAGAAATGAATTGAAAGTAGTATCTCTCTTATGTATAGTATTAATTCTCCAGCCACCAAAATGAAGCTAAGCCAACATGTACTGAAGAGGATGAAAGATAAAGGAATGTGTCTTTAGATAATTTATATACACACACATTATTTTTTTCATGGCCAAGGGTCATTATGAAAAACATCTTAGTCAGCATCTTCACTTAGCTAATAACCATGTAAAGTTTAAAATGTTTGTATTGATTTGTTTGGTTCATTTCAACAAAATGGCATAGACTAGGTAACTTACATAAACTTATTTTCCACAGCTCTCAAAACGGGAAGTCCAAGATCAAGGTGGGTCACATTTGTTTCTGGTGAGGTTTCTCCTCCTGGCTTTCAGATGTAAGCCTCCTCTCTATGTCTTCATATGGCCTCTCTTTGGTGTATGGGCATGGAATGAGATCTTTATCTTGCTTTATCTTGTTATAAAGCAATCAAACCTGTCAGATTAAGGTCCCACTTTTATGAGCTCATGTAAACTTAATTACCTTCCCATAATCTCTCTCCCCAAATACTGTTGCCTTGGGGGTTAAGGCTTCAACATATAAATTTGGGGGTAGGGGGTAACCAATTCAGTATACAGCAATGTCCAAAAATGAACTTCTAGTTTTCCCACAACAATCTAGGTGCTCACCATTTTGCATATATCAATTAATGGCAACTTCATCTTTCTGAGGCTGAAAATTTTGACCCATTATGATTCTCATGTTCTCTCACAACTTGCATGCCCTCTGTTTCATTCTTTTTTTTTTTTTTTAAGTTTATTTATTTAAGGGCACCTGGGTGGTTCAGTTGGTTGGATGTCTGACTTTGGTTCAGGTCATGATACAACTGTTCATGAGTTCAAGCCCCACATCAGGCTCTGTTCTGACAACTAGGAGCCTGGAGTCTACTTTAGATTTTGTGTCTCCTTCTTTATCTGCCCCTCCCCTGCTCATGCTCTCTCTTTCTCTCTCTCAAATATAAAACATAAAAAATTAAAAGTTTATTTATTTATTTTTGAGAAAGTGTGGAGGAGGAGCAGAAAGAGAGGGAGAGAAAGAATCCCAAGCTGGCTCCACACTGTCAGCAGAGAGTCGAATGTGGGGCTCAAACTAATGAACTGTGAGTTCATAAACTGAAGCAAAATCAAGAGTCGGATGCTTAACCCACTGAGCCACCTAGGCACTCCTCTCTGTCCCATTCTTATACAACTTACCCCCAGCTCATCTGTTCCAATTGTATGGGCTGTCCTGCTGTTCCCTGGATATGTAAGACAGACTATTTCTTTAAGTCACTGCATTAAGCTATTGCCTCTATTGGAAGACATTAGCTGATGTTCTTAAGGTATATGCCCAGGGGAAGTTATCTTAAACACACAACTTACTAACACTGTTTGTATCTTCCCATATTTGTGATATTTCTATTCAACATTTCCTTGGGACCATGGTTGTTATTATATCCAGTATATTATAATTATTCTTATGTTTCTCATCTTTATCATCATCATCTAATTATCATCTTTATGAAGATGTCTACCCATCCAAGATATAAGTTCCATATTACTGTCATATTCCGTGTGTATACAACAGTACTTGGCATATTAGAGGGTGCTAAAAAATATTAGTTAAATGAATGAAAGATATCTGAGTTCTGGATCAAGATGTTCTATTAATAAAACCTAAACAATTCCCTTCTAATTGAAAAGCTAGCTATATTCATGTTCTATTTTCCATAACAAATAACCTCAGATTTTGTAGATTAAGACAACATACAATTAGGATTGCCACGGGTAAGGAGTCTGAGCACAGTTTATTTCTATACTCTGCTTAGCAACTCAAGACTAGACTGAGTTCTCATTTGGAGGATTCGCTAGGAAGGGATCTCCTTCTAAGTTCGTACAGAATGGTGGCAACATTAATTTCCTTGCAGTAGTATGACTGAGGACTCCCATTTGTTGCTTGCTTGGTTGAAATTGCTTTCCTCTCCTAGAGACTATCCACAGTCATTCACCAGATCGGCTTTTCCATAGCAGGTTCGAAACGGTGTCGTGCCTCTTCAAGGCCAGGTAGGATAATATCTCTCACCACAGAAAGACCTAGCCCCTTTCTAATGTGCTTTCACCTTACATTTTCAGGCCCACTGCAAAAACATTCCTTTCAATTAATTCAAAATTAATTGATTTGGGACCTCCAATACATGTGCACTATCCTTTTGTGCTGTCACAAGGTGGCTTAATCAAGGGAGTGGCATCCCATGACCTCAGTCATTTAACATACCTTAATCATGGAAATGACATCCCATCACATTTTCCATATTCTCTCAGCTAGAAGCCAGTCACAGGTACCTTCACCACTCAAGGGAGAGGAGATTAATCGAAGGTCTGGACATCAAAAGACAGGAGATCATTGGAGGTCAAACTCGGTTCTGTCTATATGACAACTGGTTCTTATAGGCCAGCTCCAAATTCAGTCATTTGTTCTAAGTTAATAATCTTACTGTTTTTAGGCATGATGCTATAATTTGGGTTATGTAGTTAGAAATTTTACTTTACTCTTCACACACACACACACACAGGTGCACACAATGAAGTAAAACAAAATAAAATTCAACAGCGTATGCATTAAGTATTTAAAAAAAATCACCGGTGGTCTTTAATTCAATTTCTCTGATTACAAATATCTTTAGGCATCTCTATATATGCTTATGAGTGATAAAGCCTCCAAATTTTTATCCCTTTATTAAATACATTTTTTATTTGTATGAGCATTTTTACACCCTACCCTAAATTTCTATTGGATATATTGTTATTACAAATATTTCAAGTTAGGTAGCTTGTACTTTGATTTTTTTCTTTTTTTTTTTTCTTTCAGTGTAGTCATATTTATTAATTTTATTCTTGGCTACTTTATTTTGTGTTTTTAATTTTTTTTCCTATCCTGAGATTGGAAAGATATTCTCATTCATTTTAGTGGTTTAAATATTTGTTTTGATGGGCGCCTGGGTGGATTAGTCGGTTAAGCGTCCGGCTTTCACTTAGGTCATGATCTCGCGGTTCGTGGGTTCGAGCCCCGCGTCGGGCTCTGTGCTGACTGCCAGCTCAGAGCCTGGAGCCTGTTTCAGTCTGTGACTCCCTCTCTCTCTGACCCTCCCCTGCTCATGCTGTCTCTCTCTCTCCTAGAAATAAACAAAACATTAAATAAATAAATAAATGAATAAATAAATAAATAAATATTTGTTTTGAGACCTTTCATATTACTGGATTTGATTTCTTTGTGTGTTGTGAGTTACAAGTGTATTTTTACTTTATTGCACATTGATGATCAATCTTTCCAATTTCATTTACTGAAGGACTGTTATTTGTTTAATGGTCTTCAATGTTACCTATGTCATATATCAAACTATTATATATATTTGGGACCGGTTCTGGGTTCTCTGTTTGTTCTACTGTATCTCTTGCTATTCCAGCACTATATTACTTTAATAACTAAATCTTTGTAATAAATGTTTATATCTGTTAGGACAGGTTTCCACCACATTTGTTATTCTTCAAAATATTTTAACTATCCTAGGCTACTGAATTTACATATATTTTAATACAATGTTTCAAGAGGAATAACAAAATAACAGCATAACCTTAATGATATTTTGATTACAGCTGTATTCATTCTATACTTTCCTTCAGTAAAATTCTCACCTAAATCTTCCCACCTTTGAATTTCTCCATTTATTTAGATTTCTCCATGTATTTAGATTTTCTTTGTCTTTTAATAAAGTTTAATATATACCATGTACAGAACTTGCATATCTTTCTGCTAGATTTATTCCGAGTTAAACTACATAGTTTGTTTCTATTATGAGTAATACAGTTTCCATTGTGTTTCAAATTATTTCTTTCTGGTTTATAAATTGAAATTGACTGCTATAGTCTGATCCTGAGTCCAGTCCTCTTGTTAAATTTTCCTATGTTTGTTGACATTTGTAATTATAAATGTTGTTTTAAAATTTTTTTATGTTTTATTTTTTATTTGAGAGAGAGAAAGAGTGAGAACGAGCAGGGGAGGGACAGAGTGACAAAGACAGAATCTGAAGCAGGGTCCAAGCTCTGAGCTGTCAGCACAGAGCCCAGCGTGGGGGGGGGGTCTCGAACTCACCAGCAGTGAGATCATGATCTGAGCCAAAGTCAGACTCTTAACCAACTGAGCCATCCAGGCACCCTATAAATGTTCTTTTTAAGTGTGAAACAATTTTAATGTAAGTTACTAATATTTTATTTTGACTGGATAGTGAATTTCATTATGTTCAAGTTGGGATAGCATTTTCAAAAATAAAATAAGTAACAAAAAATAATTGCATCAAAATATCAAATATTGAGAGAACGTAGATCACTTGAATTTCTTACATTGTGATGCTAAAAAGTTAATTGAGTACAGCTCTGTTGGAAACATTATTTCATTATCTTAGAAAATTTATAAATGTATATCCAGAAATTCCACACCTGAGGATATTATGTTTTTTTGTTTGTTTGTTTTGTTTTATTTATTTCAAGAGAGAGAGAGAGAGACAGCGTGAGCAGGGGAGGGTCAGAGAGAGAGGGAGTCACAGACTGAAACAGGCTCCAGGCTCTGAGCTGGCAGTCAGCACAGAGCCCGACGCGGGGCTCGAACCCACGAACCGCGAGATCATGACCTAAGCGAAAGTTGGACGCTTAACCGACTAAGCCACCCAGGCGCCCCAACACCTGAGGATATTATGAAGAAAAAAAATTAACATGTGAGCTCAAAGAAATGTCTAAGACGGCCTGTAATAGTACTGTTTTAACAACAACAAAAAAGTCCCTAAGTTCCCATCAGCTGTATGAAATAATCACTTTATAATTGCATAATAGATTATAGAGTGGCAAAAATTAATGAACCAACATATAGACAGTAACATGGATATACCTAAGAAACATAATATTGTATGGGGAAAAAATAAAAAGCTTTCAAAGAAGAACTTCAGTATGATAATCATTTTCAAAATTTACAAACAAATGTAATTTTATAAACATGTAAAATTAAACAAAATACAGGTAAGAACGTTTGAAAGAAAGAGAGATAAAGAGATAGAATGACGAAGGTAAGGAGAGAACGAGAAAGGGAAAGAAAGAGAATGTGAAGACGTGACATTAATAACTGACCAATTAGTTGATCTTTGTTTCACACATCACGAATATAAGCTAATGTATACATCATGAGTATAAGCTCTTGATGGTCTAGCAATGGAAAAGAATAAGCACATTTTAGCTCTTTATTTACCAGGAGAAATTCCATCAAGACAATAAGAATAGATTTCTAAGTCAGAATTTTATTAATTGAGTTGGATCTCCTGTCATAAATTATATTTTTAATGATTTCGGCAGCTTAATTTAGAGGAAGTATGTCAGATTGCTACATCGCTATAAATGAAGAAAACACATCTTTAACACATTATTTAGTTTGTTTTTGTAATTAAAGAGGAGGTCTGAGTCAACAAACATTATTTGAATTAAAGAATACATTTAATTCAGTTCCACTCAAACCATATAAATTGAGCATTTTTATGTGCCTAGCACTCTGTTCAACACCCTGAATGAAACACCCTTATTTGAACCTCTGTCCCCTTCCCTAGGAAACTACAACTCCTTTGATGGCAACAAAACATCAATATATAAAACAATTTGAGTTGACCACGGAGCTGCTTTTAATTAGCCTAACACACTTGCTGGAAGCATCTACAGAATTAGTTTTGCTCAGCCCCAAGTTCAACCCTACAGTTAACATCATTGCCCTTGTTGATGTGGTTCTGGGTGAGCGAGGCAAGGGTCTAACAAAATTTGTCCAATTTACTCTAAGCAATTTGATTTAACTGGCAGTTGTTACCTTGGGTCCCATCTCCTGACAGGCAGATTTAGAGCCTTGTAGTGTCCAGTCAGGCTCCATGCCAGGGTGTCAGGACCTAACTGTAACTGCTCTGGCTCTCCCTACTGTAAGCTCTATCAACAGTGAACGGATTAACACTTCACAGTCAAAATACAGGGCAGCAGCTAAAACTCCAAGTACTCTCTTGTGTGTGAAAAAGAAACTGTTCCCTCATCTGTACAATAAATGAAAAGACCTTGCTTGTGCACAAACCTGGCAAGAGGCAATAGATGTCTCATTGAACTCAAGGTGATGGACACAACTCATAAATCCAAACGATTTGTAATTGTAAATGGTGATATACATGCATACGTGCAAAATTCCAAATTTCAACTGTCCCAGCTGGGACAGTTCTGAAGTGGATGATATTTCTTTAAAAGGCATTTGGCTACCTAATGCAAGCTTGAAAATGTACTTGAACATGTTCAAAAGAAATAGTGCGTGGTTGGTTATTCTTTCATCTATGTGTATAGTTCTAATTTATGTTTGTCTGTATTTGAAAGAAGTCAGATATTTTGCTGCATTATAAAAAGCATGTATTTTTTTTAAGGGATGTTTCTGTTCCACATGCATAACTCACTGATGAAATGATGATAAACCAATACAGGCTCTGTGGAACCATTCTTCTTTCTAAAAATTGGAATTGGCTTTCTCATTTCATCTGACTATCATAAGAATTTGGTCATAAAGATCTATGGATCAGGACCATAGTTACTCAATATATAATTGTTGAATATATCACAGAGTAAAGATTTTTGCAGCTGCATTTTTAACAGGTGTATACCATAAACTATAAGACCTATTCTGTTTCTTTTTTCTGAATTTCCTGGATTTTTCTGGTTCAGTTGAGAAGTCATGTAATCTTAAATTTTTCAATAAATATATAAGTATATGTAATTTTTACTATTATAACTGTCAAATATTGAATGTTAACATACAATATACAATAAGCCATTCATCAAGAATCATGGTCTGAATTTGGTCATTATTTTCTTTATTGTATTTATAATATGCGTTCAATCACAATCCTTTAAGATTCTTTACATCAAGTGGCAGTTTATTAGTGTCCTAAGACTTCTGTAAATTTACTAAGAAGTTGTGCAGTTCTGAATATGGCTGAAAATCCAAAACCAAGGTGTTAGGAGAGCAATGCTCTCCCCAAAGTATCTGGGAGGAAATCCTTCCTTTCCTTCTCCAGCTTCTAGTCGCTTCATATATTCGTTAGTTTGTGGCAGGTTAAGTCTAATCTCTACTTCTATCTTCGTATAGCCTTCTCTCCTATGTCTCTGGATCTCAAATCTCCCTCTGCTCTCCTCTTATAAGTACACCTGTCATTGCATTTAAGGTCCACCCTAAGTCTAGGGTGATATCATCTCAAGTACCTCAAACAGTTACATCTGGAAAATCATTTTTACATAAAAAGTCACATTCGCCATTTCCCCAGAGCCATATATTTTGAGGGACCACAATTCATTCCACTACAGGCAGTAAAGATCATAAAGGGACATGTATTTAATTTCAGGAAAAATTTTAGTTAGTAGCCAAAAATGGCCTAGTTCAGTAACTTTAGGAAATATTTATAGGTCATCCAGACTATGAGGGGAAATAAGGGAAGAAAACACTGTGGAGAGGGCTATAGAGCATTTACATTCTTGCAAGTGAGGCAAGAACTCAGGTCAAGTTTGAACACATGGAGGGCACAGTCACTGCATTAAGAACTGTTGCTGATTATGTAGGTTACAGAAGCTCTCCACACTTCCTGATCATGATTATGTAAACAGAAAAGTATACATAATTATTTGTAATTACAAGGAAACAACATGTAGTTTAGCTATGAAGCATGGAGGCAAGTCCAGAGATGAATTTCAAGGATATGGGTACAGCAAAATATGAGGTTACATGAGAAAGGTTTTGAATAATAAATTTCCTCTGAAATTGCAAAATCTATCGTTCTCCCAACAATTCAGTTTATATTCGTTAGAAATAAATGGAATATTTGTGGATCTATGTTGACTTAAGTTTCCTATGTGATAATGGACAGAAGATAAAAAGCTAAAGAAAGATGATGAACTAAATATGACAATATTGAACCTGAAAAGTTGGTTAAAAACCTATGCCATCTTATTTCAGGAAGACTGGAGAAGTAAGTAGATGTACACAGAAATCTTACCCTTTCCTTGTATAACTTGATACATTTGAAATAAGACTAATTTTACTGAGGGATTTGTCCTTTTTGGAAGGAATTGTAGCTCCTTGAGATATCTTTGTATATTTAACTTTAAGTTTGTTCCAGGAATTAACCCTACTCTTCCACCATTCTGACATGGTTATAAGAGTTTCTTGATGTAATCCTTATTCCTGGTTCTACCTCAGGACCTATGGGCCCTTCTCAGAGGAAGGCTTTGTGAGAAAGAGAAACCTGAACTTGTTCTGAAGTGTTGGATTACATCAGAAAAATTTAAGGAAGTCCAAAAAGGGATAGAGATTACAGCGGTGTTGTCTCTTATAGCTCACAACATAAAATTTGTTGGGAGGTTAGTGGTTTCAATCTTTGCATGATAAATTGCTCAAAATCATGTAATGAGTTAGTACGTACTAGCCTATGGAGACTGTAAATTCTCATGATAGTCACATAAAAGGAGAAAACCAAAATCTTTGATTTCTTAAGTCTTTGATCATGGAATAGGTCATACTAGCATAGGAGAGCCAAAATTGATATTATTAGTAACTAAGAGAGAAAGGGAGAAATATCAATAAACTTCTATAAATTGCTTATTGCTAAAAGAACATGTTATGACATAATTTATATCATGTTAAAAAGATTTAAGATATCCAAATAAAAATAGTTAAAATTCTTTAAAATAAATCAAGATGTAATCATGAATGACATCTTCAAAAGATTAAATAATAAACTATTGATTTGCAAATGTGAGTTAAATTTGCTTTTCTCTAATGGATTCTCATAAAAAAGAAATGGGTAATACCATTAATCAATTTATTTGAGGTAGGAAGTGGTTCCTTGCTGAAAATTTCTTCTTTTTTTTTTTAAATGTTTTATTTATTTCTAGGAGAGAGAGAGAGAGAGAGAGCGTGAGCAGGGGAGGGTCAGAGAGAGAGGGAGTCACAGACTGAAACAGGCTCCAGACTCTGACCTGGCAGTCAGCACAGAGCCCGACGCGGGGCTCGAACCCATGAACCGCGAGATCATGACCTAAGTGAAAGTGGGACGCTCAACCCACTAAGCCACCCAGGCGCCCCTGAAAATTTCTTCTTTTTAAAAAAATGAGAAAAGAATCTGATCCTGATATTATTTTGTCTTATTAAAATAAATGAATTAATTTATTTATGCATATAATCTCATTCAAAATCTTAATTATAGGGAAAGTTTTAGAATCTATTGTTTTGAAGCTAATTGCATTAAGAACTTGGGGAAATGGGGGTTAGAATTTGGATATATCATCTCCTACATGAATATTTTGCTATCTCTACTGCTCTGGACACAGAATAATTTATTATCGGCAAATGAGTAGCATATATAGTAAGGTACATAAAAATGTGATGATTGCCTAAGGAAATAGAATAAAACATGTCAGAGGAAGACATATATGTACATTTTTTTAAAAAAACACTTATATCTAAGAAATAAAGTGATTTCTTCCATATAATTAGCATGATGGTGGTAAAACTATAAAAGTTTTCAGCTATTTATCCAAAAATTATTAAGACCTCTTTCTTATCAGATCCTGTCCTAACTGCTTTTCTATACTAACATATTGTTGTAAAAACTCTATGAAGCAAAATTACTATCCCTGTTTCATAAATGAGGTTAGTGAAACACACAAAAAAACTCATTTGCCCGAAGTCGCACAGATAGCATGTGGAACATCAGAGAGAGGCTGACAGAGGAAAGAAAAAGAGACCACATTCAATACAGTGCTGTGAGATACAATGAAATTAAAGGGAAAAGAGGTTGTTGGGTTTTTTTTAATTTCTCTTAGACATTTATGAAAAATTCAGGTCTACTTTAATAAATTAGGTAGGCTCTTCAGTATCTTGTAGATGTGTTTTTACACATCTTACATTTCTAACGAGTTAAGCCAAATCAACTAATTATTAACTAATGTAAGATTTTTTAAAAAATGTTTATTTTTGATTTAGAGCACAAGTTCGGGAGAGGCAGAGAGAGAGACAGGGAGACACAGAATCCAAAGCAGGCTCCAGGCTCTGAGCTGTCAGCACAGAGCCTAATGCAAGGCTTGAACTCCTGATCAGAACCTGAACCAAAGTCAGATGTTCAACAAACTGAGCCACCCAGTTACCCTCTAATGTAAGATTTTAATAATAGTATCTTATCACTTTGTGTATGTCAGCCATTTTTTAGAAACCAAAATAAAATCAATGTTCCTGGTTAGATATCTGTTAATACATATGCTGTTCAAAACACATCAAGTAATAATATGACAATTAACTCAGGGATATTCATATAAGGCATTATTTTTAAAAGTTTTGAGCCATTTTCTTTCATAGTTATAAACCTTTGCAGCACTTCTATAGAAAAAAGCAGGTCTTTATATTCATATGAAAATGATAAATCTGAACTTAGAGAAGGTAAGTGCCTTCCCCAAATCACACAAAACAAAAAAAAAGAAAACAAACAATAAAAGGATGCAATACAAGATCCTTGATTCCATACTTAATCCAGAATCTTCTACACTTAATTCTTCTGAGGGAAAAGCATCTGGATTCAGCCAGAGAAACTGCTATAGTAATCACTTTCAGCAGCTGCATTAACATTTGGAAAATTTATTATGTAACAAATAGTTATTTCAAAAGAATCAAT
The DNA here is from genome assembly GCA_017311185.1 of Proteles cristata cristata. Classification (NCBI taxonomy): domain Eukaryota; kingdom Metazoa; phylum Chordata; class Mammalia; order Carnivora; family Hyaenidae; genus Proteles; species Proteles cristata. The sequence continues at coordinate 2,381,017 of JAESUZ010002627.1, forward strand.
GCAAGATGTATTCCACAGTATATTGTAATTTAGGGTTTGGGAAAAAATTATGGACATTAGATAATATCCTTAGGGTGAAAGTTAAATAAAAGAGCTCAATGATGTCTGAACTGCAAGTAAAAATTTAAAAAAAAAACATATAAAATACTTCCCTAATTTAGTTAATTTTGGAAAAGTAATCCTTATGTATGATTTATAAAATATGTATACACTTACAGGCTTGGCAAGACATAGTACCAGAAAATATACCCACTCTTCCTCCAGATGCTTTCATATTATGCAGAATATTATAAAAATTGTTAAATCAAAGCAGATTTATTATTGTCTAGGACTCTGGGTCTTTAAATTTTCTAATATGCTTATGCCTAAATAATTTACCAGGCAGTTTAAAACCCAAGATTATATCTCAGATCCAATAGATGTGAATCTCTCCCTGTCCATTTGTAATGAAGAACAGATTAAAGATTTCACTAATGAAAATGATTGAGATTAATCCAGAAAAGCTGGGACAGACCTTCCCGATAAATAAGCTGACTTTAAACACTTAATCTGATGAGGCTAGGGAGAGTTTAATTAAATTTCTATCTCAAATTTATCTAATATTCAAGAGTAACATATCTGCTAAAACAGCTTTCTCTTTAACATGTTTTCCCCCCTCCTCCTTGGTGCTGACTAAAAAAACTCATTTAAATTGGAATAGGCAAAAATCATTCCATCAACTTTATTTTCTTTGGGAGGAATCACAGCTGTGAGTCAATAATAAAGACAAGACTCTGCTCATGGACTCTGGAGGGTCTCCCATGTGAGACTGAAGGAAACATAATATAAGCATTGTATATCTGTTTTATTCTCTGGGTGACTATTCAATTTTAACAGATACTTTAAGGGCTGTAACATTTACAGCAACAACATTGACTGTTACTTGGTACTCCAGTCAGTGATGCCAGTGGATGACATGTAGTGAGCAACCAAATAAAGGTGATTCTGTACTTACGTTCAAATACACATTGTTAAGTTGGAAAAATGAGAGACAGAGATATATTTCATAACAAATCCAAGTCTATAAAGATTAAATTCTAGTTAAAAGAACAAAACTCAGGTTTTTTACTGGCTGAACCCTCTAGCTGCTAAATACTATGCTCTCTCCTAAACCACTAACTATTTTAATCTTTTGTTTATAGAGTCAGTGAATAGAAGAATGTTGATTCATGACAACACTTTTCAAATTTGGGAATTCCAGAAATTTTCCGGGAAAAAAATGTGAACTTGGGGTTTGCTTACTGTCCTGAAAACAGACACATAGTAGTATGCTTTTGTTGAATTTTGCATTACATTAAAGAAAATACTTATACATTAGTTACAACTTTACTGTACCCCTTTGGCAAGTCAGGCAAATTATATGATAGCAGCCTTTTAATCTTTCTGATGCAAATTTCCTCTCTTTCAAGTACAGTTCTTCCTGCCATAGATACAGATCAATATCCCCATCCATTATCTCTTCTTTCTGCTACTAAAGATCTAAATCAGATCTTCTAAATCATTACAAATGCTTAAGTGAACTTAATTAAAAACAAACACAACCAATAAACAGTAAGAAGTCTAACAACAATCATTCCTCGAAACTGTATCTTCTCTAATTTATATGCTGTCTCTTTCCTTCTTTTTAAGGCAATCTTTTTTTTTTAATTTTTTTTAATGTTTTTATTTATTTCTAGGAGAGAGAGACAGCGTGAGCAGGCGAGGGTCAGAGAGAGAGGGAGTCACAGACTGAAACAGGCTCCAGGCTCTGAGCTGGCTGTCAGCACAGAGCCTGACGTGGGGCTCGAACCCACGAACCGCGAGATCATGACCCAAGCGAAAGTCGAACTCTCAACAGACTAAGCCACCCAGGCGCCCCAAGGCAATCTTCTTGAATGCAACTTAAAGCCACTCTTTTTTATTCTCTTTATTTTTCTTTCATTCTTAATCCACCACAATCTTGCCTCTTTCTCTGGCATAGCAGTGAAATTTTGCTGTCAAGAGCCACCAATTTTCTCCTAATTTACAGACAAATAACCATTCCAATTAATGTACTTTGCTTTACCTGCACAGTTCAGTATTCATGGTGTATGATCTGTATTTACTATGGCAGATGTAAGACTGTGACTGTCGTCTGCTCGGGAGCTTCTGAATTGACTTTTCAGACTCCGCCTCTGTTCACTCTTTAAGTTGTTGATATTTTTTTTGTTTTTTCCTCATTCTATACATTTTTAATGGACAGATTTCTTCATGCTTATGGTTTTAATCATAAACATAACTCTGCTCAGTATAGTTATTTGGGTCATGTGGAGATACTTCGTGTTCTAAAAAACATTCAATCATGATGTTCATTAAGCTACTAAAAACCAGCAACGAATGATTCAGCTAATAGATTACGATGAGTTTTAAATGTTATATTTCTGGTGAAAAGTCAAAATTAGAATAGTGACAGCTTTATTATAGAAGCTAAAAACATGAATGTTGATTAACATATGACATTTTCATCATATCTTTTTTAACTACTCTTCAACTGAAGTTTTGATTTTCTCTTTGATCCCAGAGGAGTATGAGTTTTTACTTTGTCTTTTTTTTTTATAGTTGATAGTTACTTTACTACATAAACTATTATGCAGAATTTGTTGAAACTCTCTATGCATCTATATCTTATATCATATCTATTTATCTATGTATCTATCTATCCTATCTATCTATGTATCTATCTATCATCTATCTAGCTACCTGAGCTACAGTGAAACCTTAAATAGGAGGCTCATTTTCCAATTCTTTAAAGTTTTATTTGTTTAAGTAATCTCTACACTCAATGTGGGGCTTGAACTCATGACTGAGAATAAGAGTCACATGCTCTCCTGACTGAGCCAGCCAGGTGCACCTCATTTTCTAATTTTCAAAGTAGAATGTATATCAACTGTTTTTTATCAAATTAAGTAAACTAAACTAATATAGTTTGTCTAAATGGTCTGTCAAAAATTGAGAGATGTGTTAGAAGGTATCTCAACTGCTATTTTTTGAAGTATAATTGGTATACAATATCTTATTAGTTTCAAGTATACATAATAATGATTCAATATGTTTGTATATTATGAAATAATCCATGATAAGTCTAGTTAACCATTCGTCATACAAAGTTATTACAATATTGTTGATTATATTCCCTATGCTGTACATTAATTACTACCATGACTTATTTATTTTATGATTAGACATTTGTACTTAATTTCCTTCACGTGTTTCTCTAGGACTGACCCATACCCCTCTGGTAACCAACAGTTTTTTTTCCTGCATCTATGAGTATGTTTCTGTTTTGTTTTGTTTTGTTTTTTTCCTGTATTTTGTTTTTTTAAGTTTCCACATTTAAGGGACATCATGCCATATTTGTCTTTTTCTATTACTTATTTCGTTTAGCATAATACTCTCTCAGTCCATGTTGCCACAAAAAGCAAGATTTAATTTTTTATGGCTAAGTAATATTCTAGTGTGTGTGGGGTGTGTGTGTGTGAGTGTGTGTGTGTGTGTGTGTGTGTGTACACACATCACATGCTCTTTATCCATGTATATCTATCCATGGATACTTAGGTTGTTTCTGTATTTCAACTATTGTGACTAATGCTACAATTAACATACAAGTACATACATACCTTCAAACTAGTGTTTTCATTTTCTTCAGATAAATATCTAGAACTGAAATTGTTGGATCATATGGTATTTCAATTTTTAGCTTTTGAGGAAGTTCCATTCTATTTTTCTTAGTGGTCTCATCAATTTATATTCCTACCAACAGTGTAAAAGTATTTCCTTTTCTCCACATTCTTGCCGACACTTGCTATTTTTTTTCTTTGTCTTTCTAATAACAGCCAATCTGGCAACTGTAAGGTCACATCTCATTGTGGTTTTGATTTGTATTCCCTGATGATTTGTGATTTTGGACATCTTTTCATATGCCTGATGACCATCTATTGCTATTTTGTTTATAGCAATTACTTGAAGTATCTCCAAAAATAACCACCTTTAAGTGAGATTGAATTCACCAAACACAAAATTAACCATTTTATTTTATTTCTTTATTAACGGATAATTGACATGCAACATTAAATTAGTTTCAGCATAGTAAACCCTTGAGCAACATGGTTTTGAACTGTGCCAATCCACTTACATGCAGCTGTTTTTCAATAAAGTACAGTACTATAAATGTATTTTATCTTCCTTATGATTTCTCCAATAATATTTTATTTTATCTACTTTAATTTATTATAAAATTACAGTATATGATACATATAACATATAAAATATGCGTTAATCAACTGTTTATACTATTGATAAGGCTTCCAGTCTACAGTAGAGTATTAGTAGTTAAGTTTGGGGGAAGTCAAAGTTATAGTGGATTTTCGGTTGCAGAGTGGGTCTATGTCCCTACCCCTTGCATTGTTCAGTGTCAACTGTGTTGCAAAATGATCACCAAAATAAGTCTAGCTAAAATCTGTCACCATACATATGTTACAGAATTTTTTTTATGAAGAGAACTTTTAAGACATAATCTCTTACCCAACTTTCAAATAGACAATACAGTATTTTGCTATTAACCATAGCCACCAGGCTGTACATTACATCCCCATGACTTATGTATTTTATAGTTGGAAGTTTATACTTTTTGACTCCCTTCACCCACCCAAATTAACCATTTTGAAGTGAACACTTCAGTGGCATCTAGTATATTCACAGTATTGTGCAACTACCCTCCATCTGGTTCTAAAATATTTTCATTATATCAAAAGGAAACCACATCCTCATGAAGCAGTTATGCTCCATTTTCCCAACACTCAGCCCCTGGAACCCACTGATTTCCTTTCAGTCCATGGCTTCTTTTGCTCTGAATGTTTCATATAAAGGGAATCATGCAAGATGTGACTTTTTTTGTGTGACTCTTTTCACTTGAAATGATATTTCTTATGATCCATGAGCATGAGCCAGCATTACCTTGATTCCAAAACCAGAGACTCCAATAAAAAGAAAGATTACAGGCCAGTATCCCTGATGAATCTGGATGCAAAAATTCTCAACAAGATACTAGCAAGTCGAATTCAGCAGTACACGAAAAGACCTCTTCACCGTGATCAAGTGGAATTTATTCCTGGGCTGCAGGGCTGGTTCAATATTCACAAATCAATCAATGTGATACACCACATTAATAAAAGAAATGATAAGAACCATATGATCCTCTTAATAGATGCAGAAAACTCATTTGACAAAATACAACATCTTTTATTGATAAAATCCCTCAACAAAGTAGGGATAGAAGGAACATACCTCAACATCATAAAGGCCATCTACAAAAGACCCACATCTAATATCATTCTCAACAGGGAAAAACAGAACTTTCCCCCAAAGGTCAGGAGGATGACATGTATGTCACTCTCACCACTCCTTTTTACAGTAGAATTGGACGTCCTAGCCTCAGCAATCAGACAATAATTTTAAAAAAAGAGAAAATCATACAAATTAGCAAGGAAGAGATCAAACTTTCACTCTTTGCTGATGACATGACACTCCATGTGGAAAACCTGGTAGTCTCCACCAAAAAACTGCTAGAACTGAGACATGAATTCAGCAAAGTCACAGGACATAGTATCAATGTATAGAAATCACCAATAATGAAGCAGCCGAGAAAGAATCAAGGATCTGATCCCATTTACAATTGTACCCAAACCATAGGATGCCTAGGAATAAGCCTTTACCTGGGTAAAAGATTTGTATGCTGAAAACGATAAAAACTTGTGAAAGAAATTTATTTTACTTTATTGACAATGCTCTCGCTAATCAAACTATAGCAGTCTACAATGTACTGCACTCTCTCCTGAATATCAGGCACACACACACACACACACACACACACACTCATAAATATATGCATACTAACACAGGTTTATATTGAAATATACATTATATCATATGTTTTATAATATTTATATTCATAAATACATATACAAACAGTATTTTATTTTCAAGGAATTCCCTTTTCCTCTTGTTAGTCTAAATAAGGGGCACAAAAATAAAAATAAAGAAATGCAAGTATCCAACCTCTTTTCAAGTGTTCATTTTACTTGATGATACGAGTCCTTAAATTTATAGGCTAATGAATCTACCTTGAGTTTTCTGCAGTTACTCCAGTGTTTTATAGGACAATGCTCTATCAATCACCCTTAAATACTATTTTTTCTCTAAATTACATTTTCTTAAACTTCGTAAATTAAAACAATTGTGTAATGTCTGCCATCATCAATCTGAAATGTGGGGCTGTATAATAAATCTTATTCATATGCATTGTTATATTAACGACATTGTGTTCGAACAACAAAATCACTTATATATTTTCAGTGCTCTTAAAGATTTTACTTCCTTTTTAAATTTTACATCTTGAGAACTAATTGATTGCCATTTAATATTTGTAGGCGTACTTCAAAAATACAGTGGGTTAGGGGCGCCTGGGTGACTTAGTCGGTTAAGCGTCCGACTTTCACTTAGGTCATGATCTCGCAGTTCGTGGGTTCGAGCCCCGCGTCGGGCTCTGTGCTGACTGCCAGCTCAGAGCCTGGACCTGTTTCAGTCTGTGACTCCCTCTCTCTCTGACCCTCCCCTGCTCACGCTGTCTCTCTCTCTCTCTCCTAAAAATAAATAAAACATTAAAAAAATTAATAAAAAAATAAAAAAATACAGTGAGTTGGGCTCTAGACCACTTCAATAAACCAAATATTACAATAATGTTAGTCAGATGAATTTTTTGATTTAGTACTTGCAAAAAGACTATTAAGTGTGCAATAACTTTATGTCTTAAAAAATGATGTATATACCTTAATTGAAAGCTACTTTATTGTTAAGTGTGCTAACCCTCATCTGAGCATCCGGCTGATGAAGGCCTTTGTCTCCAAGTTGATGGCTGCTGTGTAACCGATTGTGACTGTAATTGCTCAAGGTTGGGGTTTCTGTAGCAATTTCTTAAAATATATAACACCTATCGCCAGACCTACTGACTCTTCCTTTGATAATTTCTTTTAAATAGCATGTGATACTGTTTGATAGCATTGTACTCATGGTAGATCTTCTTTCAAATTTGGAGTCAATCCTCTCAAAAGCTGCTACTAATTTATCAACTAAGCTTATGTAATATTTTAAATCATTTGTTGTAATTTCAACCATCTTGACAGCATCTTTACCAGGAGTAGTTCCCATCTCAAGAAACCACTCTCTTTGCTCATCCTTAAGAAGCTCATCTGTGAAAACTTTATCATGAGATGGCAGCACTCAGTCCATCTTCAGGCTCCACTTCTGATTCCACTTGGTTTTCCGGGTCCACATCTGCAGTGATTTCCTCTACTGAAGCCTTGAACCCGTTAAAGTCATCCAACTAAAAAGTTTGAAATAGTGCAAGATTTACCAAAATGAAGTACAATAAAGTGAAGTGTGATAAAAAGAGGCATGCCTGAGTTGAAAACAAACTCCAGAGAAACAGAATTACTTATAACCTTAATACTAAGATGTGTTTGCATTTTCAAAAACTAAGCAGATTTCTGCTATTATACTCTTTACATTCTATGTACAATCAAAACTAGTTAGTAATGTACGATCTCATTTTGATTTATGGCTCTTACAAACAAAGTTTAATGTAAATATTGACTCTCTTTGTTTAAGAGGTATAAGAAGAAAGGGAAAAAAACTGAATAGTGGAGGATTCTCTGATTACTGGACTACCCACTGAGGCAGAAATGGAGGTATATGAACCATTAAAATAATAAACCCCTTAATGATTATCATCTGTTATACTGAGTCTTGGTTTTTAAGGGATTAGACATTGATAATGGACAGAAAAGTTGGTTATGATGAGACATGAGAAGGATTTAAAATGCATTCCGACTCATCTAAGACTATATACACTTTACTTACAGATTTTAAGTATATCTTAAGACAACATACACTGTGTTGCCTCTGATTTTTTGAAATTAATTACACATGGATGGTATGCATCGTTTCATCATTAGTCAGAAAATGCCTTCATATTCAATTTTCTATGCCCTGAATATTCTGAATAATTGGATGTTGAATATGCAAGCATATGAAAAACATGTTTTCTCATGTTGTATTTTCTTGTAAGAATAATCAATGATAAAATGTTACCAACTCTTATTCTATCTGCTTATCAGACAATTGTAATTCTTCTAGTGCTCCAAATATAAAAATTGCTGAATGAATCAATCTCAGTGGAATACAATGAATGAAACTTATTTTCCATTTTTTTTGTTTTTTATAAGGCCCACAATATCAGATAGAAGAAATATTTGGTTAATCTCTGAGTTGGGCACTACACAGCTATAAATAGTACACTGCTTTTACTTTATTTTATTTTATTATTAATTTATTTATTTTGAGAGAGACAGAGCATGAGGGAGAAAGGGACAGAGAGAGAGGGAAAGAGAGAATTCTAAGCTGAGGGCATGGAGCCAGACTCAGGGCTGGATCCCACCACTGCGAGATCATGACCTGAAATTCTTTAAAGACATTGTCTTTAATTTTACCACATTTTAATTTTCCTATATCATTGAAATATAATTGACATATAACATTATATAAGTTTAAGATGTGTAACATAGAGACTGGATATATGTATATATTATGAAGTAATATCAAATCACTCTGTCTTCAATTCAAAAATTTTATCTAAAATTATTTTAAGACATTGTTCTCTGCATTTTATTATACTATGCCTGTTTCCTGATCTTTATACTTAGGCTCATGAGGCATTATGGAAAGTAAAGATTTCTAGAACCAATAGATGCACTGGTTGCATGTTAAAATTTTACAAATATTTAAGCAAGCTTAAGTCTCTGGATATATTTTGTGAGTCAGTGTGGTTTTTTTAAACACCTTATGTAACATTGAAATTGATTATTATCTTGGGTCTTCTAAACTAGTGCTTCATGAGACATCTACAGTCTTTGCAGAATGATATATATTTGTAAAACACAACAAAATTTCATAGTGTCATAAAATTGCTAAAAAAGTTTCCAAGTAGGGACTCCTGGGTTCCTCAATTGTTTAGCTCTGGACTCTTGATCTCAGGGTCATTATCTCAGGGTCATGAGTTCAAGCTCCACATTGGGCTCCAGGCAGAACATGAAACTTACTTAAAAAAAAAAAGTTTCCAAATACTTATACTTGCAATCTCTACTTATCTCACTGGGGATTATTGTGCAAGGTTATATAGAGCAGTGTTGTGTCTCACAAACCTGTGCATACATATTAGCTGAAGATCACATAAAACTGTAGATTCTATTTTAGAGGGATGTGGTGAGGCCACAGATTCTGCATTTATAACAAGTTCCTAGGTGTTGCTCTTCCCTATTCATATTTGGAGTAGCAATTCCTACAATGCAGAGCCTGCAGCAATGATTAAAATGTCAACACTTTACTCAGGAGCTCTAAGCCTAGGGGAGTTTGGGTAGGAAATAGTAATGGGAAATACAAGAGTAAGAGAGAGAAAGTAATGAGATATTGTTCTTTATCACATTCACTGCAGAGAGTAAAGAGACAACAAGTTGCCCTGAAGTGTATTCATAAGGCACTCACTTTTTCATGAAAGGCTGCAAGGAACCAATCCGTTTTTAAAGAAAAAAAGGTAGAAGGATTATCTTCAAAGTCGGTCAGTTTTCACCCCACGGACAGTTTTCAACCATGCTTTTGCTTTTCATCTCTGATCCCGGAGTGGCATCTCAGAAATCCTTTATCTCATGATAGGTAATTCAGTCAAGCTCAAAAGTGGAGAGACCACCTAAAGCAGGTAAGATATTGACTAAGAAAAATGAAAACAGAATGATGTCTAAGAATTCATACAAGGTTTTGCCCAATATACATTCCATCAAATAAATTCTTTCCTTCTAAGCTTGATTTTCCTCAAGAATATGTGTTACCATCTGATGACATATATATATATATGCTATATATACACATATACGACACATATATACATATATGACATGTATATACCATTTGTTTTCTCTTTATTGTTCTCTTATCACAGTATATGATACTTGAGGTCAAAGATGGTCTAGTTTTGTCATCTAGTCCAAGAGTAATGCTCAACATGTAGTAATTATGGAAAAACTCTTTAGCAAATAAATATGTCTATCAATAAAAAAGAAGTATTATATAAAGAGATTAAGTCCAAAATTGAATAGTTAAAATGACCATTCTTTAATCCTGGTCATATAATTTTTTTCCTACTGTGAGGCATTAAAATGCCAATTTTTCAGATGAGGGAGTTACATGGAAATTGGTCTGATAAAAGCTTTGGGATTAGCATTTCATTCGCTATTGCAGTTTAACTAACCAAAGCCTAAAATTAGCCAGGTTTGCATTTTTTATATTTTATAACAAATTATTGAGCTTTTCAGAAAATAATGCCTCACTCTAACAGAAAGAGTTAAATTTTGAAAGAAATTAACACATATATTTCACTGAATTTTAATTTTTTCTTGTGATTTAAAAAGTAATTTCAATCATTTGCAATATTGTTAGTAAAGAGTTTACTGTAATTTATGTCCTTATATATGGATTTTTGAAAAAGAGAATATTTTCATTAATTTCAGATTTACTTTACATAGATTTACTTCTATGTCTATTTTACAAATTTTCCTACAAGAAGAGAGAAGCTGATTTAAAGAAATTTTATCTGGCACTTTAAAGCACCTTATTTTGACATTATAAAATAATACTTATTAACAGCTTGGACATTGTAGCTCTATGCCACTATGAATCTCCTTTACATTTGGTTTAATAACATACTTAGCTAGTTATTTCATTTACACAATTTCTGTGTCCCAATAGAATGACAGGAAAATCAATTCAAATTTTTCTATGTTTTCAACTTTTATGCTTCTATATTTCTTTTATCAATTTTAAAATGTGATTAATTGGGGCACCTGGATGGCTTAGTCGGTTAAGCGTCCGACTTTCGCTTAGGTCATGATCTCGCGGTTCGTGGGTTCGAGCCCCGCGTTGGGCTCTGTGCTGACTGCCAGCTCAGAGCCTGGAGCCTGTTTCGGTCTGTGACTCCCTCTCTCTCTGACCCTCCCCTGCTCACGCTGTCTCTCTCTCTCTCCTAGAAAAAATAAAAAATAAAAAATAAAAAAAATAAAATGTGATTAATTTTTTCAATATTCTAGAATACAGGATAAAATCAGAGATCTTATTTCTGTATTTTACACTCCTCTTAGTATCAGACAGAATCATTCAGGCATTCATTCATTCATTATTAATGAAGTGATTACCCTATGAATAAATCACTCTGGGCAGACTGAAAACATGTATCCCCTTACACCTAAACAAAACAACGTTTGGCACTCAATTAGTACTATAACAAAGGAAGATACAGTGCTTATTATTGCCACATAACAGAGTTGTTTCAAAAGTTTGTAATAGAAATTCTAACTTGCTATGGAACTTCTATCACATATAATTGGTTATATCTCTTATTGCTTAGAAGATGACCTAAAAGTAATTTTATATTTAGTTTCCTTTAATATATCTTGTTGTATAAGTGACTGTGGATATAAAATAGGCTGATTCCATATTTGCTTTCACAGTTCTTCATTAACCTACAAGAGGGAAACTTGAGATATTCCATTTTTTAATTATAGATTTTTCCATTTGGGTAAACGAATAGCTTCTTTATTAACTGAACCTTCTTATCTCTGTTTATTTTTCCCCTTACTTCATTGAGCATAGATATAGGAGCTGCTACAAAATCTTCTTTTTTTCTAAATCAGTATCTGGGTCGTCTTGGGCTTTTACCCCATTCTTCAGGTTTTCTTGTAAGAATGGGTTAAATATTCCTGATTCTTGCTATTCTGAGTACTTTTGTCTTGTACCTGAACATTTGAATGTTACAGAGTAGATTCTGTTGAATTCCTTAGAAGAGTGCTAACCATTTTAAGAGCAGACAACTTATGTGATTAAACACACACTGCATATTCTCTTTTGAGTGCATTTCCAACCTCAGTTCATTTTTTTTTTTTTTTACTGTCCTGCACATGTATGACTCAGAGAGAGCCAGAAATTTGTACAGAGTTTATGCATAGACCCCAGGCTCCATGGTTTGTCTTTCATATATCAAAGATACCCACCTACTTTCTACTTTCTAGCATCTATATAATCATGATTTTTGATCATGGTTTTAGCCTTCTCATTTCTGCCACCTGCCCACTTTTGTACACTCTAATGCCTTCAGGTGATGGTGGATTTTGTTGTTGCTATCGTTGTTTTGTGATTTGTTCAGAGCTTACAGTGGTTATCTATGAGAAATATGATCTAGTAGGAACTTAATCTATTACCTTGGAAGCAAAATCTATAGTTACAAAATCGTAGGGAAAAATTGAATAAATTGTGAAAGTCCCCAAACAAAATAATGAAACTTCACGTTAGAAGGATATGATATACCCGTACTGTTGAGGCAGTGTGAGTTTCACTGATATGTTAAGGAAACATGAAAATAACATACAATATTACATCACAGTAGAGAGGGATATACAATATATAAATTAAAAAATAGCTCAGGGTGTTGATCACATCACATATTAAGTGAAAATTTAACATCTAAAAATGTCACATACATTCTAAAATTTATGGCTTTGAATGTTGGATATTTGAGTATTGTTTGTTCAGGACACTTGACCTTTGTTTTGGGACACAGGTTAATTACTTAGAAGTGATACGATCCTTTCAAGGCTTACTTTTGATCCCTGCATAGGCAGGGCAAGAGCGATCTTGAGTCTGGGGTTAATTGTTTGACTGTTAATGAGGCCATAGCTTTCTGAATATTCTATCTAATGTCTCATGTATTTGTTACAAGATTTTTATTCCCTTGCTAGGAGGGAACACATAGTGCTTCCAGCCTCGTGAGTGCCAGTGGCTATCATACACCCTCTGCACTCCCTCCCCTTCCTTGAACATGTGTATTCACAGATACTGCTCCCAAGTACTCACCTGGAGTCTAGAGGGGAATGCCCTGTAGACCTCCTGACCTTCCTCTCTGTGCAAGTCTCACCGTCCTCTTTTCACAGCTGACAGATATCTGCTCTGTGGATTCTGAGTCCCTGGTCACCTGAAGGTCTCACTTCCCTCACTTCCACCTGTCTCTCAATTCAGGGAGACTTCTGGGCTCTTTTTGCATTACCCATTCCAGTTCTGCAGCCTGGAAACTCTTTAGGCAGTAATAGCGAAACTGTATGGCTCACCTTGTTTGTTTCCATTCTTTCAGTTCTTACCTATTATGCAACGTCTGAATCCACTTTTTCATATTTTTGTTCATTTGTCAATACGTGTGAAGCAGGAGATTAAATTCAGTCCTTACTGCTTCACTAAAGCCTGAAAAAAGATGTCGAAAACCATAATCAAGTAAATTTGTCACAGACTGTATGTTGAAAGTCACCTTGAGATCATGGCTCACCAAAGTTTGTCATTTTATTTCCCATTAATTAAAATGAAAATATTACATCTACTAAAGTAGCTGATTCTTTTAACAGTGGGGAGAAGGTCTTCAGCCTCAGATACCTAACTGATATGGAAGGAATTTTTACTGCCATTTGTATGGAAAATAAACATTCTCAGCTCAAATCAGTAGGAGAGAGTCTGCACATGCCCTAAAGCAGCTCTACTAGTTTGAGAATATTCTGAATCAAATTATTCTTTAATTTTGAAGGAAAATGTGCAGACACAGAAAGAGCCTGTTACATTTATTATGTTAGCTGCGTTGTTAGTGAAGATATTCTACCTAGTCTATTTATTACAACAGCAGCCTGCTAACATAGCTCCCCGATTCAAATTGCCTCCCCTAATAATCTAGTCTCCAGAAGCCACCAAAGACCATATTTTTTTCAGGCAGCCAACAGTGTTGGGTTTTTTTCTTCTCTTTCTTTCTTCTTTCTTTCTGTATTATTTCTGGTAGAGTAAATCATTTTATTACCCTTTTTGCTGAAAAACATTTGGGGCCTTTCTATCTCACCTAGAATAAAATCCAAATTATTAACAAGGTTGACCTGGCATTATTTGTTCACTTATTTCTGTTACTTTATATTTTGTCCTTCTCATTATATCTTCTTTCCAATTAACCAATTTTTATGATTCCATTGCACATCTTTGTTATTAGCTACACTCATATGTGTTATAAATCTGTAATTGCCTTAGATTTTCTAGGATATGTTTTTCATTTATTGCTATCTTTCTTTAAGTAATGTTATACCGCTTCAGGTATAGTTTGTGAATCTAACAGTACTATGTTTCTCCTTCTTCCTGCTTATGTGCTATTCTTAAAGGAAGTTCTTCAGGAAGTAGGAAAATAATTCCGGGTAGAAATCAAGAGCTACAAGAGGAAATAAAGAGCACTGGAAATGGCAAATATATATTTTTTATGATTTTAAAAATATTTTGTAAAGATAATTGGCTTCTTTATGCAAAAATACTAATATTAGTCTGCCTCTCTTTTTTTTTTTTTTTTTAAATTTTATTTTATTTCTAGGAGAGAGAGAGAGACAGCGTGAGCAGGGGAGTGTCAGAGAGAGGGGGGGTCACAGACTGAAACAGGCTCCAGGCTCTGAGCTGGCAGTCAGCACAGAGCCCGACGCGGGGCTCGAACCCACAAACGGCGAGATCGTGACCTAAGCGAAAGTCGGACGCTTAACCGACTAAGCCACCCAGGCGCCCCTAGTCTGCCTTTCTTATTCCTTCACTTTGCATGCTTGTTGGCCTGCATTCATTGGCTCAAACATGCCAAGAATTTCCTACTTTAGGCTTAAGGAGGCTGTTCTTCCAGCTCAGAGATAGAACATCCACACTCCACACATGCGCATGCCCTCGGACTCATCCTCTGTAGCGTGCAGCCTGACTTTCACGTCCCAAAAGACCTTCACTCCTCATCTCATTTACCAACTTTCTACTCAGTATGCTTCACCTCCACAATGTCCTCAGTCCCACTTGGTATAGTATGTAATTATATATTTGGCTTCACATTTACCTTTAAAAATATCTATCTTTCTACTAGTTCTATTAAGTTCCATGATGATAAGAGTTATATTTCTATCGTCATATTTTCAGAATCTATCCAAAGTCTGTGATTTATAAAGTATCCACTGAATAATTCTAGAATGCATGCAGGATGTGCTTAGAAAACATTTCTTTATAAGTTGATTTTCCTCTTAAGAGAGTCTTACAAAAGTCTTGTAAAATAACGTTTCAATATACGTTAAGGACTGCATGTGATGAGTAATGTGAAGTATAGAGTCTTCTCACTTTGTGCTGTTGGGTTCTGTCTACAAGATAAGCATTACAAAATAGGCCAGTGCATTTTATTTTTAACATGTTTTTAGAACCTAAAAGAAAAGTTACCACATCATTTTTTTTTTTTAATCCCTGGAGCTTCTTTGAAGTGACCCTGTCAACATCTCTCAGTGCTTCAACACTTAAAGTTGTTTCTTGGTCTGTTGCCAAAGGAAGCACAACGGAGATTTATATTGTCGACTTCTTTAAAAATATATACAGAACATTCTAAAAAGTACGGTGTACCTTGGAGCCATTCAAATCACTGTGTCACTTGTGATGAAAAGGCTATGTGTTGATATGTCATTATATTTATTTTTAGGGCTGATAATTGGTAAGACTTGACATTCAGCTGACTAGTTAACCTCCACAAGGGGATGTCAACGGACATCACAACCACAAAGTCATAAACAATGTGTTTTTTCAGTCAGTGGTTGTAGATGTTCATATATATACTGTATGAAACCTGTAGCATAGAAAAAAAATGAATAGAATTTTTACTAAGATATATAATGAAGAGACAATTTCTAAATCTATTTTTTTCATCTTATAAATTGTTTTTATCGTCATTATCTTTACTGGTATAAGTGGAGGCTTCTTAATTACACACACGTATTACCATTTTATATTTTACAAAGCAATTAGCTTTACAATTGTAACAA
Source organism: Proteles cristata cristata (assembly GCA_017311185.1). Lineage (NCBI taxonomy): Eukaryota > Metazoa > Chordata > Mammalia > Carnivora > Hyaenidae > Proteles > Proteles cristata. The sequence goes on from JAESUZ010002627.1 coordinate 2,397,072, forward strand.
GAGATTATGATATGTCCTAATGGCATAGTTTAACTTCAGCTACCGGGTACTCAAATCAGCATATATTTAGAGACTTTTCTGGTGATGCCTTGGCCAATATGAAAAAATCAGAAAATATGGAATATGTTTTACCGACCCAGTACTTGGTATTATGTTCTTTTTACATGTATATATTCAAGTTAGAGTCTGCTATTTCCACTTGAAAACACCTTATTTCAACACCTAGATAATTCTGTGAAAAAAATTTGTCCGTGATAAAAAAATACACACACAGACAAAACCTTAACCTAACTTCTGTATAAACTGGTAATCTGGTAAAACACGTTGGTCTTGAAAAATATTTTTAATTAATTAATTATCTAAACTATTGGTAGTATTTAAATCTAGAAGCATGGTAAAATTTAGGATGAAATGCAAAATTTCACAAAGAAGCAAAAGTCAGAACTAAATTGAATATTATATCTTAGTAATATATTGCTTTTACATTTTGAAACTGTTGGAAATGTTCACTATAAGCAAAAGAATACATAAAAATCTGTGCAATCATTAATTTAAGTATGATTTCTATGATGCCTATAGGGGATCTGAGAGTATGCTGATTCAGTATTGAAAATAGGCAAAGGCCAGCATTTGTCAGAAATACTAAAAAAGTTTGTTAACAAAGCAAATAAAATCAAATTTTGTTTACTGAATATCAGTTTACCTCTGGGCTTGCCTTTCCTTGAACCAAATACATTATAAAATTCTACCATATGTATCTGCAGAGCACTCTGGGATTCAGAACTGTCATATGTATCATGTATAATTTGTATATATATATATATATATATATATATATATTTTTTTTTTTTTTTTTTTACCTGCCATTTACCATGGTTATCAAAATTTTGATGAGCATAAAGAGCCTTTAAAACTTAAAATACTTTCCTCTCCTGGGAGAGAACATGAAAAGAAAGAGGTTTTGCTTTTTTTTTTTTATCATCTCTTTTTATATAAGAACATTGGATTCTCAGGGAGTTGGAGAGAAAAAACACAACTCAAGCTAGTTTTATTTGTGCACTTTAAAAGCTGTAAAGTTCCTTAAGCAATATCCTGTCTCATGCAATGCTTCCTTTAGTTAATAATAAATTTCTAAAACATAGCTTCTGGTTATTAAAGGCCTTGAAAAAAAACTAAGCAGGAGAAACAAAGAAAAAAATTATCTGTCCCAAGTTACAAGAATTTACCTTCTCAAAACTTTTTTTTCAGGTAGCTGAAGTAAACTTTGCTCTGTATTAAATTGGCTTTATGCTTTCGAATTCCATGGAGTATGCTTTATTTAATATACAGAAATTTTTGGATTCTCTAAGTTCTGTGATTTTATTATTCAGTAGTGCAGATAGGAACATGAATATCAAACTTGTGCAATATACATCATCACCCACCCTAAATAGGCTTTTTTTTAAAAAATATTTTTATTTTATTTATTTCTAGGAGACAGAGAGAGATAGCTTGAGCAGGGGAGGGTCAGAGAGAGAGGGAGGTACAGACTCTGAAATAGGCTCCAGGCTCTGAGCTGGCAGTCAGCACAGAGCTCGACGCGGGGCTGGAATCCACTACCGCGAGATCATGACCTAAGCGAAAGTCGGACGCTTAACCAACTAAGCCACCCAGACGCCCCATTAAATAGGGTTTAACTTGATACATATAATTGAAATGCTTTAGCTAATGTATACTTGTCAGAAAAAGGATTATGTTTCTTCAAGTAGGGAAAATAAGTTCCATTCATATGCATACTTTTGTTGTTAATTAAGACTTACATAGGTCTTTATTAATATTTTGCCTTGGTGTCTGAATATCTGCTCTATATTTCCCAATTCAAATTCTTTCAAAATATGACTGAAGATAAATATATGCTTAAAATTCTAGAAAAACAAGTATTTAAACAAAAATTAGTATAAAAATCTGCATGTATTCAGTGTCTGGATATTTGCACCAACATTCAGTGTGATGCTCATGCTAGAAGATATTCAGACTTTATGCTCAAGTTATCACAAAACTAAAGCATAATTTATTAACATGGTGTTAAAGAAAGAATATGTAGTGTTTAGTGATAGAGCCCAGTATTGAAATTCTTTCTTTGCTCCTTATTTGTTTCTAAGATTTGAAACAATTATTGAATTTCTTCGAGTTCTTCCTGGTCTATTAAGTTAGGTTAATAATGTCACTCACAATGGGAATTTATGAAGATTCAAGAAATATTTCAAGTGTCTCTAATTGGTGCTCTAATATGATAACTGGCATTATTGTTGATTCTAATTCATTATCCTCATTATATTCAATGTCCTATGAGGTTTGAAGGTGGAGAAACTATACAAAAAGTGCCAAGTGCAGCTTCCAGGATAAAAGGAAGTAATAAGATGTAAAAATTTCCAGAATGTTTTATTTTCATGGATGAATGATATTGATGAACATTTCATTTGTTAAGTCTAGCACATTTTAAAAATCATGGATAACCACTAAACGAATATTAACAAGAAGCATAATCCAAAATATAAAAGGAAAATTGAGAGAATAATATATTATTGTAGCAGAAACCACAGTACAATAGCACCCTTTACTCCTTTTTCTTCCTGGGGCTGCAGTTACCTGCAGTCGGTCAACCACAGTCTGGAAACAGATTATTCTCCTGATATATGGTCGGAAGATCACAAGTAGCCCTAACACTACATCACAAGGCATACGTTATTCATTTTCTTTCAAATTATTATGTAGGCATTTTATCTCACATCATCTCAAGAACAAGAAAGGTGAGTATAGTATAATAAGATATGTTGAGAGGGAGAGAGACCACATTCAAATAACATTTATTACAGTACGTTGTTATGATGGCACTATTTTATTAGTAGTTATTGTTAATCTCTTGCTAGGTGCACAATTTATAAATTAAACTTTATGATAGGTATGTGTATCTGGGAAATATATATATATTTTTATATATATTTATATATATATATTTCTCCACTGGGAGTCTTGGCTATCCTTCATGAAGAAGAGGGGACTTCTGTAGGGGATAAAATAATGCTCAGGTAAATCCATAATTCTTATAGATTAAACAATGGAAATCCAACATAATAGTATGATGAAATAAGATTTTCTGAACTTGCATTGTTTTTTGAGAACATATCTGGTACATTTAGGAAACACAGTGTTTATATAAATACTTGTAAACTGTAAGATAAAATAGCAAGTTTTATGCCTAAGAACGGAATTACAGTAAAGAATAAATTAGTCTAATTCAAGACAACTGACCAGAGTAAATGTTGCCAAGTCATGGTAATTATTGTAAGAAGAGTTATTTTGCATTACAGCAATTAAAAGAGGTTGTCTAGTCATGTCTTTCCAGAGACAAAGAAACACTTACATATGCATATGCATAGATAAAATTTTGCTAAATGATTAATTTATGTAAGTATGTTATGTGAACTCCAAATCCATACTTGGAGCCAGAAAGTTCAAGACTAAGGAAAACCAGTGGTATTTCACCACAAAAGATGAAAGCCTGGGAACCTAGTATAGATGAAGTCCAAAGGAAGTCTGTTGGAGAATTTTTCTTTTTTTTTCTTTCTTTTCTTTTCTTTTCTTTTCTTTTCTTTTCTTTTCTTTTCTTTTCTTTTCTTTTCTTTTCTTTTCTTTTCTCTTTTCTTCTCTTCTCTTTTCTTTTCTTTTCTTTTTTTCTTTCTTTCTCTCTTTCTTTCTTTCTTTCTTTCTTTAACAATGAAGAGGGTCAGTCTTTTTGTTCTATTCTAACCTTCAACTGATTGGATGTGCCCTCCATAGTATGGAGGGCAATATGTTTTCCTCTATTCATTAAATGTTAATTCCATCCATAAATTCCCTCAAATAAATACTTAGGAAATGTTTGACAAATATATGAATAGCCTGTGGCCTAGTCATGATACATAAAATTAGCCATCACAAATGCTTTCAATTTGGGTAGGAAAAAATAAAAGGAATAAAAGAGTGTTTGTGGATGTCTTAGTGTAATGTAATGTTAGAAAGGATTAATGACACTCCAGCAGAATGTTTATTACAAAAATAATTGGATGGTATTGAAGAATTCTGAATTACGAAAGTAAAAGACATTGTGTCATTCTTTAAGATCTCTTATTAGAATTACATTATGTTGATTCATCTGAGTAGTAAAAGAAAATGTTGAAACCAAAGAAACTAAATGTACTTGAGACCATTTTTAAAGCATTTTCTTACACATTGTTTCTGCACTACTGTTTCTGAGCTCCCACTAAAAAATTCTTGATAGGGACACCTGGTGGCTCAGTGGGTTGAGTTGATGACTCTTGATTTAAGCTCAGATCATGATCCCAGAGATATATGATTGAGCCCTGCATCAGGCTCCAGGCTGAATACGGAGCCTTCTTGAGATTATTTCTCCCTCTACCCTTCTCCACACTTGTGCTCTCTCTCTCTCTCTCTCTCACACACACACAATAAAAAAGTAAAAAGTAAATAAAAATAAACAAAATTTTTGCTGTATTAGTTCCTTTCACTCTATAATTTCCCATTTTAAATATCATCCTCTAGCTAATATGTATGACATTTCTAGGCTTTTTATAGGCCTTACCTTCTTCAATTTACTCAGCAATCCAATCAGGGACATTTGTACTATCTTCACAAATGTGGAAAAAATGTTAACTAACCCCAAAACCTGCAACTTTATAGTCTAACTCTAAGTTAGATAAATATATTACAAGACACTGAGAAAAGAAAAAAAAAATTATCCTGACATTATTCTATTTCATATTTGACCCGGAAGAATGAAGATCAACAAATAAATGACTCAAAAGAAAGTGGTTTGAGAGTTTCCCTAGGAATAGCTATTTCATGTGAGATAAATAGCTGTGAAAGGCAAAGAAACCAAATGATCATCATTTAATACAAGTAACAGGGTAATATTTTAATGCTGAGCTAGTGAAGGTCTAATGTTCAACCTAAAACAGCTCTCAACAAGTTTTAGATTCATGCTTAGTGTCTTGAGAATGGGAAAAAATGCACATGCAAATAATAAAGAACATTTTCTTGAGAGTTGAAAAGCACAGTTGCTTTAATTAGACCCAGAATTGAGGAATGGATATAACATGGTGGAAAGACTGGTGTCAGGCATCATTTTATGGAGTCAGAACTAGAGATGCATTGTCTGCACAAATTTGAGCAGAATTATACTTAGGGTCTAGTTAATAGTAACATAAATAATAATGAGGTAAACAAAAAAAAAACAATGAAACTAGCATAGCTTCATACATAGCAATGTATCTAAAGATCTGTGTTGAAAGACTCAAAGAGGGAAAGACTTCTGGTTTCCTGTTCCACCTGTAAGGATTTAGAATCCCTTCCTTCATTTGTATTCCTCACTTTCATCCTGAGAAACCATGGGATATTTTGTGATATATTTCAGTTCCTTTGCCAAAAATCTATCAGTCATCACCTGACCAAAATCTGTATCTCTTAGAAACTAGTTCAAATACAACTTCCTCCCCAGGAAGCTTTCTCTATACATTTCTCTTTGCCTGTTTTTGAAAAGTCTTTTTTGAAAAAATTATTTTTATGTTTTCTAAATTTGGTGCTACAGAGGACATTTTTTAACTTCTAGGAGTCAAATTTCACTTATCAGCAACAAAATTAGGGAGACTTCTGGTTTCTATTCCCACTTGTAAGGAGCTTGGAAGTCACTACTCTGTTCTAAAGACAACTCAGAAGCTAAACAGACTAAACAATCAACAACTCTTCTTGGATCTGTAAGAAAGGGCAGAACACAGGGCAAACCATTGTCACCAAGTTTGAAGAGGACGACAGGCAGATCCAGGGAGTCACGGCTTACTGGAGCAGAGATTCATGTGGGGAAACACAACAGCAGCCAGTGGCAGGATAGGAAAAACCTGAGCTGTTAATGACGAATTGCTGGAAAATCAGTATGGACAACTCTGAGAGTTAAAAATTCTAGGGCGACTCAGTCATAGGACAGCCCCTACAATACTATGAGATTTACCTACAGGATCTCAGTCAGATTCCCACAATAAATATTGAAACTAAAATCTCCTAGAACTTCCAGTAGGAGGAGAGGATATGAAACAGTGTTTAATATACCAGAAAACTCTGTTCTTAGCCAGACTTCCACTCAAAGGAAACTAATTAACCAGAGCCTAACATGCTGGTGTGTTCTCAGGGACTAAGTGACCTGGGGGAAAGAAAATAACCAACTCCATCCCATACTAGTCATCTTGTGCCATTTAAGTAGGGAGGAAGCATTAGAAATACTACCAAAGCTTCTAACCATACAACTCAAGAACAATTTCTCTCCCCCCATACCTTACCACCACATTACTAAAAGCCTATTTATAGCAATTCATTTTACAAGGTACATTATGTCCAGCTATCAAGAAAAATTTTAAAGATATACCAAAAGGTAAAAAATACAAAACAGACAGAACAGAGATGGCAAAGATGTTGGAATTATTAAACTGGGACTTTAAAATAGCTACTGTTTTAAGAGCCCTACTGGATAAAATAGACTGGATTGGGTAAGGAAAGAATCTCTAAGTTTGAGGACTTGACAATAGCAACATCCAAAACTGGAAAACAAAGGGAAAAACAAAGGACTGAAAATAATAATAAAAAAAAAATAACAGACTGATAATTATGGAAAAATGTTACAAAAGGCATTATATACATGTGGTGGGAATACCTGGAGAAGAAGGAGAGAAAGGAACAGAAAAAATCTTTTAAATAATAATAACTGACAATTTCTCCCAATCTTATGTCAGACACAAAACCACAGGTAAGGAAGCTCAGAAAACACTAAGCAAGATAAATATCCAAAAACACTATACATCTAACCATATTATTTTTAAATTATAGAAAATCAAAAATTAAAAAAAAAACTTCCTAAAGAACAACAGAGGAAAAATACATTTTATAGAGAGAAACAGATTAGCATCATATCTGACTTCTATTCAGAAATCATGCAAGCAAGAGACTAAACAAAGTATAGAAAAACAACAACAACAACAATAAAACTGAGTTCTGTAACCTGAGAAATTATCTTTAAAAAGGTGAGTCCGAAATAAAGACTTTCTCAGAACAACAAAAATTGAAAGAATTTGTTGCCAGTAAATCTGCCTAACCAGCAATAATATTTTGTTCAAAATAAAAATACCAACAATCTATTTGATGCTTATATATAGAGAGAGGCTTATGTATATTTATGGATAAGTGAAATGAATGGCAATAATTATACAAGACAAAGGAGAGAGAGATGAGGGTTATTTTATTATTAAAAGATACAGCACCCATGAAGTAGTATAATGTTATTTGAAATTTGACTTGGATTAGCTAGCTGTATGTGCATACTGCTAAGAAAAAGGAGAAAATGGAGTCATATAAAATGCTTACTTAAAACTACAATAGCCAGGAAAAGAGTGAAAGACAGAAGGAAAATAAACAAAGACTAAGGCTATCAAATGGAATACAGTAACAAATATGATAGATACACCTATATCAATAATCACTTTGAACTGTAGTTGTCTAAATGCATCAATAAAATCAGAAATTGTGAAACTGGATTTAAAAAAAGAGCCAACTATAAATTATATACAGAACCTCACTTTAACTATAGGGACACATAGATTAAATGGACAGAGAAAATACACCATGCTGACATTAATCAAAAGGAAACAGTACTTATATTAATTTCTGACAGAGCAGACCTCTAAGCAAAGAAAGTTATCAAGGATAAAGAAGGACATTACATAATGATAAATAGTTCAATTCTCCAATGAGACATAACAACCATGCATGTGTATGTATTTAACATTAGGGAATTAAACTCTGTGAGGCAAAAACTAGTAGAATTACAAAAAGAAGTAGATAAATGCACTATGATAGTTGAAGACTTCAAAAACCCTCTATGAGAAATGGAATGGTCCAGCAGGCAGAAAATCAGTAAGTTGTACTCAGCAACATCATCAATCAACTGGATATAACTGACACTACACACTACTTCATCCAACAGCAGTAGAATACAATGCCAACAACCATGTTGGGTTTCATTGACATCCATAGATGATTTCATTCAGTAACATCAGACTATACATTTTTCTGAAGCTCACATGGAATATTCAGCAAGATAAACTATAAAACATACTTTAACAAATTTTAAAGAAAAGAAGTAAAATAATTTCTGCTTTCAGACCTCAGTGGAATTAAATTAGAAATCACTGAAAGAAATCTAGCTGAAAAATCTCAAAATTTTGGAGATTAAACAAGCTTCCAAATAGTAAATGCTGAGAAATTTTAAAATATTTTAAACTGAAAAAAGAAGTGAAAACACAACTTATCAAAATGTATAGATGCAGTAGAAGTAGTGTTTAGAGGGAAATTTATAGCATTGAAAATATATATTAGAAAATAGGAAAGATCTAAAATCAATTGTCAAAGTTTCCACCTTGGAAACCCAGCAAAAATAGACCAAATTAGAGCCAAAGTACCTAGAAGAAAAGAACTATTCCTGAAATTATTATTACAATATCTGTTAACCAACCAGGATTTAAATAAACAAACAAACAAATAAAACCTTTCCTTTTCTGTAAAAAAAGAAAGAAAATAAGCAGAAGAAAAAAATAATAAGATTTATTATTATTATGAAACTGAGAAGAGGATATCAATAGACAGAATCAACAAAAGCTGGTTCTTTGACAAGATAAATAAAATCAATAAGTTCTTAGCCAGGATAACCAACAAAAAACAGAATGAGAACACAAATTACTAATAGTAGAAGTGAAAGAGAAAACATCACTGCCAATTCTATTGACATTAAAAGGATAAATAATAAATACTGCAAACAACTCTATGCCCACAAATTTGATAACCTAGATGAAATGGACAAATTGAAAGACAGAATCTGAAAAAACTCATGCAAGAAGGAATAGATGACCTGAATAGGGTTACATCTATTAAAGAAATTGAATCCATTATTAATCTTCTAAAACAGAAAGCACTAGGCTCAGATGAGTTCTGATGCTAGTATAATAAAGCAATTATATACCATGATCAAATGGGATTTTTCTCAGGTATGCAGGGCTGTTTCAACATTTGAAAACCAATTAATGTAATCGATTACATCAGCAGGCCACAAAAGAAAAATCACATGATCATACCAACAGAAGCAGAGAAAGCACTTGATAAAATCCAAAAACCATTCATTATTTTAAAAAGTCTAAGTGCACTAGGAATAGATGACAATTTTCCTCATCTTGATAAGGAATATTTACAAAACATAAACAGATAACATCAAAATTAATAGTAATAAAGTCAAAGCTTTCCCACAAAGATCAAGTCCAAAGCAAAGTGTCTCCTTTTATCATTTATTTTCAGTATAGTACTAGAAGCTGTAGCCAGAGCAGTAAAACAAAGGAAAGCAAAAAAAAAAAAAAGCATACTAATTGCAAAGAAAGAAAGAAAACTTTTTTTTTTTGCCTGCAGATGACATGACTGCCTGTGTATAAAGTCCAAAAGAAAAGAGAGAAACATTCCTGAAATTAATAAACAATTATAGCAAAGTTGCAGGATTGGAGGTTAATATATGAAAGTCCATCACTTTTCTATATTCCAGTAAAGAACAAAAGCGATTTAAAATTAAAAGCAAAATACCATTTACACTAGTGCACAAAAATTAAATACTTAGGCATAAATCTAACAAAATATGTTCAAGATATATATGAGAAAAACTACAAAATGCTAATTGATAAAATCAAAGAACTAAATAAACTTAGAGATTTTCCATGTTGTTTATGAAAAGGAAGGCTATGTATTGTCAAGATGTCAGTTTTTCCTAACTCAATTTATAGATTTGATGCAATCCCAATCAAACTCCCAGCAAGTTATTTTGTGGATATTTCCCAACTGACTCTAAACTTTATGTGAATAGGCAAAAGACCCAGAATAGCCAACACAGTATTGAAAGAGAAGAATAAATCAGAGGATGGACACTACCCAACTTCAAGATTTGCTATCAAGTTTCAGAAACAAGATATTGTGATATTAGTCAAAGAAGAGACAAATATTTCAATGTAATATTTGAATAGAGAGAGAAACCAGAGATAGAACTCCATAATAGCTGATCTTTAATAAAGGAGCAAAGTCAAAACAATGGAGCAAAGATAGAGTCTTCAACAAATGATGCTGGAATAACTGGACATTCATGTGCCAAAAAAAAAAAAAAAAAAAAACTTAGACACTGACTTTATACCTTTCGGAAAAATGAACTCAAGGTGCATAACAGTCCTAAATGTAAAGTGTAAAACTATAAAACTAGAAGATAACATAGAGGGCATTCTAGATGACCTTGGGTACGGCAGTGACCTTCAGATACAACACCAAAGTCACAATCCATGAAAGGAATAATTAATAACTTGGATTTCACAAAACAAAACAAAACAAAGTCTTCTGCTCTGAAAAACATAATGTCAAGAGAACAAGAAGGTCTTCCACAGACTGGGAGAAAATATTCACAAAAGATATCTCTAATAAAAATGGCTATCCAGAATAAACAAAAATTCCTAAAGCTCAACAATAGGAAAAAATTTTGATTAAAATGCAGACGAAAGACTTTCACAGACCTCAGCAAACTAGATAATAAAATGGCAAATAAGCATATGAAAAGATGTTCCACATATATGTCTACAGGGAAATGCAAATTAAAACAACAGTGAGACACCATTACACACTTACTGGAATGGCCAAAATATGTAACACTCACACCACCAAATGCTGGTGAAGGTATTGAGCAAAGGAACCAAATCATTAGTAGTAGAAATGAGAGATGGTAAAGCTACTTTGGAAGCCAGTTTGGAAATTCCTTACAAAACTAAATATACACTTTCCACATGGCCCAGCAATTGTCTTACTTGGTATTTACCAAAGAAATTGAAAACTTTGTCCATGAAAAAAACTGCACACTCAAACTTATAGCAGCTATATTCATAATTGACATAACTTGGAAGTAAAATCAACATGTTTTTCAGTTAGTGAATGCACGTGGTCCATGAATGAATGAATGAATGTGATTCAACAAGGCAATGGCATATTACTCATTGAGAAAAAGGCATGAGTTTTTAAGCCATGAAGAGTCAAGGAGAAACCCTGCAATTCATATTCCTATGTGGAAGTAGCTAATCTAAAAAATTTATATCCTATGATTTCAGTTATGTGACATTTTGGAAAAGGCAAAACAATGGAGACAGTAAAATGATGAGTGGTTGTCAGGGATTAGGGGTGGCAGAGCAATGAATAGGCAGAGCACAGATTTTTAAGGCAGTGAAAATACTTTGTATAATAACATAATGATAGATACATGCCATTATACACATTTTCAAACCCATAGAATGTACACCACCAAGAATGAACTGTAATGCATACTGTGGATTTTTGATAATTATGATGCATCAATGCAGACTCATCATTTGTACAAATGTACAGCTCTGGCGGGATATATTGCTTATCAGGAAGGTTATGTGTGGAAGGAGACAGAGAGTATTGATATGGGAAATATCTGCACTTTTCCCTCAATACTGCTGTGAATCTAAAACTGTGCTAGAAAATTTGTCTTAATAAAAAATGTTTTGAATAATCCAATTCGTCTGGAATCAGAGGTTAGTAGGGCTTTACTACATTGAAATGCAGGATCATGAACAATAATAACAACAAAAACTGAGCTAATTTCTGGATAAGACTGAAATGGAAACAGTGAGTTGAGCTTAATGTCAGAGAAAAAGATAAGGCAAAAACTGGGCTTGGGATATGAAATCCTTGCCAGAATCACTCTTGTTTCAAGATTTGTTTGTTTTAATTTACAAGGATACAGTGCCCTATGCTTCTGTGTATCTAATATATTCTATCATCTTCGTGTCAACACCGATTCACAATGTTCATTTTTGTGGATTGCTCAGTGGGTAGCCTATAGAAACTGAAGTTGAGTGTCAGAAGTGATTAGCATAGATTCTTTTTTCTATAAAATAGCAAAATGGGTGGCATGTAAAGGCCCTTGTATGCATAAAAACAAACAAATATATGCAAACAACTGAATTTTGTGAGAAAAAAACACTGTCCAGTATTTAGACATTACACGTTGAGAACATATTGATGATAGCATGCTTTTTACAGTGTACTTATTATGCCCAAGACTGAACAAAGAGGTTTTTTTTTTTAATGTTTATTTATTTTTGAGAGAGAGAGACATGGAGTAAGCAAGGGAGGGGCAGAGAAAGAGAGAGACACAGATTCTGAAGCAGGCTCCGGGCTTCAAGCTGTCAGCACAGAGACCAACATGGGGCTTGAACTCACAAACTGTGAAATCATGACCTGAGCCGAAGTTGGGCATTTAACCGACTGAGCCACCCAGGTCCCTCCACACAAGTATGTTTGGAGAAAAAAAAACATAAATATTATTATTTATTTATTCATTTAGTTGTCTAAGCCTGGATATTTTTATAATAGAGCCTAGTATATGAATGTATTCATGTATAAATGTTGTATTCCTTTTAATACACACCATTCTGCAATGTTAATTCCTAGATTTTCAGACCAAAGGTATCAGAATAAATAAGAGTCTCCAAGTTTTGCTTTAAACTGCTTCATGAACATTAATTTTTTTAATGGGTGGCCTGGGTGGCTCAGTTGGTTGAGCTTCTGATTTCGGCTCAGGTCATGATCTCACAGATTGTGGGTTCAAGACCCACATCAGGCTCAGTGCTGACGGCTTGGAGCCTGGAGCTTTCTTCAGATACTATGATTCCCTCTCTCTCTCTCTCTCTCTCTCTCACTCTGTCCCTCCCCTGCTTGTGCTCTGGCTATCTCTCTTTCAAAAATAAACATTAATTTTTTTTAATTTGTAGGGAAGAGATTTACAACGTGAGAATAGGAGATATAAACATCAATTACAAGATTTTTAATTCAACTATGTCATCAGAAATTTGGGACATCTAATGTCAGGTATTTTTTAAAATAAAGTGGAGGACAATAAATGAGAGACATAGAGAAGACATGCAGTTAAAAAGCATAATAGCATACCAAGGTAGAGGCTCTGAATTTAAAGGTTGCTAATATTTTTTCTGTACTATTAATTCAGAGAGAATTAGGATTATAGCAAATTCTATCCTTGTGACTAATCTGGAAAGTTTAGAAGTTACTTGTTGACATAAATTCTGAGAGTAGTTGCTAAAGTAATCATGGGATTACATACATATTTAGCCTTGGTACTGAAAGGAAATTTAAAATCCAGTAACAAAATTCAAATTTAAATTGACTAACAGTAATGAAATAATGGGGTGCCTGCGTGTTTCAATGGGTTGTGTTTGGCTTAGATCATATTATCACAGGTCGTTAGTTTGAATCCCCCACTGGGCTTTGTGCTGACTGAGGAGGTGCTTGGGATTCTCTCTCTCCTGCTCTCTCTGCCCCTCCCCTAGTCGCACTTCTTTTCTCAAATAAATAAGCTTAAAAATAGTAATGAAATCATGTTTGTGTTTTCTTCCTATTTTCAAATGTTTGTTAACACACATACATATTATATTTAGGTAGACTAATATATGAACTACATATCTTCTATTGAAATATAATTGACATATAACATGGTGTTTTAGGTTAATGCATTTATATATTGCAAAATGATAGCTACCATAGTGTTAGCTAATATTTCCATCGTATCAAATAATTAGCATTTAGTTTTTGTGGTAAGAACATTTAAGATCCAGTTATTTAGCAACTTTGAATAATATTGTGGACTATAATCACAATGCTATGTATTGGATCTCCAGAACTTATTCATCTTCTTACTGCAAATTTATATTCTTTGACCAACATTTCCTCAATTTCCTTACCACCCCACCAGATCCTGGTACCCACCATTCTACTCTCTTTATCTATCAGTTCAGCTTTTTAAGATTCCACATACAAGTAAAATCATGTAGTAGTGTCTTTCTTTGTGTGATTTATTTCACTTAGTATAATGCCTTCAAAGTCTATACATGTTATTGCAAATGGTGGAATTTCCTTCCTTCTCAGGGCTGAAAATATCCCATTATATATTTGTATATGTATATGCCACATCTTTTTTATTCATGTATCAGTTGATGGGCACGTAGGTTGTTTCCATGTGTTGGCTATTGTGAATAATGCTGCAGTAAACATCAGAGTGCAGATTTTTTTTTCCAATATGCTTTCTTTGTTCCTTGTGAATATATATCCAGAAACAGTATTCCTGGATCACAGGACATTTTTATATTTAATTTTTTTGAGAAAACTTCATAGTGTTTTCACAGTAGCTGAACTAATTTACATTCCCGCCAACAGTGTACAAAGATTCTTTTTTCCCTACAACCTCGCCAACACTTACCTCTTGTCTTCTTGGTGATGGCTATTCTAATAGCTTTAGTTTATTTATCAAAGTGTTATAGTTTTTGTGGTAGAGATCTTTGATTTCCTTGGTTAATTTTATTTCTAATTATTTTATTGTTTTTGATGTTAATTTGAATGTGCTTACTTTATTTTCTTTTCAAATATTTTGTTAATATATAGAAATACAACTGATTTCTGTATATGGACTTTATGTCCTACAATTTCAGTGAATTTGTTTATTAATTCCAACTTTTTTTTTGGTGGAGTCTTTAAGATTTTCTATATGTAAGATTATCCAGTCTTCACATAAAGACAATTTTACTACTTCATTTATGATTTAGATACCTTCTACTATGTATTGAAAGTATCATTCACCATGATCAAATGGAATTTATCCCTGAAATGTAAGTAGGTTTCAACATGAACAAAACAATAAATGTGATGTACTAGACTAATAAAATGAATAATAAAAATCCTATGATCATCTCAGTAGGTGCAGAAAAAATAATTGATAAAATATAACATCTTATCATGATAAAAACCTTCAACAAATTGGGTACAGAAGGAACATACATCAGCATAATAAAGTCCACAGATGACATATCCAAAGCTAACATCATACTCAACAGTAAAAGATTATAAGCTTTTCCTCTAAGATCAGGAGCAAGATAAAAATGCCCATGCTCACCCTTCATATCCAGCGGGGTATTGGAAGTCCTAACCACAGCAATTAGGCAAGATAAAGAAATACATATCTATTGTGTGACATTCACCCAAGTCTATGAAACCATTACTTAAAATTTATCATTACAATTTAGGAAGTAAATATATTTGATTAATAAATATATTTGTATAAATTTAAGATTTCTGGGGTTCCTGGCTCCACAGTTGGTTAAGTGTCTGACTCTCAGTTTTGGTTCAGATCATGATCTCATGGTTTGTGGTTTCAAGCCCTGCATCAAGCTTCCTGTTGATAGCTCAGAGCCTGCTTGGGATCCTCTCTCTCTCTGCCCCTCCCCTGTTCATTGTCTCTCTTTTGTTTTCAAACTAAATAAAAACTTAAAAAAAATAAATGTTTATAAATTTTATATAGTGTTTGATAATTTAATCAGTCCTCATATCCTAAAACTCACTTATACATTATAATTTAAAATATAATTAATATGTTAACTGTAAATAATATCACTAAATTTCCTGTTCCTAAATTAAAAACACACTTAATCTGTCCACATTTGAAAATGAAGATGTAACTTGAATTTTACCCCCAATGAAACTAAATTTTTCATATATATCGTCTATATGTTTGAAAATTAAAATATAGTTTCAAATTTTTAACACCTCTGTACTCTTGTGAGTCATCATGAGCATAATGAAGAAAAATTATTCAGTTTATAGCTAAATATAAATATTATGTTTCTTAATTTATGAAGTTTATATTATAATATGAATATAACAAGGCAGTAGTTGCTTGAATAATCCTTGATGAAATTATGTAATATTCCTTATCCAGTAAAGGTGAAGAGAAACAAAACTTAGTACAAAAGACTTTTGAGTTGAGATGTCAGAATATTTCTCTACCGGATCTACAGTGAGGCACTAAATTCAATGATTTAATCCAATAAACCAGCATAAAAAGTAAATATACTGAGTTTTGGACACTGGGTCTAGGTTCCATACAAGTATATGCAGAGTGCCCTGTCATGCCTCATGGACACGTGAAACTAGAAGTTGCTTTTGGGACTTCTGGATGGTTCATCCAGTTGATTGTTTGATTCCTGATTTTGGTTTAGGTCATGATCTCTGTTTTGGAGGTTTGAGCCCCAAGTCGGGCTCTGCACTGGCAGCTAGGAGACTGCTTGAGAGTCTCCCCCTCACTCCACCTCTCCCCTGCTCATGTTCTGTCTGTCTCAAAGTAGATAAATAAACTTAAAAAAAAAGTTGCTATTGGTTATTGTAAAATCTAGAAGCAGTTTATCTGAGTATATATCCCAGCTTTTTAACTTACTAGTTGAGTGACTTTGGGAAAGTTCAAAGGCCTTTCCGTGCCTCAGTTTCCTCATCTGTAAGATGACAATAATAGTACTTCATAAGGTGTCTGTGAAGATTCAACTATTTAAGCTTAAAAAAATAACTTAAAGCAGCATTTAGCACATAGTAAATCTTCAGTAGTGATAATAGTTTTACTATATTATTATTATTGTTATTATTATCATTTGATAATACCACCTTCTCATGATTTCCTATACCCCAAAAGTACCTATTATCTGAAATTAAATTTGTCTAATAGTATCAAGATTTTTTTTATTGCTAAACTAACACCCAAGAAAAAGTAAGTGTATACCGGAGGGAGCAAAATTATTTCTCCTGATGACTTCATAGCTCTGAAATCGCTTTCCAGAGGCACAAAAATGTGATCTTTGACCCGTGAATCAAAGCATAAAGTCATCCTATTTATTCAATCTTTTATCTGAATGACGTGGAAGGATCAAGTAGGAAGAGGAGTGATTAAAGCTGTTTCTTTCTGTATATTTACCCAGAGGCAAAATCAATGAGCATCCCCAGTTAATAATAAAAAATGTGATAAATGAATAAATAATCACACACATTTTTGAAGCAAGTATGTCTCTGCCTTGAGGTAGTTATCTCTCAATTATCGATAGACAGATTCCTGTACATGAATATTTTGAAGCATGCCTTTAATGCTCCAACTTACAATGCAAACTTTTTAAGTTTCTTTTGAATAAACAACTGTCTTTTTTGTCTCAACAGTATTAGTGTAAAAAAGGCCCTAAAGATGGGCAAGGAGATCAAAGCTTATTCAACTTGTAAAACAAAATATTCCAAAATGTTACCACTCAAAAGTCTCATTACCAAGTCAATCATGTGAAGGAGTGAACTCTACTTCCAAACACTCTTTTCATTCCCCTAGTGTAGAACTGATTTTTAATATAAGCCCCGTGAAATTTTTTACTGTAATCAAAACTAAATGTGATTCATCTCTGTAAGAAAAGATCAGGTTCATTATGAACTGGTAGAAAAAGTGAAAGTGAGTAGCAATAGTTACAGAAGGATCTTCTCTTTTTCTACTTTCATTTATTATAAATTGATTCATTATATGTTTTATGTATTACCCTAAGAAACCATAACTTATGCTATAGATTAAAAAAAATCCACATATTATGTTAGTGACAGCAATTTAAAGACAGGTAAGTTTCCTGAACATGGTTCAAAATACTAAGAAATACTTTGAGATCTTGATTTCATTAACAACTCAGACCTGAAATATATTATCATGAAAACACTTTTAAAAACTCAAACATTATGTCAACTTGAGATATTATTTTAGTGTAACATTAAGCCATGTCTCATATTTCCTTGTCCTCATCATTAGAGTAATCTTTTGTTATTATCTTGATATTATCTAAAATGCTTAAATTGTGTAGAATTCATAGACTTCATTGTGGCATCATTTAATGGATACCAAGGATATAGCAGAAATAATTAGGTATGTTCCACTTCAGGAAATTCACTCCCTAGTGGCTTACAGCAAGCCATGATTTTGGAAACTAATTGCAGTTGAAATAAAGTCTTCAGTATCTGCAAATTCCTTAAAGTCTTTCAGTCATGGGTATGACTAATGCTTAAGTAAAATATGATTTGCAATTAGGTATAACAATAAATGTTATTGAATATAGCTATTTTTCCTGAGAAAGTAAACATTAAAGTCATTTTAAAACTTTCAAAAGAAAAGTAATAGATAAAAATAAAGTGGAATAACAGAGAAATTGAGTGGGGGTTTCTGAATGTTTACTCTGAATTTTATCCATCCAAGAAGATATATCCTCTTGGGATGCAGTATCTTGGTGAGATAAGAAACAAAGATTTAAAGCTGAGAGTTTAGACCTATGGATGTTTTTATTTCATCCATGAAAGTATATGAAATGTGAACTAAAAGAAGAAAACAAAATAAATTTATCTGTGAATCCCTAATGTACAGGTAAAGCAAAGGCTAGCTATAAAATTCGATGATTTGGAGACAAAAACAGGTAATGGGAAAATGGACATGTCGAATATTAGCAGTGAGGACCAGTCAGATTAGAGAAGCTAGAGAAGATATAGAGGAATCAAAATGATACCAGTTTTTAGTCATATAACTGGACAGAGAGTGGTAACAGTTGAGAATCAGTTGAGTTGGAGAAGACATTGGTAGACTTCATTTTGAAGGCTGCTTGTTTTAGTAAAGATAAATTTCACTCTTTGGACGTGGCAATTTGAAGACACCTATGAGAGATAAATACAATGAAAAGAAGAGGGGGGCAGAATTTTGGTGACTATTGGGGGAGTGAATGCCAGCAAAGAAGACTGAGAAGGGAGAGTGAGATAAGAAAAATAAAAACACTCAAATAGTATCCCAGAAGACAAAGAAAAAAGTGTTTATGGAGGGAAGGATGGGGATGGTAATCCTTTCAAATATTACTGAGATACTTACAAAAATGAAGAGGAAGCTTTTAGGGCAATGGAAACTACTCTGTATGCTAATATAATGGTTGACACATGTCATTATATATTTGACCAATCCCCTAGGCTAAACAAGACTAGGAGTGAACAATAATGTAAACTATGCACTTTGGGCATTAAGGATGTGGCAATGGAGACTCATTAGTTTTAACAAATGGACCATTCTGGTGTGTGTGGGGGTGGTGGTGATGGTGATATTGATAATGAGGGAAGTTGTGCATGTGTGGAAGCAGAGAGGATATGGGAAATCTCTGTAACTTCTTTCTTTTTAAATCATTTTTCAAAGTTTATTTATTTATTTTGAGAGAACAAATGAAAAGGTAGGGGAAGAGAGAGGGAGAGACAGAATTCCAGGCAGGTTCCAGGCTGTCAGCACAGAGCCCAATGTGGGGCTTAAGCTCATGAACCATGACAACATGATCCGAGCTGAGCTCACAAATTGGACACATAACCGACCGAGCCACACAGACATCCGAAGTTCTGATCTACATTGCTGTAAAGCTAAATCTACTCTTTATTTATTTATTTATTTATTTGTTTATTTATTTATTTAATTTATTTATTTATTTTTGAGAGAAAGAGAGAGAAAGAGACTGAGCCATCCAGGCAACCCGCTAAAATCTACTTTTGAAAAAAAGCTTATTAAGAAACCAACACAAAACATTGAATATTAGCCTCAGCCTGAAGATGGCCACCTGCAACCTTTTTCAGTAAAACTATGTGGAAGAAATCCTACTTGGAGTTGACTTAAGGACAAAAGAGGAAAAAATAAACTGCAAATATGTGTTATAAGCATATCTTTTTGGAAATACTGCTGTGAAACGGATATAGTTTGGAAGAGTCACCAAGGACATAACTGGTTATGTGCCAGAGGCCAGTTCTGGCTGAGTCCATGGGTCCCTGAAGGATGGATGGTGTTGGCAAGGGAGGGATAAGAGAGCCCCAAGATTCTTTCTGATCACCAGGCAGGCATCTCCGCTCTGACTGGCGCTCAACTTTATTTTATAATTAAGTGTTTGGGGGATGGCACAGAAGTGGCATTTGCCTTAGACAGTGATTTTTGATGACAAACTTCTTTGATATGTAAGAATTTCCCAGAACATAGATTTGTAGAAGACTCCTACAAAACCTTTATCAATAGTGATTGAGGTAGGAGATTTAGATGCTTATCCTATGGGGAAGGAAGGTATCTTTAGCATACAAGACAATGTTTTTAGCATAAAAAGGGTGAAGTTAGTTCTTTGTGAGCAGGGGTCAATAGCTTGTTTGTTTAAGGAGAAGTATTAAGAAAAACAGGGCTTTCAGAAACACAATGTTTGCTCCCACAATCACAAAAGAAGAAGTTCCTCAGTAGGTTCCTTCAAAGGGTGCAATCAGCATATTCAAGGTCAGAATAAGTCACTCCAAAAACTGACCACAAGATGACTTGGGGGGTCTCTGCTCCAAGCAGAAACAATTGGGTGGGGGTGGATATCTGTCCTTAACTCTAAATTAGGCTCTTTGTCTCAGGGCCAGGATCAATTGTAACTCTGTGTTCTTAACTCCCTTTATTATGGATGTCTTGGATCTGCAAGGCCCATAGGAAGAACCTTTTGACAATCATCCACAGAGCTTTCATCTAAAATCTCTTTTGAAAAGGCAGGAATATGCTTTTCCTTATGAGGAATCTGTGTGGGGAATATTGGTTTGACCTGGAATATTGTGAGGTCTGGTGAATACCAGCAGGCTCATATCCAATCTGAGCCAGTAGTAGCAGAAGGAGATACCAGTTTTCGGTTCTTGTGGCAGGAACTGTGCAAACGCTGCCATTTCCTCACTGTGACTGTCATCCAGCGAGGCCAGTGCGTCTCCCAGCCGTTATGTTATAAGTCTTTTGAAAATTAAATGTCTTTCTTTGTAATGTGACCCTGAATAGAAGCTCTCTACAAGGTACAGGTGAGTAGATAAGTGGGTTTAAAACTATGAATAACAGCAAACTTCTACAGAGCCCTTAATGTGTGCCAGATACTACTCCAAATAGGTCCTCTTATCAGAGTTATGTTTATTGTTCACTGTTTTGCTAAGAAGGAAATTAAAATATAGGAATTGGATATACTCAAGTTTATATGGCAGACAGAACTGAGAGTAGAGACAGTTTACAATCTGAGACAAGAACACAAATAAGAAAAGATGGAGGCAGTATCCATTTATTATATCTAAAAGACTGAGAAGATCAGAATGAGAGTAGGTGCAGAGAAGTGCATCTGACCCATTGTGGAGGGAAATAAGATTAAAGGACACATCTCAAAATTTGCACCGTGAAGTAAATTGAAAGTGCCATAGCCAAGCAAGAAGAAAAGATTCTAGAATGATCTATATAAAGATGGTACTTTGTATTGCAACAGGAATAGGAGCAGAGAGATAAGAAAGGATATAGCTAAAACAGAGATGCAAGAATTGAGAGAATGTTGACAGTTGTTAATGCATGGATACTTTTAGAAGGTTACTTTCCTGAAAGTTCCTAGCATGCATACCTGAGTAAGACGGATTCTTTAAAGGTGAGTGCTCAGGATACACTGGACTGAAAGACATGAAGCAGAGATATATGAGTGATGTAAGGAAGCTACAAAGTGTTATGGAGCTTTAATAAAATGAAGCAGTGTATGAAAGAGGAGAAAAGTTTTCAACAAAAAAATTACTGGTTAAAATGGGCGTTAATGAATGTATGAGGATTTGGTCACTAGTGGTTAGGAGAAAATGTATTGTAGGTAAAGAAAGCATCTTTAGTACCTCATAAAGCCATTCATCATCCATTCATTCATTCATGCAATGTATATTCATTGACCTATTATGTGCATAGCACTTTTAAAGCATTGTAAACTAGAGCATGCAAGAAAAATTATAATACCAACATAATTTACAAGCACTACACAAAATTCAATACCTCACAAATATCCAAATGATTATTTCAGAGTTAAAAATCACATCTTAGAAAAGTCAGTGCATTAATACATAAAGTTAAATTTACACTAAAGAACATAGAACATATAGATATAGGATGCATAGTAGAAATACATTATTTTATAAATATAGTCAACATATCCAATATTTGTATTGTGTTGTATTCAATTTTAATATATTCAATTATTTAAAACATTTATGTCTTATCTACCTTATGCTTCTTATAAAAATCATTAAATGTGTAGTGTAATTTAAAAACTAGATTTAACAAAGCATCTATTTACATAATAATCACTTCGCATAAATGCATGCCTTTTATTGGGACCCTAGACATTAAGTCTACTTACTGTATCCTCCCACGATGTTTGAAATTGATTAATTTCAGCTGAGCTTTAGGGGCAAGTTTATTCAATTATTTTCATTGTATTCAGTGTTTAATGACTTTAATTTTTTTTTAATATTTTTATTTATTTCTAGGAGAGAGAGAGAGACAGCGTGAGCAAGGGAGGGTCAGAGAGAGAGGGAGACGCAGACTCTGAAACAGGCTCCAGGCTCTGAGCTGGCAGTCAGCACAGAGCCCGACGCGGGGCTCAAACCCACGAACCGCGAGATCATGACCTAAGTGAAAGTCGGTTGCTCAACTGACTAAGCCACCCAGGCACCCCAGTGACTTTAATTTTTTTAACTAGATTGTTTAATAACCCACAAACAAGATTCACACTGCCTTACAGATTTACTTACTTTTTGGTTTCATTTTCCTTAACAAGGTGTTTTAACCATTTATTCTGTTTAATCATGTCTTTGATTACTGGTGTTCTGTCACCTTGTATTTAGGCATATGCACTATGCACCCTAATTTTTCTTCATTGATAAAAGGACTATAACTGAAACTGATAAACAGATATAGGTTTTAAGTAATTAGGATCATTTAACTTCTTTCCATTTCCAGGCAAAATATCAGGATTTATATTTAACTACTTGAAACATATTTATCTAAATTGATCTTTTTCATAAAGTGGTTTATTTCAAGAAATAAATCATCTACCTAACTGCCTTTATAGCCCTTCAGTTTTCTCACTTAGGACACCTTAACCTCCTACTGTTGAACTCTGACCACTATTTGTGGATTCAAAACGAGTGTTCAAAATACATAAAACTATAATGTTTTCCAAAATTATTGAATTTCCATTTTCATCTGGTCGTTTAATTCTAGCAACTGGCCAATAGCCATGATCACAACCTACTTTGTGCTCAGTTTCTGATAACACAGTCTTAAGTTATTGCCATATGCTCGAACACTGGACATGGTATTCTATGACCTGGTTCCGTCACCAGGAGGATCTTCCTTCTCATCATCTGACCTGCTACATTCTTCTATTCTAGACCTGCTCCTTACCTAGGACACTGGTGATCTTTCTTCCTTCACTGTGTCTGTGCCCTCTTTTTACTTCTCTTTGCACAGTCCATAAAATAGGAATAATAGCAGTGCATCCTTTGCTGCAAAGAATATTAACAAATTACTTAGGAATACACTATAAAAACTACTTGGGAACGTTTTTCTCAAGCTGAAGGGATATGAACCAAGATAGTACAAATTTAATTTACAAACTTATAGAAAAGAATAAAGAGCACTGTAAATGATAAATATGTTGAGGTATATAAAAATCCATATATAGATGTAGAGATATAATTTTTAAAAGCATAACTATGAAAGGAAAATCATCATCTTAAGTCTAAATAAAGCCGAATGAAATCATTTGGTGTAGATAATTCAATGTATGGTATGACAAAGTATTAGAAAAATCTGGATAAATAGTGGAAACCATTGCTTCTTTCTCTTTAGAAAAGCTAAGGTCATTCAGCAACCCAACAGTCTCTGGAGGTTAATCTTACTTGTATGTGAAATTTATTTTATTAATTCTTGATATAATTTTTGTTTTATTGTATTTGACAGCACTTAAGAATTCAACACACTATATTTTGATCTTGAATTCTTAAGGCAGTTCTATAAAGTGACTCACGTTTGTTCTTGTGGGGAATAAGAACTTGTCTTGATTGCTGATTTGCCTTTTATATCATTTGATATTTTAGTATCTTGACATATTTGTGAGCTTAAGTTAAAAAAAATGTGCCAATGTGGAGAAATAAACAAAAACGGCGTTTTTTGATTCAAACTTTTGTTTTTGATCAGAGAGAAAGAAAAGAGCCTGAAGTTTTAAAGAATAAACTTACACCTTCCATATGTGCTTATTATAGACCAAAAAAAATAGTTAATTTTCTATTGTTTAAATATTTTCTAACAAGTTCTCAGGACAGATTAATTGATAAAACTTTAAGGATTATTTTGAAATAAAGTTTAGGAAAAGGACAACCTTTATACCCAAATGAACAAAAGAAAAATTTTGTTGACTTTTTAAAAATTTTTGACTTGTAGAATCGTTTTTGATTTATAGATAAATTCAGAAGCTATTATAGAGTGTTTCCATATACTCTTCATTCAAACTCCTCTATTATTAACATTTTATAAAATATGCTGTATTTGTCACAATTAAGGAACAAAAATTGATGCATTATTAACTAAATATGTCTACTCTTTTCAGATTAACTTAGGTTTTACCTAATGACTTTTTCCTTTCTAGGACCCCATCTAACGCACAATGGGATTCCATAAATATTAAATAAAATTAATGTGAAATAATATGAATATGCATTAATTTGTCATTTTCCATATATTTATGAAGCACCTACCACATACTAAAGGTCATAGAAAATAAGTAAAAGAGTGGTACAAATATTTCTCTGAAGGAACTGATGCTCATTAACTCATAGGATACATCTAGATGAGATGTTATACAACATTGTGTCCAATATCCACATTTAGAGACCAGGAAACTAAAGACCAGAGAATTTATGAAAGAACAAATAACGGAATCAACACATCCTGGGCCCTTGCTATAGCAGAGGAAAAAACATGTAGTAAAACTAGTAAAAATAAAAATAAGTAAAAAACATAAGTAAAAAAAAAAAGTAAAATCATAAGTAAAACCCTATAATACAAGGGTAATGTGTTATATGTTATCAGAAATATTAATATGTTGAGTAAAATCTTTTTCCTGTGAAATAATTCAAAAGCCACATCTACATTATTTTGAAATTCCTACTTTAGTACCCAAAATGATGTCTTTGATGTTAATAGAGATCAAGTTGTTTATAGAAATACATCACATTAGCTACCTACTAGAAAATCCTGTTTTTTGTCTCTAAAATTTTTTCTCTATATATAGCTCCTGTCAAAATATTTCACATGTAATCACAAAATCTTGGCCAAATATCTCATACCTGTCTTCAATGTTTCCATTCCAAATAGTTTGCTAGCAACACTTATCAAATATTGAATAAGCAATATGCTAGAAAAATTGCAACACCTCCAGTAATCACCTGTTTCAAATAACATGGTCCCAAAATAACAGTTAGTAGAATATGTGTAATTTTATAACTAGTGTGCTTGGCAGTAATACTAAAAGCAATATTTGGCAATAAAGTCATTTCTGGCAACATGTGTTATTTTTATCAAAAACAATACATTTATTGTGTCTGAAGGATTTCTCACAAGCCATAAATTGGGACAGAAAACATGTAAGACTGTGATAGGCACCTTTATATATGGGTGCTAAGAATTAATTCTCATCACTCTCGATTAAATAAATTGCTCCTAAGATGTTCCACTCTTCAAGTCATTCAGTTCCCTTGGGGAAAGAGAAAATGGCAGCAGGGAGCCATGTATGCTAATTCTGTTTCTAGGAAGACAGCTTTGGAGCCAGATGGATCTCTCTGCTCCCAAGGGTCTTTTCCTTCTTGGGAGAGCTTTCATCACTATTGATTTTTCTTTGAGGAAAAAAAATTCCCTCTCAGAAATGTGTCCCTGATGCAAAGACCCATCTCTCTGTAGCCACAGTACTTAGATTCTCAAATTAACACGGAAGAAAACAGAGATGTGCCTGTCTCAGTGGATTCCTTGCAACCGTAATTGTGACTGTATAGGCTGCACAGCATTGAACGTGCCTGTATGGATGAAGAAAGTTCCGTTTCAAGAGAGGGAGGAACAACCATGTAAAACGATGACAATAGGTCAGGTAACAAAGGCTGACCAATGTCCTTTGGATTTGTTGGCATGGAAAACAATTGAAAGGGTGATTCAATGGCATGGTGGGGGAGTGTCTATTTGTTAGAGGCAACTTGATAGTGAGAAAACCGACCTCCTGAGTGTAAAATGCCCTGTCAAGAATGGTCTCTCTATTGATAGAGAGCTTGAAATCATAAGATGTGGGTTTTTTTTTTTTTCCATTTTGGACATAAGAACATATTTAAATTGGAAAGGAAACACTCCAGTTGATTGTAGGAAATTAAATTGATATTCTGTGATTTACCAGAAAACTGAAGTTCTGTCATATGTTTTTATATGAATACATAATTTTATTTCATAAGGTAAAAAATGATTATTAACTTTGTTAGTGTGTACTGGACTTAGCAACTTGCTTCTAATGAATAAAATATGCCAAGTATGACAGGATATCACTACCATAATTACATTACAAAGCTCTGTGACTTCTGCTTGCTAGTCTTCTCTTTCTGGTGGAAATCTGTCTTGTCCTCTTGCATACTCTGAGGAAGCAAGGAGCCATGTTGTAAATTGCTCTACAGAATGGTCCATGTCACAGGGAACTGAGGAAGGTTTCAAGACAACAGATTGGGAGAGACTGGCCTCTTTGTTTGAAAACATGGGAGGAGCTCAACTCTGCCAATCATCAGGTGATTAAGCTAAAGATCCAATCTAGCCTTGTGATGACTGCAGATCACAGATTCTTGGGTAACAGAAACTCTGAAGTTATAAATGTGTATTGTTTTATATCTGTAATTTTAGGGGTAATATGTTTCACAATAATAAACAACTAATAAATTGTTTTAATGTAAAAGTTATGCTAGTGACAATGTTCATCATGATGTGCCATGATGAAAAACTTTTTCCCAAGTATTAATTATTAGCACCAAATTCATTTCCTAGCTCTATGTCTTTCAAGAATCAGGAAAGGAACCAAGGTTTAAAAAACTGAGTTGACAAACACCTTCTTTCCAAAGCGTATTTGCATTTAAAAAGAAGTTAAAGGGAAAGACATTTTATGTTCAATAAATATCATTAAAATTATATTGCATTGAAAGCCACCCAATCTTCCTTCCAAGAACCAGCCCACCAACCTTGATTGTGAGACATAAATGTTCCTTGAATTTTTACTATGGAGTAAAATGATTCTTGGAAGATGACAAAGGTTCTCTTCACTATGACAATGCCCATCTGCAACTTGTTTCAAGGTTCTGAATTCTCATCTCAGTGGAAAATTAATTATAAGAATATCTCAAATTCTAATGGATTTTAAATGATTTAAAAACTCTTTCTTTATTTTAATATATAATTCTTTTATATTAATAACAGAACAGATATGAGGAATAAACTTTATGAAGCATACAGCACATCAATAACTCTCTATGTATTTCAAGTCTTATGCTTACATTTTTTAATGTATGTTATGAATAAGATTAATTTTCTCATAAGAAGCACTTTCAATCTAGCTGAAAATGCTTAATAAAATTTGTGTTATTTCTTTAGAATGAATGCTGACTAATTTTCCTATTCTCACTTATTTAGCATAACTCTTTGTTCAAAATTTATCTGAAAGTCATTTTCATAGCTATAATACAAATATTTTCAAGTATACGGTAGTGCTTTGTTTGGTAATCTAAATGGCAAAATTGTTCTAATCAGTGGCAGTATTACATACAAAAGTTCCAAGTAAGTTATGAAACACAAGAAAGCTTTGAGGAGTATTTACAGTTAATAACAATATGTTCAAAATGTGTTTATGTTAGATGTTGCAAAACTGCAACATTATATTAACAATGAAAGATTCCACCAAAACTAGACGAAAATATCATTCAAAAAAATATTCAACTGTGCAGTTTGACCATGAGTTATCTGTGCCTTATTTTTAACAGCCAATAAAATGCAGATAATATAAAAATAGCTATCTCAAAGGATTGTTGTAAGATATAAATGAGTTACTGTAAGTAGAGTGTTTAAAAAGTGCCTGGCACATGTAAGGTACTATATGTATCACCCATTATTATTTTTATCCTTTCCAGTAGTATAAATATGGCAAGGAAAATACAATTGTGTCATTTGGTGCAAATATGCCTTCAGACATATTAACCACGAAAATGATGTAAAACACATCATCCATGTCCTGATCCAGGCACAACTTGTTGTATGGTTACCTTACAGGAAAATATACATGCACTTTACTCAACAAATAATGATGGATAGAAAGATAGATAGGTAGATAGATAGATAGATAGATAGATAAAAAATAGATAGGATCCCTAATATACTCCAGAAAATTGTCATGATAGGGTAATGTATAAAAAAATTAAAAATTCTTCTCTTTGAGCTTACATTCCCATGACAATGGATACAAAAGATAAGCAAATAAATACCTATATAGTATGCCAGATGGTCATAAATGTTAACTGATATAGGAGGAAAGAAAAGAAAATGAAGGAGAGTGAGAAGAAAGACTACTGTTTTAAGGATAGTTCAGCAAAAAGTCATTGAGGAAGAAACATTTGGTCAAAGACAAGGGAATGAGGAGCAAGCCATGTAGATAAGGAAGAGGGCCCTTCAAACATAGGAAGCTGCCCATGCAAAGGCCCTGAGGTAGAGTGATATCTTGTATGTTCCAAGAAATTTTTATAAAATTTTTCACATTAATACCTTATGTCAGCTGATCATAAAACTTTTAATACCCTACAGGTGATTTTAGATTTTGTTTCCTCTTAAATTCCAAATTCTTTTTAAATTCAAATCATAATATTTATATAAAAAGTTGGGTAAATTTAACAACTCAAAATTGTATATAGCATTTTAAATGTTACAATGCATTTTACACTGATTGCATCATGCAGTCATTTCGGGATGCTTGTAAGATAGTATTCTCTTTATACATGAGAAGGTAATGAGTTTCAGTTGGGTTTGGCCATTTGATCAAAGTTATCTAAGATATTAGTAAAAAATTATAACTATATCACATATCAGTAAATAAAATTCAAATATTGTTCTTGTTATACAACAGTTCCAAATTATCAGCAAATATCAAAATAAGATGTATGGATATTCATTGCATTGAATGATTTTTTATATTGATTTTATGCAGTATGTTTCATATTTAAACCAAGATTCTAAAATTTGGAATTATGTGTCATTTCTTAGCTTCACATGAAGGAAACAAAATTTTTTGGAAAAAATAATCCTATAGAGCTTAATGGTTACATTTTTAAACTATCGTATCTGTCTGATTTTCTCTAATTGTGGAATGGTTAATATATTCAGAGAAGGAACTCTACATTACAACAGGGAATAATCAGATTACTACACATACACACACACACACAGTTGAAGTGTTTGTTCTGACTGCACTATGTTTATCTCACGCTCCAATTTTCATTTATAAAAGATAGGGACAGTATATTCATTTAAAGACTGAGATGTGAAATTTAAGCATAAGGAAACTTTAAGCCAAAAAGATTCTACACTTGCCACAGGTTAAATTTGATTTACTCTGGAGATAAAGTGCTGAAAACTGTGATTTGTTGAAATTTCAAGTTGTATAATAGAATGTAGTTACTCCTGGGGCACCTGGGTGGCTTAGTCAGTTAACTATCCAACTCTTGATTTCAGCTCAGGTTATAAACTCACACTTTGTGAGATACAGCCCCGTGTCTGGCTGTGCTCTGACAGCACAGACCCTACCTCAGATTCTGTCTCTTTCTCTCCACCCCTCCCCTGCATTCTCTCTCTCTCTCTCAAAATAAATAAATAAACTTAAAAATGCAATTACTCTTACAACTGTATATTATGATATGATATATTAAGTAATTCTGATGTTCTCTCTTTAAGGATATCTTAATTTATTAGAAATGTTAGAATTGTATATTATCAAAGAAATAATAGGCCAATTATAATATTGGTATATGTTTTATAACCATGTAAAACTAAAATAAATTACTAATTTGTTAGAAGTGCATTACTGGGCTATGACATCTTGTAATTGCTTTACTAAATATTTTCTTTACACAAAATAAAGAAAGTAACAATATAAGTGAATTTTACTTATTAAATGCTATATAAAGCACAAGGGATAATCACTAATACTGGTTTTATGACTTCCTAGTAAAAAGGAAAATTATACTAAATTATAATCTGTATGAAATATTACACTTCAGTTTTGAAGAAAAATTTAAAAGTACAGTAGTTCCCCTTTATCCAGAGGCAATATGTTCCAAGACCCCCAGGGGATACCTGAACCAAACCTATAATTGCACCATAAGTACACTATGTTTTTCCTACACTCCTCTCTGTGATAAAATCAAAGTTATAAATTAACACAGTGAAAGATGAAAAAGAATAACAAATAATAATAGAACTATTATGACAATATATTGCAACAAAAGTCATGTGAATGTGGTTTTCTCTCAGAATATCTTGTACTGTGCTCACCTTTCCTCTTGTGATGATGTGAAATGATAAAATGCTTACATAATGAATGTAGGGAGGTGAATGACACAGACCTTGTGATGTAGCATTAGGCTACTCTTGACCTGACCAAATTGTCAGTAGATGGATCATCTGCTTCTGGACAGGGCATGGTTGACAGCAAATAACTTTTTTTTTTTTTAATTCTTTTTAATGCTTTATTTCTAGGAGAGAGAGAGAGACAGCGTGAGCAGGGGAGTGTCAGAGAGAGAGGGGGTCACAGACTGAAACAGGCTCCAGGCTCTGAGCTGGCAGTCAGCACAGAGCCCGACGCGGGGCTCTAATCCATGAACCGCGAGATCATGACCTAAGCGAAAGTCGGACGCTTAACCGACTAAGCCACCCAGGCACCCCAGTTGACAGCAAATAACTTAAATGTAGAAATATATTTAAAAATGTGTTTTTATTACCACAAAGAAAGAATCAAATGGGGGGAATACTGTATTCAAGAATTTTTCTAAAAGACACATTTGCTTCCTATCAACTCAGATATGTTACTATCACTTATCTACATGCATAATCTGAGTTAAAAATTATGTATATAACTTTTTAATTATAAAAGATCCTGTCATGAACGAATTGTATTATCAAATAACATTTGCCTTTCTACCTTACATTGGTTTTCTTCTTCTAAGCAGATGAATTCACTTATAAAGTACCATATCCATCATTCATTATATATTGACTCTCCATTATAGTAGACATCCATTACTTTTTGCTAACCACAATACTGGACATGTGTTTGTCTTCTCAGCATACATGCACTATGTTTTTTTATTGAAAAAGTTCCCATTTTCCCTTCCAGAGCCACCATATCCTATCTCACCCTCATGGTTCAAGGGTAGGAAGGTGGCCCAGCAAGATTCCATTTCAAAATATTTTCTGCAATTTGTGGAAAGAGAAACCTTGTTTCCATGTGGAATTATAAAGTGAACAGGACATAGATTTGTAGATCATCTTGCCAACTTGGAATAGAAGAGGACTTCTTGAGGGTGAAAGCACTATTGTGAATGGTAAAGACTAAGATTTGAGAAAATGCAGGTTCCTGAAGACATATTTAAATTCCTGGAACCTGTAATTCCTGAAGCTGAAACCCTATGTTTTCCTTTCAAGGAAGCCGTACATTTACCATGTTATTTCTGTTTTTATTACCACAAAGAAAGAATTATAAATAGTGCAGAAATACTGCTTACTAAAGTTTCTTTTAAATAGAAACATTTTATAAAAAGGAAAAAATCAAACTCGCTTCAATATGAATTCTTTGGGAAGATGCTAGATCAATCAAGCCTTTATGTATTATAAGCCTTCTAATTCCATGCTATAATAGATACAAGTGAACTTGGTTTTTCAATTTGTGGATCACAGTGTGGTTATAATTTCAACCACAATATCTTTGAAAATCTAATTGGTTTCAATTAAGATAAGTTACTATAAGCCATTTCCACTGCTTAGATGAAACAGAAGAACTAACAAATGTCTTCAATCACAACACATAAAAACCATCCATAAAAGAGATCAGTCTCTGCTGTATCTACCTATTATTTTCTTATTTGGGTTTTATATCAGGTTTTCAAAAGAATATTGATATAGTGATGGGGAATGTCTGCAAGTCTGGCCATGCAGATGGAAGACTTAGAGACAAATCTTATCATCAATATAAATTTGAATAACTCTCTTCATACTCAGAAGCTTTAGGATTTTTATGTATGGTGATACTATTTAATATCAGAAGTGTGGATGTGATTGAGACTTACATTAAAGAGAATACTCTGTGAACTATTAAATCCTGCATGAATATTACATACATATGTGTGTGAACATATGTGTGTTATGTGTACGTGTGTGGCACAATTAGATTTTACGACATTGCAGAAAACTTTCCAGATTGTGTGAGGAAATTATATTCTATAGGGTTTAAGAGTATTATATCTGTAGCCAGACATTCTGGGTTCAGGTCACATCTCTGCCACTTATTAGCTATCTAATCTTGGACATGTTTATCTTCTTAGGGCCTCCATTCCCTCATATGTAAATCATTTTCATTAATAATTCAGTTAATACACACATAGAGGTTAGTACAGTTAGACCTTTGGGTGGTGTATGATTGGCACTCTACTACTATTCGCTTTTAGTTTGAACAATTACTAGGTGATTCTCTGTTGTGGTTTGCTTGGATCCACTTTTTTCAGATATGACTCTGTTAGGTTTTTCCGTTCTCTGTAATGGACAATATCTGTATACTTCTTCCATTTCCCAGGATGCTGAAAATGTCAGGCGTGACATCAAGGCAGAGAGCCCAGAGAAAACAAGTTGTCACATTCTTGCCCTTGGAAACAATCAGGTTTCCTGGATAGGTGACAACTTCCCCTTTGAGTGAAATCAGTGGACAACACATATTACGTTTGCTTGTTTATCACTGGGTTTTCCCTGGTAGGCGATGAGTTCCTTAAGGGTGTGAGTCTTTTTAAATTTATCAGTACAAACACAGGGTCCTTTTTAGCTACATGAGAGGAGTCAGAGGATTAAAAAAAGGAGCCAGGCAGGGGTGAGGAAGAAAAGACTTGGAGGAGGAAGTGGAAATTGCAGAAATTTGCACTTATCTGTGAAACATTGGAACTGGAATGAAAAAAGAAAAAAAAAGACATATTACAGACAGTAATAATTCCCCAAAGGCTTGAGGCAATGTGTAAAAAGACAGTAGGAATTAAAAGGTGTAGTGGTGGTGACATTAATAGTAACAGTAGAAACAGTTGGTGTCAATGTAAAAGTATTAATTGTTCCCTAATCTCCGAGGTCATTGGTGGTCCTGCTAACACTCAGATATGTTTGAAGCAATTAGAGTTTTTTCCTAGTACTCTAGAAATCAGCAGAAATATCTGAAATCATGAAAGAAAAGTAAAAATATATTTATCTTAGGGGAACTTTGGTGATGTCACCAATTGAAAGAATGTGAAAGGCCGTATTTGTGCTAAGGTATCTGGGATATGTGTATCTATCTATCTATCTATCTATCTATCTATCTATCTATCTGTCATCTATTGTCTGCCTATCTATTTATCTATCATTATCTATCATCTATCTATATAAATACCTATCTAAATATTTGTGTTCGTGTGTTGTGTATATATATATATATATATATTTGTGTGCATATATATGCACATCATATATAAACAAAACCAACAACACACCTTCAAGTGAGTTTTGATGTTAGAATCACCAAGTTCATCATACTGGACTTTTCTTGAAAAGATCTTCTACAGCAAGATAGGTATAGAAATTAATGGTTGACACCATGGGTCAGAGAAACCAATGATTCTCTTGATTCTCTCAATGATAGATGAAGGAGAGTTCAAAACTCAAAAGTTAATAGTTTGGTATCTTTGTTATTCCAAAGCCTGAAGAAGATCATAGTGTCAAGATGTCATGACCATGAAGACAAGTTATATAAGAATAATTCTAAATTTTAATAGTATTAGAAGTATGCTGAGCATTCCCTGTGTTCCTCAAAAATATTAAATTATTTATCTCCTTAGGTCATCAAGGATACATTCAATGGTCTTCAAACTGCAGGGAGATTTTTTTTTAGAATCATAATGATGATTCATAATGAAAGTATTAAGATATCTTCAACCCTGATATCTCATAGATAGATAGGTAGATAGATAGATAGATAGATAGATAATAGATAGATAGATGTAAAGAAGAAATACAGTGGCAGAATGCTGGTGATCAGACAAACTAGTTTTTGACTACATCTTTAGACTAAATTGTCCCATTTTCAATGGAATTCTTTAATATATGTTACTTTATTTAATATAATGGAATATAATTTATAATAGAACATTTAATATAAGAAACAGTAATTTTTGCTCTTTGAATTTGATTCTATTATTAAAACATCAATGCTTACTTAGTTACAGATCCATAGATACTTAAAACAGAGAGAAAAACCAGTTAGATATTTGCATATTGACATGATCTTACATGATTTGGGGGAATGATTAAAAAATTGGAATTTTTTTTAAAAAATTGTTTTAATTTTTTAAAATTTATTTCTGAGTGAGAGAGAGAGACAGTGCAAGCAGGGGAGGGTCAGAGAGAGAGGGAGACACAGGATCTGAAACAGGCTCCAGGCTCTGAGCCAGCTGTCAGCACAGAGCCTGAAGTGGGGCTTGAACCCGCAAACTGTGAGATCATGACCTGAGCCAAAGTTGGACCCTTAACTGACTGAGCCACCCAGGTGCCCCAGAAAATTGGAATATGCCACATTCATCACCATTTTGAAAAGAATGTCATAAAAACAACTTAGAGAAAGAGATGTGTCTATCTACAAGAAAGGAATGAAAGAAAGAAAGAAAGAAAGAAAGAAAGAGAGAGAGAGAGAGAGAGAGAGAGAGAGAGAAAGAAAGAAAGAAAGAAAGAAAGAAAGAAAGAAAGAAAGAGAAAAGGAAGGAAGGAAGGAAGGAAGGAAGGAAGGAAGGAAGGAAGGAAGGAAAGAAAGAAAGAAAGAAAGAAAGAAAGAAAGAAAGAAAGAAAGAAAGAAAGAAAGAAGTAAAATTTGTTTCAGAGTAAAATTAAGGCAACCTGTGTCAACAGGAACAAACAAAGTCTGTTTTATGCTATGCCTTGCTACTTGAAAACTTCCACTAATGTATATGCCCCAAAAGGAAAAATCCAGAACTGATGGAGGTTATAGGGTCACGAGCAGGTGAGTTTGTAGAATTTTCCCTCACCAGCTTCCTCGCTCTTTGGTTACCAGAGTTACCCTGGTCATTTGCCTTTGCTGAGATTGTGGCTCCAAAGAGAGGGACCCTCTCTGTGCCTCCTGAGTCTATCTCATATGTTGGTGTAACCTCAATAGTGCAGGAGGCTCTGGACTCCTGAAGCTCTGGTGCGAATTTAAGATTTTGTTTGTGTAAGGCACAGAGGATTAATTCTTTCTCCTCTACCAAGAATAAAGAACCTTATGCTCTCTGAGTTTAGTGAACCAGTTATGGGATCTAGCAGAAGATCCATTAAGTAGAAGAACCATTATCTATGCCTGACCTTATTTTACTTATGGACCCTCTCAACACTTTGTTGTCCATTTGGCTTCGTTTGCTCCTCAGTGTTTGGCAGAATGCCATGCTAACAGAGAAAAGATGAACGGAGAACCGAGGATGAAGTTAAGCTTGCAAAATATTATACAGAAGAGTACAACTCCAGGGGAAACAAAACTTTGGCTTCTGAAATTTCTGACATTCTTCATTCAGTTTTCTCAGATGGCAGATGATGGTAGTTTCAAATAAATGAATTCATGTAGAAGAAAAGTGCAGGGTTTTGTTTGTTTGTTTGTTTGTTTGTTTTCTGGGAACAAGAAGCAAATGTTCCAGAGCAGCGGTTTTGCACCTAGATGGCCTTGAACATAAGTCTCGGAGAAGTCTCTGCGAAGAGACTTTGTTACAAATTAAAGGTGTTGTTATGGTTTACTTTCCAAATGGCTGTTCAAAGATGTGTGTTGCAGATCCATTCAGATTTGAAGGCAGAGGCTTTGGCATCAGCAATAGCATCAACCAAGGATATGAAGACTCAGCAAGTTGGGTGAAAAGTGTAATTGAAAAAGAGATGCTGGTCCCAGTTCAAAATAAGCCTGTGGAACCGAAACAGAACACAGCACTGCCTGCCTACCTGCCTGAGGATGAGAGTCCCACAAAGGAACAGGACAAAACAATGTCCCAGGTGGGCTCACTCTTGGAGGACAGAGCCAGCTGACTGAGCACAGCTGCAAACCTTGTATACAGGTCATTTTCCTGATGACTTCACTTTGGGTCTCAAAGACTGCGTGAGCCAACAAGGGGCCAGGTTTCCATTGTTGTGGTGAACTGTCAAGTGCAATTTGCATCACTTTATCCTGAAAAGTTTTTAGATTGTATGATTGCATAGGCTGTATTTTACACTTTACTGAACATTTTACCTCAGTCAGTGGTAAAAAGGACAAATGCTACAGGTTGAGTTGCTTTGTTTATGAGGGTCTTAGAGCACTTAAGGAAACAGTCACTGCATTTTTTAAAATATATTGCAAAATAATAGATAACATAGTTTAAAAAAAGGATGAAAAATAAAAATCCACTTAATTACTTCTGTACATGGAATAGTATCTAGAATATAGAAGTTATCTCATAAATATTTATTCTCTAAATAAAATTATAGAAAAAATATGGAAATACATTCATTGAAATAAGTGGTGCTTACTATGCACTCAGTCTTATTCATAACGATCAAGAATTTATAGGGATATGAGTGAAATGATTTCATTTTAATGTAGGGGAAACTTGCATTTGGACCAAGGGCACAATAGACAAATAATACAGTTAGAGGTATCACTCGAGGATTCTTAACAGTATGTGATAATAAATCCCAGATAAGAGGAAGGAAGCAGAAATTTCTCCAATCATTTTAAACATAACATATTTTTTTTGTTGCAAGTAATTAGGTAACTGAAAAACCTTTGAAATAGCTAGAGAGGCAGAGTCTAGGCTTGTCCTCAAGAACACCTGCTAAACAAATCTTTGGGGAGAGGAAGGGAGGCAAACAATGAGAGACTCTTGAATGCTGAGAATAATTTAAGGACTGATGGGGGGGCGGGGAAGAAGGTGATGGGCATGGAGGAAGGCACTTGTGGGGATGAACACTGGGTGTTATATGGAAACCAACTTGAAAATAAGCTATTAAAAAAAGAACACCTGCTAAACAATACTACATACAGACAAGAGCAACATGGGAGCTTACATATCTGCACTAACCAGGAATGGTAGGAAGTAGGAAACGTTGTTGAATTCAAGAGCATACCACTCTAGTTGTGAACCAAAAATCTTGAAACCACTGAAATATAACAGCTGTCACCCATGAAGACAGTGAATGGACATCTGAACACTTCAGTAGAGAACCCAATATCCTCAGCATTGATATTAAATGTAGCACGGTACTCTCTTACCTTCTATCAAATCTCATTAAACACACCCAATCGACAGTCCCTAATATCCAACAAAAACTCTACATACCACATAATTAGGTCAATGGGGTTTAACTTTCCAACCTATGTATCACAGGTAAGTAGACTATAAGAAAGTTGAATGGATACCACAGACCAATCTACAAATATATGACAGCCCTCACTTTTGATTATACTTGTAGTTTCCAACAATAATGATAATAATCAACCACAAGTTTCCATCAAACACATAATAGTCAGCAGGGAGAGTTTATAAGCTTGAATGATGCATTCTATGGCATAAAACTATATAGATTTAATTATAGCAAACACATTGGCAGTTTCATGTACACAAAACTGTCACATATTAAATGACTTGTAGTACTAGGCATTGATTAAATAATTTGATCTAATTTTCAGAAAAGTAAGTAACAGTGTATATTGGTTGAGGTTATAAACATATTTAACAACAAAGCACTCAAGTGGTACAGAATGGGTAAAAATATAATTTTAAAATAACTACCATTTATTTTGCTCCTACACTCCAGAGATATCATCTATATAAGTACTAGTATCATGACCTCTGCCTCTATCCCAGGCTTACTTCTCCCCTATATTGCTTGCCTACTACTTGCCCAGAACTATTCTGTGTGCTTACGATATGTCATGGAACAAAATATACAAAACTGCCACCCTAGTGTTAACTTTCAGTTGGGAGAAAGATTTAATAAATAATAAAATAAATATGTAAAGCACATAGTATATGTGGAGATGTTTATGTAAAAAAAAAAGTAAAGAGTACAACAGGAAATAAATGTGGTGCAGGAGGTGGGGCTAGGTTGCAGTGTTACACAGGATAATAGTGTTTCAGGGGAGGCCTTACTGAGAAGGTGAGGCTTCAGCAAAAGTAAGTGCTTGAGGGTATTATCTAGAAAAAGAGAATCCTAGGTGGAGGAACAGGTCAAGTAAATGTCTTATATGTTTACAGAGAGACAAAAAGGTCAGAATGACTGGAAAGAGAATTGGGGTAAATAGGAGAAGGAGATTAGAATAGACGGGTGTTGGGGACTCATCTTGAAAAAGACTTGAGGTCTGCCAGTATGTGTACTTTGGTTTTTATTCTGAGTGAAATAAAGAGCAAATGGAGGTTTGTGGGGGGTTTTTTGTTTGTTTGTTTGTTTGTTTGTTTGTTTTTACCAGAGAAATGGCCTATTTTCACAAACATTTTTCAGTGATAGCATCTTTATTCCTGATAAAATATTGGAGAATGTGGTTCATAATCAAAGATTTACCTAGCATAACCCTGGTCAAACTGGATTACAGCATGCTTTCCAAAGGAATTTTGCCCCTTATACCTGTGTCATGTGGAAGTAGATAGGATTCATGTTCTTTCTGGAAGACTGGACATCCAGATTATAAAGAGAAAGAAAAGAAAGAAAGAAAGAAAGAAAGAAAGAAAGAAAGAAAGAAAGAAAGAAAGAAAGAAAGAAACAGAGAAAGAAAGAATGAAAGAAAGAAAGAAAAAAGAAAGAAAAGGAAGGAAGAAGGAAAGAAAGAAAAGGAAGGAAGGGAAGAAAGAAAAGGAACAAAGGCAGGAAGGAAGGCAAGAAGGAAGGCAGGAAGGAAGGCAGGCAGGCAGGAAGGAAGGAAGGAAGGAAGGAAGAAAAGGAGAGGGTGGGAATGAGAAGGTGGCATCTTGAGAAGTAGTTTCTTTCCAAACTTTCTAATCAGATGAAAGAAGTAAATGAGGGGCATAGATCAATCTGGAATGTTTTGTGTGGAGCTCTCCCAAATAGAACAGAATATCAGGATGAGGAAGAAATCTTTCTGTCCAGCAGGTTCATTCTTGTCTGGTCTTCTGCCTTACAAAAAGGGGTCTGTCTTGTTGGGAAGGCCTGAGGTTATTCAGTTGATTTAGTCATTCTAATTCAAGTAAGTGCTATGTGGCCATTTGGCAATGCATCTAAACTTTATCTTTGAATCCAGTTTTAAACAGTAATGGTTGTTTAATCTACATTAACCTGACATCTCATTTCTCAGTTGCTTGAGATAGACTATTAGTCATTGATTATTGAAACCTCAACAAAATGAACACATCAATGATCAAAAGTAGTTGGGGAGAGGGGGAAGTGGAAGGTGTCATTTGGAAGAGACAAGAAAGAAGTGTTTATCCTCCAGTAGGAAAACTTTCCAGAAGAGGGCATTATTGTCAAGTCATTAATTAGAAGCATTTAGTTTCTATGGAAACAACACTTGCACTGAGTTCCCAAGGCAGTGGCATCTGAATTTTCCCAACTTCAAAGGTGCCACAGGAATTAGTCTGCAGCAGTAGTTGTACCAAATACCTAAATATATGAAGACACATCTCTTTAGAACTGGGAAGCATAGACTACATGAGGTAAAAAGAGAGATGAAAGCCACTACAGAAATCTCTATATTTAATGTATAAGCATGATGAAACTAGGTTGGAAAAACATGGAAAAGCTGTCATTAATATTCTAAACACCTAATAAAATTTTTGGCTGTCACCACTCAAGTGATCACCAAAGACTAATTAAAAGAATTCATTTGAGGTGAGCACAGAAGTTTGAAATTTGAGGTGTATGTTGGAGTAAGCATATTTTAGGGGGGGAGGAAGCAACTGATTTGTAAAAAGGTGTAGAAGTGTTAATCTGATACAGAGAAAAATTTCCAGAAATATGTCTTGCAGCTTGTCTTTAGAAAAGAATGGAGTATATGTAGAAAAATAAGTTGGAACAACATAGAGGAAATAAAACATCCTTTCTAAACTTTATTATTTTTTAAGATATAATTTATGATCAAGCTGGTTACATATACTGTATACAATGTGCTCTTGATTTTGGGGGTAGATTCCTGTGATTCATCACTTACATACAACAACCAGTACTCCTCCCAACAAGTGCCTCCTTTCCTTTTTTATTTTTTTTTAATTTATTTTTGAGAGTCAGAGAAAGTGTGAGCATGGGAGGATCAGAGAGAGGGAGACACAGAATCCGAAGACAGGCTCCAGGCTCTGAGCTAGCTGTCAGCACAGAGCCTGACATGGCACTGGAACTCACGAACCATGAAATCATGACCTGAGCAGAAGTCGGACACTTAACCAACTGAGTCACCCAGACACCCCCAAGTGCCTCCTTTCTAAACTTACATGGATTCTTAATTCTATAGCCCTACAATGGAGTTTCAGAATTATATGTTTTGTTTGAGTATTTTGCTACTGGGATAATTCTTTGGAATATTATTATGGAAGGAATATCTATGTTCAGATGAAGCAGGAAAGATTCGGATTGGACAATGCTTACAGAGTTAAAGTTATTTCAGTTTAATGATTCTCAAACTTCTGTGTGCAGAGGAATGATGTGGGGACTTCCTAAAATGAAGATCCTAAAACTTTAGCCCCCAGGGATCCAGATTCCTTTGAACTGGGTTAAGGCACTGGCATTGTAATGGGTTGAACCTACGAATCTAATGATTCAAATGTGTATTGTCCAACACCGCCGGAGCAGTGCTGTAGTAGTCTAAATTAGAAGTGATGAGGCCTTGAACTTGGGGGTGGCATTGGGAATGAAAACAGGACAACAAACCAAGAAGATATGTTCACTGTTCAAGTCTCGAGGTTGTCCAAGTAAAGGTAAATACTGGGTGAAAGAGGACTCATGAGTAGTCCTAACATCACAAGCTCTGGCAGTGAAGAGGATGCTATCATTTTTAATGCAAATAGAAATTTAAAGAGAACTACATTACAGAGCAGGAAGATAAATTTTGATGTAAGACAACTAGGGTTTAAGATGGCATAAGGAACGTGAAGTAGAGGTACTTCCACTAATTGACTGCTTCGGGACCAGGGGCCATGGTGGAAGAGAGAGACAGTTATGCCCAAATCGCAAGTCCCCAGAGACCTCCAAGGAGCTGGCACCAATGCAAGTACAAAAGGGTCTTTATTACAAGCTCAAGCAGGGGCTCACCTGTCTACTGGCACAGTGGCAGCAAAGTGAAGCCCCGAACAGTGGCAAGCAGGGTTTTTAGGGGGGAAGGGCGGGGGTGTTACTGTGCACATGTTGTACGTTTTGCATCATTACACAAGCACCAATCATAATTGTACAATACCCATAGTAACAGCATAGTAGTAGTTTTGACCATTCAGTATCTGCGAGGCGTCTGTTACTTTTGGTGGGACCCAATCATGACCTTTGAGAGTCTTTTAAAATGACCAATTATGATGTGGGCTCAGAGAATCTACGTGGGGCTTATGCAAGCTGCGATTGATTGGCAAGTTTGTACAAAGTAACTACCTGCAGTTCCCAGCCTTAACTCGTCTCCAAGACTACAGGAATGTTACACATTTCTTTTGATTGGCAGATCCGAGGGCGGTCTGGGGGTGGCTTCAGCTGAGGCTTTTCCTGGAACTGGGACCATGTGTAGCCTGAGGTTCTTTCTAATGGAGGACTTAATTTCAGGCCCCTCAAGACTTCCACCCAGCAATCTCATGCATGGGGTTACCAAGTGAAACTGTAAATGGGGATAAAGCAACCTGAAGGTTGAAGAACTCATAAGGTGAATGGGGAGACTGGGGAAAGTGAAGGCTCTGACCTAGTCATGAAAATCATGTTTTCCCTGAGAAGTGACCATTGGGATAAAATCAGAAGGTGGGGAGGGCATTAATTTTGAGAAGAAAAAATGAGAGCCTAATCCAAGAAGAAGGCATAGCCTCTGGGAAAACCCAGGGACACGGGGGATGGGAAAACCACTGCTTGAGGAGCATCCCCAAGGGCTAGGACAAGCCCAGGTTCTGAGGGCTTTTGTCTTTGTATAACAAGTAAATGAAATTTTTCTTTGCAGCAAGAGCAATGAATGAGAAACCACAGGAGGCTTTTAAAGGAAGGAGTGTCCAAGAACACGATGGTGTAAATCTGCTATAATATACTGTCATAATTTTTGAACAGGATGAACTACACTACAAACTCAGCCTGCTTCACTTCCCCAAATACAGGACAGTTGAATGGACCATGAAGAGTCTACCTTGCCAGGTGCCAATGCTGACTCCACCCTTGCTGTGTTAACTGGGGAGATGACATAATTCTGTGCTTATCAACATCGATTTCATCATTTAAAGCACCACAAAAGGAGCTTAAAAAAATACCAGTGCCTGACCCCCACCTACCAGAGAGTCTAAATTCAAGCCCTGGAGGTATTTTTAGATCATCTTCAGGTGTTACTAATGTATCTCCAAGGCTGAGACCCATTGACTGTTGTTCAATGTCCCTGTTTTCTCCTCCCTGAAAATGGGCTGATCATAATAGTACCGAGACATTGGAAACGCCATGAGAGGATGCTATGAGATGATGTGTCTGAAAAACACTTAGCATAGACTTGGGCATATAGGGAGCCTTAAATGCACACCGACCATTGTCATGGTTACTCACTAGAGCCAGTCTCATTGTTGCACAGATCCTTTCACATAGCAGATCCAAGAAACAGCTTTGTCTTCAGCTTCCAGACTGGTCATTTGTCATGCAGTGTTTCTGTTTGCATGATCCAGTTACAGATGACCTTTGGTCTGATATGTGGTGAAGTCTTCCTGCTTTCTGTGTATAGACACAGCAAAATGTCTTTGCATCACTTTTTTCAGTGGCACGTCCTCAAAATTATTCATGTTGTTTTCTTTTTTTTTAATGTTTTAAAAATTTTTTAATTTATTTCTGAGTGAGAAAGAGACCATGTGAGCAGGGAAGGGTCAGGGAAAGAGGGAGACACAGAATCTGAAACAGGCTCCAGGTTCTGAGTTACCCATCAACACAGAACCCAACGCTGGGCTCGAGCCCACAAACCGTGAGATCGTGACCTGAGCCGAAGTCGGATGCTTAACCGACTGAGCCACCCAGGCGCCCCTATGTTGTTTTCTTATCATTCCTTCCTGAATACAATTCTTTCTCTCTTCCTCCATCAGGAATTAGCCTTTCTCATCAGTGTTAAAACACAAACACAAACCAAACCAAACCAAACAAAAATAAAACTAACAGCAACAACAAAAATTCTTATTTGGTAAGAGGGTAGATCTTTAAATGCCAGTGCAGAAGAAATTTAGAAACATTGAGCATAGATACTGATGAAATGCCTCTCTTTAAAATGGGAAACAAATTGGGCCAAGCAGAATTAACTGTAGAGTCAAATTTTTACAGTGGCACCATTTCATTCTCTGAGATATCCCTCATAGGAAATGGTGCTCAGTTCCACCTGCCTGGAGCTACTTTATAACCTCCATTCTTGAGTTCTTAGATGATATATAACTTCGAACTTGGTAGTCTGAGTAAAGTGTGGATCATTGCAGGCTGCATTTTCCTGCCTGACTTTGGTTCCTGTATTGATTCACTGTTAAAAGGTTGTACTTAGTCCCTAGGTTTATCTTTACAATTTGTTATATATTATGATCCATCATCCCATTAGCACTTAAGAGTAATTTTTTGTTCTATTATTTTGTGCTTCCTCAAATGTTCCCCAGTTAAGTCACATACATCCACAGAGTAACTTTCTTGAGGTCAGAGACGGAGTCTTCATGTTGCTGCTGAGTTAAGAGAGCTGGTTATAGCACAGCCACCATTTTAGAAAGTATACAAGGCATATAATTAATTTATTATTTTGTTCTTGTTATTTTTAAATAACATTGGCACATGTCCTCTCCAATGAGTAGAAGATACCAGCATGACACAAATTGAAATGATCATAATGCTGACCAGAGCTCTACTGTACTTCATCACCATCTTTGCTCATTTCAGTTACATGAATCTGCTGAGTTATGTCCCTTCCAGTACAATACTTAGCCATAAACATTAGTAGCTAATCATTTTGTCAGGTGGAAACTAACTCACAAGGAAAATGCAAAATGTGGGGAAAATGTATCCAAATATGAAAAACATGAAAATGTAATGCAAAAAAATAAATTTTATCACTAAACACACAAAGTTGTAAATGGTATATAAAAATTATTAAATATTTTTATTTCCTAATGAATCTTTGCTGTGCAACTGATTTCTTATATTACACGTGTTGGGAGCCATTCTGAGCCCATTAGTCAAAAAAACTCGTAGTGAGGTTAAAACGTTTGCACGGTCTCTTGCCAATCAGATGACGACCGATATCCACTCAATTATTCCTGCTTGAGCACTGATACTTAAGGTACCTTGTTGATAAATATTGGAAGTGACTTTTCCCCTTATTCTGGCCCTGGTATGATGATTGCACCTTGTGAAGGAACTTATAGGAATT
The DNA here is from genome assembly GCA_017311185.1 of Proteles cristata cristata. Classification (NCBI taxonomy): domain Eukaryota; kingdom Metazoa; phylum Chordata; class Mammalia; order Carnivora; family Hyaenidae; genus Proteles; species Proteles cristata. The sequence goes on from JAESUZ010002627.1 coordinate 2,441,873, forward strand.
TCTTTCGAATATGGGAACAGACGTTGTGTCTCCAGCAGGTCCTGTTTCCCCCCATACTTTCCCTTGAGCTATGAACAGGCTAATGACCCTTACTCATAAAAGATTGACCTTTACATGTGCAATCTTGTTTCTACCATTGCTTTAGTCCACGATGTTCATACAGCTCAACATGTAAATCAGCTAACCAAAAGTCTCTCATGCCCTAGCTATTCAAGAAATCATAAAACTAGACACAAAGGTAAATGCACTTGAAGAGGCTATTCTATATATTGGAAATGAACTAAAGTCTTTAAAGGTATGGTTGTCTCTCTGGTGCCATAAAGAGTATAACTGGAAAATCAAGTCTTGCCTGGAGACAAAGAGCCTAACTTAGAGAGAAGGAACAGATAAGGGCAGAGGGTAAGTTACCACATATACCTTTGCTAACCGATGATGTATAGCAGCCCCTTCCCTAAGGCCTACATTCCACAAACACCTTCCCTTACCCTGGCAGCTGTGATGAGGATGGATAGGAGTATCTACAAACCTATGACTTAATCTTAGTGTTATTAAAATGTTAACACCCTGTTATTTTCTTAATTATTCAACTTCACTATAATTGGGGCAGTTCTGCAAGAATATTTCTGTAAAATCTGTTTCTGTACATTTCCATAAACATCTTATCACAGAGAGCTATCCATTGTAAAAATTCCATTTTCTGATGCCATGTTAACATTTGACCTATAAATAAAGACACCAAAACCGACAGGACAGAGATGCCTGCCTGGTGATCAGAAAGATTCTCGGGGCTCTCTCACTCTCTCTCTCGCTGACACCGTCCATCCTTCAGGGGCCCCTGGACCTGCTGGAGCCGGCCTCCAGCATACATGAAAGATAGAAAAACTTGATATAGAAATGGAAGAAGAGAAAAAGAAGTTGGAAATCCTGGCAGAGGCATTTTTTCATCCATCTAGATATAAACACTAGCACTTCATGAAAAATATAAAAATATACAATGTATTTAACTATAACCATTATTTTCTACTTGGCCTAGTGCTACAGCTTTCCCAGTAATTCCATCTGACAAGAGCAATAGAATTAAGTGTCTTTATCCTCCAAAATGATGCCTTATTGTTCTGATGTAGAAAAATTCTCAGTATGATGAGCATTTACTGTTTTTGCTAACAGTGTTGAATTTCACTACAGACACCAAAACACTACATTAGTAGCTCTTTGAAGGACAGGATGCTGAGGTTTTTTTTCCTTTAAAATACCGTACTGTCCACATTGCACTCACCTCTGAGTTTTTAAATGCAAGTTTGCCTGGATCTACTTTTAAAGAAATGGTTGGGTGAATTGAAGTGGGAAAAAGCTGTTACTACTTGCTAGGACATTGAAACATTCCCACCAAACAGCTTCAAAAACGTAGGTCAAAAAAACAAAAACAAGAGAAACAAAAACAAAAACATGCAGTGGTGTAGGTAAAGACTTATCTGCAAGAGAATATTAACATTCAACAAACATTAAATCAATATTAAATAAACAGTACCACTTAGTTACTTAGTTTCTTTTCCTTCTTTTTAATTTAAATTCTACTTCATTTCTATTCGTGTAAGTCTGAAGATGACTAGATTTAAGTACCTCAATTTTCAAAATAAGGAAAATAAAGCCCCCAGATGTAAGTAACTTCCCCCATCATCACCTAGTTGGACAGTGCTCACTGCAGAACCCAAAACGACTCTTCAGATGACAGAGACTTTACTCAGCAGACATTTCTGTGCCATCTTGTTGGTTCCACTTTTCCATGGGGGTAAATGTTTTCCTGTAGTTTACTGCCTTTTCAAGATAAAATATCTTGACTTGAATTTGTAAAATGTCACCCAAGAAGGAGCATGCTTTTCATATTCTACTTGAGGCTTTAAAGCTTAATAAGTTTACAAACTCAGAATGTAAAACTTCTCTCCTGGCTTTTTCCTCCATCTGATTTGAGGTGATGACCAATACAAATGTTCTCTGCAATCTTTGGAATAATAAGTGTATCCAAAAGTAGTATCACAAACTTCCAGAATGTTTGAGTTGAAAGAGACCTCGGAGATCGTTGGATCTGATACGCTGAATCTGCATGTGCGGAAATGGAAAGCTGAGCTGCACTGAGGAGAAATAACTCCTACATGGTCAGCCTTAATCTGGTCACAGAGCTAATTAGTATAAAAATCAGAATTAAAACCCACATTCCCTCGCACTTACCTTGGTGCTTTTATTTTTTTCACTGTATTATGAGTAAACCTACAAGTGAAGAATTAGTTTACCAGTCTATATTCTTGAGCCTGTTTTAAAATATCTGCTCTATTTAATTAAGTTATAGCACTCCTTAAAATAATAAGCCAAATTTAACGTGTTTCTAACTCAGGAATTTAAACCAGAGTGCTGAAGTGGGCTCTGTATGCTTCAGTATTCTCAACTAAAGTAACCTGACTGTTCTAGAAGCCTTACTGTTTTTACCAGGCTAAAAATGCACTTCAGTTGATTTCAATGTTGTCCTTTTAGGCAATACTTGCTTCAGTCATTTGATATTTAATTATTGCCACTTCACTTATCAATCTCATTGTAAAATACCCAATTCTACATTGAACTAGTAGAATGGAAAGAAATAGTTTTCAGTTGCATAAAGGGAAATAAACCTAAAATGACTCCACTTCTGCAGAAGCTAATTCAAGACTATGTGAAATCACTTCATTTTTCTTTTTTTTTTTTATGTTCAGACACATTCATCTACCAATAGTTTAGTCCTTTTAGTAAAGAATACATTTTTATTCATTTTCTCTACGAATATGAAATTGCTTTGGAAGAAAACACAAGTGTTCTCACTGTGCACAATCGAAAATTACTAATTTCTCACTTACGTAGATTTCTTAGAACCTCTGATATATATTTTATTCCCTCCATGAGCAATAACATTGTAAATTGAGCTGTTAAACTGATTCATGCTTAGACCAGCAAAAAAGAACAGTAAGTGGCTCTGAATCTTTCATAAATGCTGCAGAAAAGATTTCGGTCTGTGCTTGCCCCTAACCCCTGCTATTTTGTGTCATAATGCATCATTACATACTAATGTTTGCTCTTGTGCAAGTCAGTAAAAAAAAAGGATTACATAGTGTATGCTGGCCCCTTTCCTTGAATTAGCTGTGTCACTTTTGATTTGTTATGTTATTGGAACATGTTTTAAGACTTCTTAGCGTTGGCAGCTATGACACAAATACACAGAGTCATCCCCAGAGGTTTGCTATTTTGTCATCTGCACGCTAAACCTTTTAAATGTTTTTGTTTGACTAAAATTAATTTTTAAAAAATAAATGAATACTTGAAAAAGAAATAAATTGATGTTATGCCAGCCAACGAGTGTGTTCTCTGTTGTCATCTCTATGGAAATTGTGGTAGAAGTTAGAGTTATTTTCTGGACTTTGTTATAAAAGAAAATAGAAACAAAATTGGGTACAAAATGTTCTGAATTAGGTGTATAGTCTAACAATACTTTCCATTTTCATTTATTCTCTAATGGCTAGGTCCAGTGATTCGTTCACATTTTGTCCAAATAAGTTCACTGACGTGCAATTCTCGATCATCACTGGCAGTTCTAACCACCAAACTATTTCCCATAATTGTGCAAATATTCTACACATAGTTTTACTCTTTGACCCTAAAAGATGTCACCTGGGAATACTACATAAAGCAGTCATGTACATAGTAAATGCAGTTGCCTAAAATACTATGGGTAGGTAATCTGGTATTTTAATAGTCTCAGTTCTACAGGAAACACCCTATGTGATTCTCCTATTTAACCAGATTCATTTACTAAAGACTTATTGGGTTATAAATCTGCTCTAGACTCTAGGATAAGCCATGGGTATTTGAAGGAGATTAAGATACATTCTTGTCCTCACTGAGTTCACAGTCTTGTGGAAAGACAAAAGTGAGTAAATGTACTGCTAAAGAAAATAGATGAGGGAATGAGAAACTCCTGGATTCAAATCCAAGTTCTGCTACATGCTTGCCAAAGGATCTGGAGTGTGTGTGTGTGTCTTTGTTTGTGTTAGAAGAGATCATGTACTTAAAGACTTAGCATAATTGAACTGAAACTTAGTGATAAGACCAGTAAGAGGTTATGTGAAAATCATTTACATTATGAAGTTCATGAACTAAACTAAGAGAATGGCCATTTTGTGACATTGGGCATGGATAGAGAGACAGAATTTAAGTGATATTTTTGATTCTGTGATAATTATAGATTGAAATGAAGTTTTCAAATGTGTCAGTTGGTGATCTGAAAAAAAATTAAGTAACACTTATGTTACATAACGTAGAAGTAATATCTGCCTTTTGTTGGAGTCAAATATTGAATTTTAGAAGAAAAATATGAGATGGTTAAAGTCACAGGAAGTAAGACTTTAGGTGTATTGATTATTTGTGAACAGGAAATAAGGAATATGTTTCATGAAAAAGAGTTAATATTTAAATATCTGCCAAAGCTGTCCTTGAAATAAGTTGTCTTGAAAATGCAGTCACTAAGGCTGTGTTCATGTCAATTCAGAACTGCTGACCCAAAGGCTGAAATTTATTTAACGTTACAGTCACTTGGCAACTTTAAAAAAATGCATTTTTTTAAATGTTTTTATTTATTTCGAGGAGAGAGAGAGAGACAGCGTGAGCAGGTGAGGGTCAGAGAGAGAGGGAGTCACAGACTGAAGCAGGCTTCAGGCTCTGAGCTGGCAGTCAGCACAGAGCCTGACGGGGGGCTCTAACCCACGAACGGCGAGATCATGACCTAAGCGAAAGTCGGACGCTTAACCGACTAAGCCACCCAGGCTCCCCTAAAAAAATGCATTTTTGAGATTAAAAAGCAAAGGATATGTATTATTTTCCTCATTGGCTGATCTATTGTCTTAATAACAAATTTACACAAATTTAGAATGTCACATAGTCTCTATTATACTTATAGAAAGTATATGAAAAAAATAACCTCTTGAGGTCTAATCTAAAATCCAATAATTTAATGTCTTTTTTTTTTTTTTCTGAGAGAGAGATAGACAGTGTGAGCAGGGGAGGGTCAGAGAGAGAGGGAGACACAGAAACAGGCTCCAGGCTCTGAGTTAGCTGTCAGCACACAGCCCAATGCGGGGCTTGAACCCATGAACCGTGAGATCATGACCTGAGCCGAAGTTGGACGCTTAACTGACCGAGCCACCCAGGCCCCCTTTAATTTAATGTCTAATTGATGGATAATAATAATGTAAAAAATAAGCCGTCTCTTTAACCTCCCCCTTGTTCTCTTCACTCACTTTTGCTTCCAGTTTTACTCTCCAACTAAATTTAGTTCTTTTGTGTGAAGTTGAAATAGATTGTTGTCTGATTGAGGATGTTATGGATAATCAATGATATGGAGAAAGAGAAAGTACTTAATATCATCCCTAAGCAATTTCCCAGTTTGTTGAAAGTATTAGTACCGGACAATGACAGGGCCTTTCTGTCTTGCTCATAAAGGGGGTTTGCTAGTGGGAAATTAAAAATGGGGGGAAAATAGCAAACAGAAATGTCAAACCATTTATATTCCTAAAAGCTAAAGTCATTTTCAACTTACACATCAAGACAAAGTAAGGCAAAGAAATCTTTACAAATGTGTTTTTCCCCCCTCAGTGATATTCGCAGCACTAATGCATTTACAAGATGTTAAATCACATACTTAAAAAAAAATCAGATTGAAATGGGAAACAATTTTCTAACATATCTGCATCCACTTCCATTACTAATGTAGACACTCCGCAGAACCTTTGTATATCAATTCAGCTACTAATGGGAGTTGACATGTCATCATTCAGGTCGGTTCATTGCACTGGTACTGATTGTGCCAGCTACACGGGGGAAATGTGGAGGGAACTAGTGATTTAGTAGTAGTTTTGCCTCAATAACCTTCCACGGTCCTTCTCAAAATTATGATTCAATCCAAATATATGAATTCTTGATTAAAAATGGCTTTCGACTGTATGAAATTTACATAAAATAAGAAAGGAAAATATTTCAACTTTGCAAATAAAGCCATCAGAGGTGCATAATATCTGGCATGCAGTAGTGCTCAATAAATGTGGGGTGAACAAATTAATGAGGAGGTAGTTAGGTGACTAGTACTAAAGCAATACAAAGCCACTTCATAAAAATGTATCAGTGTGCTAGACCAAACACTCGGTGCACCTACACTGTTATTGTGATACTTTACAATTCATGGTTATTCATCTCAAAAACAAAAATAAAGGGGCGCCTGGGTAGCTTAGTCGGTTAAGCGTCCGACTTTCACTTAGGTCATGATCTCGCGGTTCGTGGGTTCGAGCCCCGCATCAGGCTCTGTGCTGACTGCCAGCTTAGAGCCTGGAGCCTGTTTCAGTCTGTGACTCCCTCTCTCTCTGACCCTCCCCTGCTCACGCTGTCTCTCTCTCTCCTAGAAAAAAAAAAAAAGGCTGTCTAAAAACAAAAATAAAAATAACTCTCTCTCTCTCTCTCTCTCTCTCTCTCTCTCTCTCTATATATATATATATATATATATATATATATATATATATATATATATATATATATATATACATTTTTCTGACCAGGTAAGGTTATTTAAATACTTGGCACTTGCAAACATGGTTGTGGTCCCTGATCAGTCACTGAATATACATGTTGTATTGCTCTATGGCCAACTTAATTATATCAGGAAATATGTATCCCAGGAAACTCTTATGTATGCAAATCCAAATGAGTGGGAGGGAGAGGGAAGAAATACACCTTAGACTTGAGGTAGGCATATTATCTTAGGAGACACCAAGAGGTACAGACATTTTCCAATTTGTCCTTGTTCCTGCCTGCCCTGCATCCAACTCTACCTCCTGTGACTGTCAGTCACGTTCAAAACAGCAACCCCAAGTCCACCCTCAGATGCTTTACTGCAAAACTCGGCAATGAGGTAACCACAAGGAGCAAAGGACCAAAACACTTTCACACTTTACTACACCAGCCCCCTTCGTGCTGCTACTCTAGAAGCTAGATTTAACTAGCTTCAATATTTTCCTGAAAATTCTACATACTTTCTTCCTATTTCATCAAGTCTTCAATTTGTATCCTTACTGCCTTGGATCCACAATCATGTAACATCTCATTCCATTAACAAACTTAACCTCGAATTCTGACGGTGGTTCTTCTCACTGAGTTTATCCAGCCAGGGTGGCTACAGCGGTATCACCTATTCCTCACGTTCTGTTGCAGTAGGAATTGGTATTTGTTCATCACGTAGTGAATACAATTTCTGTACTTTCTTGAATCAGGGCCAGGGAGTGGGGTCTGTGATTGTTTACCAATAGAATACCACCCAAGTGATGTGTCATTTCTAAGCCTAAAGTTTAATTGGCCTGGTGGCTTCTGCTTCTTCCCTTCTGGAACACATACCCTAGGGAAGCCAGTCTACATATAAAAACTCTGACCACCCCCAATCTTCATGTTGTCTATTAGGGTAACCTAATATACAAAATGATGCAGTGTTGAGAGTAAGAAATAATCAACCCATCCTGAGTCATGCCAACCTTCACAGCCGAGTCCCCTGTCAAATGAAAACAAACAAACAAACAAACAAACTTGAAACAATTTAGTAACCTATTTGATGTTCCTTATTCAAAGGAAAACGGTCCATGGATTAGGGGAGCACAGTGCCTCACAAGCATTGGAGGACTGTGCCCAATGGGTTTGTGGCAAGAGTGAGTTTTCTAGAATGTTACAGGCAACAAGAGGCAATGTGGAAACAAGGCATAATTGGTGAAGCTTTTATAAGCCTAGCTGGTCCTATTTTCTGGGGTAAGACAAATTATTAAAGCTGCGATGTGCCCTTGTGATCGGTGTATATTAGGTTTCCTTGACAGTAAGGCATGTCCCAAAACTGCGGGCTGACAGTTTAGATTTGTGATGTAGGCCAGGCCACTGGGGCTGGCTCCATTTTACAGGTCCCCTTTTCAATTAACTTTATCACCCAGACATTAGAATTAAAATTAGTCCAGCCCATTCAAATTTCAGACCCTATCAGACCCAAATGAACACTTAACAACCATAACTGATACTTGGAGCAAGAACTTCTGTCTGAAACTAGCCTATATATATACAAAGATCTGTGAGAGAAGATAGGATACTGCCATTTTAGGATACCCAGGTGTGGGGTTGCTTCTTCATGTAATTTTAAATAACAAAAGCCATGAATTATGTACACTCTCCACTTCCTTGATATCCTACTTTTACCTCTGCAGTTCATTGTATAAGGGATTCGGCCTTGTCTAAGTGAGGTCGAGAAACCCATTCAGAGTTCAAAAAATGACAGATAGGGGATTGTTTCATTTTAAATAATTACATTTCTATGTTTACCTTTACACCATAGGACCATTTGCTGTGTGAGATTCATAAGCACCACTCAGACTGCGGTACTCAAATACACAAAAACTATGCGACTGAGTCCCATTGTACCTTCCGAATGGGCAAAAGTTATTTTGAGAGAGAATACGCACTGTGGACCTTTTTTTTTTAAAATAAAATTCATTATATATCACGAAAAACATGTTCACTTTTATGTCCTCTCTCTATGCATCTTGATTGTTGGAGAAGGTTGAAGTCGTGGGTAGCTCAGAGATTTGGCAACAGAATTTTTGAGCAGAGATTACTCAACAGTCACTCAACTCACTGCTGATGGATTGGCTGGATTTTGTTGGTTTTATAGGAAAAAGGGGACCCTTTGTGGTATAGTTGTTGCCTAGAAATTTATTGTGGTGTGTTGGTTCTTGCATCCATGAGACAAAATTTTAAATTCTTCTTTTACTTCCTAAAAATTATAATAAAAAAATAAATTCTCCTTTTACTTCCTGCTTACCTTGTTTTATTTTTTTTAATATACAATTTAATCTTTTTGAGATTTAGTGCTCTGGTATGTAAAATTGGGAATATAAAACATATTTGTGTTTTTCTATTTCTTTTAAAGAGCTCTATGCCAAGGATTTTGGCACCTGGAAAATTCTCAGTGAAGGCTAATTCCATTTACCTTTTAACTCCCAAATACCCTTTCTTTCCTCTGTCTCATCAAGGTCTGGTTTTTCGTTCTTGTTGTTGCTGTTGTTGTTTTACTTTTTCTTAATGTCTTTATTCAGAATTCATTCTGGTCTATTAATTCAAAATTGTTTAACACTCTTTCTATTCCTTTCTGGGACTGAACACGTTATAACCTATGTTTTCTTTACTGTGACACCTTATCCTACCTTTCTCCATATAACAGTAGCTAAGATTAATTGAGCAATTATGTGTGAAGCATTACCTTAAGACATGTATTTCTAAGTGGTTTAACAATCTATAATACAGGTGTTATGAATGTCCCTATTTTATAGATTGAAATTTCAAGGAGAGAGAGTGATGACATAAGTCAGGAAACCGGTAAAGGAAAGAGTCTTTCAAACAAATCAAATCAAAGTAGCCAAAGAGTATCCCTTTTCTGAGAGTGAGCATTAACACTTTTAATGGATAAACCAAAATTAGCATTTTGCTTATGCTACAGTTTCTCAAAATGTGCTCCATAATTAACTATATCAGAATGTTCTTGGCTGCTTCTTACAGTACAGATCCTTGGGTCCATCCCAGCATGGCAATGAAATGCTCTGAGATTGGAGAGCAGAAATCTGAGCCTTCGATATGCTTTCTCAATGATTCTTGGTACAGTAAGTTTTGAGAGGCGTGGTTTTAAGCCTCTAATAAATATAGCTCTCTTTTACACAGTGTTTCTGACTACTTAATATCTTAATTCAACTGTTTTTTGCTTGTTTTCTTTTTACATTTATAAAGACCCCGGTGTATGGCGGTGAATGTAGTGGTTAGGGTTTGCCTGTGTTACTTTCACAGTAACTCTCACACTGCCTATGACTCTAAGAAGCTTTCTGACTCACACTCATTACAGTTTTCTACAATCATTGATATTCTATGGTGAATATAAGTCAGCAGATTACCTTTCTCATAATTATTTACTATATCACAATATGTTTAAAAGGAGAATTTATGAGCTGCATTTTGTTCCACTCCCAATTCATATGTTGAAGTCCTGACCCCAGTTCCTTAGAATGTGACTGTATTTTGTTGGTGGGAATGTAAACTGGTACAGCCCCTCTGGAAAACAGTATGGAGGTTCCTCAGGAAACTAACAATAGAACTCCCCTATGACCCAGCAATAGCACTGATAGGTATTTACCCAAGGGATACAGAAATGCTGAGGCATAGGAGCACATGTACCCCAATGTTCATAGCAGCACTCTTCACAATAGCTAAAACATGGAAAGAGCCTAAGTGTCCATCAACAGATGAATGGATCAAGAAGATGTGGTTTATCTATACCATGGAGTACTACATGGCAATGAGAAACAATGAAATCTGGCCATGTGTAGCAACATGGATGGACCTTGAGGGTGTTATGCTGAGTGAAATGTCAGGCAGAGAAGGACAAATATCATATGTGTGCACGTATAGGAGGATTAGGAGGAACTTGAGGGAGGACAAAGGGGGAGAAGAAGGGGGAAAATGGTGGGGTAAAGGGAGAGAGGCAAACTGTGAGAGACTCTTGAATGCTGACAAAAACTGAGGACTGATGGATATGGAGGGGAGGGGAATGGGCATGGAGGAGGACACTTGTGGGGATGAGCACTGGGTGTTATGTGGAAACAAATTTGACAATAAACTATTTGTAAAAAAAAAAAAAGAAGAAGAAGAAGAATGTGACTGTATTTAGAGATGTATCCTTAAAGGAGTATTTAAGACAAAATGAAGTCATGTGGATAGACCCTAATCTGATCCACTGAGGTGCTTATAAATAGAGTAGATTAAGACACAGACAAGAGGCCACAGGATGACCATGTGATGGTGACCATTGTCACCAGTAAGGTGACAATATTTAAGGCAAAGAGAGAGGCCTCAGGAGAAACCAAATGTATTTACTCTTTGATATTGGACTTCAGCTCCCATACGTGTGAGAAAATAAATGTTTGTTGTTGAAGTCACTCAATCTGTGGTATTTTGTTATAGTGACCCTAGCAAACTAAAACAGAAACTAATATATTTTTTCCTGATTAAAGTAATTAGAGCTATTAATGAACAGGGGAGGAAAGTTGATACTCTTCAAATTATCCCTATGACCTTATGTAGTATATCTATCTGGCCATTATAACATGGCTATAACATATGGTCATAACATATAATGCAGTCATTATTTTCATTCATCTATTTGCATTTGAGTATATATATATATGTGGTGCTAAGCATCCTTAAATGCTTATATTCAGAGATGAGAGAGATATTACTAAATATCTAAATATTGAAAGAGTCCTTCTCCATTTTGTTATATACTCTGCCATAGTCTACTTATTTGTTTATTTGTTTGTTTGTTTGTTTGTTTATGTTTTTAAATTTATTTCGATGAGAGAGAGAGAAACAGCGTGAGCATTGGAGGGTCAGAGAGAGAGGAAGACACAGAATCCAAAATAGGCTCCAGGCTCAAAGCTGGCTGTCAGCACAGAGCCCGACATGGGGCTCGAACACACAAACTGTGAAATTGTGACCTGAGCCGAAGTCTTACGCTTAACCGACTGAGCCACCCAGGTGCCCCATAACATAGTCTACTTTACAGCTACTCTCTACTATTCTTCCCCAACTTTTCAGTTCTTCTTCCTTTTTTTTTTTGTTTTATTTATTTCTAGGAGAGAGAGAGACAGCATGAGCAGGGGAGGGTCAGAGAGAGAGGAAATCACAGACTCTGAAACAGGCTCCAGGCTCTGAGTTGGCAGTCAGCACATAGCCCAACGTGGGGCCCGAACCCACGAACCGCAAGATAATGACCTAAGCGAAAGTCAGACACTTAACCGACTAAGCCACCCAGGCGCCCCTCAGTACTTCTTTAATACCTCTTAGAAGAAAAAAAAAAAAAAAAAGAACACACTTGCCCTAATTTCTCATAAACACAGAATATCCAAAATTTCTCTGGAAAGAACCAGATGTACTCCAGATATAGAAAAATATAATATTGCTGGTAAATATCCAATCCTTCTCCCCACCTGTAGAAAATTTTCTTTGGTCTCTTAATTTTGCTTTTAATCATAATGTTGTCATTGTTGTTGTTTATTTTTATTTTTGCATTGGTTTCAAAGGAAACAAAAAACGGCCTTCACTTCTGGCACTAATTTCTGAGCTCACTATTGCTTTAACACCAATCCTATGTTCTGACTCATGAATTTCAAGTAATCTCGGAATTACTCAATATAGGTTGGCTCAGCTGAGAAGCTTGATTCATGCTTTGCTGGGCTACTTGCCATTTAGTCTTAGCTTTTGTTGCTTGATACTTATTATTAGTTCATATTCATATTAATTTCATGCTTAATATTTATAATCAATTCACACAATTTTAAATTATAATGCTTCAAATGCACATATACATAGAGCTCTAATTTTTAACATCCATCTACAAATAATTATCACATTTTAAACATGCAGAATTATGAATATGTTAAATTATTTCATTATTCAAAGAGTCAAAAAGAAGAGTTAAAGTTCATTTCAAAAGATATGTATATTTCTTTTCGAAATTTCAAAGTTCTATGTCAATATTTACAGCTTGAAAATAAAACCCTAGATTTGAGTTGTATCTCAAAGAATCACAGTGGTGGACAAATAAATAACATTATTTTACCTTCATGCTTGGAAAATATAAAACATGCAACTCAGTTTAATAATTTTCTAAGAATAAATAGAATTTGATGTAAAAGCAAGGAGTCATGTGGATGTGAACACGACATTGAAACTAATACTGATAGTCAAAGACAGTTTTATTTTTGATGAAATTACACACTCAACTGGAATTAACACAAACTGAAATAGATGCAATGATAGTACCACAGCACGGGATTAGAAGAGATTATAAAATTGATGAATAAAATACGTTAATACAATCATTCATTTACAATATTTGATCCAACACACAATGATGGACTCCCATCCTCTGATGGGTACGCTTCTAGTCATACAGGATCTGCAGGAACAACACAGCTACCATGTCTGGCCTCATGGAGTATATTTCCCAATGGGGCAAAACAGAGAGTGAGAAATAAACATGATATCAGCTACCCAAATTGCTTTGAAATGTGAAGGTCTATAGGAATGAAATTGAGAAATATATTTTAATACTGAATCATTTTAATAACTGGAAAACAAAACCCAGATACTCATATTCTAATATTTTCATTGTTCTGCTGGATTATAAACACATCTTCTAAGTACAGCAATAATATCGCTGCCACATGCAGGACCCAAACTAGTGAGTGTCTAGGGGTCCTTATATATTTCATCTGGCAAATTTTAAATATTCCTGTTTATAAAAAAGACAGCACAATATTAAAATGTTACATCTTCTGGAATGTAAAATAGTGTTGTCAATCTTATACTATAAATAGCTCTATTTCCTGGGACTTGGGCAATTTCAAATATTCTGCATGATACAGATATCTATGAGGATGAGGGAATGGAAAAAGTAGGCATAGGAAAAGAAAATTGTCTTTGTTTTTTTTTTTTACTAGCATTTCATTTTTTTGTCTAGTTTTATCCCCATTACTTCTGTGAAACTTGATCAGAGGTGAGACACAAGAACATTTGGTTTCTTGGAGTTGAGCATATCCTATGAAAACTCATTTTATTGCTATTTGAAGAGATATTTTTATGTGTATTCTGTATTTTTAAAAGTGTTTTTTAGAATTGATATAGATGTATTAAAGAATTACATATATTCAATAAATGTAATTAGAAATATCAAAAACACTATGGAGTGAATATTTATCTACTATATCCAAATGTCCATGATATAGGCAAAAATAGGCACCAAATTAATTTCACCATCTTGAGTTTACTCCTAACACTACGTGAAAAACATGACAAGTTCATTTAAATTTAAATGAAATATACCCTTTCATATTTTCAAGACAGTAAAAGTTTCAAAATAAATTATCTGAAAGTCTGCTCTATTACAAAAAGTAGTTTATTTTTGCCTCTACATAAAACTTGGATGGAATAATGTCATTTAAGAAAATCTTTCATAAATGCCCGCCTCTGGCAAAGAACAATTTAAAAACAAAGGATAAAATGAAGTCTTAATATGTGTCACTAATCAAAGATGTACACATGGATTCTGGTCTGGGTACAAACAGTATCTTGCCTAAGGAAAACAGCAATCTAACCTAAATAAATATGACTTACTACAGTGTCATCAGGAAAAACTGCCTTATATCACAAACATTTTAACTGGACCCCAAAGGTTTAGTTCATCCAAAGATTAAGCTGTGCATGTCCAGATTTATTCTCTTTAAATCCCTTTGAATAGCAGTAATTGTTCTTTTAATTTCTCAAATTGTTTTTCACATGTGCCTTTTATGGTCGGCCTGTGGTGATTTAAATATTTTGGAGGGAGAGGTAAGGGGTAGAAAGCAGGAAATGTGTGTAGTGGTTTTGTCTGTATAAAATCAGGATTTAGTTGAATTCTGTTTAAAAAAAAGTTTTAAATTAAAGGAAAAAGTAAGAGTAAACAATGTTTTTTTTTAAATTATATAATCAGCAAGATGCTCTCTGAAAATTGTTTTTTATTCTCTCAAATAATCATAAAGTTTCAACATCCTAAACATTGCCCACATAGACCATCCATTTAATGGTTAAATCCCTTTATACATTTTTAAAACTATTTTTAGAGATAGCTAATGACATTTTGTCAGTATCCTGGAATCTCGGCAGTGTATGAGACATCCAGAATTAATCTCATAATCCATTTTATTACCATATAAATATGTTTAACAATTGTAGAAAAAGTAAAGTTCTCATTTAAAATGTATTTCGGGGTGCCTGGGTGGCTCAGTTGGTTAAGCATCTGACTTTCTCTCTCTCTCTCTCCTCAGAAATAAATAAAACATTTTTAAAAAAATGTCATTTATAAGAAGATATATATATTACACATATACACTATTATACATACATATTACATATGTACATATACAATATATGCATATTACATATGTACACTAAAATGATATGAACATTAACATAAAATTGAGATTTAAATTAAGTACTACCTCAAAATATTTCAGTTGTTTCCCTTATTGTTTATATTGGACTGATAAGCCTTTGGATGTTATTAAGTTTATCTATGCTGTAAAGGAGAACATATGTTATTTTTATGATTATCATCATCAAAAGTTACACTTTCACTAGCTAATCTGTCCTTACCCTATTATGGTTATTAAATGAAGGATGGATTGATTTCATAATCTGTTTCTCCATTTGTTTGTCTCTGTATCTTCTGCATATATGTCTTTATCTATCTATCTGTTAATCAACAAATTATATTTTCTCTATGGAACCAATGAGCTGATTCAGGAAGAAGGATTTATTTTGGATGTATATCCCCCCCCCCTTTTTTTTTTTAAATCTCTAGACCCTAGGGAAGGTGGATATTGAATTGACAAGACATGCTCTTTAAGGATCAAGATATAACTAAGCTGGATTATAGGTCTCTGGAGAGTACTTTGATTATACAATTTGATTACCTTTCAACTTGAATCTTCTGATCTACATGTTATCTAAATTAATCTTTTCTGATGGGTAGCTCATTTGGCCTTAATTCCACTGTTTGCAGTGCCAAAGTCATATACTTAAAAAACATGTTTTAAGTTTCAAATCACTAGTGATATTTTGAAAAATCTTATATCTATTTCTTCCAACCAATAGTTATTATTTGAAATTGCCTCATTTTAAGGCTTATTAATGAAAAGATTTTTACTAATTAACGCACTCAACAACAAATAGCCCTTTTATACTTCAAATATGCTCAGAATGTTTAATCTTAAGAACCATAAATTAATCTTTCAACTGTTACTTATTGAGCAATAACTACATTTTATGCACTGTGTTTTCTGGCTTTTTAAAAAATATTTTAATTAGAAAGCAGTACAATTTTGTTGAAATAAAATTTCAGAAATCTTTTAAGTCCTCTCAGAACTGGAAAATTGATAAGCATTTTGTGTATATGATTTCTCAAGTACAAACATGGAATGTAGGAAAACTAAAGTTAAACTTATTAATCGATTTCCATTTTGTTAGAAAAACTAGTTTATATGATTTACTCCAGCATGTAAGAGGTTAAGATCTAAATATGCAAACTATTTTCTTATGCCCTCATTCATTTGTCTAGATTTTCATATATTTATCTAGTTTATTCTCATTTTATTGAAGTTTGAATTTTCTATGGGAGTAATGTATTTCTATGGTAGTTACTAAGTAATGGATAAGAGATGGTATATATGAGCAATACTTTTATTTAAAATTGTTAAGCTTTCAGGTATTTTTGAAATGAAAAAATGACTTTTAACATATATGTTTTTTTAATGTTTATTCATTTTTGAGAGAGAGAGAGAGAGACAGAATGGGGGAGGGCAGAGAGAGAGAGGGAGACATTGAATTCAAAGCTGGTTCCAGGCTCTGAGCTGTCAGCACAGAGACTGATGTTGGGCTTGAACTCATGAATCTTAAGATCATGATTAAGATCATGATCTGAGGTGAAGTCGGACCCTCAACCGACTGAGGCACCCAGGTGCCCCAACTTTTAACATATCTTAAAATTGGGGTGCCTGAATGGCTCATTTGGTTAAGTGTCAGACTCTTGATTTCAGCTCAGGTCCTGATCTTACGGTTCACGGGTTCAAGTCAGGATCCATGCTGACAGTGCTGAGCCTGCTTGGAATGCTTTCAGACTCCCTTACTCTCTGTACCCCCACCCTCTGCTCGCACTCCCTCTTTCTCTCTCTCCCAAAGTAAATACATAACCTTAAAAAGAAATAAAATAAAATACCTTAAAACTATAGAAAATTTATCAGTTAACACTGGATAAACTTCAAAACAATTTCCAATGAAAATTTTCCTTAAAGGTTTGCTGAGAAATAAAAATATTATAGAAGTAAACGAAGGCCTTAAGAATATTATACAGGAAAGATATAATTTACCTGGAAAATGGACAATTGCTTCATCCAAACTTTTTCCAAAAGCTTGAGCAGTACACACCCAGACCGCTATAGAAATAAGAATTAAGATGCAACAGCTTACTTAAAATACAACTTCTCAAAGGCAGCCAGCACCCTGAAAGTGGTAAGATTTGGATGCTTGATTGGCCGTATTGTTGTCTATGAAAGCTGGTTAATAAGCTTTGTGGTGCTGAGAATCAGTACCGTACCTGTATCTGTTCCCATGGCCGACCCTAGCTTGAGGGTTTTATGAACAGAAATTTCTTTCCTAAGTACACAGAATTGCTGAACCCCTCAATCCTGTCACAAACCGAAATGAAGAATCCGAAAGAAATACCTAATATTAGACTCTCTGCTTGTCATAGTGATTTTTAGAATCCTAGGGACAGATTTGTTTTGATTTGGAAAACATAGACTATGATACTTCTTATATATATTTTTTTCCCTTAAGTTGTCTCTCATTTTAATAAGGGAAGGGAGGCTGAGGGGAAAAACAAAACATGACAAAACAAGACAAAAAGAGATTATTCCCTTTAGTCTTGACTCTTGTCTTTCTTCTCTGCCAAATTTCACTTAATGGTTATGAAGATGACTTTTTAAAAATACTTTATTGTCACATTAGGTAACGTATA
Organism: Proteles cristata cristata; assembly: GCA_017311185.1. NCBI lineage: Eukaryota > Metazoa > Chordata > Mammalia > Carnivora > Hyaenidae > Proteles > Proteles cristata. The sequence goes on from JAESUZ010002627.1 coordinate 2,459,625, forward strand.
GTGTATATAGTGTAGTCTTGGCTTTGGGAGTAGATTCCCATAATTTATCACTTATATACAACACCAAGTGCTCATCCCAACAAGTGCCCTCGTCAATGCCCATCACTCACTTTCCCTTCTCTCCTGCCTCCCCCCTCCATCAACCCTGTTTATTCTCTGCATTTAAGAGTCTCATGGTTTGCCTCCCTGTCTATAACTTATTTTTCCTTTCCTTCCCCTATGGCCTTCTGTTAAGTTTCTCAAATTCCACATATGAGTGAAAACATATAATATCTGTCTTTTTTGACTGACTTATTTCACTTAGCATAATACCCTCCAGTTCCATCCACATTGTTGCAAACAGCCAAATGTTGTTTCATTCTTTTTCATTGCTGAGTAGAATTCAATTTTGTGTGTGTGTGCGCCCACGCATGTATATCTCATCTTCTGTATCGATTCATCAGTTGATGGGTATTTGGACTTTCCCATAATTTGGCTATTGTTGATAGCACTGTTATGAACATAGGAGTATATGTGCCCTTATGAATCAGCATTCCTGTTTCCTTTGAATAAATCCCTAGTAGTGTTTTTGTTGGGTCATATGGTAATTCTATTTTTAAATTTTTGAGGAATCTCCACATTGTTTTCTAGAGTAGTCGCACCAGTTTGAATTCCCACCAACAATGCAAAAGGGTCCCCCTTTCTCCACATCCTCACCAACATCTGTTTTTCCCTGAGTTGTTCATTTTAGCCATTTTGACTGGTGTGAAGTGGTATCTCAATGTAGGTTTGATTTGTATTTCCCTGATGATGAGCAATGCTGGAATAGAAAAAAGAACCCAGAATTGGACCACAAATCTTTGACAAAGCAGCAAAAAGTATCCAATGGAGAAAAAACAGTCTCTTTAGCAAATGGTGCTTGGAGAACTGGGCAGCAACATGAAGAAAAATGAAACTGAAGAACTTTCTTACACCATACACAAATATAAATTTTAAATGGATGAAAGACCTCAATATGAGACATAAAACCATCAAAATCCTAGAAGAAAAAAACAGGCAAACTCCTTGACTTAGTCGCAGTAACTTCTTACTTGACACATCTCTTACGGCAAGGGAAATAAAAGCAAAAATGAACTATTAGGGCCTTTTTAAGATAAAAAGCTTCTGTATAGCAAAGGAGACAATCAACAAACAAAAAGGCAACCAACGGAATGGGAGAAGATATTTGCAAATGACATATCTGATAAAGGGTTAGTATCCAAAAGCTATAAAGAACTTACCAAAGTTAACACATGATAAATAAATAGTCTAGTAAAGAAATGGACATAAGACATAAATAGACATTTTCCCAAAGAAGACATCCAAAAATGGCTAACAGACACATGAAAATATAATTTGGCTACTGTTGAAAGCTCTGCTATAAACATCAGAATACATGTATCCCTGTGAATCAGTGCTCTCATATCCTTTGGATAAATTCCTAGTAATACTATTGTGGGGTTATAGGGTAATTCTATTTTTAATATTTTGAGGAACCTCTACCCTGTTTTCCAGAGTGGCTGCACCAGTTTGCATTCCCCACAGTCCTAAAGGCTTCCTGTTTCTCCACGCCCAACTCGAAAACAACAGATGTTACCAAGGACGTGGGCACTTCTTATATTTTAAGTGTTGTGGAGTAATTCATACCATGAACAAAATATGTCTGCAGCATTTTTTCAACAGGAGTTTTATGGCTTTAAGTGAGATGGGAAGGATGGTAAAGTAATACAATTGACCCATTATTCATTTTTTAAAAACATTTTTGCTAAGTATGTTTCTCTCTCTCTCTCTCTCTCTCTTTTTAAGTTTATTTTGAGAGAGAGGGAGGACATGTGAGCGGGGAAGAGGAGCAGAGGGAGAGAGAAAATCTTAGTCAGGCTCCACACTCAGCACAGACCCCAATGCCAGGCTTAATGTGGGGCTCAACATGGTGCTCAATCCCAAGAACTGTGAAATCATGACCTGAGCTGTAATCAAGAGTCAGACACTTAACTGACTGAGCCACCCAGGTGTCCCAAAGTTGACCCATTGTTAACAAAGCCTAGACATGTTCGTAAAACTCTCCCAAGCAGATCTGAAAAGCAATTAACAGTAGTATTATTTTTAATGAAAATCATTTATGGTTATGTTTAGGGTGGACCTTTTTAAGAAAAAAAAATACTAAGACAAAATATACTGTCTACCAGTATCATAGTATATGTATAAAGTGACACATCATGAGTTTAAATAAGTTGTATTAGTGAGGGTTCTCCAGAAGGACACAATCTATATTTCCTATGTCCCTACTTATCCTATATATCCTAGAATTGGCTCAGATGATGCGAAAGCTGAGTGATCAACAAGTTGGAGACCTGGGAAATGTGACATATGGTTTCGGTCTGAGTCTGAAGATCTGAGAACCAGAAGAGCCCATGGTATAAGTTACTGTCTAAAAGCTGGCAGGTTCAAGAATCAAGGTAAGCCAATGTCCCAGTTTGACTCGGAAGACCAGAAGACACAGATAACAGAGTTCAAAGTCATCAGATCAGAGGAGTTGCCTTTTAGGCTTTTTGTTCCATTTAGGTCTTCAATTGATTGGGTAACACGCAGCCTTTCCTCAGTCTACGGATTCAAATGTTAATCTCATCCATAAAATCTCTCACAGACACACATTCAGAATAGTGCTTACCCACATGTATGGGCGCCCCAGTGGCCCAACCAAGTTGACACATAACGCTTCCATCGCATGAATTCATTATATTCTACACATAAATGCAGAATTTCTCTTATCTTCTCACTCTCCCCTACCCCCATCTCGTTCTACAATTTTATAAAATTTGCTGTTTTGGTGATTAAATGATGTTTTTACTTTTTCCTTAGATGAGAAATAGTTGTGAATTAAGTCTAACTCATTGAAACTGTGACTTGCATGAAATGTGTAAGGGAACAAACTTCAACAGTTTGGTGGAGAGGCTATAGATTTAAGAGAACTAAGACTTGTTTTTGTCCTGTCATTAGGTAAATTATTATTAAATCATCAAAAAATAAAAATACTTTGCATTAATTAGAAAAGCACAAATATATTAACTGCCCTGTGAATTGTCTAGAATGTCACAAAATGGGATATTTTGAGTTGACTATAACATCAAAAATGTTAGCTTGGAACTCACCAGGAAACAGTAACTATATTTAGAGTTCACTCCTTACCTGGAAGTTTAATAATGTCTCTATTTGTGAAAAGATTCTATCCTGAATAGAATAGAATAGAATGTCAAAATATTACATTAAGAAATGGCATTAACAATTACTAATTCTCAAGAAATGAGTATCAATTTACCAGTATTTGAGGAAAACTCTTACAACCTGAGTTATGAATCAGGTACTTATTCTGCATGACTATCATACTTCTGAGGAAAGTCTTCATTCAACATAGCTGACTCTGCTAATTTCACGTTGGTTGATAGAAATAATGTATTATTATCTTTCTGTTTTTATGGCAATCACCATGTACATAATGAACTCTGACTATGGTGTAGATAGGCATGATTTGGAGAACCATAGTTTTCGATCTCCAATGCCTGAATATTTATTTCACATGACTCATGTAACAAAGAGGAAATGCAGAAATACAATCCATGGCTTATGAACAGAATCACTCCAGTCACTGCCAAGGGCTGAACACAAGGGAATCTCTGGTGGAAATGGAAAGAATTCATAATGAGGAAACTAATGACCAGGGGAGACAGAAAACTCCTTTTCCTAAAATATATGAGCTAGTGATCAGGTTTAATTTTTGGTGCAATTTATAAAACCACTACATTTATTATTATTAATTCAATAGAGTATACCTTGGAGAAAGACATTCACTTATTAGTTTATAGGAACTTGTTTTTTTTCTTTTCTGTGAGAGTACAATGATGATCTTTTTACTCTTCTTATGGGTCTCTGTTTTAAACATATCTGTGAAACTGCTTAGAAATACTACTTAATGTGACTCAGTCAGTTAACCACCTGACTTTGGCTCAGGTCATGATCTAGCATTTTGGGGAGTTTCAGTCCTGCATCAGGGTCTGTCCTGACAGCTTAGAACCAGGAGCTTGCTTCAAATTCCGTGTCTCCCTCTCTCTGTGCCCCTCCCCAACTCATGCTCTGTCTGTCTGTCTCTCTGTTTCAAAAAATAAATAAACGTTAAAAAATAAAAAAAATAAGAAATGCTACTTAACACGACACTGCAGTTCTTGCATCACTATGTTGTATACCTGGAACTAATTTAACATAGTGTGGCAACCATATTTAAATATAAGCACACACACAAACAATCTTATTTCCCAAAGGAACAAATTTTAAGAAAGTTTTTAAAAGTTGACTTATGATTTTGATTCCAAGACTGCATGATGATGCAGTCTCAAATCTTTAAAGAATAACTAAATGATCAACCTGGAAAATACTCTCCAATATCCTGTGAAATTGATCGACCTAAAAATGAGCTTCTTCAGTAGCAGTCCAGCTCCTCAGTGACCTGCTCCCTGTTCCAAGCATTTATTGAAATGTTATGTAAGTGTGACACTGTGATTGATGCTTTCACAAGAATATGAACGTGGGAGAATAGAAACATAGTCCTTAATTACCAGGAGAATGAAATTTATTTGTGTAGACCATGAAGATGAAAAAAAAAAAAACACCTGCTAAGCATTATACTGGTTCAGGACGTTTTAAGTAATATTATTTAGAAGTAATATTATTTCAATATTTAGAAATAATATTGATAGTATTTAATGATTTAATAATAACTTCTTCATTAAAAAAATCTTCCATTGACTTAAACAGAACATAATCAGGTATTTGTGTTGCCAAGAAACAAATTTAGCTATTTTTTTCCCAACTACATAAGATGGCTCATAGTTCCTTCAATGTAACAAATGAAAGGATTAAAAATAGCTATTATCTCAATGAATGCCAAAATATGTTTGATAAAATTTCAAATTCATGTCTGACATATTCTTATTATATTGGATATTGGATTTAGCACAATAAAACTAGTTTTATCATACCAACAGTTGGCACTTTATTTAATAATGACACATTAGAGGAATTATAATAAAATGAGTAGTAGGTAAAGGAATGCTAGGGTCATCACTATTATTTAACTGTATTCATTGGTGTTTACTTGAACCATATAATAAGAAAATTGCCAGAGGCTGGCTCCAGCTGGGTCCAGGGGTCCCTGAAGGATGGATGGTGTCGGCGAGAGAGAGTGAAGAGCCCCGAGATTCTTATCATCAGGCAGGTGTCTCTGTGCTGTCGGCTTTGGTGTCTTTATTTATAGGTTAAATGATAACATGACATCCGAAAAAAGAATTTTTACAATGGATACATTTTGTGATAAGATGCTTTGGAAAGTGTACAGAAGCAGGTTTTACAGAAATATTCTTGCAGAACTACTCCAATCATAGTGAGGTTGAGTAAATCCTACAACGAAGGAATTAACAGGGTATTCTTAGTGAAAAACAGGATAACATACATATTTGTTCTAAGTTAATAATGCTAAGGTTAGATCATAGGTTAAGTATTTAGATGGGCTAAGAGTCACTCTGTCTGGCTCTCTAGAGGATGAATGTTTTTTAACTGGTTAATAAGTTGTTTGTGGAAAACTTTTTGACCTGATGCTGAATGTGTGGAGGCCCTAAATGTGTCAACCTTTGTTTTTGGGTTTATGTTTTAGCTACTCTTATCTATCCTCATCCCAGCCAGCCCTATAAAAGAGGGTGTTTGTGGAAAGTAGGCCTTGGGGAAGGGACTGCCATACGTCACCAGTTAGAAAAAGTGTAAGTATTAACTTAAGTTCTGCCCTTATCTGTTCCTTAACTCTAAATTAAGCTCTTTGTCTCGGGGCCAGGCTCAATTGTAACTTTTGTGTTCTTAACCCCCTTTATTATCTAAGTCTTGAATCTGCAAGGCCCATAGGAAGAGTCTTGATGATCATCCACAGAGCTTTCATCTAAAATCTCTTTTGAAAAAGCAGGAATATGCTATCTTTGTGGGGAATATCGGTCTGATCTGGAATATTGTGAGGCCTGGTCAATACCAGCAGGCTCATTTCCAACATGAGCCAGTAGCAGCAGAAGGAGATAACAGTTTACGTTTCTCATGGCAGGAACTGTGCAAACTCTACCATTTCCTCACCGTGACTATCATCCAGAGAGGCTGGTGTGGCTCCCAGCAGAAAATGAAATAAGAATATTATGTATGGGGGGGGGTGTCCCTTTTGAAGGACTAAATATTTGCTTATCTAGAAAATACAAAGCAAATTACCTGTGAAATATATTACAATAAAAAAGTAATTCATTAATGGGGTGCCTGTGTGGCTCAGTCGGTAAAGCGTCTGATTTTGGCCCAGGTCATGATCTTGCAGCTTGTGAGTTCAAGCCTGGCATCAGGCTCTGTGCTGACAGCTCAGAGCCTGGACCCTGCTACCTATTCTGTGTCCCTCTCTCACTCTGCCTCTCCTCCACTTGTGCTCTCTCCCTCTCTCTCTCTGTCTCTCTCGTCTCTGTCTCTCTCTCAAGAATAAATAAAACATTAAAAAAGAATTTTAAAAAGTAACTCATTAAACACAGTTACAGAATAAATACACATAGATTAACAGTTTGCTGTATTTATCTATGCTTCGTAACAAATTGTGCCCAAATCTGACAGTTTAAAACAATAAGCATTTATTGTCTCACAGTTTCTGAGAGTTGGAAATACGGACTCTGCTCAGCTGGGTGATTCTCACTCTTGGTCTCTCAGGAGGTTGTAATCATGCTGTCAGCCTGGTCGCAGACAGCTCAGACTACACTGGGGCCCAGGTAGACATCTCTAAGCTCATATCTAATATAGTTGTTGGTACGTATCAGTTCCTCACAACCTGTTAGAGAAAGTGAGAGAGAGAGAGAGAGGAGAGACAAATAGCTCAATATGGAAGCTCCAGTATAAATCAATCTCAGAACTGACATACTATAACTTCTACCATATTCCATTAATCACACAGATCCACTCTGGTATAATATGGTACCTAAGTGCCAATACCAAGAGTTGGAAGTCATTGTTGGACATAGTGGAGGATGGAAAGAAAGCAGTCAAAAAACAAAATTATACACGTATACATACGTACACACACATTCAAACATGCATATATCCATATAGTCCGAGGATAAAGGAAGTAAATAAAGGAATTTCTATATATCTCAAAAGTATATTTATTATAGTCAAATCTGCATTTTCTTTTTCTTTTCTTTTCTTTCTTTTTTACATCTTATTTATTTTTGAGGGAGAAACAGAAACAGAGTGCAAGCAGGGGAGGGGCAGAGAGAGAGGAGACATAGAATCCCAAGCAGGCTCCAGGCTCCAAGCCATCAGCACAGAGCCCAATGTGGGCCAGAACTCATTGACTGCGGGATGCTTAACCTACTGAGCCACCCAGGTGCCCCCATACTTACATTTTATAATACAATAGCCATGTGCCATATGTGACCATTTTTTCCTTGGTTGACTAGCTATCCTTTAGGTGGTGAAAAACAACATGGTGATAGCAGTGACCAAATTTAATGGCACAGAAACAGGCAACATTTTCTTCATCAAGAGACATTTAGAGCATATACATGAGAAGTAGAGAGAAAGCACTTTCAAATACAAATGACCCAAGTTTTTGTAAAATATTTTTGTGTTGTCTAATATAATGAAAATCAAAAGAAAGAAGGGGAAAAAAGAATGAGTCACACGCACACTTTATTTAATAGAAAGGAGTATATTGGATTAAGTGCCTGGTCAAAAAAATTTTTTTAAAACCCTAATTTGGATAGGCAGGTATTTAATTTACACAGAAAATAAATATTCCTTTGACAATATCACTCAATATATAAATGAAAACTTAAATTTCAATTGCTGAATGAATGAGTTTTATATAAGTGTCCAAATGATGGAGGTAAAATTTTATTCCCCCTCTTGGACCTTGCATTCAAAATGTTGGACCGAGAGGCTGTTTTAGAACATTTCATCTAATCAACGGCTTCATTTTTCTAGAGCATCATTTAATTTAATGAACTGCCCATTGGTGGTCAAGAAAAATTACAGGCTTAACTGATAGAATGACACATTACCAATGTGTCCTTATGTCAAAATTACTCTTGTATTTTGTCAAGGTCATTGTCAACCTAAACAGCTATTTTAATATCATTAAAACTCAATGATGTGAAACAACCTTACTTGTTAGTATGTTAGTTTAAATTTATTGTTTTCAATTTCAGTGCCTTTGAAATTCTTTAAAAAGGAAAATAAAGCACAACCTTGCTTCTGCTCCTGTGAATCCTCAATGAAGAATACAGAATGGTTGTGAGACTAATACTCAGAGAAATTCACCATTACTTTTCTTTCCTGAGCCAGGTTGTATTTTCTGGATGCATATACTTTTCAACTACAACTATTCTTTTCAACTAAATTTTTTTTATATGAAGAAAAACATCTTACATATTTTCAATTTTGTCTGTGTGTGAATTTTTTAAGTTTATTTATTTATTTTGAGAGAGAGAGACAGAGAGAGATTGAGAACAGGGCAGAGAGAGGAGAGAGAGAATCCCAAGCAGGCTACACACTGTCAGCGCAGAGAAAGATATGGGACTCAAACTCACAAACTGTGAGGTTATGACCTAGTCAGATACTTAACCGACATAACCACCAGGTGCCCTCGTGTGTGAAATATTTGAGGACAATTAGTGAAGCAGAAGAAATATGGCTGAGTGGAATGAGGTAGGATAAGCCTGTAGACTGATTGACTACATCCTTCTAAGGGGACAGGAAACAAGACCACTTGTGCGGAAAATAAAATTTTACACATTAGCCCAGAGATAGATGGTCCTTCAAAACTATTTTTAAATAATGTTGAATGGGGCCATGTAACCTTGGACAACATAATATGAATGAGTCTTGTTTTTGAATTTTCTATTGAAAAAGGGTACTGATACTTACCTATTTAAAATTACAATCTACACACATGTCAAATAACTAGCACTTAATAAATTGAACCATCTGTGTTTGTATTTGAAATATTATTTCCAATATGGGATGAACACTTTGTTGAAAAGATTATTAAGCAGCAGCAAGTTTTGGGTAATTAGTCACAGTTGTTGGAGAAAAAGAGATAAGGAGAGACGAGGCCAGAGCTGTGTGTAATCTGAACTCTCTTCTCCCCTAGAAATCACAAAGTCCTGGGTAAATCTGATGAGAACATGAGAAATACCATTTTTTATAAAACAAAAAACTGAAGATAGTGAGATCTAGGGCGTTTGGTCCTCCAGACTTGGGCTCTGACTTTTGCTCCACAATTTATCTCTGATTTTGCCAAAAATAATTCTTCTAAACCTTACCCTTTCTATCATCTAAAATAAGGAATATAAGCCTCTGACCTTACAAGATTATTGTGAGAAGTGAAATAATGAAACATTACACTTAACTGGGTCTCTTGCTCATATTGAGCAATGAATTGTTATAATGATTATTATTCACCAGAATAATTTCCATATGAAATTTTAACCTTGAGAAAGATCTATGGTGTGAGATCAGCAAATTTACTTTTAGAAAACACTCAAAGAACTATGTTTTAAGCCTTGGCCTTTAATGATAGATTGGCCTTCATTTTTTTTTTTTTTTTGAAAGTTACTCCTGGAAACTGCTGGATTGTTGTTCTTACTTCTATTAAGACATTTTAGTGTCCATTTTAATTTCTGTGTTAGCCCTAGCTATCTCAATTATGAATAGGACATATGTACTTTGAAGACACACAGAGTAAACTGATTGTTAAAATACATAAATCCTTCTTTCAATTTTGGGAAGTATGCTCGATGTTTTGCTGCTGTTGGAATTTCATCAATCTTAGATTTCTTCCTTTAAATAAGAGTGGAGTGCACGTGCCCTTTTGAATTTGCATTTTTGTATCCTTTGAATAAATACCTAGCAGTGCAGGTGCTGAGGTGTAGGGTAATTCTATTTTTAATTTTTTGAGGAACCTCCATACTGTTTTCCAGAGTCGCTGTACCAGTTTGCATTCCCACCAACAGTACAAAAGTGTTTCCCTTTCTTCATATCCTCAGCAACATCTGTTGTTTCCTGCATTGTTCATTTTAGCCTTTCTGACAGGTGTGAGGTGGTAGGTATGTCATTGTAGTTTTGCTTTGTATTTCCCTGGTGATGAATGATGTTGAATAAATTTTCATCATCTTTAAGCCATCTGGATATACTATGTAGAAAAGGGTCAAAGATTATACTTTCAGGGATCAGATATATAGTTTCTTATTTAAAAAAGTGTCTAATCATGTCTTTTAACCATTTATTAACTGGATTATTTGGTTTTTGGGTGTTGAGTTTGATAAGTTCTTTATAGATTTTGGATACTAAGCCTTTATCTGATATGTCCTTTTAAACTATCTTCTCCAATTCCCTCTGTTGCCTTTTAGTTTTGTTTATTGTTTCTTTTGCTATGCAGAGGTTTTTTATATTAATAAGGTCTCAGGAATTCATTCATGCTTTTGTTTCCCCTGTCACTAGAACATGTCTAGTAAGAAGTTTCTGTGACCGAGGTCAAAAATGTTGCTGCCTGTTTTCCCCTCTAGGAGTTTGATGGTTTCCTGTCTCACATGTAGGTGTTTTATTCACTTGAATTTATATTTGTGTATGTTGTAAGAAAGTGGTTCACTTTCATTCTTCTGCACGTTCCTGTCCAGTTTCCCTAGTAGCGTTTGTTTTAGACACCGTTTGTTTGGTTTTGTTATATTTTGTTTTCCATTGGGTATTCTTTCCTGCTTTGTCAAAGATAAGTTAGCCATACATTTTTTTTTTAATTTTTTAAGGTTTTATTTATTTATAGGAGAGAGAGAGAGAGAGAGAGAGAGAGAGACAGCATAGGCAGGGGAGGGTCAGAGAGAGAGGGAGACACAGACTGAAACAGGCTCCGGGCTCTGAGCTGGCAGTCAGCACAGAGCCTGACGCGGGGCTCGAACCCACGAACCGCGAGATCATGACCTAAGCGAAAGTCGGACGTTTAACCAACTAAGCCACCCAGGCGCCCCAAGTTAGCCATACATTTGTAAGTCCATTTCTGGGTTCTCTATTCTGTTCCATTGATTTATGTCTGTTTTTGTGCCAGGATCATACTCTCTTGATGAGTACAATCTTATAATATAGCTTGAGTCCAGAATTGTGATACCTCCAGCTTTGGTTTTCTTTTTCAACATTACTTTGGCTATTCAGGGTCTTTTTTGATTCCATACAAATTTTAGGACTGTTTGTTCTAGCTCTATGAAGAATGCTGGTGTTATTTGACTAGAGATAGTATTGAATGTGTAGATTATTTTGATTAATATAGTCAAAGCTACATTAACAATGTTTGTTCTAATCCATGAGCATAAGTGCTTCTCCATTTCTTGTGTTCTCTTCAAATTCTTTCATAAGCTTTGTGTAGTTTACAGAGTACAGATTTTTTTTACCTCTTTAATTAGGTTTATACCTATCTTATGGGTCTTTTGATCTCTCCTCTTTCATTCATTATTTTATCTGTGTTCTCTATCTTTTTTTTTTTTTTCAATACATCTGGCTGGGGGTTATCAATTTTGCTTATTCTTTCAAAAAATCAGCTTTTAGTTTATTTGCTTTAATCTATTGTTTGTTTCTTTGTTTCTGTATCATTTATTTTTGCTCTAATCTTTATCATTTCCCCTTTCTGCTGGCTTTAGACTTTATTTGCTCTTCTTTTTCTAGCTCTTTTAGGTGTATATTTAGGTTGTATATTTGGAAAATTTCTGGCTTCTTGAGATAGGCCTGAATTGTAAAGTACTTTCCTCTTGGACTGCCTTTGCTGCATCCCAAAGGGTTTGTTTGGAATGTTGTGTTTTAATTTTTACTTGCTTCCATGTATTTTCTAATTTCTTTTTTAATTTCCTGGTTTACACATTAATTCTTTAGTGGGATGTTCTTTCACTTCCATGTATTTGAGGGCTTTCTATTTTTTTTTCTTGTGGTTGATTTCAAGTCTCAGTGCATTATGATCTTAAAATATGCCTGGTATGATCTTAATATTTTTGTCCCTGTTGAGGGCTGATTTTTGACCCAGCATATGATCTACTCTGGAAAATGTTCCATGTGCAATTGAGAAGAATGTGCATTCTGCTGCTTTAGGATGAAATGTTCTGAATATATCTGTTTTCCAGTGTGTCACTCAAACCCAATTGTTTCTTTGTTGATTTTCTGCTAAGATAATCTGTCCATTGCTTTAAGTGAGATAGTAAAGTCTCCTACTATTAATGGTATTATTATCAAGTTTATGTTTGTTATTAACTGTTTTATATATCTGGGGTCTTCCAGTTGGGGGCATAAATATTTATCATTGTTAGACCTTCTTGTTGGATAGACCCCTTAATTATGATATAATGCCCTTCATCTCTTGTTATAGTCTTCACTTTAAAATTTAGCTTGTCTGATGTAAGTATGGCTACTCTAGCTTCCTTTAGACCTTCATTAGCATGATAGATGGTTCTCCATCCCCTCACTTTTAATCTACAGGTGACTTCAGACCTAAAATAAGTCTCTTGTAGGAAGCATATGGATCTTGTTTTTCTATTCAATTGTGATATCATATGTCTTTTGATTCGAACATTAGGTCAATTTATGTTCAGTGTGATTATTGAAAGATATTAACTTAGTGGCATTGTGTTACTTGCCGAGGTGCTCTTCCTTATGATATTCTCTCGTCCTTTGTAGTCTCTATTGCTTTTTTTCTTTTTCCTTTCTTCAGAGAATCCCTGTTAAAATTTCTTGCAGAGCTGGTTTATTGGTCATGAACTCCTTTAGTTATTCTTTGTCTGGGAAACTCTTTCTCTCTTTTATTCCGAATGACAGCCTCACTTGAGAGACGATATTTGACTGCATATTTTTCCCATTGAGCATGTTGAATATTTCCTGACACTCCCTTCTGGCCTGCCAAGTTTCAGTGGGCAAGTCTGCTGCTACCTTTATGTGTCTACTCTTGTAAGTTAAGGACCTTTTATACTTAGCTGCTTTCAGAATTTGTTCTTTGTCTTTTATTTTGCAAGTTTCACTATGATATATCCTGGTGTTGACCTGTTTTTGCAGATTTCTTAAAGGCGTTCTCTGTGCCTCTTTGAATTACATGCCCATTTTCTTCTCCAGATTAATGAAAATTTCATCTATAATTTGTTCAAATAAACCTGTCCATTACCCCATCTCTTTTTCTTCTGGAGCTCCTATGATACAGATATTGTTTTGTTTTGAATCACTTAGTTCTCTAAATCTCCGTTTGTAATCTAGTAATTTTCTTTCCCTCTTTTTAAAATTTTCATTATTTTTCTTAACTTTTTCTTCTATTTCACCTATTCTATCCTCTGCTTTTTCAACCTTCTTTATCACTGTATCCACTTTGTTTTGCACCTAAGTTATAACATTTTTTAAAAAATATTTTTATTTATTTCTAGGAGAGAGAGAGAGACAGTGTGAGCAGGGGAGGGTCAGAGAGAGAGGGAGTCACAGACTGAAACAGGCTCCAGGCTCTGAGCTGGCAGTGAGCACAGAGCCCGACGCGGGGCCCGAACCCATGAACCGCGAGATCATGACCTAAGCGAAAGTCGGACGCTCAACTGCCTAAGCCACCCAGGCACCCCTCAGTTACAACATTTTTAACTAATCTTGACGAGTCCTTAGGTCCTTGATCTCTACAGCAAGGGTTTCTTTTGTGTCTTCTATGCTTTTTACAAGTCCTGGTAGTAATCTTATGAGTTTTCTTCTAAATTCTTGTTCAGATATATTAGTTGTATCTGTTTTGAGTAAGTCACTGGCTGTGATATCTTTTGACCTTTCTTTTGGGAAGAATTCTTCTGTCTTGTCATTTTGGCTAAGTTTCTATATTTTGCATGTTTTAAAAGCTTATTATGTTTCCTGCACCTGAGCAGACTACTATATGAAAAAGGGGTCATTAAAAAAAAAGGGGCGCCTGGCTGGCTTAGCCAGTTAAGCATCTGACTTTCACTTAGGTCATGATCTCACGGTTCATGGGTTCGAGCCCCGTGTCGGGCTCTGTGCTGACTGCCAGCTCAGAGCCTGGAGCCTGTTTTGGAGTCTGTGTCTCCCTCTCTCTCTGACCCTCCCCTACTCACACTGTCTCTCTCTCTCCTAGAAATAAATAAAAATATTAAAAAAAAAAAAAGAAAGAAAGAAAGAAAAAAAGGAAAAAGGGGTCACACATGGTTCAGGCCCTGGCACTTCAGGAAGAATTTCCGTGTGCACTCTGCTGTTGCATTTTGGCTTCTCTTCCCCACTTGTCAGTGCTTGAAGTGGTATAGTGTTTGGACCTTTAACTAAGTGTGCATCAATTTGTTAAAATTATCCTGGAAAAAAAAGAGTGGGAGGAAGCCTAATCCCCAAAAAAGAGAAGGAATGGGGACAAAGAAAATAAAATAGAGAATCAAAAAATAAAAATCAAAGACTGATTCCAAAGAAAAATAAAGTGGGGGAGAGGGAAAAAAGCAGAAGAAAAGGAAGAAGAAGGAAAAAGAATAAAAAAGCCTGATTAAAAAAGAAAGAGAGAAAGAGAGAAAAATAAAAGGGAATTAAAAAGAACAAACAAGAAACTATGAGCCTGATCCCAAAAGAAAAAAAGAAGGAAGAAAAAAATAAAAGAATCGTCAGTGCACGGGGTTTCTGGCTGTGCTGGTCTGAAGGACAGGCTGGCTGCTTTGCCTTAGAGTCAGTGTTGCCCCAGTAAACAAGCAGTTGCCAAGCGTGTCAGGGTGAGGTTAGGGATAAGCTTGTACCGCCTCCACTGGGGAGCACTGTGCTGCTCTCTGAAGTCCCACTGTGTTGGTGCTGGGGGAAAAATGGCGCCACCCCAATCTTTCATCCCTGGACGGAGGATCTCAAGCCCCACTTTTCAGGAAGCCCTCACAGAATAGCAAGGGGCCACCTTCCCTGTGCTGCAAGGGGCACGCCTTCCCTGGGTTTTTTCTTTGGGATCAAAACCCAAACCCTTAAAGGACCCAGCACTGTACAGATCTGCTCCCCTCCTCCAGAGTAGCACCTCTCCACTCTGCTGATGAATGACCTTTGGTTGGCACCTGAAGGGTGTTTTGTCTTTGGGGGGTAATAAACTTTATTCCAAAAGTACTCCAGGAAGAGGACTGTTCTCTCCCAGTTTCCCCCAGAGTTTGCTACAACACACAATGTACACAGGGCCAGCTCCCTCCCCACTAGGAACACATCCCACAGCTCCACTCTGGAGAAAGTTGTGTACTTCCAAAACCTCAGAGTTTAAATTCCAAAAGCTGTTTGCAAAAAACAAAAACAAAACAAACAAACAAACAACGACAATAACAAAACTGAGACACTCTGTACTTCTCATTCCCTAGTCCGTGGTCCAGAGAAGTTTTTCTTTTGCACTAACTCAGTGCCACACATTCTCAACTCCTGTCTTTCCTTTTTGACTATCCACAGAAGTTCCCTCCCCTGCGAGGCATCACCATTTTTCTCTCCCCTAGTTCACATCCATGCAACTCACACCTGCCAAGCTGTTTTCTTCCAACTGTGGACATTCTTCTGCCACTCCACAGATAGATTACCTGGGTTCCAAGTAATCTGACCTCAATACAGCTGTGTTTGTGGGACAAGAAAAGCCCAGGGTCTCCCTATTTCTCTGTCATCTTAACTCTTTCCTTTCTTAGTGCTTTTGATTAATGGCATGAATTACACTTGCATGGCAACAGACTCTGATGTTGATAATCCAATGGCAATTTCTCCCTCTCCTTTGGTAATTGTCCCATTATTTGTTTTACGTGTCCATGATTTTTTGCATACTTCAGGAAAATGTTATCCCAAGCCCTAGTCATTGAAGTGAATCCTAACTGATCCAAAGCAATGATGATAATGTTAATCTCCCTTTACAATGATTAAATTAGGTAACTAATACAAACACAATTTCTATCAATGAGGCATTGCAGAAGCATTTTGAAAAAATAGGAAATATATTTTTGTTTTTAAGAAAAAGAGGCAAAAAGAGTGTTTTGTGCTTTTTTGTTTGTTGTTGTTTGCAAACTTTAGTACACATAGTTGTGATGCTTATAGCTGCTGTAACAATTGAGAGATCAACAGGTTAACAAACATGCTATGGCCGAGAAAATTGAAAGATAGAAAAAACATAGATTCTTAGTAATATGATTGGGATGTAAATTTGCTAGCAGAGCTGATTATATGAGATAATAAGCCCCTTTATTATTTAGCTATTTGCCTTTAGATTTTTAGGTACTTGCAGGAAACACACCTTTTATCACAAATCATATCTACAGAGACAACTAAAAATACTATAGCTAATAGATACTGGTATACTGAATTTAAAGATACCAATTTATCACAAATATTTTCTCAATTGAAACACCATTCCTCAAGTGAGCTAGTTTGTTTTTTTACCGTTTCGTAAATCTGTTTCCATCCCACTTTTTGTTATTTTCTCATGTTTCTTTTACTCTTCTAAAGCTCTCTGAATATTAATTTTTTATAAAGTGAGCAATTTATAACAGAAAAAATTTGTATTTGTTCACTGTTTAATATGATTTTCATAACACATACTAAGGCATTTTTCTGGAAATAATTGGCTTTAAAAATTGTATTTTGAATTTTGCAAATTTTGAAATTTGCATTAAGGAAATATTCTGCCTCATGAAAGTGTCAACTCATTAAAGATACTTTTAAAGCTATTTTCAAAAAATTTCATTAAAACTTAAATGAACCAACTCTTAATATTATTGTACTCTCTAAAGATAAAGCATTATCAGGAAGTTGTTGTAAAGCAGTGTCAAGAAATGTGATTATGTTTTAATTTATGCTTAGACTACTAAAGCAGTACATATATATGAAAATATATTAAAACACCTGGCCTACAAATATAACATGATTTACAAGGCTAAGAAAGAAAAGTAGTAAAGGGAATGTGCTTGGCCAGACCCTCATCCGATCTAAATGAAATAAATGTTGAAAATCTTACTGTGTTTGAGAAGATATACAAAATCAATTTCCCTAGTGATCTAAATAGGCAATCTTCCTAATCTGCAAGTAATTGACATTCACTGGTTAGAATTTAATTGCAATGCTTATTTAAATAACATTAAAATTTTAATGAAGGCACAGGGTCATTTTTACTAGTCTTGAATTAGAAGAGTAAATAAGAAAGTAAATTAGTATTTTTGAATTTTCATTCTTTTTTTGAAAGGGAGTGACCCCCAACTCATTTTATTGGTTTCTAATAGAAAAGTAATGGCAGACTAGCATTAAATTTAAATGATGTTTATATTCATGGGAAAGCATACCTTGTGAGCATTTATCCTAATTGAAATTTCAATTTTAAAATGTTATCCTTGCAAATAATACTTTAGAAGCAAAACATAAATGAAATTTTTATATCTTCTAAAATAAATTTATTTTATTTTATAATTTATATTCTATAAAATTTGAATGCTGTCCTACCCACTACTGTTAATTTATTTTCAAAAGATCTTTTGTTTCAGGGACACCTGGTTGGCTCAGTCAGTTGAGCATCCAACTCTTAATTTTGGCTCAGTTCAAGATCTCAGGGTTGTGGGTCTGAGCTCCATGTTGGACTCTGCATTGAGCATGGAGCCTGCTTAATATTCTCTCTCTGTCTCATTCTCCCCCTCTCTCCCACTTGTTGGCCCTTTTCTATCTCTCAAATAATATTAAAATTATTTTTAAATACCTTTTTTCTAAAGTTGAAGTATGCACTTTATTTTATGATGTTTTATGAGTTAATCTACAAATATATTCAACTCAAATTTTTGAGATTAATATTGTTACATTTTTAATATCAATATAACATTTTGGGTTATAAAAGTCATATTTATCAAATATGCCAAAGTTAGGTCTGTAGTTATAATTGAGCCAAATGACTGAAGATGTTAAAGTAATGGCTGCATTATCCACTCATATCTTTTTTTTTCTAATAGGCTTTATCTTTTAGAGAAGTATTGGGTTCACAGCAAAAAATGAGTAGTAAGTACAGAGATTCTCATATACCCCCTTCCCCACACATGCAGAATCTCCTCACTAATCAACATCCTTCTACAGAGTGGTACATGTTTTATAGTCCATGAACTTATACTGACACATCTTTAGCACCAAAAGTTCACCCTTGTTGATATATATCCCATAGGTTTTGACAAACTTACAATGATATATATCCACCATTGTAATATCATACCAGGAAGTTTCCCTGCCCCCAAGTCTTCTGTGCTTGACCCATTATTCTCTTTTAATGGCTAATATAGACTAGTCCTTAGCTATGTGTGTAAGATAAAAATATGTGGCAGCCTTTAAGCACATATTTAAAAAACAAACGAGCAAAAATCTGAAAGTCTCAAGGAATATAGAACTACAAATGTAATGTTTTCTAGATGACTAGATGCAAAGCGAGCTATATCTCCCTTGTCTTAAATGTTTTTTTTTCCTCCAAAATGTTATTTTGAACCTAAATTGTGTAACTCTTATATCAAATTTCTTCATGATCCATGAAAGAAGATCTCTCTTCTTTCCCCCCCTCTCTTTGCTTTTTCTTTTCTTTAAAAATTATACAGTTGAGAGATAGTTTCTCCCCCGAAGGGGGGAATCATAGGAGCTGATCACACTTTCCCACTGCACAGCTGTGGTAACATAAACTTACCAAAATACTGCTGCCTTTAGCAGTCATCTGTAAGAGCTCCTTGATATAATAGAATACTCATTTGCATCTGTGTTGAGAATAAATTTAGATATCATATTCTAAGAGGATAGGTTTACTAATATTAACTGCAGTGTCAATCCCCCTTGTAAAGTTCACCTTCTTACAAAATATTACATCATGTAGTTAGAAACATCTGAAAATTTTTGGGTCATTGCTCCTTTTGTTTTTTTTTTTTTTTTGGAAATTCTATAGCAATATGAATTTGATCACATGATTCTCCTTGTAACAATTAAATGGTTGTATTATTTCTTGGAAAGCAGGTGGTAGAATATCAGTGCAGAAGCAAGCAGGGCAACTCTTTGAACTTTGTTTTAAGAGCTGATGAAATGGCTGGCAATGTGGCCACTGGGAAACTACCATGAAGTCTGAAACTTCCTCTGTGACAATATTAACAATATTGTTTTTCCACAAGCTTCTACATACCTCTTATGAGTGGAGGAAAACACTTAATATTGTGGCAAAATGAACTCTGATTATCAAGCTTCAGAATAAACGCTTCCTTGGTACTTACTTATTGCATAATAATAATATAATATATTCCTATGGTATCTTCTAAAAGTATCTTAAACTACTTTAATATCATATCAACTCAAATGCATTTTAAGCAGTAGCATAGCCCTGGTTACATAGATAACAGTTCAACCGAGTTTTAAATTAGTTCTAGCTCTGAAATTAGTTCCTAAACTCTTTTCTCAACACCACACTGCTCTTGATAGAAAAAAAAAAAACCCTGCATGCAAAATAATAGAAGCAGAGGCAATACTTGAAAAGGGGGCAGAAGAGGAAGCCCTGAATTCAGTGTCAATATTATCCTTTGGCTTATCTGGGGGACAAATGTCTTATGGAATGAGAGGGATTTGAAAGATCACTTGAGAAGCAAGAATAAAAAAATATTTTCTTCTTCACAGTTTGGTTAAATGTAGGATTACTGGAAAAATACAGGAAATCTAGTTAAATTTGGATTTCACATCAACAATGAATAAATTTTTACACAATTATATGTTTACATAGTTGTTCTAAATAATTCTACTTACATCTTATACTAAATAATTATCTGTTGCTGATCTGAAATTCAAATTTACTGGTCATCCTGTATTTTTATTGACTTATTTTGGCAATCCTCATTTGATGGCAGTTACATCAAATGTCAGTGGTTACTGAGCCAGCAGATTTTTTTTTTCCTTTTTCCTTCCAGTTTATCATCCCTAAATGATTAATCATGGCCAAACCATGTTAGTCCTGGCTATTTGTTTTCCTTTGACATTTGCTGGCAAAGAGTGAAGAATTGATATAGCCAAAGAAAAATAGTAGAAGTTAGTGAGGACCTTTGAAGTAAAATTGTTCCTCTTGATTATAGGGTGAAAAAATATTAGTATAGTTGTTTTTATCGGCCCTAGAAGGACCAAATCATCAGTCCTGCTATTTCATCCCTCCATGGAAGGATGGCTGCACTAATACCATGACCAATACCAAGCATAACAGACCGTATTTTATTAGTGCTCACACCATTGGGGAAGAGGGCTTCTCCAACTAAAGGTTGGTACTTATAAGTTAATTGAAGAAGCAGCAGAATTACAGAAGTAAAAGGATTTCTTTGTTAGAGAGATGCTACATACAATATAAGTTCAATCAATTGGTTGTATACGAAATTTGACAGTCATAGGAATCCCTCCCCCAAAATTGTTTTCTTAAATTTGTCATAGAAATACCTCAATGTTTTGCTCATATTCTCCCATTTATGAAAGACTAACACACACACACACACACACACACACACACACACACACCAAAATGAGTAAGCTTGAAAACATCAAGAATTTAAAAAATCATTCCAGTATAGTAATTAGATGTCATGTAATTTGAAACCTGTGCTGATATAATGTTGATGCGGTTTAAGAAATATGGGACTTTTATGTCCCCATAAAAAGTTAACTGTGTAACATCTTTTTAATGTTACGACGTGAAGTTTTATTGTGGGATCATTACCCAAAAACATCTAAGATCTATTTTACTACCTAAATTTGGATTTAGTCCAGAACAATTACATTTCGTGAATCTAGAGTGCTAACACCATTTCTGTTTAATGTTTAAATTCAAAGGAATGTAGTAGACACTGTTAAACAAGAATTGACTATGTTCCACAAAATGCTAGTACTCCATAACAGTTTTAACTTTGAGCTCATATACTGTGACAAGGCTTTAAAATATTTTGTATAGATGATTGGATATCTGCATACTACTGAGTTTCAATATAAAAAGTTCCAGTAATTCCATTTTACATGTTTGTTATAATCATGTCTAATCTATGTATATGTCAAATAATTAATCTGTTTACAGTTCAAAACAATTAATTATAAATGATTGAAAATATGGTAATGACCTAAAACTACTTATTTAACTAGAGTATGAACATTTAAGTGCTTTTGACTGTTTAAAGCATTTTCCAAGAATTAATTCATTTAAATCTCATCTCCATTCTATTAAGTGAAAGTATTGTTATTCTCAGACAGATGAAGAAATCGTGGCATAGCAAATTTGCATAATTTCCCCACATTTATGCATCTGAACCCAGGAATCTGAACCCAGGCGATCAATTCTAGCACCCATATTCCTCACAATATCACACACCTGCTTGTGAAAAGATAACACTAAAGTTCTATATTTTTATTTGAATACCTTGAATTTACTTTATGTGAAATATTATTTCTCATAAAATTGAATATAAGTGAGTAAAACAAAGTGAATTGCCTTTTCTTTCCAAAAGCATAGTTACAGATTTACACACCACTAAAATAACCTAATGAAAAACAATAAAAAATGATACTCTTGTGAAGTTTGTAAATATCAGAAGATAAAACATCCACGTTATCAAATTAAATCTCTACACTCAAGGATGAAGCAATGTCTTCTTAACAGCAGAACATTGGGGTAGAATATAAAGAATTCATAGACTCTGTAAAATGTTTTATTCATATATTGGTAAATGAATACATAACCATTTGAAAACATTTTTGTTTTTGACATGACCTACATCCTAGAATATGAGAAGTTTTATTTTTTTTAATGCATGCTGAAATAATAGATACATGATTTTGCTTGTTTCATTAAAAGAAATAAATCATTGTTATCAACACATTTTATCCCTTTTGATGTTAAACCGTACTGAATAGCATCTGTGCTATTATGATTAGAAGTTTATTTTGTGAAGGTGAACAACAATAAATTTTTGAAAAGGGGACGAATGCATAAAAAACAACTTACTTTTTAAAGTAAATTAAAATAAGCCTGATAGATGTTAGCGATGATTCCTTTCATACATATGTTAATGATGAGTGTTGAGTTGCTCTAAATCTCAATAATTTTCTAGAACCAACTCCAAAATATAGCCCAAGAATATAGAGTTCTGTAAACTGGCAGTAGTGATTGAAGAATCCTGTGTACTCAGGGTTTTTCAGATAATATTCAGTTCAGGTAGATATATGAATTTCAGGTAAACAATGAATATTTGTTCGGTATAAGTATGTCCCATTTAATTTGTGAAATCTGGCAACTTTATGTAAGTTACATGGCTCTTTCAGCCTCAGTTATGTTATTGATAACTAATCTGTTTTATCTTTATCATAACTTTGGATTTAAATTCTTTGAAATTCTGCTTCAATTTATTTTCCAAAAAATAATGAAGTTGCTTCATGTTACTACGAAGGTCCCTAAGACAAATATTTTTAATAAGCAAAACACAGTATGCCTTTGATGATATTAGCAAGACAGCACTGACACTTACAGGAATCAACTTCATTCTTAAAGTATCCATACATATTTTGGCCAAAAAATAAAGCAGGGTCATTTACCATATTAACAGCAAACTATTTTGAAGAAAATAAATTTATCGTAGAGCTATTTGCATAAAAAAATTTATAGGTATACATAAGTGTATGGCTTCATAATACAGAAACCCATGTTTTCTGAGTGCTTAAAATTTTATTTTTAGGGGCGCCTGGGTGGCTTAGTCGGTTAAGCGTCCGACTTTCGCTTGGGTCATGATCTTGCGGTTCGTGGGTTCGAGCCCCGCGTCGGGCTCTGTGCTTACTGCAAGCTCAGAGCCTGGAGCCTGTTTCAGAGTCTGTGACTCCCTCTCTCTCTGACCCTCTCCTGCTCACGCTGTCTCTCTCTCTCTCTCTCTCTCTCTTAGAAATAAATAAAAATATTTTTTAAAAAATTTATTTTTAGCTTGCAGTCATTCACCCTTTCATTCAATTCTCATTGTTAATCTGAACAGATAATTTAGAAAGACTGGTGAAGCACAAAATGTATTTGTCTTGTTAATTTTGTTAACAATTGAAGCTACAAAGAGAGTGCATTTTCATAAATAGCTATGACAGCTGCTGCGTAGTTAAAAGCATGAATTCTTCATTCAGTAAATAATCTCCAAAGTGAAGACATAACGCTGCCTTCTTATTTTCAGAACTCTTTGATTTGAAAAATATCATTATCCGAACAATAACTAAGATGGATATCATATACCTATTCAGTAAAAATTCCTGTAACCTTTATCATGGCCATTTAGCAAATATATACAAGAGGATTTTCTAGACTGTAAAAACACCATAATCCTAAAGAGACTCCAAAACACTGTACAATCTTATTTCCAGAACCATCTAGATTGGACAGCCCATACTTCCTTTTTGAAGAGGAAATGTACTTTTCAATCTCCTTGAGTAACACCTTACCTCATTTTGTTATCAGGCAAAATTAGTCTGATAAAAAAAAAAATCCCAAAACAGAAAATTATGGCTTTATCTTCTTAGTAGCTCCTCTTTTAAGTTCTGTTTTATTTTTCATTAAGCAAGTAACAACATTAGAGAAAATAAAAAATATACAAGAGACAATTAATAAAAACACTTTATTACCTAAAAAAATCATTAGAAACATACTTCTAGCTCTTTTCCTATATATTTGTATCTATATATATGTGAATGCATGTCACGTTCATTTCATTTCACATATATTTTTCATGCCATGATTTACTTTAGATTTTGACTGGACTGCTGGAGTTCATTGTACATCACAGAAGTTTGGCTTTTTTTTTTTTTAATATGAATAATCCAGGGTTTGAGAATGTTTTATGATGATTAGGTGGAACAAAGGGCTTTCATTAGGTTCTATGAAAGAATTTCATGTATCAGTCACTTCCAGATAGGAATAAAACAGTCTTAGATTTAAACTTATGTGGTGAGAAGGTCTTTTCCTCCCTCCCTTCCTTCCTTCCTTCTTCTATCCATCACCCCCTTCCTTCCTTTCTTCTTCTTTTTTCTTTCTTTTCTAATAGGTCATTGGACACAAAATTAACCCTGTCCTTTGCTACATGACAGCCTTCTAGGACCATGGAAAATTCACTTTGTGTTGAGGAATTATGGAACTTTGTCAATGTTAAGGCATGTTATGCTGAAGTTCTGGTAAAAGTTGGCAGGGTTTTGAGGAGCTGAAAGAAAATTATATTCATCTGTGATGGGAAAAGTTACAGGAAAGCATCCTAAAGACTTTTAGGACATCTGTATCAGCCAAGGATAGTGATATGGAGAGTAGGCAAAAACAGCAAATGACAACTACCATGACTAATTTTTTAGAAATCTAGGAATTAACTGCCCAAAGTTATACTGCAAAAATTCTAAAAGTATTTTAACATCTTCATAGGTTGATTGCACTGTTAAGCAGAAAACAAACCCATTCTTAAAAAAATTTTATATCTCTATCTTCTCAGATATTTTATAGACATTACTATTATTTGTCATAGAAATAAATTATAAAATATAATTTACCTTAAAGAAACTCACATTATAGACCACTTTCAAAGAACTAATCTATTTAGTAGTTTGAACAAAACTATTCTGATCCATTTGTTGTATGCTCTATCAAACATCAAAATCATTCTTGAGTTTGAGACCAAAATCTGTAATTCTATAAAATATTTTATTGGTTGAATCTTCAAAATAATAAAATGCTTTCAACAGATTTTTAAATAATAGCATTAGTTATAATCAGTATTTCTATTCTCCAACAATATTTTTTAATATTTTTAAAGCAAATACATGGGCAATTATAACAGTATATTTAGCAGGTGCACAAATATTGAATAAATATTTTAATTTCTCTTCAGATGATTGGAATAATATCTATACATCTTTCTTGTCCATTAATAAATATATTCTCCTTAAGGAGACATATAGGTAAGATATTCAAAATCTGTATCTTTATGGTTCAATAATTTCTTTAAGTTCAACAAGTTTCATGGGATGTTTACCATGTATTTAGCTTACATGTTGACTAAAGCACAAGATAGAGGTTACACAGCTCTAAACACAGTTACACGGATTAGAAAGGATTAGACTAATATTAGTCATATATTTACAAAAGCAAAATTTTTAATGAGATAGAATTAAGTTTAAGTTATATTTACTTTATAATATTACTGTTAAAAAGTCTTCCCCAAAAGAAGTTAAAATAAAATCTGTAATCTTTCAAATTCATTTTAAATGTAAGCTGTTCCGGGGCACCTGGGTGGCTTAGTCGGTTAAGCATCCGACTTTCGCTTAGGTCATGATCTCGCGGCTCATGGGTTCGAGCCCCGCGTCGGGCTCTGTGCTGACTGCCAGCTCAGAGCCTGGAGCCTGTTTCAGAGTCTGTGACTCCCTCTCTCTCTGACCCTCCCCTGCTCACCCTGTCTCTCTCTCTCCCCCCCCCTCCTAGAAATAAATAAAAAATATTTAAAAAAAAAATAAAAAAAAATAAATGTAAGCTGTTCCTTTCGTGTGTGTCCGTGTGTGCGTGTGTGTGTGTGAGAAAATGCAGTTTATATATATGAGCAAGGAACAAATAGGTATAATACAGCAAACAGATAATCTTAAATATAATAGCATAAAGTAGTGATGTTTGTGATATACATCAAGTATCAGTATAACAAACATATCCAAAGTGGAGTTGATGAGTGAGTCCAAATCAAGTTTTTAAAAAAATTTAAAAAATTATTTACTTTTGAGAGAGATACAGAGACAAGGAGAGATAGAGAGAGAGAGAGAGGGAGAGAGAGAGAGAGAGAGAGGGAGAAAGAGAGAGAGAATCCTTATAGGGGGCCTGAATCTACAAACCATGAGATCATCACCTGAGTCAAAATCAAGAGCTGGTCTCTTAACCGACTGAGTTATCCAAGTGCCCCCAAGTTAAGCTTTTAAAAGTTATTTTTAAGAAATGACTTCAATGTCACCCTACTGATACATTTTAAACGTTATTTCTACTTTTGAGCTAAACACCAAACTTGCCGGCATCTACAATCAAAATTACTCCTTAGTACTTGAGTAAGAAGTCCTAGTGAGACTATATATGAATTTAGATGATGATTACACATAGAAAGGAAATATAGTGGGTTTCTTCTTTATTTGTGTGTTTGTTTCAAGTTTTTAGTTAAATTCTGGTTAGTTAACATACAGTGCAATGTTAGTTTATGAAATAAAATTCAGTGATTCCTCACTTACACATAGCACCTGATGCTCATCATAAGTGCTCTCCTTAATACCCATTATCCATTTATTTATTTTATTTTTGTTTTTGTTTTGTTTTGTTTTTTTCTTGGAAATACTTTTTTTTTATTTTTACAAATAGTTTATTGTCAAATTAGTTTCCACATAACACTCAGTGCTCATCCCCACAAGTGCCCTCCTCCATGCCCATCCCTCCTCCCCCCCACCACATCCATCAGTCCTCAGTTTTTGTCAGCATTCAAGAGTCTCTCATGGTTTGCCTCTCTCCCTTTCCCCCACCATTTCTGCCCTTCTTCTCCCCCTTGGTCCTCTGTTAAGTTCCTCCTAATCCTCCTATACATGCACACATATATTTGTCCTTCTCTGCCTGACTTATTTCGCTCAGCATAACACCCTCAAGGTCCATCCATGTTGCTACACATGGCCAGATTTCATTCTTTCTCATTGCCATGTAGTATTCCAACCCGTTATCCATTTAACCCATCCCCTGCCCATCTCCTCTCCAGCAACCCTGTTTGCTCTCTATGGTTAAGAGTCTATTTTATAGTTGGCATCTCTTTTCCCCCGATGTTTATTGGTTTCATTTCCTAAATTTTACATATGAACGAAATCACATGCTATCTGTCTCTTTCTGACTAACTTAATTTGCTTAGCATAATACACTCCATCTCCATCCATGTTATTGTAAATGGAAAGAATTCATTCCCTTTATGACTGAGTAATTATCCATTATATATAATATAACACTTCTTTACCATTCATCAGTCGATGGGCATTTCGGCTCTTTCCTTAATTTGGCTATTATTGATCATGCTGCCATAAATATTGGGGTTCATGCACCTCCTCAAATTAGTATTTTTGAATCATTTGAGTAAATATCTAGTAATGCAATCCCTGGATTAAATGGTAGTTCTATTTTCAACTTATGGAGGAACATTGGTACTGTTTTCCACTGTGCCTGCACCAGTTTGCAGTCCTTCCAATATTACAAGAGGGCTTTCTGTGTTGTTAATTTTAGCCATGCTGAAAAGTGTGAGGTGATATCTCATTGTAGTTTTGACTTGTATTTCCCTTATGATGAGTAATGTTGACCATCTTTTCATAGGTCTGTTGGCCGTCTGTATGGGTTCTTTGGAAAAATGTCTATTCATGTCTTGGGCCCAATTCTTAATTGGATTATTTGTTTTTGGGTGATGAGCTTGATAAGACTTTATAGATTGTGGATACTAACCATTTTCCAGATATGTCATTTAAAAATACCTAACTCTCAGTTTTGTTGAGTGTTCCCTTCACAGAGCAGAAGCTTTTTATCTTGATGAACGCTCAATATGTCATTTTTGCTTTTGTTTCCCCTTGTCTCTGCAGACATGTCTAATAACAAGTTGCTGAGGCCAAGTTCAAAGAGGTTATTGCCTGTGGTTTCCTCTAGGATTTTGATGATTTCCTGTCTTACATTTAAGTCTTCCATCCATTTTGAATTTATTTTTGTGTGGTATAAGAAAGTGGTCTACTTTCATGTCTTTGCATGTTGTTCTCCAGTTTTCCTAACACCATTTGTTGAAGAAACCGTCATTTTTTCCACTGGATATCCTTTCCTGTTTGGTCAAAGATTAGTTGACCATGTAGTGGTGAGTCCATTTCTGGGTTTTTTATTCTATTTTACTAATATATATATGTTTTTGTGCCAGTACCATACTGTATTGGTCACTACAGCTTTATAATATAGCTTAAAGTTCAGAATTGTGATCACTCCAGCTTTGCTTTTCTTTTTCAAGATTGCTTTGTCTATTCTGGGTCTTTTGTGGTTCTATACAAAATTAAAGCTTGTTTGTTCTAACTCCGTGAAGAATGCTGGTGTTATTCTGATAGGGATTGCATTAAATGTGTAGATTGCTATGGATAGTACGGACATTTTAACACTATTTGTTCTTCCAATCCATGAGCATAGAACACCTTTCCATTTTTATGGTATCATCTTCAATTTCTTTCATAAGCGCTCTACAGTTTTCAGGGTACAGATATTTGACCTGGAAGCCAACTGGCCTTGGACTTTTATTTGTGGGAGATTTTTGATTACAATATATTTCTTTGTTAGTGATCAGTCTGCTTTGTGTTTTATTTTTTCCTGTTTCTTATGGTAGTTTATGTTTCCAGGAATTTATCCATATCTTTCAGATGACCCAATTTTTTGGCATATAATTTTTCATAATATTCTCTTATAAATGCTTCTTTTTCTATAGTGTTGTTTGTAATCTCTCCTCTGTCTTTCATGATTTTATGTATTTGGGTAATTTCTCTTTTCTTTTTGATATGTCCAGTTAGGACGTTATCAAATTTATTAATTTTTTCAAACAACCAGCTCCTGGTTTAAAAGATGAGTTCTACTGATTTTTGTTTGTTTGTTTCTGTATCATTGATTTGTGCTATAATCCTTATTATTTCCCTTCGGCTGGTTTTAGGCTTCATTTGTTGTTCCTTTTCTAGCTTTTTTAGATGTGACATTAGTTTTCATTTTGGAGGGACTTTTTTTGCTTCTTTAGGTAGGCCTGTATTGCAATATACTTTTCGATTGTGTCCTCTTTTGCTGTATCCCAAAGGTTTTGGACCATCATGTTTTCATTTTCATTTTTTTCTATGTGTTTTTTAATTTCTTTTTAAATGTCCTGGTTGACCCATTCATGCTACTAGGATGTTCTTTAACTTCCATGTATTTGTAGTCTTTCCAAATTTTTTCTTGTGGTTGATTTCTAGTTTCACAGTGTTGAGGTAGAAAATATGCATGGTATGATGTCTTTGTGCTTGTTGAGGCCTGATTTGTGACTAAGCATGTGATTTATCCTGGAGAAGATTCTATATTCACTCAAAAAGAGTGTGCATTCTGCTGTTTTAGGATGAAGTGTTCTGAATATATCTGTTAAGTCTATCTGGTCCAGTATGTCATTCAAAGCCATTGTTTCTGCTTAGATGATCTGCCCATTGATGTAAGTGGGGTGTTAAAATCCCCTACTATTATTGTATTATTATCAATGTGTTCCTGTATGTCTATTACTAATTGTTTTATATATTTGGGTATTTCCAATACGGGGGCATAAGTATTTATAATTGTTAGATCTTCTTGTTGGGTTGATCCCTTTATTATTATGCAATGTCCTTCTTCATCTCATTACAATCTTTGGTTTAAAATCGAGTTTGTCTGACATAAGTAATGCTACTCTGGGTTGTTGTTGTTGTTGCTGTTTTTACTTCCAATTGCATAATAAATGGCTCTCCATCCCCTCACTTTCAATCTGCAGGTGCTTTTAGGTCTAAAACGAGTCTCTCATATGCTGCATACAGATGGGTTTTGTTTGTTTAAATTTATTCTGGTAACCTATGTATTTTGATTGGAGCATTTAGTTCATTTACATTCAGAGTAATTCTTGATAGATATGAATTTAGTGTCATTTCATTACTTGTTTTGTAATTGTTTCTGGAAATTTTCTATATTCCTTTGTAGTCTTTGTTGCTTTTGGTCATTAGTTAATATTTCTTGAAGAACTGGTTTAGTAGTCACAAAATCTGTTAGTTTCTGTTTCTCTGGGAAACTATCTCTCTTTCTATTCTGAATGACAGCTTTGCTGGATAAAGAGTATTCTAGGCTACGTATTTTTCCCATTCAGTACATTGACTATATCATGCTACTCTTTTTTGGCCTGCCAACTTTCTGTGGTAAGATTTGTTGCTAAACTTATTTGTCTTCCCTTGGAAGTTAGGGACTTCTTTTGTCTTTCTGCTTTTAGGATTTTATCTTTATCTCTATATTTTGCAAATTTAACTATCTATGATATGTCTGGTGTTGGCATAGATTTTATGAGAGTTCTCTCTGCCTCCTGGATTTGGATATCTGTTTCCTTCTCCAGATTAAGGAAGTTTTTGGTTTTCAGCTATCATTTCATCAAATAAACTTTCTGCCACCTTTTCCCTCTCTTCTTCTGACACTCCTATGAAACCAATGTTACTCTGCTTTATGGAATAACTGAGTTCCCTAAGTCTACTTTTATGATCTATATTTTCTATTTTCAGCTTCGTTATTTTCCATAAAATTATATTTGATATCATTTATTCATTCCTCTACTTCTTCCATTCTTGTGTTCATTGCATCTAGTCAGTTTCAAATTTCGGCTACGACTTTAATCATTTTGCCTGACTAGTTTTTAGGTCTTTTATCTTTGTGGTAAGAGACTCTTAAGTGTTTTCTGTTTTTCGTAAGCC
This sequence comes from Proteles cristata cristata, assembly GCA_017311185.1. NCBI lineage: Eukaryota > Metazoa > Chordata > Mammalia > Carnivora > Hyaenidae > Proteles > Proteles cristata. The sequence goes on from JAESUZ010002627.1 coordinate 2,490,225, forward strand.
CGGCTAGTATCTTTATAATTGTTGCTCCAAATTCTGGATTGGGCATATTACTTTCATCACGGGCAGAACACTGGCCATGAAATTTTCTTATTCTTTCTTTAAGAATTAATTCTTCTTTCTGGGCATTTGTCTAGGTTACTGTTTTCTTCTGTGTGTTAGGAAAACCTGTTACATCTCATGCTCTTGAAAGCAATGGCTATACTAAGAAGTGGTCATATATTGTCCAGGGCTTGGTGCTTCAGGAAGTGTTTCTAGTGTGTGCTGTGTGCACTCTGCTGCTGTATTTTGGATCCTCTTTCCCTCAGGTCAATCCTCTGCAGTTTCTCCTTGTTTACAGTGGGAACTGTTTGGATATTGGCCAGAATGTGGTGAGTTTTAACTAGGTAGGATGTGGTCTGCTTGTTAAGTGAGACCTGATACTATTTGCACTAGTGCTGAAGCTTTGCAGAACTCTATGGTCAGTAGACATAGTGTGTGGTGGTGGTGGGGGGGTGGTGTTGGAAGGGTTGTAATGGTTTTCTGGGGGAGGGTCCCACTGTGCTAGTTTTCAGGCACAATTGCCTGGGAAAAGCAGCACCAGCTGAATTCAGGGAGGCAGGGCTTGGTATAAGTGGTTTAGGCCCCCCAGTGTTGGAGCTATACTGCTTACTGAATACAGTTTATGCTGAGGGGTTGGGTAGAGAAATGGCACCAGGTCCCTTTATTGTCCCTGAAGAGGGAAGTTCCTGTCTGCTGCTATCTGGAAGTTCCTTGCAGAAGACTAAATAATCACCTCTAGTGTCCCAGGCCTCTCTCAGATCACTGCTTTACCCTGTCTGTATCCAGGCCACCACCAGTCTAACAGTGCAATGCACCTGTGTTCTGTCTTAGTCAGGCTAGCTGAATTTTAAAACTTCAAACTTTAGGGAATTGGTATGGTGGGAACCTGTGCTGGTCTTCTAGGGAAGGGTCTCACCATGCTGGGCCTGATGCAGATTTGTCCCAGAAGGGCAGTAATGCCAGAGCATAGGGGCATGGAGCTTAAGGTAAAGGGCAGCAAAGAGCATGTGCCCAGGTTAGCCACTCCTAACAGAGGTCTCTGCATATGCTGAGGGTTAAGGGAGGGAAATGGTGCCCATAGGCTCTTTGTCCCTGAGAGGCAATACCACCTTTCCCAGATGTGGTCCAAGGAGAAGAAATGTATCTCCTAATGCAACCCAGGAGATCATCACATTGCACAGCCTGCTTCTGGGCTTCTGCCCTCCTTCTCTCCATAGCACTCAGTGTCTGCCAGGCTCAATATTGGCCAAGGCACAGGCCACAAAAACTCCAGTCTTTGAGCTCCACTGGTTGTAAAAACTCATGATAATCAGCCTCTTTCATTTTTTCAGTAAAGGGCTTTCAGGAAGTGTTTTCCTTATATGATCTCCTGTGTGCTGTGCATTCTCTCACTATCTCTCTCTCTCTCTCTCCTCTCTGTAACAAAGGCTCCCTCCCCTCTGCAGCACCTTGGATTATTTTTCCTCGCAAACGATGTGTCTACATCTCTTATCTTCCAGGATGTGTCTAGTTGTGCAGTTTGTTCTGTCAGTCTTAAGACTGATTAAGAATGATTTGATATTTATCTTATTGTGTTCAAGTGATGAGGCAAACATAGGTTCTTCCTTCCACTCCACCATCATAGATCTTCCTCACTCCTTCCTTCCTATAACGTCTCCTGAGTGTCTGAAAGTTGGTCTCCTGTTATGGAGTTCAGGACATGCTACCCCAAATATGATACCTTGGCATGTTGAGTATTTTAAACTGATGGGATCAGAGGAAAATCAGGTGCTCTGGAACTCTGTGATCTTCCCCTGAAGCAGTTCATTGGCCCTCATGTGAGAGGTCCTCTCCCTATAACAGAAGGAAAGCTATCCCTGAAGATGGGGAAATGCTGCAAGGAATCTGAGCCAACAAACCTTGCTAAGTTTACTCCAGTTTACAGTATCTAGCACATAATCCTTTTGTCCTATCGTATTTTCCATGCCTTTCCATTCTCCATCAATCTCATATATAAAAACTCTCATATTTAATTACTTTAAATCCTTTATTTCCTTAAGAGGGCTACTGTATCATTTACAATTCATATTAAATAAATGTTTATGTTTTTCTTTTATTAATATGTCTTTTGTTATAGAGACCCAGGTGAGAACCTAGAAAGGTCTACACTACACCTTAATATTATAGAACTCAAAAGCTTCTGTTCATTTGAAACTTATAAAAACAACAACAATGACAACACTTATTTGGTTTCTTCTAAGGCTTTTGGACCTACTTCATAGAAATAATAAACATTTTTTTCAACTGTGGTTTACGTGCCAAGAAATTTGCTAATGTCTTGTTAGACATTATGTTGCATAATTTATAGAAAAATTAAAGTAGTTTCTCGATTTTTAAAGAGGAGCAATGAAAAAATGTTAGGCTACTTGCCAAATGTCACACAGGAAGTCATGGAAGGGCCAGAATTTGGTCACCGTTCTTTTTTTCCAATTTCAGAGCCTGTACTCCTATCGTTCTATTCTGTACCTGTCCTCAATCTCTTGACATCGTCAAACACTAACATCAACAACACCATTTTTAGGCCACCAAAACTAGGTTTCGGGTTAAGAAACAAGTTGCCGCAATAGCTGAAAGATCTACTTTTCAGTGTGTCCCTCCTGGTCTCCCCTCCAACCAGGACTCTTTTCTGAACTAGCTTGTTCATGAAATTATCTGACACCAGCATCTTCTCTTCCCCAGTTTCCATTACTGCCTTCCAGACACTCCTACTACTATAAGCAATACTTATAATATTCCCTCTACAGATTCATACTATTGATTTTAGGGTGGGACAGTGGTGCAGTCATCTAGTAGTTCAGCCACCTGATTACCTTCCCATTCTTTTGAGTGCAGACTTCTGCTGAGGAGTGATTTTTACTGTTATGTTTGGGACATTGAGTCTTGAGTCTTTTTCCTGTAAGTTTCTCTTTCCTGTCTTCAGAGTGGATTTTATTCATCCCAGGACAAAGCAATCAATAATAATGCAGCTCCAGTTCCCACTATCACCATCTTTCTATTTTTTCCTCGTTTTCCAAGTTGTATTTTCCTAAAGAGTTCATTTCCTTTTTATTTTCAAAGAAAATATTAGAAAACTGTATCAAAAAAATTACCTTGACAAACTCATGTTCCACCATCATCTCCATGTTTAAATGGCTAAATAGCTACTAAGTATCAAGCAGGAATTCATTTGCATTTGGAAGAATAAAAGTTTCAGTCTCTTTCATTCCATTTAGTTGTTATTTTATCTCTAGTATTCTGGGCTCTGAAACTGTGAAGTGGTCTTGCTTATTATTGTCTTGCAAATGTAAAAATTAGAAACTTGGCACCAGGAAGAGAAAAAAAATAGCAGTGATAACAACCACAGTAGCAGGAGGAAACCTTGTTCCTTAGCTGACTTTCTGGTTTGCACTCCAAATTCCCAACTGCCCATCACCTAAAACCTTAGTAGCTATATTTTTGCACTGTCAGAAAATAATTTAAAATATTTTCTGCCAGCATGGACACGGCACCTTCACTCTTATAAGCCCACAACTTACATCTTTTTAGACTAAAATACATGACCTACTACAGCAGGGGAAGTAATGTGAACTTCTGCAAACTGCTGCTCTGAGACCAGAAGAGGAGGGAGAAGTTTCTATTGCTGTTCATTTGATCTTAAGAGTTTGCTATGTCAGGAAAGAATAATGTATTTAGGGGACAGGACATTCAATCCACTGCTGGCCAGCATATGGATTGCATAAACTGTGATCTGCTATCTTGATAAAAAAAATTTGGGAATCACAGTTGGAGTTGTATATTTGACAAGTTGGTTGAGAAACAAACTGAATATATTGGAAGATTTACTCCATACTTATACTTTGATCTATTTCCCTAAGTGTGCAATGTGTTTTGGGAAATTGTTGGGGTATTCACATGTCAACATAGTCCTGTTGGTAACTTTTTTCAGTTTTGGCAAATCATATGTAAATTATACATAATAGTAGGGAAAAGGTAAAGTTCTGTAGAGGGTAAGGGCAGGCCACCCAAAATGTGCCCCTCTGGCATATTGATTATTTTAAACAGCAGTTTCTTAAGAAACAGACAATATGAGGATATTCAGACCATCCTCTATCCCCCTGAAAGCAGGAAACAAATCTCCCATAAGAAAAATGTGCTCTGTTTCACTAAGAATTGAAAAGAAATCCCAATCACCAGAGATATGGACTTTAAAGCAGAAAAAGCTGTAGAAAAGAACCTTGGTACTTTGCTTTCTTAAAAAAAAATCTACTACATCAGTCTAAATTCTGCTTAGAATTCCGTACAAATTAAAGATCCTAAACACTTTTTTTTTTTGTTCGGTTGTTTTTCAATCCTGTCAATTCCTCACAAATTTATTGTTCTTTTTCTAGAATGTATAAAAACTACCTACCTTGGTTCTTATTGAATTTCATTATTGAACCTCTAATAATGAAACTCTGGGGTTGTTTTCCTCCTGCTTCATGTAAGCTTAAGTATTAGTTGAACTTAAAGAACTTGAAGGGTCAAAGGAGAATTTTTCCTTCTCTATGGTTTCAGAACTTAAATAATTCTTTTTTTTTTAATGTTTTATTTATTTCTAGGAGAGAGAGAGACAGCGTGAGCAGGGGAGGGTCACAGAGAGAGGGAGTCACAGAATCCGAAACAGGCTCCAGGCTCTGAGCTGGCAGTCAGCACAGAGCCCGACGCGGGGCTCGAACCCACGAACCGCGAGATCATGACCTAAGCGAAAGTCGGACACTTAACCGACTAAGCCACCCAGGCGCCCCAGAACTTAAATAATTCTTATGAGTATCACCAGCTTACTTTCTAGATAAGATAACTGAGTTAGTAGAGGTGCTAGAATTCGACTCCATTTTTCTCATTTGAGGGTATATATTAGCAACCCAAGACAGCAGGTGAAAGTGAGAACTAAATAGCTTTTTGTGTCATTTTTTGTATGACACATAAACAATGTTATGACTTACACAATTGGCAGTTTAGTAGCTATCTCTGCAAGACTAAATATTTATGTTTTAAAAAACCAAGCAATCTAATAGTGGCTATTCATCATGGAAAGATTGATAATCAGTTTTTATATTATTTGGTTGCTCTGATTCAATTTCCTTATCTTTCAACGGTAGTAATGGTAGTATCTGCCTCTCAGGTTTATTTGAAGTAATACTTGAAAGAAGATGTGCCAAATTTACAACAATATATAGGCACATGGTAAGTTCTACACATAAGTGGCTGTCATTACAGTCTTCTTGTTTCATAAACAAAAAATTAAAGCTTAACAAGTTAAAACATAATTTTATTATTGAAACATGAGCCAAGTGAATTTTCTCCTTGAATAAGACAGCTAATGTTGTTTTAGTTGGGAAGCAAAGTGTCTTAATGTGCAATTAACTGTTTAGATGGGGGCTTATACGAAATAGCTTCGGCTGGATTCACTTGAAAGACTGAAGCAGAATACTGGAAGAGAGAAGTCACTTGCATGACTTCCACTCCTGTTCATCAATAAGCCTACGCTTCTAGGTCCTAACGTTTTATACAAGATTACTTTTAATTGTCTTTTTGTGAGTGTGTGGGAGAGGCATGGAGGGTGGATAAAACAAAAAAAAATAGGTGAAAATCCTCATTAAACTCATTGAATAATATATTACAGATATTTTCATGCAATATTGACATCCTGAAAGTAATACTTAAATAATTTCCCAGCATGGCATAATCTATGCCTGCACATATTTTGCATAAGTTATTGCCTTCTACCAAGGAATGAAAATGAGAATTGTTTAAAATGGAATATGGTTGATAGTGAATCAAATTTCCCTAGTATGTAAATTATTTCCTGGGAGTGAATAAGGCACATTGGGAGCAATTTAATAAATGATACCCTGGAGGTCTGAACGGATTAATGAACCTGATTATCCTTCTCCTGCAGAAGGAGAAAACTGTCACTCTGCAGTTAGCCTTAAATGAGCTCTCCATAGTGTCACTTCAAGGTATTTTGTGGGGGAGAAAGGGATAAATATAGGTGTCCCGTTTAACAATTCTTGGGGTAGAGCTACTTTACATGATTACTTTCTTTCTCAGTACTGTGTCATTAGCAAAGGAGCATATAGTCCTGTTGAGGCAAAGGAGTGAATGGGTTCTGTTAAAAAATCATGTTTACTCTGGTGCTGTGGAGCCTGACCTAAGGTGAATGCCCTAGTTTTTTCTCCCCTAAATACTGATGCTTAAGGACACACCTCATTTCCTCTGCAGTGCTTCATAGGCATTTTCCCATAAGGCACTTCTGTGGAATGAGCTTAGTGATCTTCACTCAACCACAAACAAAAGGCAAGGTGTATATAAGTTACAATAAGAAAACAAAACTTCTTGTCTTTTTATTTATTTAAAATCATTTATTAGGTTGATATCATTGTGTGACCAATTACCACCCATGTAGAGGCTTAAGACAATAAATATATATTACTCATTGTCTTAGTTCAGGCTACTATAACAAAAAATATTACAGACTGAGTGATGTAAGCAGTAGACATTTATTGTTATAGTTCTTGAGGCAGGGAAGTCAAAGGTCAAGGTGCTGACCAATTCAGTTCCTGGTGAGGGACCTCTTCCTTGTTTTCAGATGGAGGCCCCCTTGTTGAATCCTCACATGGTGGAGAGAGATTTTAAGTCTCTTCATCCCCTTATAAAGACACCACTCATGTAGGTTCATGCTAATGATATCATCTAAATATAAGTACCTCCGAAAGGCCCTACTTCCTAATACTATCCCATTAGGAGTTAGAGTTTCAACAAATGGATTTCAAGAAGACACAAACATACGCTCCATGATACTCAGTTTCTATGGGTCAAGAATTTGGGTGCAGGTTCTGTTAGGCCCTCTGCTGAACTCTCAAAGGCTAAAATCAAGGTATGAGCTAGAGCTACAATATCATCTAAGTCCCAGCTTGCTCTTCCAAGCACATTCAGGTTGTTGGCAAAATTTATTTCTTGTGGTTATAAGACTGAGTTTCCTATTTTCTTGTTGGCTGTAACACGAATTTCTCAGCTCCTGGAGGCCACTCTCAGGTCCTAGACACAGGGTCCTCTCTCAATATAGCATCTCACTCCATTAAAACTAGAAGGAGTCTCTAATTTTAAGATCTTACTCATTAAGTTCAGTGTACCTAGGATCAATGAATTAGTGACCTATTGTACTTGTAAAACCCATTTGCCACATAAGGTAATATAATTACAGGAGAATTATTTCATTATATTTGCAAGACCTGTGCACACTCAAGGGAGTAGAGTTAAACAGAAGCATGAGTAATTGAGGGTCAAATTTGAATGCCACTGATCACAGTACACACACACACACACACACACACACACACACACACAAACACACGTGTAATATGGAAGATACATATAAAAGTTAAGTTTTGGGCCTACCTACAGAATCTTCTAGGCTGCCTCTGAGTTCTTTCTCTTCCTAGGAGTTTCAACATTTGAAAAACTCAATATAAATATGTACATATCCAGAAAGAGAAAAAAAAAATACTTATGACCTGCATGCTACCCATCTAAAACTAAGAAGACAGGGTGCCTGGGTGGTTCAGTCATCTAAGCGTCCGACTTCAGCTCAGGTCATGATCTCACAGTTCGTGGGTTCAAGCCCCATGTTGGGCTCTGTGCTGACTGCCAACTCAGAGCCTGGGGCCTGTTTCGGATTCTCAATCTCTCTCTCTCTCTCTGACCCTCTCCTGGTCATGCTGTCTCTCTCTCTCAGAAATAAATAAAACATTAACAATTTTTTTTAAAAAAATAAATAAAATTAAGAAGACAAAGTAAATTTACACTTAAACAATAGAGTGTAAAATCTCTTCAGTGCTGGAATAAGAGATATAAAAATTATTTTGTAATAAGAAAAGGACATATTAATTTCAGGAAAATTTCAGAATAAAGAGGAAAAGTTGGAGACCAGCTGGTAGAAGACAAATTGAGTGTGAGAGCCAGGGTCTCGAAGTTATGTAAGATTTTCACAGATTTAGAGTAAAGATTTTAAGATTTCAAGTTATTTGCCCAATATATCATTGACTGTTTAAACAATAATATTGAGCAATGAAAGTGTATAAGGTGCTATGTTATGATATTCAGTTCTGAGTATATAACAGAAACATGTAGCTAAGCAGTTCACACACATTAACTCACTTAATACTTAAAACAGTCCTAAATGAAGTAGTTATGGGCCCAAAAAAGGAAATCTAGAGAGGCTTCCTCAATGAAATAACCCCTGAGATGCATTTTGAAGAATGTAGAGGAATTATTTAGCAGTCAAAGATGGGAATAGAGAAATTATCTATAAAAGTTACCCAAACACTGGAGATCAGGACACAGTTAATAACTGAAAGTTCTTTAATTTTACCAGAACATGACTATGGTGTTAACAGAGTCCTACAAGCCAATGTGATAATTTCTGTTATTAAGAAAAGTTACTTTCTGTAAGTAGACATATCCCCAAAAAAGTGCCAGATGCCCCCAAACAGGGTATGAGAGTCAGCAAGTGATGTGGAAGCTAAATTCAGACTTTGTTTACCCTGAGTCAGTCACAAGTTTATCCAAATCCCCCCCCCCCCAGAATTTCTGATATGGGGCACAGGGGAAGTAAAGGAATTCAGAGACAAAGTTCAAGAAAACCAAGTGGACTAACAGCTAATGATAGTCTGATAAGAAACTGTGAGGCAAGATGCCAACATAATTAATTAATTCTAAGAGGAGATAGTACAAAAATATGTAGTAAATATTTGGATCTGAGAGCAAAAAGACCTATGTCCTGTTTCTCAACTATGGTTTTAGGATAAATTAACCACCTTGTCAAAAACATTGAGGCAACTTAACACAGACGGGTAAATTGGAAAAAACAGTATGTTATATGAGGCAACTTTATAGGCCTGAATTCACTTTACAGAGCTCCTGTAAATTTTAAAGCCCCCAACTTAATTTTCTGAGTTAAAGGAAGATGGACATGATCTTGAGAACCATAAGGGAACACACATGTCCCTGGACCTTACAGCCAAGATAAGGTATATTGGAAAAAAAAAAAATCAAAGGGACTGTTAAGGCTGGTGATGTTGGTTTGGATATATGTCCAGGATTAAACCTGAGATATTGTCTCTTCCCCATGTCATGAAGCAAAATAAGCCTCGGGAACTTAGACTGAGCCCTGATGAAAAGACAGGTGGAGGAATTTCAAGGTGGGCTTACCAGAGAGTATTTAGTTTCATAAGAGAAACTAAAAATAAAATAAAATAAAATAGCAGAAAATAAATGCTAATGGGATAGAATTGCAAAAGATGGACTGATCTCCCATTTAAATTGAAAGCTTTGAATAATAACTGAGTTCACTATATAAAAAATACCCCATAATATAATCCTTACAGACCTAAGTTTTAGAACAGGCAAGAGAGAGTTCAAGTGATAAACAATGTTCTATTTTATTCGGAATCCAGTAATATCATTGAATGATTTGAAACAAAATGGTAATATGATCAGATTTATATTTCAAAAGTCCACTCTGGAGGCAGTATGAAAATGATGTACTGGAGGATATTTGTATTGGAGACAAAACCTCTATGAATGGGTTCATGCTGATGCTTTTATTCAAATTACTCAGAATAAGGATCAAAATAGGATAGTATTAATTTATTTTATCTTTTTAAAAATAAATAGTTATGGTGACTGAAAGAGAAGGAACAGATAAAGAAGAGATAAGGAGACAGTTTCTGTCCTATTAGTTAGTTTGAAAATAATGTTATTTGTCAAAATAGACTGTCTAGACAGGACTCAGCAGTTGAGATCAGAATACTGGATCTGAAGTATTTGTAAGCCATGAAAATCAGGAAGGTGAATGTGTCTGGAGCTCTGGAGAGAAATCTAGACTGGAGAGTGTAAGGTGCATTGTCAGCATAGAGGTGATGGTCAAAAGCCTGGGATGATATGATTTGCAAAGTGTTTACAGTAAAAGAGAAAAGTGGAAATGTTGCTTTTCTGGAGAACAAGGAAAGGCAGAATTTCAAGAAGAAGATAAAAGATCAACAGTGTAAATGTCAAAAGGAGTTCAAATATGATGAGGACTTAAGTGTATCTATTAGATTAAACAAAGCATAAGACAGTGTTGACCTTTGTGAAAAAACCAACAAAAATGGTAAGAGCAAAAGTTAAATTACAGGGAGTTGTGATATCGATGGGAGGTAAGACCTTCATCTTTCAAGTATGTCCATCATGAAGAGAAGGTAGATTGAGTAGTAGCTAGAAAGGTCAAGGTAGTCATAGTGTATTCTTAGCAGGGACAGTAACACTCAAAGGGGCAAATTAGTTTTGTGGAGGAGGACTATCAGTGAAAGAATGAAAACAATCTTACTTTTTTTGTATATAAAGCATGGAGATGCATATAGTAAAAAAAAAAAATGGCAAAAATCTGTGGTATTAAACTTCATGGATGGAATTGGGGAAGAAAAGTATTCAAGTTTCCTTAAGGGGCTAATAATAATAATAATAAATATTGAGAAACACTGTGTAAAGTAAAGGTGTTTGCATTAAAGAAAGCTTTGGACATCAGAAGATAAAGAAAAGTATTTAAATTGATAAAAATGGTAATAAAAACTAGAATTCAAAAAATCCAGATTATAAGAAAAAGATTAACCTTAGAAAGTATAAATTATGCCTCTTTCCCTGAGAAGAAGAAAGAGGTTATGGGGTGCTTGGGTGGCTCAGTCGGATAAGAGACTGAGTCTTGATTTTGGCTCAAGTTACGATCTCCCAGCTTGTGAGACAGAGCCTTGTGTCAGGCTCCACGCTGAAAGTGAGGAGCCTGATTGGGATTCTCTCTCTCTCCCCCTCCCCTGCTCACTTGAACCTGTGTATGTGCACACAGGTACTTTCTCTATTTCTCTCAAAATAACAAAAATACACATTTTTTTAAATAAGGAATAGGTTAAGAATGAGAGTTGAGACCCATATTTTGTAAACAAAAGGATCCCATTTGGTGCCTTTTATCTTCTTGGTCTGAGAAATAAAATTATTTACTGAGATCCATGGCTCAAGGGGTCAGACAGTAAGGAGAAATTAGAAGTTAACTGCATGCTAAACTATTATGGGAAAAATTGGGGGTGGGGGATAGGGATAATTCCGACACCGCCTCCGGGTGGACAAGCCCTGTATTTAGCTCTTTCTCCTTGAGTGTGGGCAGGACTGAAATATGATCAATTTTGCCCTCATGATTAGGTTACATTACATGACAGAGGAAGGGATTTGAATATATATATTTAAGGTCCCAAACACTTTTGAGGGATCAAAAGAGAGATGGTCCTGGATAGATCTCATCCAATTAACCCTTTCAAACCTCTAAAAGGTTTGGGCCCTTCCTGAAAGAAGAGTTCTGATACCTCTGTGAAGTTTTTCTTGTTGGCCTTGAAGAAGCAAAGAGCCATTTTATGACTATCAGTGAAAGGTGTTCACATGGCTATGACCAAAAAGTAGCCTTTCACAGCTAAGTGGTTTCTGGTAGACACTTAGCAAGAAAACAGGTAACAGTTTTGTAAGTATAAGGAGAGGAATTTTGACAACAACCCGAATGTGCTTAAAAGCAGATTCTTCCCTAACTGAGCCCCTAGAAGAGGATATAGTCATTGAGACTTGAATCTGTCTGTATAGTTTTAGGATGATTTTCCAGAATTAGTCATAGAGAGGTGAAGAAGAAGGAATTAGCCTGATTTGTAAATTTTCTAAGAAAGTGTGGTGTAAGGAAAGAAGAAGGAAGGACAAGATGACAGAAAAGTTAAGAATACTGGCAAGAGAGTGACTTAAGTAATGGAACATGAGCAGGCCATTACAACTTACTGGATGACCAATGCAAGAAACTTCCCTGGGCTTTAGCTTCCTGACCCACCAAATGACATAGTAATAGTAGCTGCCTCATAGGACAGTTGTGAATATTTGATATTTTTAAAGTACATACAATAGTGCCTGGCCTGTGGTAAGCTCTCAAGAACTGTTAAGTGGTAATAAAGGGAGAAATTACAAAATAATAGTATTATATACTGTGTAGGAAAGGAAGATGAGATCATTGTGGATAGATTAGAAGAAAATAGAAATCAAAGGACTGCATAAAAGCTTAAAGTCAAAGAGAAAATGCAGACAGAGCAATAAAATGAGAGAGCCTAAGGAGTATGGAGTTGAAATGTGAAATTAAATGTAAATTTGGGGTAAAAAAAGAGTACTCAGAAGTGAACTTACACACACACTGTAAGGACATATAGGACTCCTTTTGTTAAATAACTATATTAATCATACGTGTGGCATGGTTGGCTAAGTTGTAATGTATGTAACATAAAGAAATGTCTTGACCTATGGTATAAATGACAAAATAGAATATTTTTTAAGTTGAAACAATTATACTTGTCCTTAGTTAAAAGCTTTGTCTTAGGCACCCGCAATTTTTTAATGTCTTTTTTTAATATTTTATTCTATTTCTGAGAAAGAGAGAAAGAGACATGGTGTGAGCAAGGCAGAGGCAAGAGAGTGAGTCAGAACCTGAAGGAGGCTCCTCTGTGCTGTCATCACAGAACGCGACATGGGGCTTGAACCCACGAACCACAAGATCATGACCTGAGCCGATGTCAGACATTAAACAGATTGAGTCATCCAGGTGCCCCTAGGCAATCATAATTTTGGTGAAAGCATAAGATACTAACCGTATGAGTTTGTTAAAAGAGCTACACTGCTTTGCAATTCCTTCCATCAAAGGGGTAGAACCCATTACTCGACCTGTAAAGGTATTTTGGCCTTAGTATTTGCTCTAAGTAATTAAATGTGAATAAAGTGATGCTGTGTCAATCTGAGCCTGCTGCTCAGTGACTGGACAATTGACACTCTTATTAATCTTGGAATTCTCATCAAGGATAACTTGATGTGAAACATGAGGTCTAGAGCCCTCTACTGTCCTGTTCCACAATCCATCAACTGCTTTCATGTGAATGAAGCTATCTTGGATCAGCCAGCCATCAGCCAAACCACCAGCTAACCACATCTCATGAATGAGTCCAGTGTAGATCAGCTAAATTGGCTCAAACTAGACTAGGTGAATGGCCTAGTCAATACAAAATTGTCAGCTAAATTGATATATGTTATTTTAAGCCCCTAAGTTTCAAAATGGTTGGTACAGATATAGCAGTGCAATTAGAGAAAATAACCTAATATTTTGATTACATGCCCAATATGAATCATCTAAATGATAAATGTGTTAAAACAAATAGAGAAACCAAGTGAAGATAATGACAAATTTGCTTAGGTTGCATTAATTGAAATAGACTGTCTAAAACGATAATGATAATCATTACAGGCTACATCTCACAGTGATGTTACATATGGAAAATGGTATTCACTTCAAGTGCAGTACTTTTAAAGAAATATTAATTTATCCCTGCATACTCAAAGGAAAGTGACTAGGGCAGAGAAGGACAAATATCATATGTTTGCACGTATAGGAGGATTAGGAGGAACTTAACAGAGGACCAAGGGGGAGAAGAAGAGGGAAATGGTGGGGGAAAGGGAGAGAGGCAAACCATGAGAGACTCTTGAATGCTGAGAAACAAACTGAGGACTCATGGGTGTGGGGGGGAGGAGGGATGGGCATGGAGGAGGGCACTTGTGGGGATGAGCACTGGGGGTTATGTGGAAACTAATTTGACAATAAACTATTTGTAAAAAAATATATACACAGAAAATAACAATTGTTTCTGAGCAAATAAATAAATAAATAAATAATTTAAAAAAATAAAAATAAATAAAAATAAAAAAATTTTAAAAAAGAAACAAAGGAAAGTGACTAGGATTGTACCCATGAGCCACTATCATTCATTTCTTCTACAATCTGAAAACAAGAAATTTGAGGAAGAACCTAAGAACTTTCTTCAAATATCTGAGTTTTAACATGTCATGGAGGATTGAACTTACATTCTGCATGACTCTGAAGTTCAGAAAACATACATATATAGTGAAATACAGATCAAATGTGTATGTACATTTGCTTTTAGGAAACAAATACAAGTTTAATCCAAACAGAAATATTCTAGAAATTAATATTTGAAAGGAAATTAGTCATTTAATGGTAGCTATCCCCTTGCCAGGAATCCAGATATCAGGTAAGAATTGAATTCTAATGCTAAAGTGGAGATATTATTATGTTATATGTACTTCCTCACATAAGGGAGAAAATGGAAAGTCTTTAAGCATAATCACATTGTTAATCAAAACAAAACAAAACAAAACTGGGGAACCTGAATGGTTTAGTTGGTTAAGCATCTGACCCTAAATTTGGACTCAGCAGCTCAGGTCAGGTCTTGTAGTATGTGAGTTCGAGCGCTACATTGGGCAGCAGGCTGGCAATGCAGAGCCTGCTTGAGGTTCTCTCTGACCCTCCTAGCTGTTTTTCTCTCTCTCCCTCTCTCTCTGTCTTTCAAAGTAAATACATGAACTTTAAAACAACAATAACAACAAAATCCCACCATGTACTATGCTGGAAAACATGTGGCTTCAGGTTAAGAAGACGCAGAAGACTGAGAGGAAAGAGGAAGAACTGGGAAGCATCCAGACTCAAACTTCCTTGTTTTCTTTGTGTCCATGCCAAGTAGCAATTGAATTTGCCTGGTATGGTCCTCAGTTTAGCTACTTTTGAGTATATCATTAGTCACAGAGCTTGTACCACGATATTCAGGAAGAGGTAAACATCAAAAGAGAATCAAGGAAAGAAGATCATAACTAAATGCTTAGTTTGGTGGCCTATGTTATAAACATTAAAGAAACTGAGTGAAAATGAAACAATTATATAGAGGCTGCATCAAAGACAATTTTATTTTTATCTATTTATTTATCTATTTATTTATTTTTAAATATTTTTATTTGTTTTTGAGAGAGAGATAGAGAGAGACAGAATCCGAAGACTGGCTCCAGGCTCTGAGCTAGCTGTCAGCACAGAGCCCGATGGGGAGCTCAAACCCATGAACCACAAGATCATGACCTGAACTGAAGCTGGACACTCAACCGACTGAGCCACCCAGATGCCCCTTGAAGACAATTTTAAAATAAAATGAGTTGTAATGGAAAACAAAAGAAAATAGACAGACAGACAGACAGACAGACACACACACACACACACACACACACACACACACACACACACCAAGAAACAGACTTTTAATTATAGAAAAGAAATTGATGGTTACCAGATCGGAGATGGATAAGGGATGGATGAAATATGTGATGGGGATTAAGGAGGGCACTTGTCAGGATGAGCGCAGGGTGATGTACATAACAGACAAATTGCTATATTGTACACTTGAAACTATTAGAACACTGTATGTTACCCATACTGGAATTAAAATAAAAACTTAATTTAAAAAGTGAGCCTTGAGTTGAGCCTTAACAGATAAAGAGATAAAAGGAGGCATATTTAAATTCAATATCCTAGAGGTTAGATCTATTCACTAAGCATGTAATGACAATGGGTCATATTTATGGATTACTTATGAAGCACACAAAACTGTTAGTTTTATTAATTTATTTTTAACTTACAACAATCCTATTAAATGTGACCATATTTCTCAATATTAGAGAGAAACTCAGAGAACAGAAAGGTTCCTTGGTTGCCTAAGGTTGCACAGCTAGAAAAGAGTGGAATCAGCATCAACCCTATTCAATCAGACCCCAGATCCCATGCACCTCCGTGCAAAAGCTGTGTGCAAGTCATCGCACCAGGCTTAATGGAAAACACCGAGCTATGTCTTTCTAATTGAAACCCTAAATACCACCAAAAAGTGAGAAAGACTAATATGGAATAAGCTAAACACAACTGAAGCTAGAGTTTTATAAATTTTTAAGTTGATGTACAAACAAAATGCTCTAGGGCCACAGTAGTAGGTGAGATTAGTTTGGCTGATGAGATTGAAGACCACTCCAGGAAGGAGGTAATATTTAATTTTGATTTTGAAGAAGTGGTACTATTTTAAACTTTTTTATCACTCAGACACTTTAGGAGAGACAGATAATGTTTTGTTGCTATGGGTTGAAGCAAAAATCCAAGGGGAAAGAAGAGAGGATTTTTTTTCCCTCCTACTCACAATGCAAAACACGCTCTGCCACCGAAAAAGAAAAATCAGGTGCATGATCTTTTAGATTCTTGTGGATATCTTTTACTAGGAGAGCATTTTGTTTTCCACATGCTGCAATACATTAAAGTATACCTCACATGCAGCTTTCTTTTAGACGCAATGCTGCCAGAGGATTAATAAAATTAATGTTGTGAGGGTATAGTTATGTGCTTCATTGAGTTCCTATAAAATAATCTGTGAAAGAAATTAAAGTAACATTATTTTACACTAAGGGAACACTTTACAATGTTCCTAGGGGGGAAAACACCACTTTTTAATCAATCTGCTAAATTATTTTTTCTTTATCTCTTTTCTCTCAGTCCCCGACTTGGGTTCCTTATCTTGGAATCACGTTAAAAGGCAAGGCCAGAACTTTCAAACTGGAAACCTCATCCCCCACCTAGTGCGTTCCAGTTAAAGCTTCAGTGGGAAAATACATTGCTGGAAGCAGCCTGTCATATCTACCTGGTAGTTCAGTCTCCCATGGAAGTTTCGGGGTCTTCTGGGTCTTCTGCTTTATGTGCCATTGGCCTCACTCACATCCCCAAAGTACACACACTGTCCACAAAACTGACATCTCTGACAGAATGCCTCATGCTCAGTGATGTCTTCTTTCTAGAGATATCCCTTTAGACAAAGACCAAAATGTAGGTGGGGGTAGAAGAAATGATAGGAAAATACAAGCTTGGGAAGAGGATATAACTGAAGCTTGAAAAGTTGTGAATTGCGTGCTGCAGAAAATGAACTTCAGTGAAGAACTCGGGATCATTTAAACTTGGTGCCAGTACCACGATAATAATAATAATATCTGTGTTGTGTCACTGGCATGAAAGAAAAATCATCAAGAAAGTGAGAGAATAAAGAAAGGGGAATTAGTTTATAATATTGTGATGATTTAAATGTGAGGTGAAAATGGCTGAAAATGTAAAGTTGAAGTAGGAATTAATGAACGCTGTAGATAAGAGAGAAACTGCGGAGATAACGTAAATAGAAAATGATGCCATAACTGAGGGCTCGGGTGAAAGCAGAGATGACTTTAACATCTTCAGTCTGGTAGGCTAATGAATTTAATTCACTCAGGAAAACCTTAACAACTATCTAAAATGTACTTGTCTCAGAAAGAGGCGATTAGATCCAGATATAAAGCTCCAATCCTTACAATCAGATAGCTCTCAGTTTATCATGGAATATCAATAGCAGACAGTAAAAAAGACAATAAGTGTGAGTAATGGAGGTTCAAAAATGGTTTGTATGTTTAAAGATAGGAGCATACCATGCAAGTATGATGTTCAGGGAGAGCTTAAACAAATGATAGCAGTCCAGTGAGTGAGAAAGGATAAATGTGTCTGCCTTTTCTAGACATGGCTGGATGGCGGAAGGATATATTTGGAAGAGAACCAATGTCTTCAAATAGAATTGTGAGAAAAACTAAATTTTTCAAAAGCCATTTTTCATGCCTAGAAACTAGAATTCAGTGGGAGAAGGAGAAGAAAGTAAAATATTAGGTGGTCATGGAGCTTCTCATGAAAGATTTTCTGTGGATACTGCCTTGAATCAGTGGAAAACATTAAAGATTTTAATTAGGGAAGTTCAAGGATTGGATTTGTAATTCTAAAAGCTCCAGGGTGGTATCTTGGAGAATTGATTTTGTGGTGATCAGACTGGAGGCATGAGCCTAGTTAGGGAAATGAGGCTACAAGAGAGGGGAGGAATAGAAAGACTTTTACAAACACAGGGCAAGGGCAATGAGAATAAAGACTAAAAAACCAGACTCAATTGACTTATTAAAGGAATGAAATCAGTAGCATGGAATGATTAAACAAAAGATGAGATTCAACTCCTCCAGTAAGACCCTCCTTGCTAATGCTAACCAAATAGCCACCTATAGTAGAAACATCTGTTTGCCCCAAATCCTTTCCCCATGCAATAACACAGAACAATTTTGTTTGGAATAGTGAGGTAACTAGCAAAAAGCATCCTTTCCAGCATGATGTAGTCAAATATAGTCAAATGAACATATTTTTCTGAGCCTCCAGTGATATTTACTGAAAGCTATCAGTTATGGTGGTGTGTGCCTCTTTTCTCTCTTCCATGCTTTCTGTTTTCTGCTGCCTGAACTTCGACTCAATGACTCAAGTCCCTTCTGCCTTCGTGAACCAAGAAATGACCTGGAGTTGGGAGTTCACGTGCTCGGCTCAAGTTGCTATAACAAACCAAAATAGCCTGGATGACTTATAAACAACAGAAATTTATTTCTCAAGGTTCTAGAGGTTGAAAGTCTGTCAATAGCTTGCCAGCCTGACTGGGTTCTGGTGAAAACCTTCTTCTGGGTCTTAGGCTGCCATATAATCTCACATGTAGGAGAGCAGACATAGGAAGCAAGCTCTCTCATGAATCCCAAAGGGATACTAATTTGACCACCCTCATGGGCTTATCTAATTCTAATTACCTTCCCAACACCCCAACTCTTAGGATAATCACACTGAAAAGTAAGGTTTCAACACATGAATTTTGGGGAGACAAAGATTCAGTCCATAACAGAAGCTCTATATAAGGCTCTATATAAGGCTTTTCTTCACAGAAGAAAGTGAGTCAGAAATATCTTAAGACGGTATCCTACAAGCTCTAGACTGCCTACAGTTTCTCTACAATGAGAGCGAAATAAATCTGAATATTAAGTCACTATTATTTGAGGTTTTCTGTTTTATGCCGCTAAATCTAATCTCCTACTAGCTTAATATTCTTTGTTACTTTGTATTATCTAATACTATGTTCTTTATTTGTTTTTTTTCCTTTGTCTACCACCTTCCTATTAGATCATAAGCATTATGGGAGAACAGTCATTGTTTATCTTGTTTATCCTAAGCACCTAAAACAATACCTAGCATATATTGGGTGGCCAAAAATTATGCTTTGAATAACTAAGTGCATGGATAGATAGGGAGTATGGAATAGACACAAATATCACATACTGGTTTCTGGCTAGACAATATAACAGTTTTCAAAATGGAGAAAACCCACAGGTCTGAAGAAAGGGTGATTTCAACTTGTGTCATCATAAACCCTAGGTACCTATTTCACAGACAGTTTGAACCATCCAGTAGAACATCAAGTACATGGAATTCTAGCTCGAAATAGTGTTCCGAGCCTGAGAATATCCATTTTGTTAATCATGAGAATATAGGGGATATTGAAGTCCAGGGTGGTGATGAGGTTGTTATAAAGAAAAATATTGAGAGCAGATGCCAGAGAAACACAAATTCTATGTGCAACAAAAGAATAAGAGTCAGAAAAGCAGGAAAAGAAAGGGCAACAGATTCTGCAAGCAAAGGGAGTGTTTAAGGAAAGAGAGAGAGGTAAACAGAGTCAAATAATACAATAAGAAATTATTCTTTGGACTTCATGTCTAGAAGCTATCTATAAATATTGAGGCAGCGGTAGATTTTGTGAGATGAAAAGACAAAAGCACATGGAAAACAAAATTGAGATATTGGATGTAGACCAATAGTTCATTAAAATGTACTAAATAAACAATGTGAGAGTTACAACAAGATTGACAGGGAAACATAAATCAAGAAAGAGTCATTTGTTTATTTTCAAATGGGGAACATTTGGATATATTTTGATCTAATGGAGAGTAGGCATCAATAAAAAGCAAAAAAAAAAGTTGAAAGTACAGGAAGAAGAGGGAATTTTGGTGGAATAAAATGTCTGCATACCCCAAAAGCTAGATCTTTGAAGTGAGATATTTTGTAATTTTAAATATGCAAGTAGAAAAGAGAAATTTACATTTATAGATCTAAATTCTGACTCCAATCTTGGTCCCAGTTTGCACTGAGTTTTTGAAAATTGCAATGGAAATGTTCAGTCTGACTTTTTATCTGGAATGATTTCTTCTTCATGATCCCTGAACAATATGAGAGATTATTGGTTCCCTTCCTTGACATTGACTCAATATTTTCAGAACATCTCCTGTGAGGTAAAGCTGTTATTAGGATTAGATCTAAAATCTCTGCATGGGAGAATGATACCCAAAATTTTAAAGATGAATGAGTAAGTTGAAAGTATATATTTTAAGATATCTAAAGTGATGCTATTGATGGATGAAAAAAGAAAAGAAGAAAATGTGATAAAATACCTACTACTTATAAGATCTTTAACAATTTTATATATGCAGATATAGCAATTTTATGTACACAGAAAATGAAGTTGAGATATTTAGTAACTTACCTTGAGGACAGAACTAGTTTTTATATGACAAAATCAAGGTACAAGTCCAATCTCTCTGATTCTAAAGTCCATGCTCTTTCAAGGTTGTGTCACTGCCTCTTTATATCTATCTTCATTGAAAATTATTCATAGGGCGTCTGGGTGGCTCAGGCAGTTAAGCAGCTGACTCCTGATTTCAGCTCAGGTCATGATCTCATAGTTGTGATCAAAGCCCCACATCCAGCTGGTCTCTGAGGTGGGTGTGAAGCCTGCTTAAAATTCTCTCTCTCCCTCTTCCTCTGCTCCTCCCCAGCTTGTACTCTCTCTCTCAATACATACATATGTATGTATGTATGTATATATATATACATATAAGATATATATATATATATATATATATCTTCATCAAGATGTATAGTTCAATGTTGTGTGTTTATCATCATGTCACTTCCTGTTTAGAACAAAGGAATTATGTTATTAGGAATTTTTTGTGTTGTGGTGAAAGGAAATTGAGGAAACAATCGAACAATGTTAGACACTAAAAGAATAAGAATAATTTTCAAATATTTTGTCTTAATACTTTTTAAAAATTTTTATTTTTTTTAAACTTTTTTAATGTCTTATTTATTTCTGAGAGAGAGAGAGACAGTGTGAGCAGGGGAGGGTCAGGGAGAGAGAGGGAGCCACAGAATCTGAAACAGGCTCCAGGCTCTGAGCTGTCAGCACAGAGCCTGATGCAGGACTTGAACCCACGAACTGTGGATTATGACCTGAGCCCATATTGGACACAACTGAATGAGCCACCCGGGCACCCCTATTTTTTTCTTAATTCTTAAATTTAACACACTTACCCCACGAAATTAATACTGGCCAGCATCTACAATTGTATTCTCTTTCTTGACAAAGTTCTCATGTAAAAGCCACTGACAAAATGTTGACTCCCTAGTCTATGTAATCTAATCAATTGGTTTTTATCTGTATGCTTTATACTGTTAGGTTATGGGCCAGGGGAAATATTATCGTGTTAGATATTAATACTTTGAAGGCAATGAATTTGTGAATTAATGTGTCTCACTATATAACAAATCTTTGGGACTCTAAAAGTAGGGCTTAGTGATTGAAGTAAATGAATAAAAAAAGAAACTTCTAAGCAAATAAAAATATAGAAGAATAAATGTCCCTTAAGCTTAGATAAGCAAGTTTTATTTGATGTCAAGAACTCTCACACAGCATCCCTATGTCATGGCTCCACAGTTCAAAGCTTCAAATATCAGGTGTTATAATGTGATCAGAATGAACTAAACCATTTCTACTTCTTTATGAGAAGAACTTTGACAGTTGGTCTTAAGTTTAAGAAAATATTTTTTTAACTGAAAAAGGACACCAGTCTCAACACATTACACCAAGGTATATTGTTACTGAAACTAAATGGAACCCCAAAAGAAGGATTTTTCTTGAAGGAATATTTTAATTAAAAGGATAGATGCCATTTATCTGAATAACAAATGTCCAATAGTTCCTGCAAGATTTACTGTTATTTACAACTATTATCTTTGGAATATCCACATTTTAATTAAGATGTAGATAAACACTCTGGTATAATGTAGCAGAAGATATGAGCACTGTATTTGTTACATTTTTTGGGGGTGGGGGTTAAAATGTCCTATAGAAAGGCCAATCAGTATATCATCACACATCAGTTCAGTCTATAATAGAGATGGGGTTTTCACTGGCTTGATTTTAATATGACCCACATCTGTGATTTCATGTGAACTTAGATAGACTTTAGGGTATCAATTATGTGATTTTGAAATAAAATCGGAAACAAATCATTGAAATTTCATAAAGCTGACAGTCATAAGATGATAAGTAGAAAATTCCCATTCCATATTATTGTAGGGAAGCAATAGGAGTCCAGCTTTATAAAAAATAATGGAGATTAGAGCTTAAAATAAAATGAATAAATTGGTCTATAACATCTCAGATGTCTCTAGTCCCCTTGTCCTCACAGAATACTGAATTCCTCTCAATTCAATCTTTTAAAAAAACTTGCCTATCTGTGTTGCTGTATTGTCTTTTATTTCTTTGACTTATTTGAACTTTTTTTCTGCTACAGTAACTATATACAGTAACTGTGTATGGTAGTATATTTATTTAATTTTTAAATAAAAATATCATTTGGATATAAAAATTTTTATTTATTGCTATGAAAGATGATCTATGATTCAAATTCACAGAATAGATGCTTAATAAAAAACATCTTTCTACTTCCTTTACCTAGGCTTATTGATACAAAATCCATATTTTGAGGGCACCTGGGTGGCTCAGCCAGTTGTGTTTGACTTCAGCTCAGGTCATGATCTGATGGTTTGTGAGTTTTAGCCTCTTGTTGGGCTCTGTGTTGATGGCTCAGAGCCTAGAGCCTGCTTTGGATTCCGTTTCCCCCCTTTATCTGCCCCTCCCCTGCTTGCTCGCTCTCTATCAAAAATAAACATTAAAAATTTTAATAAAAAATTAAAAAATTTAAAAAAACAAAATCAATATTTTGAACCCATCAATGCGATAAATTAAATATTGGGTGTTTAAGTCATTGTTCTATTCAGCAAAAATATTGTCAACAGAGATATTCTCATGATGGCTGTAATGTGTTGCTGTTGGAAGCCTGGTTGTGACCCAAAGATATGAGTTTAAATACTTGTTTTTCTACTTGCTACTCTGAGATGTGTGGCTATATATCTAAACTCTATTTATCAAATTTGAAAAATGGGGTAACACTATCATAAAATTATTGTGACAATTAAATAATGAATATTAACAATACACTGCATCTGCATCATAGTAAGCACTAAGTTAGATAAGAACTATGCTAAGATGTGTTAGCAGAATGGCCTAGAACTTAGGTTTTAGAATTAGACAAGGAAACTTGAATCTCAGCCCTACTGCCTATAAGTATGAAATATGACACGTTACAAAAATTTTGAATCCTCAGTATCATCATGCTGTTATTTACACTATAAGGCTATTTTGAGAATTAAGTTAGATGAATCATGGAAAACATCTATTGGATGGTTAGAATAAATATCAAATATCCTAGACACACATGTAATATGCATACATGTGGAAGTCTATACTTAATGCAAAAGCTGGTTTAGGATCAATATGTATTATATTGCATGATCATATATAATATATATACACACATATATTTAATATACATACATATATGTGATGTATGTCCTTATATGTGATATATTATGATATATATAGATACATGAAAAATTTGGAAGCATTAACTGTAATGGCCAACAGTTTACTATACGTTCTAACTAATTAACTATGTATTCTTATTTCTAATTCAGGTGAATATTTTTTTCTTTTTATCTATATTTTCCAAGTTTTATTAACAAGTAAATTATTTACATAATCATTTACAAGAGAAATGCAGGTTTTATTTGTATGGAAGTTGAACTAATTAATGTAGGTATTTTACATAAAGCAAACAAATTAGAATAAACACATTTAAATATACAGACAGGCTTGGGGCACCTGTGTGGTGCAGTCAGTTAAGTGTCTGATTCTTGATTTCAGTTTAGTTCAAGATCTCATGGTTTGTGGGATCAAAACCCATATTGGGCTCCACACTGACAGCATGGAGCCTGCTTGGAATTCTCTGCCTCCTCTCTCTGCCCCTTCCCCACTCACGTGTGTGTGCGTGCACTCTCTCTTTTTCAAAATAAATAAATACAATTTTAAAAATAAAATAAATATATAGACAGATTCAATAATGGAAGAGAAATTTCAGGCAAGAAATAGAAAGCACAGCAGAGACTATAATTATTCAATAATATCTGTGTGCTTTCTTTTCTCTGAAGCCACAACCAAACTATGTTTTCCAGCGTTTCTTATTGATAGCTGAATTATTTATCTTATATCTGTCCCTTAGAATGTGAATGGAATTGTTGTAATGAGCACTTGGTATTATATATAACTGATAAGTCACTAAATTCTACTCCTGAAACCAATATTACACTATATGTTTACTAACTAGAATTTAAATAAAAACTTAACAAAAAAATGTGCATAGAAGTGACATATGCTATGTATAGCATGGAAAATAAAACTATACCATGAGATAAATTCATGTTTTATGTCCCCACTTTTCAACTGGCTTGAGAGGATTCCAAAGACCAAAATGGTCTTTCATACTGAAAGAAATCTGTATCTCTACGTGCAAGTGCTGAGTAAAAGCTTACACTCCTGTCCCACTGATATTATTGGACTTTACCATGGACCATACACACCATGTTTGTGGGTTGTAAGATTCAATAATGAGAAAATAAAAAATCTTTAAACTTATCTAGAAATGTGTTGCTTTCTTAATCAAGATCCTAGTACACTTTTTAAAAAGAATTTGGCAAAACTATGGAAAGAGTCCAAATGTCCGCCGACAGATCAATGGATAAAGAAGATATGGTATATGTATACAGTGGAGTATTACTTAGCAATCGAAAAGAATGAGATCTTGTCATTTGCAACAACGTGGATGGAATGAGAGGATATTATGCTAAGTGAAATTAGTCAGAGCAAGACAAATATCATATGACCTCACTCCTATGTGGAATTTAGGATACAAAATAGATGAACATAGGAGAAGGGAAGCAAAAATAATATAAAAACAGGGAAGGGGACAAAACATAAGAGACTTTTAAGTATAGAGAACAAATGGAGGGGTTGTGGATGGGGGGATGGGCCAAATGGGCAAGGAGCATTAAGGAAGACACTTGTTGGGATGAGCACTGGGTGTTAATGAAGGGGAGGATTCACTGGATTCTACTGCTGAAAATCATTACTGCACTGCATGTTAACTAATTTGGTTCTAAATGTAAAAAACATTAAATTAGGCATTAAAGTTAAAAAATATATAAAACTAGTAAGTGCTCATGGCAATAAACATTTGAAGAGTACTAAAAGATATAAAGAAGAAAGGAGACAGCAGAGAAAGCTCTCCTTCCATAGAGAACTGCCATTACCATTATGACAGACATCATCCTTACACACACACTCATGATGCTACATAAATAGGCTCAAGTTATAGATTACATTTTAAAGACCTCTTTCTACTATACGCATGCCTTTCTACTGTCTTTCCTCATGGTGACTCAAGCAGAAATGTGTTTTTGCATTGAAGAAAAGAGAATTTGACAAGCTGGTTATGAAATACATATAGAAAAGTAAAAAATCTAGAATGGCCAAGAAAAATAAAAAGAAGATTGTTGAAAGATTTATCCTATTTGGTTTTTAGACTTAAGATTAAGCTACAGTGCTCAAGAAAATATGATTTTGGCACAAGGTGGACATGTAGATCAATAGAACTAAATAGAGGCCTGAAATAGACCCAGACTTTTGTGGTCATCTGATTCTATAAAAATTTGCCAAGGTAATTCAATTGCTGAAAGGATAGCTTTACTGCAAAAGATTACTAGAACATTCAGCTATCCATATTTTTTTAAAGAAATATACCTATACCCTTACCTCATGCCACTAGGAAAACTAGTTTCAAATTATAGATCTGAATGGATCATAGACCTAAACGTCAGAGTTTAAACTATAAAATTTTGAGAAGAAAACCATGCACTTATATGTATAACACACATCCAAGGAATTCCATTCCTAAGTATTTACCTAAAAGAAATAAAAATATATAATAACACAAAGATGGTCTATAAATCTTCATAGTAGAATTATTTATTATCATGAAAAATTCCAATGAAACTAAATTTCAGCTCTAGGCTCTGAGATGTCAGCACAAAGCCTGACACAAAGCTCAAACTCACAACCTGTGAGATCATGACCTGAGTCAAAGTCAGATGCTAAACTGACTGAGCCACACAGGCACCCCTGTTTTACGTTCTTAACTTGAACTTCTTAGCTATAAAAAAGGATGAGCTATTGATAAATGCAAGAACATGGCTAATTCTCAAAAGCATTATTCTAGGTGAAATAAGACAAACTATACAATTTAATTTAAACACAGTTTTAGAAAATCTAACACTGTACTGACAGCCATCAAGGATTAGAACATACCATTTGTTGCCTATGGGTTGGTGCAGCCGCAGGATATTGATTGCAGAAGCATGAAGGAATTCATGGTTATACAACCGTGTACAACTGTTCTATATAATATAAACTGTACATTTCAAATGGACTAATTGTATTATGTATTCCCTATACCACAGTAAAACTGGGACATTTGTCAGTAAAACAAACAAACAAAAACCACTTTAAAAACAACGGCATGTTTAAAGAAATTATACAGAGACTGAATGAAGTGAAAGACCGATTCAAGGAAATCACTGAGACAGCAGCATAACAAAATCAGAAATGCAAATGCAAGAAGTCAAGAGATATGAAAGCTGTTAATACATTAAATTTGTTTCCAGAAAGAAAAAAAAGAAACACAAAATGGAGGATTGACAATATATAAAAGCCTAAAGACTGAAACATTTTCAGGAGTAAAGAAAGATGTGTCTTTCAATCAAAGACCATTAAGTTCCAAGCAGATAAATAAACACAAATCCATACCTCATAATATTAGAAATAAAAAATCCCTAAAAGCAAAACAGAAGAAAAACACCTATAAAACTTAAAAAGCACTGAAAGCAAACCTAAAAGAAAAAATAGTGTCCATAATATATGGAATAATGTCTTCAAAGAAGTAGGAAGAAATACTTTTTTATTAAAGTTTATTATTTCTTTTTGAGACAGACAGAATCCGAGTGGGGGAGGATTTTGAGAGAGAGGGAGACATAGAATCTGAAGTAGGCTCCAGGCTCTGAGCTAATAGCTCAGATGTGGGGCTTGAACTCATGGACCATGAGATCTTGATCTGAGCCGAAATTGAATGCTTAACTGACTGAGCCACCCAGGCACCCCAGAAGAAAGACTTTTTAACCTAGAATTCTGTATCCGACTAAATTAAAGAATGAGAGTGAAATAAATATATTTTATCCGAAAATGAAACTGTAATTCCTTGTGCATACTTTTGCTGAGAAAAAGTACTATATGGCACATTGTTAAAAGAAATAAATTCAAAACCAAATGCAGCGGTGAGGTTCAAGTAGCAAAAACTAACAAGGAAATAAATTCGTGAATGGATTTATAAGTATGCGTAAGACTATTATATTAAAAGTATTATTTTTAGAGGCTATAACACAATGTAGAATTGTTTTAAAATTTTCATAAAATTTGTCAAACTTTGAAATAATCATATAACTGATCACTGATCAAAAATCATTAGAAAATAATTCAATATTTGCTGCATATTCATTATGCATCAATAACCATAGATAATATTGAAAATGAATAATATAAACACAGGCGCCTGGGTGTCTCAGTAGGTTAAGCAGCCAACTTCAGTTCAGGTCATGATCTCATAGCTTGTCAGTTTGAGCCCCGCATTGGGCTCTGCTCTGACAGCTCAGAGCCTGGAGCCTGCTTTGGATTCTGTGTCTCCCTCTTTCTCTGCCCCTCTCCTGCCTATGCTCTGTCTCTCAAAAATAAATAAATGTTAAAAAAAATTTAAAAAAGAAAATGAATAATAAAATTATATAAGATTTATTGATTCAACAGTTGTGTATTAAATATCTCTTATATTCAAAATTTGGTCCTAGGTCTGCTGAGTTAATAATTTTATGTCCAATAATAACTAAGTAATTTGCATTTTTAAAGCTTTTATTTAAATTCTAGTTAGTTAATATACAGTGTGATACTAGTTTCAGGGGTACAATACGGTAATCCAACTCTTTCCCATAATCCAACTCTTTCCCACAATACCCTCAGCTCATCACAAGTATGCTCCTTAATCCCCATCACCTATTTTCCAGCACTCAGGGTGCTCTCCAATGAAACTTACCTTCTGTGATTCATGCCTGTGTGTATCCCTTCCCATATTATTTCAGGGATGGCCTTTGACTAATAGATTATGGCGACTCTCTGTTTCTTGTCTTTCTGAGTCTGTCTCCGTCATCATTCACTTAGAAGAAAGCCATCTCCCATGCTCTGAGGACCTTCAAGCAACTCTATGGAGGGGCTCAAGTGGTAAAGAAACTTCATGTGAAGGAGCTGTCTTAGAAACAAATCTTTAGCTTTCATCCCTGCATCCCTAGACAATATCTTGCAATACTTTCATTTCAGTCTCATGAGATACCATGCTCAGGACCACTTAGTTAAGTCAATTGTAACCCAAAGAAACTGTTAGCTAATAAATATTTGTTGTTTTATGCTGCTACATATTGGAGTAATTTGTACATTTCTGATCTTGATTTTCTGATCTCTTCCTTTGGCACCAAAACCAAATAGAGGTACTTTTAGCAGCGGTCTCTAACATCATTATCATGTGAAACTCTACTATCATAATACCCACAGTGACAGCTGATTATAGCATATCACATTATTTTAAGATTCACTTGCGCATTTCAGTATTTCACAGAAAGTTCCAGTAAAATTAAATTTCCTTCAATGGTGTTCATATTGTCAGTTACATTTTTTAAAAGTTAATATTTGTTATTAATTGTTTAATGTGAGTTAATACATAGGCCTTGAATAAGAGTTCAATGCTAACTTACTCAACTGGTAATAGGAGAGTCAAGGTAATGTTAAGTATACTGTCATCAATGCTACTAACAAATATTGCCAAAGAACTGCAGTGTTCTCATTGTTTTTTTCTCTGGGTGAAGAACATATAAATCTAAGTAACACAGAAGCTTTATTATTATTATTTTAATAATATCCAAATTATTCCATAGCTTATTATTGAGGCAACTCATTTGACAGAGTAAAATTATAAAATTATAGATAAAAAATAAATATAAATATAACATTTATTGGGCCCAAACCAAATATAAGTATGAAGGTCAATTGATACATATGAGTTTTGAAAATTTTAGCAATCAATCAATAAAAATATGATTAGTTACATGTCTTATCTCTGTTTTAAAACAATCCTACAACTATCTAAAATTAATTATCAGGTAGGGTTTCACATCCTTAGAACATTACTACACAATGTTCTTAAGAGCAAGTGTAAAGAAAACAAAGCACCTGTTTCAACAAAGCTGTATCTTAACAGTTTCCATTAGTTAGGAAATACAAAAAATGGAAGTCATTCTTCAAGGTCAAGTTCACAGACATACTCCTCAAATACCTGGATTCCAACCACCAAGTAGATCCACTGATGCAATTCCAGCTTTCCTGGAATTAAAGCTAAACT
This sequence comes from Proteles cristata cristata, assembly GCA_017311185.1. Lineage (NCBI taxonomy): Eukaryota > Metazoa > Chordata > Mammalia > Carnivora > Hyaenidae > Proteles > Proteles cristata. Next base: position 2,519,949 of record JAESUZ010002627.1, read on the forward strand.
GCATAGTCTTCAAGAGAACCTTAATTAGGAGAACTCCATTAACACAGGCTGTATATAGCAGTTGAAAACAGAAGCTAAAATTCATAACACTTTTATTTTTTAAAGTATATAAATGCTATCAGTAGTCTCCCACACCATAGACTGCTTAATGAGGTAAGAGACCTTTTAAGATCATCAATCCTACTGGATTATGAAATTAGCATTTTATTTTAGGCGCTTAGACTATCCTTACAGGCTAAAATTATGTTGATGACAACATTGTTCGGGTACCACTGAAGATGATCTGTATGTGTTGGGGGGTTTAAGAGCATATGGGTAGAGTATGTACATTACATCTGTATCACTATCTAGCAGAGAATGTCAGTAGATTATAACTATATGTGAGAGTAATTTTTAAGCATCAGTTTGTTAATTAGAGCAACAGAGAAAACTACTCTAACACAAAAATTAGTCAAAGAACTGAAATTCATTTCCTGTGGGAGGGAGGAATTAAGATAGGGATGGTAGATCAGAAGAATGTTTTGTTTGTTGTATTTTACTTTGCTTTGTATTTTGCTTAAGACATATAGTACTTCCACAATATGTCCACATTGAGACATATAACTCAAATACAAATAAATATTACCATAGACTTTGCCTCATGTAGTCCCTGTTGAATAATAGGCAGTCAATAAATGTTGCTTCTTTCTTGGGAGGGCCCCAATTTAAATGACTAAAGAGACTAAAAGAAAGATCAAGTTGTGATCTAAAATGATGAGGTAGAGTTTTGAGTGATGCTCAGGGAAAGAAATTTTAGAGTTGGGTAAGACTTTTCAGGTAGAGTTGCTGGTGAGTGTTTTAAACAAGTATTTTGAAACTGTTCTGTAGTGAAGCAAGAGATTATAGGAGTGTAAACAGGGAGGATGGATGCTAGAGGTCTCAGAAGAAGAAATCAATATGAGATCTCTGGTCAATTGCAAGCAGATCTGTATGATTTCAATGTGGGGAATGTTTTCAATAGTATAAAATTAAATCTTTAAACATGGTAGAAATAGGGGCACCTAGGTGGCTCGGTCAGTTAAGTCCAACTTCAGCTCAGGTCATGATCTCACGGTTTGTGGGTTCGAGCCCTGTCTCGTGCTCTGTGCTGACATCTCAGAGTCTGGAGCCTGCTTTGTATTCTCTGCCTCCTTTGCTCTCCCTGTACCTCCTCTCTCTCTCTCTCTCTCTCAATCTCTCAAAAATAAATAAGCATTTAAAAAAACATGGTAGAAATAATATATGGAAGACATGGTTACTTTGTATTTGCTAGAGAATTTTAAATGCTGTATGTTTTTGAGGAAGAAGTGAAAATAATAAAATTAGTATTTGAAGACTATGATTACAACATGAATATGCAAGACAGTTCAAAGATGAAGAGAGGCAAAATAACTTTTTTATGTTCTAGATTTTCTCTCAAGCAGTAACTATAAATCTTAGTGTTTTTTTTAAGAAAACAAAATTTCATCTCTATATAAGAGAAAATTGTCTGCTACACTTTAAAATGAAATGCTGTGCCCACACTTATCTAACTACTTATTTTCTCACACTGATTTGAATTTGTTGGGGAGGTTAAGGGTGTTGATGATTCACTAATTTCAGAGGAATGAAGGTTTAGTTTTCATTGGATCTGCCCCTTATATCAAGAATGCTAATTAGGTAACATTCAAGAAATTTAGTTTGATTCGTGTCTGAAATGCTCAGACAAATTCTTCCAAAAGCAATGTTATATAATGTATATGTGTATTTATCTATCTTTCCTGATTCTACAGAGGATGAATCAGTTTATAAGCATGCATACAGTAAAATGATAAGACGTAACTAGATTAAGATTGCAACCTAATACACAGGAAAGGGCCAAAGAAAAACTTAAAAGGTAGGAGGATATGCAGATCATATCCCACCAAGTTATTAAAGTAGAGCTTCATACATGGTTTTAGTTTCCAGAAACTCAAAGTTAAATAGAAATTGTAGTCAGTGATGATCCTCAATATTTTAAGTTAGAAAATTTCAACTTTTTTATAGGAAAACACTTTTTGTTTGTTTTATTTTACTTTGCTCTTTATTTTGCACAAGACATATAGTCTGGAGCTCAAGTCTAAAAAAAACCCCTTTATTTTAGGGGTATTTATGTAGAAAACTATATATAGAGAAAATAATAAGAATGAAATTAACTAAAATTAGTTGGTAATAATGACTGTGTAGAAGTCATCATGTTAACCACATTGCATTTAATTATTAATTTAGTTATATAGTTGCAATTTAATGAAAGAGAAATAAAATAACTTTTTGTTTGTCCTATACCACACAGCCGAAAGTAGTAGAGAAGTGATTTAATTTTTCTTACAGTAAACAACACTCAGTTTCATCCCTATAAACAATAAAATATTGCATTCCATATAATTTCTACCATTTTCCAACGGTATCTGAATATAAAATGCAAAAGAAAACTCAGAATGTGTGATCCACAAATGGCTGAAATAAAGCTGCTTTGCAGTAGTTTTAAAACTAAAAAAAGTATTTCATTAATTAAACAATTTATAGCTTCAATAAACACAAAATTTACTAATATATTTCTAATAACATAAATAGCATCCTGTGAATGTCCCTGTCTGAGAATCCTGTTGTAATTTTTGCATTATTAGTTTCCTGTTCTTCAGAAATTCTTAAAAGTTTGAGATTCTCTTATTCTTCTCCAGCATATCACACAATGCCTGATTCTTATACACTCAAAAATTAGTAAGTATATGGATCAGTCAGTCATGTAAAAATACTTTTAAAGACTTAGTATACTAAAATCATATGCATCTGAAGGAATAATCTCAATTATAACTTCAAAACCAACTTTTGAATCTTTAAAATGAAAAATAATAACAAAAAGGGGATACAATTAAATGTATATAAACATACACATTCAAACCATAAAGGTCATGAACATGAAAAGAAGAGAAAGAAGCATAGATTTTGTGATAAAATGATGGTATTCTCAAAACAGAAACATAATGTTGACTTTGAAATCAACAGAAACGTGATGACAACAAAAATGTTGACTTTGAATGAGCAAACGATTATTTGGATGACAAATTAACAAACTTAGTGAAGAAAAAGCTTTGAGAACTATGATTTAATTAGGCAACCAAAATGTCTAGATTCCTGAAAATTAAGTGATGTGAATTTATTTGTAAAGCATGACATAGCTTTCTTAATATTTCCATTTATTTTTCTAGATTTTTTTCTTGAATGTCCCCCTACAAGTTGCTTCTTCTAATTATGTGTTCATTCTGGCATATTCTAGTATACTCCTTGGTAGTATAGAGTATTGGCTAAAAGTGTGAACTTTGGAGCCAAACACTTGGGATTAAATCCTGGATCTTCTATTTACTAGTTATTGGTGAGGTAATTGACTTCTCTGTATATATTTTTTTATCTGAGATAAAATGTTCAATATCATAGTGTTTTTATAAAGGTTAAAATATATATATATATGTATATATATATATGAACTCTGTGCAATTGTACTCGAAACATACTAGGTCTTAAATTGGTGGATTTTGTTTGCCTCACAAACTTTTTCAAAAATATTATGTCTTAATTAACAGATAAAAAAACATGGGCTTATATATAAGAATCTTGATTTCAGTGTCCTTTGAAACATGATAAAAATGGGCAATGATGATTATAAAGTCAGCACCCTTACATAAGTGATGAAAAATAAATATTTTCTTAGAAGCTTCATCTTCTTTAGCTCTTTCAAGAAATAAAGGAAATCCATGATTAATAAGAACATAGATTATTTTATTTCTTCCTCTTTCTTGGTAAATTCCAGAATAAGAATGTAACCACTTTATTTATTAATTGTTCTTCCCTTGAATGCTAATTATAGTAAATGCTCAATAAACTTTTGTCAAAAGATTTTATTCTCTTCAATCTCCTTATTAGTAAATTAATGATGTTGGTCTAGCTTAGTACAATACCAAATTAATTAATCAATATAGTCCATTTCTTGAAAACAAGTCCCACAACCCACAAGTTGCTTGAAGTCAAAGTGCTTGTTTATTTTTTTCATTTTGTTTACTATTATATACCCAGTGCCTAGAAGGGTTCTTGCTTCATTCTATGCTCCCAATAAACATTTGTTTAATGAATGAAAAAAAAAGTTTGTAAAAAATCACGTGTCCATAAATAGATAAAATAACCACTTAATATCTGAATTTTCAATTTGTTGGGGGAGAGAGAAGAAGCCATGTTTTTTTTTTAATTTAAAAATATTTAATGTTTTATTTACTTCAGAGAGAGAGAGAGACAGAATGAGCAGTGGAGGGTCAGAGAGAGAGGGAGACACAGAATCCGAAACAGGCTCCAGGCTCTGAGCTAGCTCTCAGCACAGAGCCCGACACAGGACTCGAACCCACCAACCGTGAGATCATGGCCTAAGCCGAAGTGGGACGCTTAACTGACTGAGCCACCCAGGCACCCTGAGAAGAAGAATTTTAATTTAATGAATTCCATTTAAATTCCATACCATGGAAGAGATTAACAATCTATATTTTATTTTATTTAATCTTCATAGCAATCTTTGAAACAAATTTAGGAAACTGAGGTTCAGAGAATTTAATACCTATCGGACCTTATGATTATCAAGTTGTGTTTGAAGCCCATATTTTTCCCACACTCTGCAAGTGATTGTAATAATATTGAGATAATAGTAATATAATGTAGAAAATAAACATTCTTTGAGAGATAGTTTACCAATGATTTTCACTATTCTTCCTCACTCGCATAAAAGTTACATGTCAAGAGTTGCATACATGTACCTTGAGAAGTGTGTCTTCTCACTACTAAACAACACCCCCTCACATTCCAACCTGTGGTCAGGTCAAAACAAAATTGAAGTCTTCATGAAAACAGAAGTAGATTACTGTGCTATAAGATGGAACATTATGTGAGACAAAAAAGTAATTACAGGAATTATAAATAGAGAAAAACAAAGAGGTTTATTTCCTTTGATTATCTTATTAGGTATCATTTTTTTTTCTTTACTCAATATAACTAATTTAGTGAATAAGAATGTCTTCTGCTTTCATTGCAGGCTCCTGAACTTTAGAAGGTAATCTAAACCAGTGTACAGGCCACAGAAAATACACATAGAGCAATGTTTTAGAGTTCCTTTCCTTTAAGCATTAAGGGAAAACTTTTGTTATAGTGTAGGGTTTTTTTTCTTTTTATCTTTGTACATTCACCATAATAAAATCTAGAGTGCCAAAATTATGGTGTGCGTCTTCAGAAAAAAGGCAAAAATTAAGTAATTCAATCTTTTGAAAGTCCAAGCTCTAGTCAATAGATTCCCTCTAAATCTCTTTTATCTGTAATCCAAGGAAATTGAAGAAACAGTATATCAGATAAGAGTTTAAACCCAGAATGCAAAACAAAAAGCCATAAAGGGTATAACCTGGCACCAAATGGACTTTGTGGTAGGAACCCTGGAATTGTGGTTAGGACATTGAAATAAGAAGATTCAATTATCTAGGGATTCTAGACCTTTCTTCGTGCATGATGAAATATAGGTGCGTGCTAAGACAAACAGATGAAGTAATAAGTAAAATAGGGTGTCTACTGAGAACCAAATTTGGTTGGGGAAGCATCCATTTGGAGTTCTAATTTGGTTATTATTTGATAGAATCAACACTTTGGCAAGTGTCTAGGGATTACGTCTCTAAGGTCTTACCATCAAAGACTTTAACATTTTTGAGAAATTTTTCTTCTTCATGGTCAAAAGAGTGTCCTTTTTCTTATAACTATGATGTTATCTTTGCTGAACTACTTGCAAATTAAAGAATCTTAGATTAGATGAACCAAAACATGTTAAGTTAAAAAAAAAAAAAAAGTTCCAGGGGAGCTTGGGTGGTTCAATCAGTTAAGTGGCCACCTTTGGCTCAGGTCATGATTTCATGGTTCGTGCGTTCAAACTCCATGTCAGGCCTCTGTGCTGACAGCTCGGATCCTGGAGCCTGTTTGGGTCTCTGTCCCCCTCTCGCTCTGCACCTCTCCTACTTGTGCTCTCTGTTTCTCTCTCTCTCTCTCTCCCAAAAATAGACATTAAAAAAGAGTTCCACATTTGATAGGATTTAGATGTTTTAGAAGTTCTAAAATCAATTACAACTTCCTAAAATTCATAAGCACCAGAGTCTCTGTGGATACTTGATGACAAAATTGATTTAATTTTAGGGAGATAGAAATATTCTTACCTTGTTGAAATACAGTGATTTAATTACTGAGTATAGTTTACAGTAGAGAACCGGTAGTGTGTCAAGACAATTTTATCAAAATAAAATTACAAGGCTAGAAACCCTTATTATATGTCAAATGGACTACTGATATTTTCTATCCCCTGTTAATTATCCAGAATTCTTAATATAGCTGGTGCCTTATTTACAAATATTTGATCTAAAAACAAATGCTTCATCTGATTATCTACTGCCATTTCCAGTGTCAATTGCTGCCTCAAATGCCACTTTCCATCAAAATCCGTTTTTGAGAACATCTGACCAGAAATTATTGCTATTGGTAGCTTCTTCTTATCTACCAAAGTAATTAGCCTACTTTTGGTACAGACATACAGATTTAAATATCTATTTATTTATTTGTTCTCCCGAGACTTAGAAAATGTAAGAAAGCCCAGAAATCAGATTCAAAAAGACTTATGGTTTATGACACATGAAAACTACATGGAGATAAAATAATTTGTTAGAAACCAGAATTTAAACAACCTTTCTGATGTAAATTTTATATTAAATGTTTTGAAGTCTAGATAACGTACTCAAGTACCAAAGTTTGAAACATTCCATAAATTACTGGGGGAATGTCTTCTTTAACCTTCTGTAGAAATTTTGTGAGAGCAAGCATTATGATAAAATATACTTTACACTAGTGCTATGAGTAAATTTGACTTCTATCCATGTATGGATTTTCTAAGCACATTGCTCCACATACTTGTAAGAATTACAGTAAATTAAAGCAGGGTATTAAATTAGAGGAGCTTTATAGATAAGTTATCCTTTATAAAAGCATGATATTTTATAAAGATTTGTTTTTTTTACATTGAGGCATACTTAATGCACATCTAAATAGGGATCCATCAGTCAACTGTTGATTCTGGTCAATGTAGCAACTTGGGCAGAGATACTAAGAATATAACACAGATAGGTGTTGTGATAAAAAGATTCTAAGGTTAAACAAGACAGAGAGTATGAATCCAAACTAAAAGCAATGATATTTTTTTGGATGGTGAAAGTTTAAAAATATAAAAAAATTAAAAAGATGTTTCAGAAGAAGAAAATAATTACATTTTATCCTTCTACTTCACAAAGTTTATATAAATGTTGTATAGAGTCATTTACTAAGTTTACCAGACAACCAAGAACATACTCGAGATATCTGAATAATCCACAAGTCACATAGCAGAGATATGTCCAAAACAGTAGGTTAGATATTGAGAAGCACTGTAGCAGGCGACATAGGGCAGAGGCTTTAATATAAGCCACAGCCGCATGCTACCTCACATAGTAAAGCAGTCTTGAGAAAGAACAAAGCTTGAAGCATCATACTTCCTGAAATCAAACTATATTGCAAAGCTATAGTTCAAAATGGTATGGTACTGGTCTAAAAACATACAAAGAAACCAACTGAACAGAATAGAATGTCCAGAAATAGACTCATGCATTTATAGTCAACTAATCTGTAATAAGAATGCCAAGAACACACAATGGGGAAAAGATATATCCTCCATAAATGGTGTTGGAAAACTGAATGGCTACATGCAAAAGAGTAAAATGGGACCCCTAACCTCCACGACTTGCAAACATTAACACAGATTGAAATAAATACTTAGATGTAAGACCTAAATCTATAAAATCACTAGAAGAAAGCTTAGAGTTAAAGCTCTTTGAAACTGATCATAGCAATGATTTTTTGGATGTAACACCAAAAGCAAAAATATGCAAGTGAAACTATATCAAACTCATTAAACTAAAAAACTTCTGCACAGCAAAGGAAACAATCAATGAAATGAAAAGACAACTTCAAGAATGGGAGAAGTTGTTTGCAAAGCAGATATCTGATAAAAGGTTAAAATCTAACATACACAAGAAACTCATACAACAGAGTAGCAAAGAAACAAATAAACTGATCAAGAAATGAGTAACAGACAAGAACACACATGTTTCCAAATAGGACATACAAATAGCCACATGAAAAGATAGAGAGATAATCATCTATAAAAAGATTAGTCTATAAAAAGATATAGACTAATCATCAAGGAAATGCAAATCAAAACCACAATATCATTTCAAATTTGTTAGGAAAAAACTAATTACCCATTAATGGATGAATATAAAGAAAATGTGGTATCTATATATATATATATATATGAAGAGAGATCACTCTGCAATATATTGAGCACACTGCAATATTATTCAGCCATAAAAAAGAAGCTAATCCTGCCATTTGTGACAATATGGATGAACCTGGAAGGTATTGTGCTAAGGCACTGAAAAACCCCTTCAGAAGGACTGATAGTGCATGGCATCACTTATATGTGGAACCTAAAATATAAAAAATATGTAAATAAAATAAAATAAATAAATAATAAAATAAAATAAAACAAAGCAAAGCAAAACAAAACAAAATAAAATAATAAAATAAAATAAAAGTCAAACTCAGAAACAAAGCAGTCTCCAGAGACTAAGAAGTGGGGGAAATGAATAGATATTGGTCAGAGGTACAAATTTTCAGCTATAAGATGCCCAAGTTCTTAAAATCTAAGCTGTCTTGGTATCTATAGCTAATGATACTTTCCTGAGAGTCTATCTTAAGCAATGTCATCACACATGCACAGTACCTATGGGAGGTGATAGCTATGTTAATTAACTTGATGCAGTAAATATTTCACAATGTAAACATTTATCAAATCATCACATGGTACACTTTGAATATATAAAACTTTATGGCAGTTATACCTCAATGAAGCTGGAAAAAAATAAAGTTGAACACAATAATTACTAGATATGTCAGATCTCTATTTTCAGAAGAACTGAAAGGAAAATTTGCAAAATTCATAAAGTAACTCATTGGGATATTGGTATCAACTTTGCCTTACTTTTTTATTATGTTTTTTTCATATGAGATGTATCATACATGCAAGAAAATGTGTGTATGTGTGTTTGTGTTCACATGCATGTGTAGCATTTGAAAATAACCATACGGGCACCTGTGTGATTCAGTCAGTTAAGCTTCTGACTCCTGATTTCTGCTCAGGTCGGGATCTCACGGTCTCGAGAGTTCAAACCCCACATGGGCTCTACACTGACAGTGTGGAGGGGAAGCCTGCTTGAGATTCTGCTTCTTTCTTTGCCCTTCTCCTGCTTGCACACTGTCTCTCTCTCAAAAAAAAATAAACTTTAAAAAATAAATAAAAAATAATTATAAAGGAGGCACTCATGTGATTGTCACTCAGATCAAGACCATCTCTACAATCTCAGAAGCCTCATGTTTTCTTTTCTGGAAATAATCTTCATCCACTCCCCTAGAGAGCCTCTCAATTCCTAGCTTTTGTAATCAACCTTTTCTAGCTCTTCCACAGAGATTTACCCCCTATAAATTCACACCTATTCATTACATTTCAATTTTGTCATTTTGTATTTATATAATTGGAGCCACACTGTGTGTTTTGTGCCTTATTTTTTCAGCACATATTAGGTTTATAAGATGTGTCTCTTTTTTTTTTTTTTTTTTTTTGTCAAACTTGTCTTTCTATATTCAGTTCTGGCTATGAACTAACTTTTCTGCCTATAGATAATTCCAAGAACCTATCTTTTTCTTTCTTTCTCCCTCTCTCTTTCTCTTTCTCCTTTCTTTCTTTCTTTCTTTCTTTCTTTCTTTCTTTCTGTCTGTTTTTCTTTCTTTCTTTCTTTCTTTCTTTCTTTCTTTCTTTCTTTCTTTCTTTCTTTCTTTCTCTCTCTCTCTCTCTCTCTCTTTCTTTTCTTTCTGCTTTCTCTCTTTGTTTCTTGCTTGTTAACATTTAACATGAGATATATCTTCTTAAATTAAGTAGACAATACAGTTGGGTTAACTATAGGCACTATCTTGTACAGTAGATCTCTAGAAATTGTTCATCTTTCATCACTGAAACTTTATACCCATTGAAGAGCAGTTTTCCATCCCCCTGCCTCCACATTCTACACTACTTCTATCAGTTTGGCTATTTAAGACACTTCATATAAATGGAATCATATAGTATTTGTACTTCTTTGACTGTCTTATTTCACTTAACATATGTCCTCAAGGTTCATACATGTTGTTACATATTGAAAAAATTCCTTTTTTAAAGACTTACTAATATTCCATTGCATGTATATACCACATTTTATTTATCCATTTATTTGACTCTGTCAGCATTTTTTCTTTGACTTATTATTATTTGAATTCGAATTGCTTTCCATCTGTCTGATAACTTATCTCTATGTTTTCTATTTTCCTCTCTTACTTTTTGGCTGCTTTAACATTTCTTAGAACATAGTTTCATAAATCTCTTCAATAAAGCCACATATAAATTTCTTAAGCAATTTTGATCCCCATCTAATCCTTACAAATACAATTTATCACCTTCTTTCATCACTTTTTTTCCTTCCTTTTTTTTTCCTTTTCTTCTTGCATGTAGAATAATCTGAGACTTGATGTATAGACCTTTTATAAGGTACTTAGTAAAGTATCTCTTATAAGATGATTAGTAAGGAATCTATTATAATATTTAATACATCTTTTTTTTTTTACTAAACCCATGGCGTTTTATTTATTTTTTTACTTTCCCAAGTTTTTATTTAAATTCCAGTTAGTTAACATACAGTGTAATATTAGTTTCAGGTGTACATTATCGTAAGTCAACACATCCATACACACCTGGTGGCCATTACAACAGGTGCACGTCTAAATCCCCATCCCCTACTTACCCCTGCCCACCTCCCTGCTGATAACCCTCAATTTGTTCTTTATAGTTGAGTCTGTTTCTTGGTTTTTCTCCCCCTGCCATCATTTGTTTTGTAATATATATATTTTCTGGGTTTGTGTTCTTAGCTCCTAGAAAAAGAGAATAAGGGAATCAATACACAGCATAAAACTAAAGTATCCAAGTTTTGTACCTTAAGTATTTTGTATCCTGAAGACAATTACCATTAATGAATTAAGTTTATTTTTAAACCTATATGAGAAGGTAATAAAATTGTTCTCTTTAAATAACCAGGCCTTGAAACAACAGAGACAATGTTAACTATGACTATTGAGTTGAGTTGATTTCCTGTACATTTGGCTCATCTGGGGCTTTATAATTATTGCCATCCTTTCAATAAGCTATATGTTATAACTATTTTTGAATAAAAGGAAAATAATTAATTTACAGTTTGTGTTGTAACTCTGCCATTTCAGAAATGTGTTAAATGTATGATCTTCGAATAATGGGAATAAAGAGGTTGATTGCATTATTGAGATTTCACATTGATCACAAAATCAGGAAAATATTCTTTGTCATTTGGTGATATTTTTTAAAAAATCTCTCTTGAAAAGATTTGCTTCAGCTTGAGAAGAAGTCTTAGTTATTTTCTCCCCCTCACTCAATTCTTCTTTGTTATTATCCTGTTTGGCAGAAATAAATGTGCAATATTTTATGAAATCAAGTTGGGCCCCATGATTGTGCGGGTGCAGGGTGTCTAGAGGATTTAGCATATGCCAACCCATATGTCATTTATGTGTTTTTCATTTTAAGCACCCTGGGATGAATCTATTCCTTTGAAGAGTGTGATTTAGTTTCTGTTACCGTGGAAGATTGTGTGGGTTTCACAGTGTGGGTTTAGTCAATAGGGAGGTGGGGGGGGGTGGGAAATCACTGGCTTTTAGTAAGAAAATGTCAGAGGATAACCTGATTTTCAAATTGTAATTAATCTGTTTTCCCCCCTTCACTTAGTTTCTAGAAAACACATAATCTAATTTTATATCACTGTAATATGTTTCAGAATATGTGAACAAAAATCCACACATTCAAAAAATTACTGTGGTGGCAGAAAAGGCAGTAGAGGTGGCCATGAGAGAATACCAACAGAAGGAGAAGAGTGAGTGAAAGTAAGGTGACATGAGTGGGATGAGGTTCTGTTGATGCTGGTGAGGATGCAAAACCCATGGAGGAAGAGTATTAGGACATGACTAAGGCAGCAGAAACATTGGATTTCTGCCTTCTTGTCAACTTGCACTTTCTCTCTCTTCTTTGCTGTCTTTGAAACATCCTTATTTTTGAGAGCTGAATTTTCAGATAATCTCTGTTGTTAAGATACAACACAAAAAAGCTTTAGTATATGATATACCATCTTTTAATTCCTAACACACTCCCTGAACATATTCAGCCTTGTACCACACCTTTCTATTTGCAAACAGTGTGTTTATTATACATGTATCCTGTGTCTGTATATCCTTTCCTTCATTTGGTAGCTAACAAGTAAACAGAAAAAATATGTCCCTGGCATGCCATGGATATATGGTGATTGAAGAAACAAGTGATTCATATGCAACCTTAAAGATTAATCCTTACTTAAGTGCATGTATGATGAATTAAATTATAAATAGTCATGTTTATATAAAATCACTTGAATTAAGACATTCACAATAGTATTCCTTAAATCAATGAACATTATCCAAAGCAAAACCATTCAAGTTCCTGTGCATATCCCAAGATGAATCTTATTAAGGAATATTATCAAATTACATATCATGATAGTATTTGATTTACATTCTACTGCTGTAAAGATCTCTCTCAATCTTCTGTTGACTTTATTATTTGCTTCTGTGAAATGTAAGCGGGGGTATAATGGGTTATTATACTGCAAGGTCTTTTTCAAAGTGGTTTGTACTTGTTCATCTCAATTCATCTTGAATTTGTGTTTATTATTTTGGAGTTCAATGTGTGTATCTCTCTCTGATTAGATTGGAATGTGTTTGGTGTTTAAACTGTTCTAGATGATAATTGGCCTTAGTAAGACAGCATCTAAAAATAAATTCAGAAAATCAAATAAATCTCTGGCTCATTATTCTAAGAAAAAAAAAGTGCTTTATTTTTAAAGGAGCCGCAGCTCAAAAATCTGTCATTCTTTGTGTTCTATCATTTTATGAACTATGATTTCAATATAATTTAACTGAATATATTGCTAAGGATATTTATTCACAATACCCAGTGCTCCCCTGAATTATTTTCAGATCAGGACAGCTGCAATGTTTGTAGATTCTACTTCGTTGGATTGGCATTTTTCTCCTTTGGTTTGTCATTTGGCAGTTGATCTAATATTTTCTATAACATTGAGTATGTTTTTGCATCACAGGAAAATATAGAGTACTGAGTCCTCAAAGATGAGTGAATGTTGCTCATTTTCTCTAAGTTACTGATGGCCCAATGTCAGATGTGTGGTCAAGGATCATAATAATGTCATAAGAATTATGACCCAGGTTTGTAAGAGCTGGCATATGAAGCTTGAGGTATGAGCCTTGCTGGGGAAATCTTCCACATTCTAAGTTCCAGCACAACACAGCTATGACACAGTCCCTAAAATATATGGTTCATTAGAAACTTTAAAATTTCCTTTGCTTGATCTTTCATTTTTTTCTAATAGTGCAATCTATTCCCATTTATGAATTTAAAGTTCACGGTTTTAAATATATGTTATTTGCCCTTCACTGAATGAATCATGATGTCTTTCCTGTCCTTTCATGTTTAAGTTGTGAGGGAATTCACAGTGGGAAAAGTAAAAAAGAAAGATGGATTAATGGTTGAAGATGTCAGTTAACAGAGTGGCAGGAATGTGCCAGAACAATTCAGAACAAAATTACACAGGCAGCAACATCAAATCTCAGCATTATAAGCCAATTTCTCTATTGTCTCACTTTGAACTTAGTTTTCAAGGATAAGACTTAGAGTACGTAGACTTCAAATCCTCCACCCCAGAGGTTTATGATAGATTTTTCATTAATTCACATTTCAAAAAACATTTACATCTAATTTCATGAATGAAGAAGCTGGTATAGTTAAAAATCTGGACATAACATGTTTGTAAGAGTGTATGGCAACATGACAAAACATCAATTAGGCCAATGTACACTTAACTTCAGCCATATAGTACAATTCTTGACACGTACTCAATAAAGCAACACTTATTGAGTGTTTTTACATGAGCCAGGTACTCTACCATTTACCTAAAACAAAAATCTCTCTGAAAGAAGCTTAAAGTTTAGTATGAAATACTATTGCAGAAGATTCTATTAATACCTTCAATTATTCATTCCTTCTCTTATCTATGCCCTTCACTACATGAGTTTTCCTTTGACTTTGGGCTTGGCCATATGGCATGTTTGGGGCAAAGTGATGTTAGCACATGTGACAAAAGCACAGGCATGAAGAGTTCTCGTGTGTTGCACTAATGAGAAGTACACACCTGTGAGTCCTGCTTATCAAGAAAATAGACTCGTTTTTGCCACTTTCTATTGTTGGAGAGTATTCTGCCTTAAAAAGAGGATCTTGGGGCATCTGAGTGGCTCAGCCAGGTAAGCATCTGGCTTCATCTCAGGTCATGATCTCATAGTTTGTGAGTTCGGGCCCCGTGTAGGGCTCTGTGCTGACATCTCAGAACCTGGAGCCTGCTTCAGATTCTGTGTTCCCTCACTCTCTACCCCTCCCTTGCTAACACTCTGTCTCTATCTCAAGAACTAAATAAACATTTTTCAAAAAGAGGATCTTGTGGAGTGTTTGAGTGGCTCAGGCAGTTTAGCGTCAGACTTCGGCTCAGGTCATGATCTCACAGTTCTGAGTTCGAGCCCCATATGGGACTCTGTGCTTATAGTTCAGAGCCTGGAGCCTGCTTCAGATTCTGTGTGTGTCTCTCTCTCTCCCCCTCTCCCATTCCCACTCTGTCTTTCTCTCTCTTTCAAAAACAAATAAACATTAAAAGAAAAGAGGATCTTGTCTTTCCTTAGACGCAGAATGTGCCCAATATTTACTTCTCTCACCTCTGTCACAGAAGATATGGGTATATGTGTAGGATATCTTAAACAAAATATTTGCCTCTGACTTAGATTTTCATCTAGAGATTTGAAGAAACTGTACAGCACCCATCCTCAAGATCATGTTCAAAGAGTCAGCAGCCTTATCAAGTTATGGGGATTCAATTATTATAGTGGAGACCATTATTTGATATCAGTGTACTTCCCTCTGTAAGTGACACCATCTGTTTCTAGCAGTGACAACATGGTTGTTTTCCATAGATCTCTGTGGCATGAATCTGGACATTGTAGTTATGTGAGCACTGAGCTGTGTGTTTTACACTTAGCATAAAAGGATGAGACTCCTTTGGTTTCACCACACTCTTGTAAAGGAAGGACGATCATTTCCATGAATGTCAGCCTTTTCAGTGAAGTGTCTGAGAGCTCAGCGAATTTGGCAACTTGTAGTATAAACCACAAGAAGGATAACATGCCACACTTTGTTCTGTCTACCACTAAGAAAGAGGAACTATGCTTCTTTGGTTTTAGGAAGGAATCTATACCATAAAGCATGTTAATTCAACCCATTTTACAGGTGAGCAAAGACTGAGTTTTGAAATGGATAAAGAGTGAAAAAAGGCTCTCTGGCTTAGACACACACACTGTAGTGCAAACAGATCTACCACTTACCCTTTATAACTCAGATAATTAATTGCCTGTAGTATCTGAATGCTTAGTGACTGTAGAAAACCCCAGTAGGATACGAAGAGAGTTCTCCTCTTTCAATTCTAATGGAGTCCTGCAGATAGTGAAATCTGGCTATCAACAGGTACACATGTGATGTGTGCCATCCATCCTAAACTGAATGTTATGTGATCCACAAACTCATAAATTTAATGTACTTTCTTTACTAGGAGGAAGTGTATATCTGAAATGACCCTAAGCGGTTATTGGAGGCACCGGTGAATAGCCTAAGCAGGTGGTTTATAACCACTGTTGTCTAATTCCATTCTGCCAACTTCTATTCTAGAGTTTTACAAAGAATTCCCAGTGACTGGTTCATTAAGATGAAAAAAAAAAAAAAAAAGAAATAAAATACTTAGATAAAAAAGTAAATAAATAAAAGCCTTTGATAAAAAAATAAAGTCTAATAGATAAAGATACTATTGCATGATATGCTTTTACCCAAGCAAGGCAGAATTCTGTGTACAATGCTATATTCCCACTTAATGGCAAAAAAAAAAAAAAAATGTCCCCACTGGGCAGATCTTATGGTTATACACCAAGACGTCCCCTTTCCTTGGAATGCTAGATTGCCAGAGGTAAGGAAATGCACAGATATCTTAACAATGGCTAATATATGGCTAGAGAGTCAGAGACGTTAATTAGGAAATTGCTAGTAAAGAGTTTAGGGGAATATCTATGTTATGGGTTGAATTGTATCCCCCCCCTCAAAAAATGTTGAAGTATGTCCCACAGTACTGTGAATACGACTATATTTTGAAATAGGTCCTTGAAAATGATCAAGCAAAGATGAGGTCATTGGGGTGGGCTTTCACCCAATATAGCTGGCATCTTTTTAAAAGGGAGAATTTGGACACAGACAGACTCCTATGCAGAGAGAAGGCTGGGAATGGGGTGATGCATCTCCAAGCCAAGGAACTCCAAGACTTGTCAACAAAACACTAAAAGTTAGGAAGGGAGACATAGCACAGATTCTTTTTCATGGTCCTTGGAAGGACCAATACCCCCAAAAACTAAATTTCAAATTTCTGGCCTCCAGAAATGTAGGACAACAATAAATGTTTATATGGATGCACCTTACAAAGGATAGTTCTTAGTGCAAGCTTATTTATGTCCATGTAATGTTCAGTAGACCAACACTATGAGAATATTATAATTAATCATGATAACTTGATTTGCTCTGTGGATACATCACCTTTTTTTGCTCTTTGGATACATCATCTTTTTTTTTTCTTTCTTTCAGCTCCAATATTTAAACAACGAAGTCAAGAAAATTGTGGCCAGATGGTACACGGTCTTTTCTTTCCTAAAGCTGATTCACCAACTGCCAAATGTCCTATAGGACAGCAAAATTTAATATAGACTCCCCACAATGGCACCATAATTCAAACATACAAGCTTGTCAATTTGGTGGTAGGTTTATTACATTGAACCCCTTTCTGTCATGGATGGGAGTAACTATTTTTATTCAAATATTTATTTTGGCAAAAGAGTTACTGTATCTGCTAGACATACTTTTGTAACACTACTTCTGTGGACTTGCTGAATGCTTTATTCATCATCATAAAATTCAGCATAACATTGTAACATTGTAGCATAAGAGATAAGGTAAGGATAAGGCTCACCTTATTTTTTTGGTACCAGAAGTACCACACAGTAGAATGTCTTATTCCAAACTCAACTGAGACTCAACTTGCTCTGTTGGTTTGCACAGCCTCTTAACCCCCTACCAATAGTTTGGGAATACTTCAGCTTTAAGCGACAAGGCTTACTTTCACCCACAATGGCTTCTTGTGTTTGCAAAAGCTCTTGGAGCCAAATCATGGAGATATGACTTTGGATTCATTAGGAAGACACATAAATGTTTGACTTCTTAACAGAATCCTCTGATCTGAATAAACAAAATGGAATAAAATCTATTATGACAAGAATGGGGCAAGCTGTAGAAACTATGGAAATTTCTAAAGCTATCTCTGGGTTTACCTCCAGTATAGACTGTGTAGCTGTGTACTTCTTCTAGAAGCATAGTTTTCCTCTACTGAGGATGCCAAGGAGGGAAATATAGATTTACTAACATTATTCATTCTTTGTCCTTTTCCTTCCATCTTATCAGGTCTTTGACACTTAGAAGATATTTTCAGAAATAAGAATATGCTCCCGATTCTAATAGTTTTATCTAGTAACTGTTAACCATCACTTCACAGTGGAGTCATGACCACCACCATCAAAGAGAACAGCATATTAAATATTATAAATATTATTTATAAATGTTTATATGTATTATAAATATAGTTTATAAATATTAGCACTGGGGTGGCTCAGTTGGTTAGGTGACCAACTTCGGCTCAGGTTATGATCTCACAGTTCATGCGTTCAAGTCCCATGTTGGGCTGACAGCTAGCTCAGAACCTGGAGCTTGTTTCAGATTCTGTGTCTTCCTTTCTCTCTGCCCCTCCCCCGCTCACACTCCATCTTTCTGTCTGTATGTTTGTCTATCTCTCTCTTTCTCAAAAATAAACATTAAAAAATAAAAAAAGAATATTAGTTTATCAATGACCAACAAAATGATTCTAAATTTGATGTTAATAATGGCATTGATAACAAATTAAAAACAAAACAAAACAAAAAAGTTAAGCTCTTTCTTCTGAAAAGAAGAGCTTAACTTCATGAACCAATTCAACCAGGGAAGTGGGAAGGTTTAATAGTTGAAAGAATGGGTTCTGGAGCCAAACAGCCTGGTTCAAGTCCCAGTTCCATCTCTAAATCACTATGTTATCTCTGCCAAATTTCCTGTGCCTCAATACTCCCATCTCTAAAATGGGATGAAAATGATACTGACATTAAATGAGTGTCAATGAGACAAAACGTTGAAATTTTTGTACCTTTCTCAAGAAATGTGTCATTCATCATAAGCCATCTACACTACTTATTTGCATGAATGATTAATGTAGGTAAATTCATTAATGTGTTTCTAAAAGAGGAAAATAATAATAACATTTTATCTTATGTCCCAAAGAGTCAACTATCCCTGCTATTTTTATTAGTGTATCTTCAATTAGTTAATTTGAGTAAAGGAAGAGCGTATAGGCAAGAAGTCTCACTTTACAATAGAGGAAGTGTACTCATGTGAGAGAGCTGTCACAACAGTAGTGAGGGTTAACTCCCTTGCTCCATTACCAATAAAAAAGACAAACAGAAAAATCCCATCTGTCCATATGACAAGTCCAAACTCAGACACCTGTGTGGCAAATATGCATAGCAATGAGTACCACAGATGCTCTATATTTAGTACGAACCATATGCTCAATGATTTACTTAAATTGAATTGGGCGGATGATCCACTATAGAAAAAGTCCACAGAGCAATTAAGGAACAACATGTTTTCCTGCTCTCCTCTCATCGTCCCTGCTTTAGTCCCAGATGTTACAAGCACTACAGAGACATTAGTCAATTTGTTAATTTATTGTCAGATTGTTAAGGGTTTATGAAGATTTTGACCCATTTTGCTACATTCATTTTGGCAGCAAGATTAATTGCAACTGTCTTGGGGAAAAAAGGGAACGTAGTAGGATCTCATGCTAGATTTGAATGGTTTAGTGCTTTTGCCACACACTCTAAGCACTTATGTGCCCTCAGTCGTCATGTGTGATTGCTCTGGAGAAAAGAAGGAATCAAAGGAGCTACCATAGGGGCACCTGGGTGGCTCAGTCGGTTGGGCATCTGACTTTAGCTCTGGTCTTGATCTCACAGTTTGTGGGTTTGAGCCCCATGTCAGGCTCTGTGCTGACAGCTAGCTCCGAGCCTGGAGCCTGCTTCAGATTCTGTGTCTCCCTCTCTCTCTGACCCTCCCCTGTTCACACAGTCTCTGTCTCTGACTCTCTGTCTCTCTCTCTCTCCCTCTCTCTGTCTCTCTCAGAAATAAATAAAAACATTAAAAAAAAAAAGGAGCTACCATCTATCAACATTTCCTAAGTGACATTTCTTGGTTCCTCAGCCCTTTGATTTCTAAAGGGAAGTCCATACATTTCCTGGACTTCCAAAAGCTTTAGTACTTTATTCAAGGACCTTTTAATCTGTACCATACTCCATGATTTAAAAGTTGCTACTTAGGGGCACCTGGGTGGTTCAGTCAGTTAAGTGTCTGACTTCAGTTCAGGTCATGATCTCACAGCTCTTGGGTTTGAGCCCCACGTGGGACTCTGTGCTGACAGCTCAGAGCCTGGAGCCTGTTTCAGATTCTGAATCGCCCTCTCTCTCTGACCCTCCCCTGCTCACGCTTTCTCTCTCTCAGAAATAAATAAAACATTAAAAAATCTTTTTCAAAATAAAGATATAAAAATTGGTGCTTAATATTTAGAAACCTAAAAAAATAATAAAGTTTAGCTCAGGTCATTAGCAGAATCCTTCCAACAAAATGTGGTTCACTTCTTTAAATTTATTTCAAAGGAAAAAGCATAGTGTAAGTTTTTCTCTAGTTCACTACAAACGTGTTAATCCAGTGATGTTGTTTAAGACATGGACTCTTTGAGTCTAGGTTTCCTTATCTAATAACAGGGATACTCTATATCCATACTAGTTGACATTATTATTGCATAGATCAAAAAGGATAATTTGTTTAAAGATATTTTCAATATTATAATAGGCAGCATTATATTGGGATTACTATATTTTAAATATATCTATATGCCATCTCTCCAGCTAGGTTCTATTTTTCCCCAAGAATAGAGAATATGGTATACACAATAATGTAATGTTAATACAGATACTTCTAATACAGATTTAGGACAAGTAAGTCCCCATTAAATACATCTTGAATTAAATTGTCTTGTCCCTACCTAGATACTCTGTGTACATGGAAGTTTCTAGTACAAAATACAAAGTTCAAAGAAAATAATGATCAATTGTCAAAGAATTTGGAGGGAAACTAAATATGCCAAGCCGGTGGTTCTCAAAATGTCTTTTCCAAACCAACAGTATCAGAATCGATTGGGAACTTGTTAGAAACACTGCAAATCCTCAGTCTCTAGCTCTGACCTAGTGAATTAGAAACTCCAGGGTCAGAGTCAAACAAGCTTATTCAACGAGCTCTCCAGCTGATTCTGAGGTAGCTAACTTATGATAGCTACTGTAGGCAACAACAGGAGTATGCTGGAAATAATTATGTAGAATCTCCTTCAGGGTTTGGGAGTAAAATGTGTCACCCATTCCATTACCTTATTGCATAACAATAATCAAATTACTTTAATGAAGGAATTGCACTAAAATTCATGTTTAAAAACCCCATAAGAGAGTCTCAATCTTCCAGTGCAGCACTGTCCAATAGAATTTTCTGCAGCGATAGAAGTGCTCTATGTCTGTGACATCCAGTTGAAATGTGGCTAATGTGACTGGAAAAATTTTTAAAGTTATTTCATTGTAAAATTTTTGGCTCAAATAGCTACATGTGGTAGTGGCTCCCAGATTAAATAAACAACACAGCTCTAGTAGCTCTTTCTCTCTTAGAGACTATTAAACACAACATGGAGACCTTCAATGTGACATAAAATGGGATAATTTATAAATGATATGAAGTGCAATGAGAGGTTAAATCCTAGAGAAACTGGCATTTGGGTTGGGCCCTGGTGATGGGATAGAATTTCAGAAGACAGTGATGGGAGGGATTATAAGCAGTGGCTGTGACATCCTAGGTAAATGCCATGGGATACAAGGTACAGAAACTACCAAAATCAGTTTGTGTGTGAAGTGTATGTTGGGAAATTGTGGGAAATAAAGATGGAAATTTACATGCATCCAGAATACAAAAGCTTAAAAATTTTGGGTTTTATTTACTGATCTTTACAAAAAAGTGAATGTTTCAGGCAAAGTAATGACAGTTGAGAAGATGTTGCATTCCACAGGATGCATCACGTGATAGAAGGAAATAAGAAATGAGGTAGGAGACGTCATTGAAATGTAAATTAGGGGCAACAAGAATTGTGTAGCCATGTTGCAGTTTAATTAAATAATTCTTTGAGAGCCTAAGTCCAGCATTTGCTAATATACGAGTTATCAATATTCATAAAGACATATGAGGTACTGGTTTAGAAACTGATTTCTAGATTTCCCATTAGATGCACAAAATCAAAATCTCCATATGTGGGACCCAATAATCTATAAAATGTTCAGCAACTCTAATGGTGATTGTTTAGAACACATTTTATAACTATTGGGCAAATGATAAATAGAACTTGATTTAGATGGATCATGTCTATAATTAAGTAAATATGTAATACTTAGTGATTTGACTGCAATGTTTGCTGACCTTGTGACTTGCACTGACTTTAACTTCTTTATTTCTCTGTTGTACCATCCTCCTAAGATTAATGGATTCTGAGAATGAGCTGTGTGATCTTTTTAATCTATGGGGTCATACAAAGTGACATGTCAGATTAAGTCAACGATCTCTACAATTTAACCTCAAATCACTTTCACCTGAAGTAACCAGATAATCTGAGTAAGGGAATTTGGTGTTAAACTGTTTAAATGATCACATCAACTTGATGCATTACTATGTGGTCAGATACATCCCTCATGTGTATTCCCAGTGTATACACATTACCCATTTTGTAATTTGAGGAGTCATTATCTTCTGCTCCACTTGTAATTGGGATTGTTCTTCTTATTAGAAGATGACACCACGTGAAATGCTCTTCTGTGACCCCTTTCTATGGGAGAAGGGCATTAAAACAGCAACAGGAATGCATTCTCCAGGCCCTTCTGATTGTATAGTTAAGACCATAATAAAAGACAGCAGTTCTTAGGTTGATGTACTCTGTGCCCTATCAGCTAGTTAAGAGTTTATAATAAAAAGAAATATTTTCAGTATCTGGATCCCGTGCAGGCTATTTAGACTCCAAAAGGCTGGGGGCATGCCATTCAACTCAACTAAAAAAAAAAAAAAAAAAGGGGGTGGGGGAAAAAAGATTCTAAATGCTATGCTGATGGAGACAAGGTCCATTGTCTTGGAGGCCTTCATTGTCACTATAATTACAGTTTGGAATGCCAAAATCACAATGTTGCAGCAATAAGCCTAGGATTGGCAGCAATTTCACTGGTGTGTCTATGGCAGCAGTAAGCAAAATGAGAGGAGTCATTTCTTCCTTCTCAGCTGACCTGCAATAATTTGTGCTGTTCACAATCTTCATTTAGAAGGCAACTGATTGAATTGTGAAACATAGACATTCCCCTGACTTCATTTTACCAGCAATGAATTCTATTTCCTGCCAGTTGAAATAGCTTCTGTTAATATATTGCTTTTGATACAGGAAATGAGAGTAACGAACACACTTTATAAAAACGGATATACATTCCCCCTTGGCTTACAAAATGATGTTCCTCCTACCTGCTGCAATTGATTAAGAGTAAAATACCAGCATTCATCGGGGAACTCTAAGCACTGTAAATTTCTCTGGCCCCATGGTGTGTTAAAGATTTTTCTCCCTATAATTTAATTCTGTTTACCAACTATTTGCATATTGCTTATGCATCACGGATGCTGAAAAATTGGGACTCTGCAGCCAGAAAATAATGTAACAACAAACATTTACATTCCTTACATTAAATATTTATAAAATCTTAAAAAGTGCTTCAAGCTTCTTCCATTTTTAATTATAATTATGAAAGTGAAAACTGTTCCATTTTCCTCTTAAGAGATACTTTATTATGCACTAGAATTGTTTTTCTTTAATAATGCTAATCAATGGTTATCATTTCTTAATACAACTCTGTGGCTACTGTACAATTTCATAGCTCAATTTAATGTTCGGTGAGAAATACTTCATTCACATTTTACTAACAATGGAGTTATGCACAAAAATATCCACCTGAACCTAATCAATAATAAAACAGCACATTGACTATGTTCTAATGGACTTTTAAACACAAGTTAATAATGTTCTTTTCTAAGAATTTTTTCTTCTTAGTTTGGAATTGCTCAGCCCTGTAAAACAGAAAAATGTTCTCTCTTCTACGTCCTTCTAGTATGCTGCATTTTACATAGTCATTTGCAATAGGAATGGTTTCATATATTGCTACCCTCTCATCTACGCAGTTCTTGAAAGTTGGGGCAAATTTCATATTTTAAAATGAAGCTAACATTGCACAATTATAATGGTCCATGTATTTTAAGCTGTCTGCTCATGACCATTTTATAAGAGCAGTAGAGGAAGCTTAGCTTTGCCTATAAATAAAACTTAATAAGCAATTTCAACATAAGAAATGGGTTGTGTACATCTAACAATGTTGAATTATAATCAGGTACACATGGTAAGAGATTTTTTTTAAAAAAAAATATCATAATGGGACGGTGCCACCTGTGTGACTTAGTCTGTTAAGCATCCAACTTTGATTCAGGTCACGATCTCCTGGTTCGTGAATCTGAGCCCTGCATCGGGCTGACAGCTCAGAGCCTGAAGCCTGATTCGGATTCTGTGTCTCCCTCTCTCTCTGTGCCTCTCTCACTCATGATTTGTCCTTCTCTCTCTCTCAAATATAAATAAACATTAAATTAAAAAAATATCTTAACTTGAACTGCTATTACAAATAAAACAATTTTATATATTTAAATATTTTTAATTCAATATATTAAATTAGCAATGAAACATTCATAATTGAACTTATAATTTAAACATCATCGACCCTTGGGTAAATTTTGCACTGGTGGCTATTTTCTTAGTCCTTACTTCTCACACCTCCAACATACCTTCTTCCCAAAATGGTTGACCCAGTGTCTGCTTTTTGTCTTCACTCGTTCCATTTCCAAAGAAACAATCCATCCAAATTCTTCTAAGTTTCTGCATCTGGTGTATGTGAGTTTTGGAGGACTAAATCCAGTAGGAATTTTATACCTCAAGCCTTCCCAGTACTGATATAATCTTAGGAATGCAACCATAGGGGATGGTATATCTGGGAAACCTTAGATGAGACTTCAAGGAAGGTAGGGCACTTTGACATTTTGTACTCAGCAAGGGATGATAACATTTGGAGTTTAGAGGTCTTACACATTTTTTAGCAATGTAGGAAAAAGACCTCTTTCTAGAAAAATTAAAAATTTAGATAGGTTCCATAAAATTCTAAAAGAACAGGTAAGTATATTTAAAAGGCCACTAAGTTAAAAAGCAGAAAATACAATGAGCACTCAGAAGAAGGAAAAACAGTTGGTTCAAAGTTCTCAGGAAAAATCGATGAAAATAGGCTTGATGCAAGGGTGAGATATAAATACACTGGGGGGAAAGGGAGTCTCTTAATGGACATATCTCTTTGCTAGATACTTTAGGAAGTACACTACTTTTCAGCATTTATGTGTTAATGGTTAATGACTCACATGTTTGTGAAATATCTGGAGGTAGCCATGTAATGAACAGCACTATTAGCAGTGAAGATTAAAAAGCAAATACCTTTGATCCCTTAAGAAAATTGAAATCATTCTTTTTTAAAGAAAACATGCATGAATTAAAAGACCTAAATTTCCATTAGAGATAAATTTCCTCTAGGGAGTTCCTAAGCTACTTACTAAAACAAATGTAGACTTTTCAGAGCAGAGAAATGCTACTCATTTGCTTTAGAAATTTAGATTCCTATCCAACAACAATTTGCTTCTCTAGGAAAAATTTCAGCTAAATTACCCACTCCTACTTTTCTTGTGTCGCTTCTGAGGCTGCATAAACTCAAATGTAGTTCATAAGTGCTTCAAAGAAAGCCCAGGGAAATGGGATATGTCTTTTCTTTTTCAACATATGGACCCTACTTTTGAATACTGGAATTACATTTCATATCTGGTTTGGAACTCAGTTCTTGAGAGCTGAACGTAATCATCCTTAATCCTTTTCACTGCTTATTTATTACTTTGAAGAGTAGGGAGAAAGGAGCCTCTATTGAGTTTGCTCTCCAATCTCTGCTTCTTTAAAGAGTGAAGGTGAATAATCTATATTTCAAAGAAAGATGACCTTTACTTGATTTAATGGAATCTCTCTTTCAATATCTGAAATGAGAAAGTGATTAAAGTTTTGGTTGATAGGCAAGATGTATTTTAGGAATAGATAAGCATAAAGGTCAGACACTGTCAGAAAGGATTTTGACTTTCTTTAATATTTAAGTATTTCATATGAATCATGGTTTATGCATTAATAGTATATTTTTAAGTTTGATTAAATGTCCTGCATTTTTGTACAATTCAAAATTGGTTTCTGACATAAGGTAAAGATACTGGGCATGGTGGATATATTTCTGTTAGGATTTTCATGGACACTGGATCTATGTTCTTTTCATAAGACCATAGATGAAGATAACGGTCATTTGACTCACTGCTTTGGAAAGTTTAAAATTCTGCTTGATATACTCCTAAATTATAATTAATTTGACTATCAATAGCCATGTTTTTGAGTATCATCAACATTCAAGGAATCTCTCTCAGTAAATTAATAGGAAAATAAATATCTACCGTTTGCTGGGGTCTCACTAGGTATGAAATGTTTTTCTATCTGCTTTACAAGGATCAGTTAATTTCATAGGTGCCCGGACCAATATTTGACCCATAATAAAGATTAGCTGAAAGAATGAATAACTTTTTGAAGCAGGTTTTTTATTGTCCCCATTTTATAGAAGAGAATTCTGTGACACAGAGAAGTTAAATCGTTTGCCCAAGATCATAAAATAAGTGGTGATGCCTGTGTGCACATAGGTCTCAAGCTACAGCCTAAAGTCCTGACCATGATGCTTTGCCATGTGCTCTTAACATTAACAATAGCATATAACTTTTATTTATTTAACATTTTATATTGTACAAAATGCTTTTGCTTACCTTTCATTTATTACTAATAATATTGCAAAGTATGTATATTTTCCTCTTTTAAAGGTTCTTAACTACCCTAGTTATTCCTATCTATACTTTACAGGTAAGCACTTGTATGATTACCCAAATGGCTAGAGTGTAAGGTAGGATATATATAAAGTGACAGAATAAATGTATAATGACAACTCCTAGGGGATTTAAAGGAGAGGTTATAGCCTATTCCTGGGTCAATAAATATTTTATTGAGGAAGAGGAATTGTGATGATCACTCAAGCAAGTTTTGACTGCTGAAAACATCTCAGGCAGAAAGAATGCCAAGAGTAAGACAAGAAGGCAGATAATTACAGTGAAATCATAAAACTCTCCCTGGAAGTCAACTTACAGCTACATTCATAATACCTCCTAGGTTTCTTCAATGTAAGAAACAGTGTGAAGTCCTTGTCATATTCTCAGTGTTATTGATGGTGCCCCAAATCTCTGATACCAGAAGCTTCCTTTAAATCCTTTTCTAAGCCTCTTGTAGAAGTCAAGATAGTAAGATAATTCATAACTAGAAAAGGAAACATGGTCAGAATCCTTGGTCTAATGCATATTTGTGGTATGATGTTGGGCAAACAAATTAGTTTTTTAAAATATTTTTTTCTTAATTTGAAAACACGGATAAATTGTTAATATTACCTGTTAAGGGGCACGTTGGCGAGTCAGTCGGTTAAGCGTCTGACGTGGCCTCGGGTCATTATCTCACGGTTTGTTGGTTCGAGCCCCATGTGGGGCTCTGTGCTGACAGCTGGGAGCCTGGAACTTGCTTCAGATTCAGTGTCTCCCTCTCTCTCTGCCCCTCCCCTGCTCATGCTCTCTCTCCCAAAAATAAATAAAACTTTTTAAAAACGAGAGAGATTTCTGTGAGATTCAAATAAGATCCTTGGAAATTACAATAGATATATATTAGAAATTATAAAATATAATATATATATTTCATGTAAAATTGTACCACAATACAAAAGTTTTCCTCTGTTTGACCTTTTTTCTACCTCTGCTAAGTAATATTTTGTCACTGGAACTATAACAAGAGCTTATTTCTATGTTGTAGTTTTTGATAATTCTTTTCTAAATGTTTATGTTTATTTATTTATTTTGAGAGAGAGAGAGAGAGTGCACATGCAAGTTGGGACACGGAGGAGAGAGAGAGAGAGAGAGAGAGACTGAGAGAAAGAGAGAGAATCCCAAGCACAGAGCTTGATTTGGGGCTTGATCTCACGAACCATGAGATCATGAGCCAAGTCAAAACCAAGAGTTGGATGGTCAACTAATTGAGCCACCCAGGTGTCTCTAATTTCTTGGTAATTCTTAATATTGCTTCATATTTCTCATTTCTTGATATGTGAAGGGTGACAATATCTGTTAGAAACTGAACTCAAATTTGAATTTAGAGCCATCACAGGTTGTGGTTCAGAAGAGTGCTGTATGCTGCGTGGGACTGCTGTGTGTGCTGTGTACTGCTCAAGCCTCCTTCTCCCATCACCAGGAGGGAACCCCTCCTGCCCCTACACCAGCACTCATAGGTTCTTCATCATTCACTGTCTAGACACTGTCAAGAATAACTTCATTATGTCATTATTCCTGGTCAAATTTAGTCACCAGGAGAAGCCTGGAAGGAAAGGCTGTTCCCTAATACCTAGATCTGAATCCCTTAGAAGGTAGACTTACACCTCAGTAACTCCTGCAGCTTTTCCACTGTATCATCTGAAACACACAATTATCAGCCAAATCCCTTGATCCTCATTCATTTACCTAAAAGCCTCTTTTGCCTTCTTATTCGAATTAGGCTCTCCCCCCAAGAACATGGCCTCCTATGAGCTCCCCAAAATGTCCACTGGCTGTCTCTTTTCCCATGATTCTCTGAGCACTAAGCTTAGAGATAGAGTAGGTGTCCTTCTTGCACCTCATTCCTACTTTCCCATCCTTATGCTCTTCCCCTCCCAAAAAGAGCCATGACTGAATCAAGGTCAAGAGTATATCATACATACAGCTTCTTCTTTTGTCATTTGCCAGCCTCAAGGTCAGTCTCAATCATTCTTTGAAGAATTTAACAGTTTCACTGGCACTCACTCTAATTTTCTCCTGCCTTGTTGTCGGCAATGCCAATATTCTCACAGATATCCTTCCAACACTCTGCTCTCTCAGTTCCTTAGCTTCTTCTCCTACACATATATTGCCTCTCTTCTACCTCTTACTTCCCGAGCCAGATTCTAGCATATACCATTACCAATAACTGAAGCCCCTCCACAGTCTCATGTTCACTCACCCAACTCTGACTCCACTTCTGTCATCCAGGAAACTCCAGCTAGTACGCAGACATCAACAATTTTCACACCCTCTGAAAATTATATTTTAATAACTATTTTTATCTCTTCATGGGCTTTCACCCACTTTATTCCTCACTTCACTTTTTATCCAAATTAAATTCCTTGTTCCAGCAATGTAGTCATCTCCTTATTTTATAGCTCTGATAATTTTGCTTCCCTATCATTCCTCATATACTTGTGTAATATAAAAACTAATCTTGCTAAATACCTGCTGGCTTGGCATCTGCACATGTAACCATGCTAACAGGTCTCCTTTAAGTCACTATAACTCTTCTAAGTTGACCCCATAACGTCCAACATCCATACTACATTCCTGTTATGTATCCACTTACCCATGCTCCTAGACAGTTATTAAATATCCTGTTCTTTCTATTGAAATCTTCAAAATCTTAGGGTGTATGACCTTGTTTCTTACTTTACTAAGAAAATAGAAACAATCATATGAAAAATAAAACTCAAAAGCAAGCTATCACCTTTTCCATTTGTTCCCATGCTTCAGTTTATTAATATGTATTTACTCTCTGTGTTTGTGTAAGACCAACCCACCCAGCTCTACATCACATCTCATATCCTCTCACTTGAATCCAGCCCCTTACTCCAACAATGCCTGCTTTTTGTCTCCTGGATCATTCCTCTCCGCACATCATATTAATATTTTTCCCACTTTAAAAAATGTAATAAACAAATCCATCTCTTGAGTTCATGTTCCTTCCCAGCCACCACTCACATTTTCTATGCTTTCATTTATAGCAATGATCCTCCAGAAAATGAGAATACTTGAAGGTCTGCATTTCCTCTGTTGCCTTAAATTCATTCAAATCAGTTTGGGGTCTAGCACTCACACTGCCCTTGTCAGGACTGACAACAACCATAACCTTAATAAGTCATGGTGAATCTCTGAATTCATCTCATCTGACATAGCGATACAATTAATGTGTATAACCTCTACTCCTCTTTGTCATAGCCTCTTCATTTAGCTTCCTGAGAAGAAACATCCTCCTTTTTCTGCCTTCCTCTTTTTTTTTTTTTTTTAAATATTTTTATTTTATTTCTGAGAGAGACAGAGACAGCGTGAGCAGGGGAGGGTCAGAGAGAGAGGGAGACACAGACTCTGAAATAGGCTCCAGGCTCGGAGCTGGCAGTCAGCACAGAGCCCGACGCGGGGCTCGAACCCACGAACCGCGAGATCATGACCCAAGCGAAAGTCAGACGCTTAACTGACTAAGCCACCCAGGCTCTGCCTTCCTCTTGATTGCTTCTAGGTCTCAATCTCCTTGCAGATTCTGACTTATCTCTCCATCTTTTTAACATTGGAGTGCCCAAAGCTCTTAGTTCCTGTATTTTTTTAAGGAGGCTAATTCTTGCCTTGGGGAATTAAGAAATACTACCATATGGGATGGTTCAGTAGGTTGAGCATCATGATCTCATGGTTCGTGGGTTCGAGCCCTGTGTCAGGCTCTGTGCTGATGGCTCAGAGTCTGGAACCTGCTTCAGATTCTGTGTCTCCCTCTCTCTCTCTCTCTCTGCTCCTCTCCTGATTGTGTTCTGTCTCTCTCAGTCTCCAAAAAAATAAATAAACGTTAATTTACAAAAATTTAAAAAAATACTGTCATATGAGCATAAATAAAACATGATACCCTATCTTTGCAGTTACATGAAATTATTTTTAAATATAATGATGACACAATGTTGTGTTTTCTGTGTGTGTGGCAGGAGGAATCTCTGTGGATAGTTCAAAAAATAATTTTACAGTTACAGTTACAGTAGTTCAGTATAAATCCTGGAAGGCAAGAAACTAAAGCTTTTCCCAAGCCATGCCTCTGTAGGAAGACAGCATGTAGTGAAAAGAGCATAGGGAAAATTTGGGCTTACCAAATTTGATTCCTGTATTTTCAATTACTAGTATAACTGAGATTTTCTTTTGAGATTTCTCATCTATCAAAAATGGCCAGAAAACAGTACTCTGAATTTTTACAAATGATAAATGTGGGATTTGGTTTTTCACTCAGGTTCAAAGAATAATTTCTTCTGATATTCAAAGACAGTCACTTCACTTTAAAAATTTTTTTAATGTTTTATTTATTTCTGAGAGAGAGAGAGAGAGAGACAGCATGAGCAGGGGAAGGTCAGAAAAAGAGAGAGACACAGAATCTGAAACAGGCTCCAGGCTCTGAGCTGGCTATCAGCACAGAGGACGACATGGGGCTTGAACCCACAATCCATGAGATCATGACCTGAGCCAAAGTCGGACACTTCGACTGAGCCACCTAGGAGCTCCTCTTCACTTGTATTCTTGAACCCATCTCTCTTTGTCATCTCTAGACCTACACCATCAGTAGGTTAATTTTCTTTGTATTTGACTTTCTAATATGCTTCATTTCATTTACTCTATAGCCTTGCTTAAACCTCTCAAATCATAAAAGAAAAGCATGCTGGACATCTTTAGCAGAATGCACATACCGATTCTTCATAATGTCAATAAGCTCTAAAACAATGTATATATTATCAATTAAATAAAATATTTCTGATAATTTCCATGTCGAAGTCCAGCATTATTACACAGCTCCTCACCCTGACATTGCTCCTTTGTTTTACCATCTCCCATATCCACCACATCTAATTAATTACCAAGTCTTACATATTTTATCTCCTAAATTTTTCTTTTTTTACTTTTTAAAAAAGTTTTGTTTAAACTCCAGTTAGTTAACATACAGTGTGATATCAGTTTCAGTGTAATACATTATAGTAATTCAACAATTTCATGATTCCATATGATCATCATGATAAGTGCACTCCTTAATCTCAATCATCTATTTAACCCCTCTCCCTCCCCACCTCCTCTCTGATAACCACCAGATTGTTATAATTTAGTCGTGTTTTTCTATTTGCTTGTTCAATTCTACACATGAGTGAAATTTTATGGTATTTGTCTTTCTCTAACTGACTTATTTTGTGAGGTTTATACATTCCAGCTCCACCCATGTATATCTTAATTTTTTCTTAAATCTATACCTCTCCTTTTCATCTTTATAGTCACTACTATAATTCAAGGCTTAATCATCTACCTTTTAGAATCTGGTAAAGATTCTTTATAATTTAAAAAAAAAGAAAGATTCTTTCTAATCTGATTGACATACCTCCTTTATTATACCCCTTCAATTTTAGTTCACATAGATAACTCAAACTGACAATCTAAGATGCCTACATAAAGCAATTAAGTCAATCCTCATTTTGTAAGACTTCTCTAAATTTCTAACAGTATATTCCTAATAAATAAAAAACATGGCTTGCCATGTATTTTATAATTTGGATGTTCAATTTATTATTACCTCTGTTTGTCCTAATATAAAAAAAATCTTCCAATGTATCTAAGGAATTTTTTTTTTTTTTTGCTGTAATCCAATCTACTTTTTGCTTGTATGCCTGAATTCTCCATTAAATCTACAGCTGCTTCATTGGAAAAAACCTTTCTTATTCCTCTTTGTTTTATCAATGTGGTCTATTGTTTGATTCATAAAAAGAATTCAGTACATATTTCTCAAATGAATGAGAAATAAGGAAAACATAAGTGTTTTTAATAGTATACTAGTGTTTTAATAGTATACTAGTGTTGTTAATAGTATACTAAAGTCTCAAGTTAGAAGCAATATGTTCAGATACTCAGATTGAATCCATAGTGATTTCTGCATGTGTCTACTTGTGCCTAATAGTAGGATGGGAGTTATTGTGAAATGAATCTCTTCTCTACTCCATCTTTATTATCTTTATTATCTTGGTTCCCTGTTTGTGTTCATGTAATTGTTCCTTCCCTTTCAGATTTTCTCTTTTATCATAAAATGTATGCTCTCTTTCTTTCTACCCTACTCTTAGATATGGCAATTAAAATGATTTGCTGGTGCAGACATATCTAGTATCTCCTGATAGATTTTCAACTACTTTAGTAACATAATTTCCAATTTTTAATGGGGCACATGGCTGCTGGGGGTATAGATGCAATCCCAGCAGATTTTAATCTTCTATTAAAATCCAGTTATGACTAAGTAACTAACTTTTGGCACTGAAATGTTCTGTGGGAATTTCAGAAAGTAGCCCTAACTGGGAGACACATCTCTTTTCATATCATCTTCCTTTTTGTTTCCTGGATGGTGCACATGGATGATAAGACTTGTAGAAGCCATGGAGGACCATGAGAAAACATAAATCTGAGATGATGTTGGAGACACCAAGTAGCCATGGGCTACCTACTTTCAGATTTCTTTTCCAAAACAGGGAATTTCTATCTTCCATGAGCAACTGTTTTCCTGCAGCCATTGTCTATTGTAGCTGAACATAATCATGCACTCTGGAGGAAGCACTCTCTCTGTTCCTCCCCAGCTCCCACTCTGTCCCTTTCTGTCTTTCTCAAAATTAAATGAAGATTAAAAAAAAGAATTAAAAAAGAAAATCTCTTCATTTTAGTATAGTATCAACAAATATATTGGGAAGAAAGAATGTAGCTAGAAACTGCCATTATAACCGACATAGTATGAGTTGATTCTGGCAAGAATCATCAGCAAGAGAGCATTTGAAGGAATAAGATATTTGCATATTTTATAGGACCTCTTCTCAAATTAGTTATTAATTACAAAAGGAAAAGTAGTAATCATGAAATAGATAAAATGGACAACATTTCCACCACATGATCAAAATTAACATTATCAGTAAACCACAAGGGAACCTCCTGGGCCTCCACTGTGATGTCCTGAAAAGGACATAGCATCACTTAAGAAGTGTACCTGCCAGACAAGGACAGGTACCATATGTTTGCACTTATAGGAAGAATAAGAGGAACTTAACGGAGGACCACGGGTGAGAGGAAGGGGAAAAATAGTTGGGGAGAGGGAGGGGGCAAACCATGAGAGACTCTTGAATGCTGAGAACAAACTGAGGGCAGGTGGGGTGGGGGAGGGGAAGGGGGTGATGGGCATGGAGGAGAGTACTTGTGGGGATGAGCACTGGGTATTATATGGAAACCAACTTGACAATAAACTATTTAAAAAAAAAAAGAAGTGTGCCTGCCAAAAATGTATAACTTGAATCTAATCATGAGGAAGCATCAGACAAATGCAAACTGAAAGATAGTCCATAAAATAACTGGCTTGCATTCTTCAAGAAATCTCAGTGTCATGAAAGTCAGAGAAAGGCTGAGGAAATGTCCCAGATTAAAGAAAACTGAAGAGATGTGCAAACTTATTTATTATGTGACCTGACCAGGATTACATTTGGAAAACAGTCTTACACAGGACATTATTGGCACAATGGCATAAATTGGAGCAGGACTGTGGGTTACAAGAAAATATTGTATTACTGCTAAATTTCATAAATTTACTAATTTATTGAGGTTATTAAGGAAAATATTATTGTTCCTAATAAATGCAAATTAAAACTAAAAGGATAAATGGTAATGATGCCTAAAATCTACTCTTATATATTAAAAAATATGCAGATCTCTCTCTTTCTCTCTCTCAGGCCACACACACACACACACACACACACACACACACACACACACGTGACATACTGAGAGAAAAAGAAAGATAACAGAGGAAATGAGCTAATAATTGCTAAAATTGCACAACTGCATTATTGCTACCTATCCAAATCTTGAAATTATCATTCTTAGGGGATCTTTCATTACTTTGACATTTTATTTCAAATCAGTTTCATGTTTTAAGAGTAAATGGTAAAAATATAAGATGTGATGCAATTCAATTATTTGTAGTCAGAAGGAAGAAAGAGGAGTTAACTTCTTTAGTGAAGTTTCTCTAGTAAAAAGTTTTATTATACAAAAATAAAATCATGAGCATGGTGAGAACAGGAAGAGAGAGAGGACAGGCTATAATAAAGAAATTCATCCTGGAGTACAAAGGATTGGAAGAAGGATTCAAGATTTATCTAAGCACTGATAAGAAAGTTATAACTTTGTCTCTATCAGTTTTGATTCTCTACTACAATCGGAAATGTTTATAGTACTACGAATTTCACCTAATCACGTATAGGAAACTAAAAATGTGTTTCTCTGACTCTAATGATTTAATTCTCAATCTTCAATTTCATTTTTTTTTAAATCCAATTCAAAATTTCTCTATAAGGTCAGGTTTCCCCCTTTTCATCTGTTCTTCTTACTTCCTAGTTGTGATCTAAACAGATTGGAGTGGAATGTGGGCTAATCTAAATGAGGGTGGGGGTATAAGAAGAATCACATAGGCAAAGTCAAGAAGGTAACTCAGATTTTTCTTCTTTACCAGACTTTGGTTTAGAGAAACATCTGTTCTCAACTTTTCAGGATTTATGTGCATATCACCCACTGATTAGCTGGGCTCCTGTACTCCCTCACACATTCATGACATTGGCATTTCTTTATGATTACAAGCCACTTATTTTATAGACTACCAGATCACTGAGGTTACTCTTCCTCATCATCAGACATAAAGCTTCTCTAGTTCCACTTGCTCACTCTTAGCTTTCCTTGATTTTTTTTTAAAGACATGGGACATTTTATAATAACCTATTGCACCCTACAGGGTCATCAGATATGCTGGACCCTTTGAACAAATGCATTTTTCCTCTCTTGTCACTCTTCTTTGTTAGTGCTCTAGTGGGAAGCCTTTATCTAGGATCCTGTGGTCCTCCTGTCCCTTCTTCTTCTATGTGATTTCTGTAGGGATTTATTTATATTTGTCTTTTTGTTGAAAACCATGATCTTATACAATCAATATATACCCCCCTACCTTTAAAGTATAACACACACACACACACATAGACAACACGCATATGTGTTATTTTTTATTAAAACAATTATACTAAAGAATCCACTATGTTCTTAACCTTTGGATTAAATAACAAATGTTTCAAGTTTTGTGTAATTTTTTTTTTTTTTTACTTTTTGAAGATCTCAAATCACCAGACTTATTAGATACCGATCTCTTATTTTAGAACTTTACAAAATTTATTAAGATGCCCAGTGGCTTCTTTTTTTCCCCTCTGGTTCTTTGGTGTACTTTCTTTCCTATGGAAAATAAAATCTTCTAGACATGACAACTGTTGATCCAGTAAAAACTAGGAAGGAAAGCAGTAGAAATAGCAGAATTACTTCATAATTGCCAAAAGTTATATCCCATTTCTCAGGTTATAATACAGTGCCTGTTTAATCCATGAATGTATTTATACACTCTGCCAGGCAATATACAAGGCATACTTGGATGCATAAACCATAGTTTCTATCCCCTTGGTATCCCTGGTGAACAGAGGGAGAATGCATTCATAGAAACTCAAAGGATATACTTAAACTAGTCACAGCTGGGGTGTCCTGTTAGCTTAGGAGCGACTTCCAGAATAATTCTGAAAGTCTGGGCTTCAGGCAAGACTGCGCTAAAGCAGCCACTGCACCTTAGCAGGGCTTGAGCATTCTGGAAGTTTCTTAAAGTCCATAAGATATATATGGCTTCAGAGTTTGTTTCATCAACCTACCTCTGAGCACTACTGAACAGCAGTGATAGAAACACAGCCACCAGAAATATAGTCTTTTAATATTTCTGGTCTGGCAACATTGAAACAATATTCATCATAGCACAGCTCTACTGAGCTGCACATGTGCAGAAAATAGAAGACAGCGGGATACCCAACTGCTGCTGTAAAGTGGACTGAAATGGGGGTAATCACAAGCAGAGAGGGCAGCAGAAACATGTTAAGGATTCATAGAAGCACAGCCTCAAGCAATGTAGCATAACTGAATATATGAGAAGGGGCATGTTGCTGAAGGAATGAAAGAGGAAACTTGCTCTTAAAAAAGCGATTCCTGACAAGACAAGACAGTATCAGCCACTTATGAGCAAGTCTATCCATTTATGGTTTTAAATAACAAAGATTAGCATGCATGTCAAACACTGTCAGAAGATGTGCACTTATCTAGTGTATCTGAGCTGTATCATAGTCATTTTTACTCATTATTTACCTAACAGTTATGTTGCACAACAGATCAAAAATAATACTCTTAGTTTCTTAAAAGCTGTTGCAAGTGAATTTGGAGTGCTCCCTCTCTCTCTCTCCACCTAGAAATATTATATATTATTCTAGCAAAAATCTAAAAAAGGAAAGGATGGAGGTAAGAGATTACTTTGCTTGTATTGTCATAGCATTACCAAAAAGTAATAAACCTTTAGCTTTTTGAGGCCAGCTTATGGAAATCCTTCTCATTATTTCAGACATATATATTATTTATTCAATTCACTCAGTAGGTATTTACCTGATATGGTACACATACACCATGCTACTCACACCTGGAGTTGAGGGATACAGACAGGGACTATTGGCATGCATGGTAGGAGGTTTACTTTTCCTTCTAGATTTTAGCTCTAGGTAGGTAAAAGGAGTAAACTTATTTCCATGCAAGCAGTGTTGCTCACTCCATATAACAAGAGTACTTAGCTCTCACAGACTAAAATCCTGGCAAACATCCATCGAACCTTAGAAGAACTTCCAGAATTACAATGACTTTAGATACAGAATCAACAGTACATCATTATGATGAAAGTATCCTTTTTTTTTCCCCTCCCCCTGCCTGTAGAAAATTTTGTGGCAAAGGTGAGCTAAAGGTTGGAAATGAAAGAAAATGTAAGGGAATTAAACAGCAAGTAAATAATTAGAAGGGATAATTTAATTTAAAAAGATTACGATGGCACACAGAGGCTTTTCAAGGTCAATTCTTGAGATAGTTCAATTTCAGTGTATTCTTTGGAGCTGATTTGATTGAGTTCATTTAAAATTTTGCAAGATGGCTTTCTTTATTCTCGAAGGAATTAATGAGGTAGTTTAATTGAACTACCTGGAAAGTGAGTGAATTTGATTATAAACGTACATAGACAATTACTCAGTTTATGTTAGCTGAATGCATTTGCTTCAGTGATGATCTTCTACACATTCCAGGTTCCTTATTAGCTGTGCCTTTGTTGTGTCAGTGGAAACATTTACTAGTTTCTATTGAAGAGAAGGAAATAAATGAAGGTGTGGTTTCCTCTTACCTACCAAAAACCCTAAGGGCTTTCTTCGAAAGAGCTTTGAATTAGCTTCACTTCCCCATTTGTTTGTGGTTGTTGTTGTTTTAATAAAAGAGGTTATTTTCAATTTCTAATAAAACTTCCTTCCATCTCAGTACAAGGCAAACTTTTGAGATTTTGCAAAGATCAAAGGTCGAGACTATAAATCATGCTTTTTTTTGCAAAGTCAATTTCCACAGCCTGTGAGTTTTATCCTTCAGCCGACAGTGGGCGGGTTTCAGTGTTTAGTGGAACTAAAAGAATAGATTTTAAAAACCCTTCTGCTAATCGGAAGAAAATTTACTATTTACGCTGTACTAAGTTGTTATTTCCCTGCACGTTTTTCTTATTTATTTATTTATGCATGCATGAAGAACTAATGCTGTTTTGTTTTTGTTTCTTTGTTTTGTCTGAGAGAGCGAGCCAGCAAAAGAGGGGCAGAAACAGAAGGAGAGAGAATCTCAAGCAGGTTCCATGCCCATCATGGAGCTGTGAGGTGATGACCCGAGCTGATATCCACTCTGATGCTTAACCAACTGAGCCACCCAGGAGCCCCAGTAATATTGCTGTTTCTGATTTCATTACCAAAACTCATGCAAAACCTCGGTTTTAGAATGTAATATTTAAAATAAAAACGATGACTCAGCTAAACATTTATTCTTGGGTTTCTTGTTTACATCCCTTAGAAGAGATTGCCATCCCTGAGCAGGTCAGTTAATAAGTCAGAATTCAGCCATTCTCTGCACTATTGCTGAGTGCTTCCTGGTTAAGCTCAACCCCATGAGGATGAAGCTTATTCATAAGGTGATTGAAATCATACACTTTTGTGCTGGAAAGCTGTTACCATACACTAATTTATTCTTTAAGTGAAAATCAAATTCAAAATTAGAATTTTGAAAAAAATATTTAAGAAATTATGTTTATTTGGTATCTAGCAAGAAATACATCTTTTAGGGGCGCCTGGGTGGCTTAGTCGGTTAAGCGTCCGACTTTCGCTTGGGTCATGATCTCGCGGTTCGCGGGTTCGAGCCCCGCGTCGGGCTCTGTGCTGACTGCCAGCTCAGAGCCTGCAGCCTGTTTCAGTCTGTGACTCCCTCTCTCTCTGACCCTCCCCTGCTCACGCTGTCTCTCTCTCTCTCTCCCGGAAATAAATAAAACATTAAAAAAAAAATTAAAAAAAAAAAAAAAGAAATACATCTTTTAACATTTAAAAGGTGTACAAAATTTCTTTGGACTGTAAAAATTTTGTTTAATTATCCTTCTTAGGGTAGTATATATGCTAACAAGAGAGTAAACTGTTATCATTTTGTTTCTTAAGCATATCTTGCATGTATACCCTTTAACATTCAAAATTCCACAACAAAAAAGTAAATAAAAAACACTATCAAGATGTTCAGTTTATCAATAAAGTCATGGTAAACTGATGATGTCATGTGGGTCTCATTTGATTGATCAAAAATTATCCTCATTGTTTTTTGATATTCACATGATCTATTGATATTTATTTTATCCTAAAGTGAAATAATATTTTGTCCTCAAAAATGTGTGGTAATTAGTTTTTTATTTCTATCAGAACATAATACATAATACCATTTCTTTTAACCTTATCTCAAGGTGTTAATTTTCAAATACATAATTATTTATTTTGAGCCTTCCTTAAGTGTCTCCCTAATCTTCCTAAATCAGTCTCTATACATGTAACTGATAAGGGAACACAATTCTCATAAAAAGTTCAGCATAATTCTAAACAAAATGAAAGGCTTTCTCAAAAAACTCAGCCTGTCTTCCTTTTTATATGCACTCCTGGCAAAATATTATCTTTCATTTAAATGTGTTCCATTTACTTGTTCTTATTAACCTAGACCAGGTCTTAATTATCCTTCACCTTAGTCTATGGAAACAACTCCCTAAAGTGCCGCCGTCTCTAATATTCATTGAGCACAACCCCAGGCCTCCTCATTGGCTACTACTGTTAGTGCTAAAATGAGAGCCAGACTTAGGCAAGGGATTGAAGGCTGACCTCAACTTCTGCCAAATCTTATTTTCTGATCTTATCATTCTATTTTTTTTTCTGAATAGCCTAATGCAAAGAAGACAAATTATTCAACAAAACACTTTACAAGAACCTTATGCCTTCTCCAAAAGTATTTTTCTTTATTTGGAAATTACTATGACTCATTTCAAACTATTGGAATTATTACAATTCCACCAAGACTTGTTAAAGTATAATCTATATACTATTTTCTCCAACTGTAATATTTTGTTTTTACATGATATATAAAATTTAGTACATTCCATTTTCACATTATAAAATAAATATTAAAGTTCTCTTTCTCAAATTGAAAATTTGCTAGAGATATAGATAATGATATTAAGTACTTTTTCCTTTATTTTCTGGTTTCATTTTTTTTCTTTTTCAAATTTTAATTTAAATTCTAGTTGGTTAAAATAGTGTAATATTGGTTTCAGCGGTAGATTCATCTACTTTCATGATTCATCACTTACATGTAACACCGATACTCATCACAAGTGTCTTCCTTAATACCTATCTCCCATTTGGCTCGTAGCACCCACACTCATCCCCTCCAACAACCCTCAGTTTGTTCTCTATAGTTAAGCATTTTTACAGTTTATTTCTCTCTCTGTATTCCCTTCTCTTATGTTCATCTGTTTTATTTCTTAAATTCCACATATGCATGGAATTAATGGTAATTGTCTTTCTCTGACTGACTTATTCTGCTTAACATAATACACTATAGCTCCATTCATTGTGTTACAGATGGCAAGATTTCATTCTCTTTTATGGCTGAATAATATTCCATTGCATATAAATGCATATATATATTTGTACTTTCTTCCTTATCCATTCATCTGTCAATGGGCATTTGGGCTCTTTCCATAATTTAGCTATTGTTGATCATGCTGCTATAAACATCAGGGTGCATGTATCCCTTCAAATCAGTATTTTTGTATCCTTTGAGTAAATACCTAATAGTGCAATTTCTGGGTAGTTCTATGTTTAACTTTTTGAGGAACCTCCATACTGTTTTCCAGAGTGGCTGTACCAGTTTGCATTCTCACCAACAGTGAAAGAGGCTTCTTCTTTCTTCTCATCCTCACCAATATCTATTGTTTCTTATGTTGCTAATTTTAACCATTGTGATAGATGTGAGGCGGTATCTCATCGTCGTTTTGATTTGTACTT
Organism: Proteles cristata cristata; assembly: GCA_017311185.1. NCBI lineage: Eukaryota > Metazoa > Chordata > Mammalia > Carnivora > Hyaenidae > Proteles > Proteles cristata. The sequence continues at coordinate 2,561,247 of JAESUZ010002627.1, forward strand.
CTCTGATGATAAAGGATGTTGAGTATCTTTTCATGTGTCCATTACCCATCTGGAAGTCTTCTTTAGAAATACATCTACTCATGTCTTCTGCCCATTTTTTTAAATGTTTATTTTATTTTTGAGAGAGTGCATGTGAGGGAGGGAGGGGAAGAGAGAGGGGAACAGAAAATCTGAAGCAGGTTCTATGCTAACAGCAGTGAGCCGATACAGGGCTCAAACTCATGAACCACAAGAACATGACCTGAGCCGAAGTCAGATGCTCAACAGATTGAGCTACCCAGGTGCTCCATCTTCTGTTCATTTCTTAACTGGATTATTTGTATTTCGGGGGTGTTGAATTTGACAAGTACTTTATAGATTTTAGGTACCAATCCTTTATCAGATATGTCAATTGCAAATATCTTCTCTCATCCCAAAGGTTTCCTTTTTGTTTTGTTGAGTTTCCTCCACTGTACAGAAGCTTTTTATCTTGCTTTTGTTTCCCTTTCCTCCAGTGATGTATCTAATAAGAAATAGCTACAGCTGATATCAGAGAGAGCCTATTTTCTCTTCTAGGATTTTGATGACTTCCTGACTCACATTTATGTCTTAGATCTATTTTAAATTTATTTTTGTGTATGATGTAAGAAAGTGGTCCAATTTTATTCTGCATGTTACTGTCCAGTTTTCTCAACACCATTTGTTGAAGAGACTGTCTTTTTTCCATTGGATATTCTTTCTTTCATTGACAAAAATGAGTTTAGCACATAGTTGTGGGTCTATTTCATATTTCTATTCTGTCTCATTGATCTATGTGTCTGTATATGTGCCAAAACCATGCTGTCTTGATGACTACAGCTTTGTAATATAGCTTAAAGTCCAAAATTGTGATGTCTCCAGCATTGCTTTTATTTTTCAAGATTGCTTTGGCTATTTGAGACCTTCTGTACTTCCATACAAATTTTAGGATTGTTTGTTCTAGCTCTGTGAAAAATGCTCATGGTATTTTGATAGAGACTGCACTGAATGTGTAGACTGCTTTGGGTAATATTGACATTTTAACACTTATTATTTTTTAAATCCATGAGCATGGACTTAAATGAAGAAATGTTTCATTTCTTTGTGTCATCTTCAATTTATTTCATAAGTGTTCTATAGTTTATAGAGTACAGATCTTCTTTTACCATTTTGGTTAGGTTTATTCCCAGTTATCTTATGCCTTTGGCTACAAATATACATGGAATCAATTCCTTGATTTCTCTTCCTCCTTATTCATTATCGGTGTAGAGAAATGCAACAGATTTCTATATACTGATTTTATATTCTGTGACTTTGATGAATTCATGTATTATTTCTAGCAATATTTTGGTGGAGACTTTAAGGTTTTCTACATAAAGTAGAAATATCTGAGAATAGTGACAGTTTGACTTTTTCTTTACCAATTTGGATGCCATTTATTTCTCTTTGTTATCTCTGTTTGCTGAGGCTAGGACTTCTAGTACTGTGTTAAACAACAATGGTGAAGGTGGACATCTCTCTCTTGTTATTGACCATAGAGTAAGAGCTGTCATTTCCCCCCCCCCCCATCATTTTTCCCCCATTTATTATCCCATTGAGGATGATATTAGCTGTGGGTCTTTTATATATGAACTGTATGATGTATAGACATGTTCCCTTTTTTCCCTACTTTGTTGAGAGTTTTATCAAGAATATATACATTACCTTGTCAAAGGCTTTTTCTGTATCTATTGAAAAAATCATAGAGTTCTTATCTTGTCCTTTATTAATGGGGTGTATCATTTTGATTGATTTGCGAACGCTGAACCACCCCTACAGCCCAGGAATAAATCCCACTTGATCATGGTGAATAATTCTTTTAATGTACTGTTGGATTCCATTTGCTAGTATTTTGTTGAGAACTTTTGAATCTGTTGTGTTCAAAGATATCGGCCTATAATTTTCCTTTTTAGTATGGTCTTTGTCTGGTTTGGGAATCCAAGTAATACTGTCCTCATAGAAGGAGTTTGGACATTTTCTTTCCATTTCTATTTTTTAGAACAGTTTGAGAAGAATAGGTATTAACTCTTCTTTAAATGTCTGATAGAATTCCTCTGGGAAGCCATCTGGCCCTAGGCTTTTGTTTGTTGGGAGACTGTTGATTATTGATTCAATTTCTTTGCTGGATATCAGTCTGTTCAAATTTTCTACTTCCTTCTGTTTCACTTTCAGTAGTTTATATGTTCTCAGGAATTTATACATTTCTTCCAGATGGCCCAATTCATTGGCATATAATTTTTCATAATATTCATTTAAAATTGTTTGTATTTCTGTGATGTTGATTGTGATCTCTTCTCTTTAATTTGTGATATTGTGTATTTGGGTCCTTTCTCTTTTCTTTTTGATAAGTCTGGCTAGGGGTTTATCAATTTTCTTAATTCTTTCAAAGAACCAGCTCCTGGCTTCATTGATCAGTTCTACGTGCTTTTTTTTTTTTTTCCTTGATGTTGTTGTTTGTTTCTATATCACTTATTTCTTTTCCTATCTTTATTATTTTCCTTCCTCTGTTGGCTTTAGGCTTTATTTGCTATTCCTTTTCTAGTTCTTTTATGTATAAGTTTAGGTTGTGTATTTGGGACCTTTCTTTCTTCTTGAGATAAGCCTGAACTCCCATTTACTTTCCTCTAGGACTGGCTTTCTGCATCCCAAAAGGTTTGGACTGTCCTGTTTTCATTTCCATTTACTTCCATGTATTTTTTTTTAAATTTCTTCTTTAATTTCCCAGTTAACCCATTCATTCTTTTGTAGCATGTTCTTTAACTACCAAGTGTTTGAGGGCTTTCCAAAATTTTTCTTGTGATTGATTTCAAGTTTCATAGCATTGTGATCTGAAAATATACACGGTATGATATCAATCATTTCGTTCTTGCTGAGGGATGATTTGTAACCCAGTATGTGATCTATTCTGGAGACTGTTCCATGTGCACCAGAAAAAAATGTGTATTCTGCTGCCTTAAGATGAAGTGTTCTGAATACATCTCTTAAGTCCTTCCATGTCAGTGTGTCATTCAAAGCCACTGTTTCCTTGTTGATTTTCTGCTTAGATGATCTGTCCATTCCTGTAAGTGGGGGTGCTGAAGTTCTCTACTATTATTGTGTTATTATCAATGAGTTTCTTTGTGTTTGCTGTTAATTAATTTATATATTTATTTAGGTTCTTCCAAGTTGGGAAAAAATATTTACAATTGTTAGATCTTCTTGTTGAATAGAAGGTTTTATTGTGATATGATTATGTTCTTCATTTCTTGCTACAGTGTTAGGTTTAAAATCTAGTTTGTCTGATATAAGTATGTCTACTATGACTTTCTTTGGGCATCAATTAGGCTAATAAATCGTTCTCCAATCCCTCACTTTCAACCTGCAGGTATCTTTAGATGGAAAATGAGTCTTTTGTAGGCAGCACATAGATGGGTCTTGTTTTTTGTTTTTAATTATTTTTTTTTATCCATTCTGATTCCCTATGTCTTTTGACTGGAGCATTTAGTCCATTTACATTCAGAGTGATTATTGTCACTCTTCAATGGCTATTAATTTAGTGCCATTAAATTACCTGTAATATCATTGTTTTTGGAGATTTTCTTAGTTCCTTTCTAGTCTTTGTCATTTTTGGTGTTTCTTTCCCACTCAAAGAGGCCTCTTTAATATTTCTTTTAGGGTTGATTTAGCAGTCACAAACCCGTTTAGTTTTTGTTTGTTCAGGAACACTTTATTTATCCTTCTATTTGGAATGATGGCCTTGTTGGATAAAGTAATCTTGACTGTACATTTTTTTTTCCAGTCAACACTTTGGCTATAACATGCAACTCCCTTCTGGCCTCCCAGGTTTCTGTAGAGAGAAATGCTGCTGATCTGATATGTCTTCCTTTGTAGGTGAGGGATTTCTTTTCCATTGCTGCTTTCAGGATTCTGTCCTTTTCTTGATATTTGGTGAATTTTGCTATGATGTGTCTTGGTGTTTGCCAGATTTGTTTTTGATTGGAGTTCTCTGTGCTTCTTGGATTTGAATATCTGTTTCTTTCCCCAGATTAGGGAAGTTTTCAACTACAATTTTTTCAAGTTTTTAATGTTTATTTAATTTTGAGAAAGAAAGAAAGAGGGATAGCATGTGAGCAGGGGAAGGGTAGAGAGAGAGGGAGACACAGACTACCAAGCAGGTGCCAGGCTCTGAGCTGTCAGCACAGAGCCCAACATGGGGTTCAAACTCACAAGCGGTGAGATCATGACCTGAGTCAAAGTCGGACGCTTAACTGACTGAGTCATTCAGGTTCCCCTCAACTACAATTTTATCAGATAAAACTTCTGCCTCCTTTCCCTCTCTTCTTCTGGGACTCCTAAGACTAAAATGGTATTACACTTCATGGAGTTGCTGAGATCCTTAAGTCTGTATTTGTAATCTGATATTTTTCATTTCCTCTTCTTTTTCAGCTTTATTATTTTCCATAATTTTGTCTTCTATCTCACTTATTCGTTCCTCTGAGTCTTCCATCCTTGTGGTCATTACATTCAGTCTGTTTGGCATCTCAGCTATAGCATTTTTTATTGGGACTGACTAATTTTTACATCTTTTATCTTTGTGGTAGGAGTTTCTCTGTTTTCTTCTGTGCTTTTCTCAAGCCCAGCTAGTATCCCTGGGATTATTGTTTTAAATTCTGTTTCAGTCATATTATTTATACCTATTTTGATTAGCTCCCTGACTGTGACCTCTTCTTGTTCTTTCTCTTGGGATGAATTCCTTTCCCTTGGCATTTTGTCTAGGACTCTGTCTTTTGTGTTTAGGAAAACCTGTGCCTGGTCTTATTTCCACTGGAGCTGAAGTTTTGCAGCGCTCTGTGATCAGGAGTCTTGGTTTACGTAGGGGAGGTTAGTGTCGGTCTTCTAGGGGAAGGGCTACTGCTGCTCTGGTTCTCCATCACACTTCCCACAGTAAAAATGTCACCTGCAGGGTGTGGAGCTTGGTGTAAGTAGCTCAAGCCTCCATTGTGTGTGCTGGGCCAATCACTGAGGTCTGTCCATAATGATTGCAGGGGTAAAAAATGGCATCAGCCCACTCTTCCCCAGGAGGGAAATACATGTTCGCCACTGTTTAGGAAGTCTTCACAGAAAAACAATTTCCCATCCTGTGACACAGTCTTCTGTCAGATGCCACCCATCACCCTATGTCCAAGCTGTCTGTTGCACTGCGGCACAACACTCCTATGTTTTATCTCAGTCACATGGCTGGGTTTTAAAACTTCAAATTGTAGGGACCTAGTGTGGAACAGACCCATCCAGAAGGTCTTGCCACTCCATGGCTGGGAACTGTTTGTCCCAGAAAAGCAGACACATGACCGCTGAGGGCCTTAAGTATAACAAAAAGCTGACATCCAGGTTAGCCGCCCTCAGCAGGTGTCGCTGCATTTATGCTAATGAACAAGGCGTCTTACTGGCACCCAGCCAGCTCTCTGGTCCTGTGAGAGGCAGTGTCTCTCCAAATGCACTCTGAGAAGGGGAACTGTGTCTCTCAGTGTGACACAAGGGGTCCTCAGAGCATGCTGTCCACTCCTGGGCCTCTGCCCTCCTTCTCTGCAGGAACACCACTACACCCACCAGCCTTGACGCTGGCGATGGCATGGACTTCTAAAACTTCAGAATTACAGCTCCAGTGCTTGTAAAAACTTGCAATAATCAGGCCTCTCCTTTTCTCAGTCAATGGTTTTGGGGAAGTTTTTCCTGTGCAATCCCCTGTATGCTTCTCTCTCTCTCTCTCTCTCTCTCTCTCTCTCTTTCTCTCTCTCCCTCTCCTCTCTCCATGATCAGGACTCCCTTCCCTCCACAGCACCCATGATCCTTTTCTCCCCCAGAGTACATCTCCTACCTTCCATAATGTGACTTCTTTTCTTCCTCTGCTTGTGCATTTTGTTCTCTCTGTTCTCAGACCGACTTCCTGGATGTTCAGAATGATTTGATAATTAACCAGTTGTAAAGGAGGATGAAGCAAGAGTAAGGTCTTCTTCCTACTCCACCATTTTACTTCCTATACTTACATTTTTTTAGTGTTTTAATTTATTTTTGAGAGAGAAAGAAAGACAGTGTGAGCAGGGGAGGGTCAGAGAGAGAGGAGACACAGAATCCAAAGACAGGCTCCAGGTTCTGAGCTGTCAGCACAGAGCCTGACGTGGGACTTGAACCCATGAACCGTGAGATCATGACCTGAGCCGAAGCTGGACGTTCAACCGACTGAGCCACCCAGGTGCTCCTCTTTTTAATAGTATTCAATGTATACGTTGTGTCTAGTATTTTTGAAACAGCATTTTAAACAGTCATTTAGCCTTAATTAACTATTTAGTTTATTCACTACGTGTTTGTGAAGTACCTGTTAATATAAAAAGAGTCATAAAAACAATATCAATTAAGTAAAAATTGCAGTAATAGTTAACAGATTTTGAATACATACTTTGTACCAAGAAAAATTGTTTTGGTGTTTCTCTTTATAAACTCATGTTACTTTCAAAAAAAAATGGAGATGGATAGAATTGACCTTAATTTACAAATAAGTACACTGGGTGTTAAAGAAATTAAGAAGCACAGACATGATAAGTAAGAGAGCAGGTGTTTGATCTCAAATCTGTTTGAAACCAAAGACGCTGCTGTTAACTATTATCTTGGAAACAAATTAACATTATGTAGGGTTTTTTTAAAGTTTATAGTGGAAATGATATACTAAGTTAAAAAGTGATAAATAGTTACTTAACTAAATCTTTGGAAGTCCAAAGGGTAAAAATAAATCAACATAAATTGACATACTGAAAAGTTGTCATGGAACATATAGATATTTGGATGAGCTTGGAAAAATGAGATTTAAATATGGATAGAAATGTGATACGTGAAAATGATGATGAGATTATTTCCAAGGTCATCTATTGCACAAATAGAGGCACAGATGACTATAGATTAAATGGATTCATGAAAAATAACAGGTTTCATTGGAGAGAAATCTTGATTGTTGCCACATGCATATCAAAAGGTTTTTTTCACCCAATACAAAATAATAAGGGTATTGCACCTACATCCATGGTAAATATGTTGCAAACATATTTGTTTCAAAAACCTCCATTTTTAAGTTTAATAAAACATAAGAAGCTTTGAGAAAGATTATTTTAAAATGAACTGGATAAGTCCTGCATTACCCTGCTTAGGTTGCCATAACAAAATTCCACAGAATGGTATAAACAATAAATATATGGATTTTTCATAGCTTTAGCAGCTAGAAGTCCACAATCAAGGTTCCAACAGGGTTGTTGTCCAGTACAGCCTTTCTCCTTGGCTGATAGATGGCTGTCATTTCACTATGTCCCCACATGACCTTTTCATTGTGTTTAAGAGAGAAAACTAGCATGTCTCTTCCTTTTATTTTTTTTTTATGTTTTATTTATTTGAGATGTGAGACAGAGAGAAAGAGTGAGCATGAGTGGGGGAGGGACAGAGAGGGAGACACAGAATCTAGAGCAGGCTCCAGGCTCTTAGCTGTCAGCACAGAGGCCACTGTGGGGCTCGAATTCATAAATCTTGAGATCATGGCCGGAGCCAAAGTTGGTTGCTTAACGACTGAGCCACCCAGGTGCCCCCCTATTTTCCCCTCTTTTTATAAGAACACCAGTCTTGTCAGATTAGAGCCTTACCCTTATGACCACATTTGATGTTAATTAATTACCTCCTTGTAGTCCTTATTTCCAAGTACGACCACATTGAGTTGAGTTTCAACATGTGAATTTAAGGGAGAGTGGACACAATTCAGTCCATTGCCAGTCCACTCGTCAGATGCTTACACTGTAGAGAGTGTGCAAAAAATATCATCTCTGATGACATCTCTCTCTATATATTTTCCTTCTTAGAAATCATACTCAGAAAAACTGCATATTAAATGACTAAATGTGTATACTTGTGCAATAATAAAAGTCCCATTTTAAATAATGATTACTCTTTAGCATCAAAATATTTTTAAGAATATTTCCATATCTTTTGTATTTAGAAATCAGATTTAAATCCTGGTATGTCAATAAATAGCAATAAACATAAGTTATATATGTATATGTATATATACACATACATGTGTATACATATACATATATACTTGAAAAGTGTGTATTTGTGCAAAAGTTTTTAGATTTTTTTTTCTTTTTTACTGTTGGAAATTTCAGAATTACACCAGATTCTAATTGCTGTTGGTACTTATATAATTAAGACTCAAAGACTACTTAAAAACTTTTTAAAAATCATCAATTAATCTCTCTACATCTATAAAATTTGAAAACATCTATCACCTTGAAATTTCGGGTACAATACTGCCAATTTATTTTTTCTTGTTCTCTCCATATAGCATCAGTTATTTAAAATAAAATAGAATACATATACAAATACATATCTCAGTATTAATCTCTTTCTAATTCCATTTGTTTAACCATGAAAAAGCTGAACTGTACTTTAACCAAAAATATGATTTATTTTGTTTATTTAAATATTGTAACATTGATGTACATTAACTCAAATGTTTCTTTCTTGCTTAAGAAACATAGCTTAATGATACTTCAAATGTGAATATAATTAACAAGATATCAAGTGTTCAAATTAAGCTGCTTAGTTTTCTCTCTGAGTCTGATGTCTGATTTAATCTTATTTCATTCTATTGAAACAGAAGATAAAAAGAGCATAACATTGTGAAGACCTTAATTTGATGCTGATTTGTAGTGACATTTTATCAATACATTTTTCTTTCCCTTTTTTTATTTAGCCATTATTTCTAGTTGTATTCTTTGTTTCATGATTAATTATAGTCACCATTTATAGGCATGTCTCTACACTATCAAAAAATAAAGTAAGAATAAAACTATTTAAATTTAAATCTTACCTATTTGCATTTGGCATAAGTTAAGCTAAGTGTAAAGGATATTTCACCTTAGCTTAAGTGAATTTTCTCTCTATAAAAAGCAGAGAAAAGTAATATGCATACAATAAAAAACAATTTAGCTTCCTAAAACAGTAAAATACTTTTAAGCAAATTCAAGCTTTAGTTTGCTCTCTCTTCCTCTTCTACACAATTTATACAATAAATGGAAAGTATTTCATGTTTGTGTGTGTATATGTATGTGTTTATAAATATATACAGATATATGTATATTTATATATATTATCTTCATATATAAACATAATACATATTAAATGGTAAGTAGAAATTATTCTGTATTCTTTAAATTTAAAATCCCAAGTTAAAAAAAGAATTAATTATATAAGAAAAGATAGGTCATTTGGGCTTTATTTAAACTGATGATTTTTGTTCATCAAAAAATTACATTAAGAAAGTGAAATATGAAAGTCATAATTTGGGAAAACAATTTCCACCGATAAAGCTTCTCAAAGATCTGTATCTAGACTACAAAAAGAACTTCTTCAAAAAATAAAAAGTAAGAGAAAGACAACTAAGTTTTAACACAACTAAAGTTTGAATAGGCATTGCTTGAGTCATCAAAATGTCTTAATATATATATATATTTTTTTTAATATATATATATATTTTTAATTTATTTCTAAGAGAGAGAGAGAGACAGGGTGAGCAGGGGAGAGTCAGAGAGAGAGGGAGACACAGACTCTGAAAGAGGTTCCAGGCTCTGAGCTGGCAGTCAGCACAGAACCCGACACGGGGCTCGAACCTACGAACTAAGAGATCATGGCCTAAGCGAAAGTCAGACACTTAACCGACTAAACCACCCAAGCGCCCCCACAATATCTTAAATATATGAAGTGTACTCAACATCATTTATCATCACAGAAATATAAGCTTAAACCATAATTAGCTGGTACCACACACTCACCAAAATGGCTAAAATCAAAAGACTGATATTACCAGTATTTGACGAAGATGTTGTGCAACTAGAACTCACATTATTTGTGACATTGCAAATTAAAAAAATATTTGGGTAAATATTTGGCACTATTAATTAAAATTAATAATACATATATAATAATTCCTGGTGATTCCACTCCCAGTATATACATATATATATATATGCCCAAGAAAAATGAATGCCTCCTAGGCCAAAACATGTACAAAAACATTCATATTGGCTTAAGTTAGGAATAATTTATATGACTTCAACTGGATAATAATGAAACAAGTCAGTTTATTTATCAAATGACTAGAACAGTTAAAAAGAAAGAACTGATACATGCAACAAAATAGATGAATTCCACCAACGTAATGTAGAGGGAATTTAGTCAAGAGACCAAGCATAGAAGCTGCATAATTTTATTTACATTAAATTGTAACATAGATGAAAATATTTTATACAGAAGAAAATAAAAATAGAGGCTACTTTTGGGGAGGAATATTAACTGGGTGGAAACATGAGGTTCATTCCTGGAATGCTGGAAACATTTTATAACTTGATCTTGATAGAATTTTCATGGTGTATGCATACTTCATCTTGACTTATATTGAGGTGGGCACTGAAGATTTCTGTATATGGCTTCATATAAATTTTAATTTAATTTTTAAAAATATCACAGAATAAATCCGAAAGTCTTGAAGTCTTTATTTGGTTAGAATATTGGATACATTAAATGTTGAATATTGAGATGAAAAAATACAAACATAAACATCACACACACATATGTATAACCATTTCCTTATTATTTATACTTAGTTTTCATCATTTTTTTAGCTGTATGACCATAGATATTTTACACAACATTTCAAAGTTTGTTATCTTCTTTATTAACAAAGGATTATGATATTTTTCCTGTCTCTTGTACTCAAAGTGCTGTTGTGGGGATCAAGGAAAATAATGGTAGAATATTAACACTTCTTGAGCTGTGTATCAGATCTCTGACAAAAATAGATGATAGACGATATAGTATATAGTCATAGATAGTTAGATACCTATGTCTACATTGATATCAATGTATAGGATGACACTTTTTAAAATATTGCCAGTCTTTTTTCCCTCCTACTTTGTTCCTGAGTTTTGTTTTGTATCTCCCCCTCATGTACTCTCTCAAGAAGATCCTGCCTAGTTTATGAGGATCTTTGAATTTTGTGACCCAGAAGGGGGCGTAAAAACCCTGGATGGAAAGACCACTGAGAGGAAGGAATAGGGGCATTGGAAAGGGTTTACAAAGGATTTTGAAGAGTGACCTCTGATATGTGAGAGACTTTTTCAGGAAAGGAAGACAAACATTTCAGTGATCTTTACTATGGTGTTTGCTTATTGTTAATGTTGTTGGGAAATGCAAAGAAAGGAACGATTACGTGGAAATTTTCATAATGGTTGCTGATTATCTTCCTTTGTTCATCACATTTGTTGAAAATTAAAACCTATCCGACTACATTATACCCACAACAAAACTGAAAAAAATATACTAATATTTCTCTTTTTCTGACAAGACAATTAAGCCTCTGAATACTTTAATAATAACTCAAAGGTTTGGGACCAGTACAAGGCATTTCAACCCAAACAATATATCTCTAAATACCATTTTCCTTGACTACATAATGGCTTTTGTTTAAATGGTTTCATAAGTTGTGAAGTGTAGATGACACTATTTTCCTCAAAGAGACAATTATAGGAAGAAAATCAAATAAGATTTCTTTAACAACTTAAATTGTTTAAAAGTGTACTTTATAATTATTACCATTTAAAATAGTAGATGACATGTTGCTACTGGAAGCTGTGTGATCCTTTTTTTTTTTTTTTAAATGTTTTTATTTATTTATAGGAGAGAGAGAGAGAGAGAGAGACAGCGTGAGCAGGGGAGGGTCAGAGAGAGAGGGAGTCACAGACTCTGAAACAGGCTCCAGGCTCTGAGCTGGCAGTCAGCACAGAGCCCGACGCGGGGCTCGAACCCACGAACCGCGAGATCATGACCTGAGCGAAAGTCGGACGCTTAACCAACTAAGCCACCCGGCGCCCCTGTGTGATCCTTATATAAAAAAAAGTGCACGTGGGAATCACCCTTCATCATCCTCTTCTTGGCTGCCAACACAGCTGAGGACTGTCGCTGCATTTTAGCAGCCTCTGTCACGGAGTTAAGACAAATAAGTTTAATTCTTAAAAAAGTAATACGTATTTTGTTCAACATTGGAGTTAAGAATAGTTTTAGCTGTGTGTGGCAGAAAACCCCAGATAAAAAGGGCCTAAAGATAGAAGGATGTGACAATGAGCTATTGCCTCAGTAACACCACAATGATGTTATGAAACTAACTATCCAGGAACTCAGTGGCTCAAAACAACCATCATTTATTCAGCACACATCTGTGCATCGATGGAGGTCAGCGGCTCTTCTGTAGGCTTTCTTCCTTATGGAAGATGGGATTCAGTTAAGCTCCATGCACCTTTCATTCTCCTTAAAACAGGAAATAAGACAAGTCACAATGACGACAAATATGGAAGATACTAAGTTCACCCCGCCAGACACATTTCCAGCATCTGCTGTAATCCATTCTACCAAAATTGCCCTGGTTAGAACAAAGTCACATGACTACTCTTAGGAGTAAAGAACGGTGGGCAATGGAGTCTCAGTAAGGTACTCTGGCTAGCCAAATACCTGGCTCAATATCACTGGCTCTTCTAAAGGGAAAGAAATGTGACAGATGGATATTTGGAACAGTCAGCTTCCAACACCCTAATAGTTGATCCAGGTCTTCAGCATAAAATCTCCAACAAATACACAAATCAAAAACTGGACAATGATGGTAAAATCTCATCATGTTAGAACAACAAAAGATAATTTATTCCTGTTAAGATATGAATATTTGATATTAAGAATGAAGACTGAGGAAGTACAAGTCTTTGGTGCGTATGGATGCTATAAGAAGACTTACAGGATTATGTCCAAAGAAGTTGGTGGAGCACTGATTTATCCTTCTAGAAGGCTGTGTGTGTGTGTGTGTGTGTGTGTGTGTGTGTGTGTGTGTGTATGTGTTTATGTTATTCCAGACTATAATATTTTCCTGGCTGTTCTGTATATCTTCTATATCTACTTGTTCATCTAATTATTAAAGTGTATGAGTCTGTTCTTAATTGGCAACATAGCTTTTATTTCTTCAGTAGTTCTGAGAGTTCAAGGTCTCTTCACTACATAGTCCCAGATTGTACCAACTACTTCGTTCTACTTCAGGAGTTGCTACTCACACATCATAAGAAGTAAATCGAACCCTCTGGACTTCTGCAACACTCTGATCTTTAAATTACAACAGCAAAATTTTATTAAGTACACTATGTTGAAATAATATTTATTTAAGATTATGCGATCAATCTACAGTCCATCCATTCTAAACTTTAGCCTTGGGTTACAATGGACTGTCAAAGACAATATTTTCTTGACTGAAAATAAAAATTGTAAGCACTTTTGTTGTACAACTAATGTATAAAATGAAGATAATTAGATTCTGGTTAAAATGTATGACAGAGATATCTGGCTATACCTCTGTAAGATCCATTTTTTCAACCCCTGACAATAAAATGCAGGTTTCAACATCTTCCATTTCCAAGAAAGATTTCACACACACACACACACACACACACACACACACACACACACACACACTATTTGGTGCAAAGTTTCTTCAGGAGATGGTACAGTTTTATATCCAAAAGACTCTAGGGAGATATACACATAAGTTTCTGTTATGATGCTATTCCACACATCCTTTCTTAGCTCTGTGAGTAAAAGAGAGTTCCTTGTCTTTGACCTCTCATCCTCACAAGGTGGAAAACTGCGAATATGTGTTTTCCTTTACCTCCTACTTCTGCATTCTCTTTGTGTGGGAGTCAGGAATGTGAATGAGGCATTAGCAAAAGTGGATGGGCTGGGACTGGGGCTTCTGAGAAACATACCAGAATGTGTCCTTTATCTTTTTGTTTTTTCTAATTCCTATTTAGAATATGAAAGAAATGGCTGGTGGTAGATGGACTATGTTAAAATAATGTGAACTAAATTTTGTAGGAAGGACACTAAAAGGAACTTGAGTTCTTGAAGAGCTCCTAGAACAGCTGTACCTTATCTGAACTAGATCCTTTAAACATCATTTATTATGAGTAAAATAAACTTCTAGTTAGCATCCTATAATGGTTTATTTACATGGTTTATTTATTTACAAAGGCTCTCCTGACTCATGTAGCTCTTCAATAAGTCAATGTAGTCCATATGAAATACTGCTTTTACTCTGAGAATAAATTTTATTTTATTTTTTATGTTAGGGAAAATACTTAGTTATTTTTTTAGGAACATAGTAAGAATAGATGGTAGTTTTATTTTTAAAGATTTTATTTTTAAATAATCTCTAAACCACACATGGGGCCTGAAATAACACCCCAAGATCAGGAGTCACACACTCTACCGACTGAACCAGTCAGGCACCCCAGGTAACTATAACATTGAAAAGACAAAGTTATTCTCAAGTTTTATATGTATCCCATTGAAATAGACATTTCTCAGACCACCAGGATAACTTTCCAGTTTTCCCACTTGCCAACTCAGTCATCTTTGGCCAGTTAATTGACTCCAGTTCACAAGAGTATAAGGCATATAATATTTACTTAACTCACAGGATCAAGCCAGGTAAAGCATTTTGTAATCTATAAAGCAGTATGGAACTTTTCATGGTTATGGCCAATCAAATATATGTCATGACAGTCATAAACCATTCTAAATCTATGCTTGAATGAAATGAACACCAACAAATGATATTTTAGTATAATCCACAGCACACTGTAATTATATTTCCTAATTTATGATTCTGTACTAGAAATTGTCAGCACGAATGTAACCAGCTCAGTGTTTCCCTTTGCATTGTCAGAATGGTCATCATGGTGAAGAAGAAAAAAAGGACATCTGTGCCCATAAATGCTATAAAATACAGGCAAGTGGCTGAAGCCAAAATGTATTAGTAACCAAGTAGTGTCTCCTTGAAATAACACACCTGGTTATATGGACAAGTGGTAATCTGGTGTGTTTGCATATCTCAGAAGGCTCCAGGGCAAATATTAATGATGACATGGATGAAAAGGTAAAATGAGGTCAGTGGAGAAAAGCTTACAACCAAAAATAATAAATAAATGTCCACCAACACTGTAAGAGGGTTCCCCTTTCTCTGCATCCTCAACAACATTTGTAGCTTCCTGTGTTGTTAATTTTAGCCATTCTGTCAGGTGTGAGTTGATATCACATTGTACTTGTGATTTGTATTTCCCTGATGATGAGCAATGTTGATCACCTTTTCATGTGTCCTTTGGCCATCTGGATGTCTTCTTTGGAAAAATGTCCAGTTATATCTTCTTCACATTTTCAAACTGGATACCATTTTCCCATTTTAAATCTGTTTTGTGAGTATTGAGTTTTACGAGTTCTTTCTATATCCTGGATACTAATCCTTTATTATATGCTATTTGCAAATACCTTCTCCCATTCCAAAGGTTGCCTTTTAGATTTGTTGATTGTGTCCTTTGTTATGCAGAACCCTTCTATCTTGATGAAGTCCCAATCGCTCATTTTTGGTTTTGTTTCCCTTGCCTAAGGAGATGTATCTAGTAAGAAAATGCTACAAGCAACATCAAAAAAGTCACTGCCTGTGTTTCCTCTGGGATTTTCTTATTATTATTATTTTAGAAAGATAGTGTGCAAGTGGAGGAGAGGGGCATAGGGCAAGAAAATCTTAAGTAGGCTCCACATCCAACATGGAGCCTAATGTTGGGCTCAGTCCCATGATGCTGGGATCATGATCTGAGCCAAAATCAAGAGTTTGACATTCCACTGACTAAACCACCCAGACGCCCCTCTCCTCTAGAATCTTGATGGTTCCCTTTCTCACATTTAGGTCTTTCTTCCATTATCAATTTATTTATTGTGTATGGTGTGAAAAAATGGTCCATTTCCATTCTTTTGCATGTTGCCATCCAGTATTCCCAACACCATTTGTTGAAGAAACTTTTTTTTCCATGCAAACTGGTGCAGCTACTCTGGAAAACAGTATGGAATTTCCTCAAAAAGTTAAACATAGGACTACTCTGCAATCTAAAAGTTGCACTACTAAGGATTTACCCAAAGGATACAAAATTCTAATTCAAAGGGATACAAGCACCTTGATGTTTACAGCAGCATTATCAACAGTAGCCAAATTATAGAAAAAGCCCAAATGTACATCAGCTGATGAATGGATACAGAAGATATATAAATAAAATGGATATATATATATATAATGGAATGTAACTCAGCCATAAAAAAAAGAATGAAATCTCCCCATTTGCAATGATGTGGGTGGAGCTAGAGTGTATCATGCTAAGTGAAAAAGTGGGTCAGAGAAAGACAAATGTCATATGATTTCATTCGTATGTGGAGTTTAAGAAACATACGATGTTCTTCATACGATGAACATGGTGCCAAATGTCATATGATTTCATTCATGTGTGGAATTTAAGAAACAAAACTGATGAACATGGGGGGAAAAGAAAGATGCAAATTCTAAAACAGACTCTTAACTATAGAGAACAAACTGAGGGTTGTTGGAATGGAGGTGGGCAAGGGAATGGGCTAAGTGGGTGATAGGTATTAAGGAGGACAGGAGGACACTTATGATGAGCTCTGGTTGTTGCATATAAGTGAAGAATCACTAAATCCTACACTTGAAACTAATATTACATTGTATGTTAACTAACTGGAATTTAAAGAAAAACTTGGAAGAAAAAACATAAGAAGCAGATTATAGATTTTATGCAGGCTCCTACAAGAGGTTTCCTTAAACTAAAAGAGTAACTTTAGTAACTTCAGCTGACCTAAGGACCACAGAGAAGACTATGCTACAGAAATCTTTACACTCATAATTCTCAACTAACTTGATGGGAAAGAGTAGGAAAAAATATCTATATGATCATGTTACAATGAAATTTTTGGTCTTTCAGGGTAAAGAAATTTTATAAAGAGAAAGGGAAATTTTCTGAAGTACAATCTATTTAATCCAGATTTACTTAGGCTGAAGACAATCAAACTTACATAGCCAGTTCCTTGCTGTTTTAAAGGAATTGAGCCTTAGGGCCAACCATATTTTTCTTACCTCATATATCATACTAAATTTGTTCAGGAAATTATTAAGCTATAATATACCATCCTTCTCATAATTAGAAATATTTTTCTTGACTATCTAATTTGAAGAAATCTCATATAATATGAAAAAGATTTAGGAAAATAATGATATATGCCTTTTAAGGACAGTGGCTCAATAACTTACCAAAGCCTGTCGGAGGCCGCGCTGGCTCCGACAGGTCCAGGGGTCCCTGAAGGATGGACGGTGTCGGCGAGAGTGAGAGAGCCCTGAGATCCTTTCTGATCACCAGGCAGGCATCTCTGTCCTGTCGGTTTTGGTGTCTTTATTTATAGGTCAAATGTTAACATGACATCAGGAAATGGAATTTTTACAATGGATAGCTCTTTGTGATAAGGTGTTCTTGGAAAATGTACAGAAACAGGTTTTACAGAAGTCTTCTTGCAGAACTGCCGCAATTATAGTGAGGTTGAGTAACTAAGAAAATAACAAGATGTTCACATTATAATAACACTAAGATTAAGTCATAGGTTTGTAGATACTCTTAACCATCCTCATCACAGCTGCCAGGGTAAGGGAAGGTGTTTGTGGAAAGTAGGCTTTAGGGAAGGGGCTGCTATACACCATCAGTTAGCAAAGGTGTATGTACTAACTTATCTTCTGCCCTTATCTGTTCCTTCTCTCTAAGTTAGGCTCTTTGTCTCCTGGCAAGACTTGGTTTTCCAGTTATATGCTTTATTGCACCAGAGAGCCAACCATACCTTTAAAGAGTTTAGCTTATTTCCCAATACGTAGAATAGCCTCTACGAGTGCATTTACTTTTGTGTCTGCTTTTATGATTTCTTGAATAGCTAGGGCATGAAAGACATTTTTGGTTAGTTGATTTACATCTTGAGCTGTATGAACATCCCGGACTAACGCAACGGTAGAAACAGAATTGTACATGTGAAGGTCAATCTTTTATGACTAGGGGTCATTAGTCTGTTCATAGCTCAAGGGAAAGTATGGAGGGAACAGGACCTTCTGGAGACACAATGTCTGTTCCCATAATCAAAAGAAGTTGTTCCAACAATAAGTTCCTTCACAAGGTGCAATCATCATACCAGGGCCAGAATAAGGGGACAAGTCACTCCCGATATTGATCAACAAGGTACCCTAGGGGTCAGTGCTCAAGCAGAAATAATTGAGTGGGGGTGGGTATTGGTCGTCATCTGATTGGCAAGAGACCGTGCAAACTTGCTTTAACCTCACCAGGAGTTTTTTCGACTAGTGGGCTCAGAATGGCTCCCAACAAAAGCCTTATTGGAGGTGAATCAATTTCAGCATCCCATCATCTGATGCTTTGGCAAAAAAAAAAAAATTATATGAAAAAGCTATTTAAAGATTATAAATAAATGGCTTACCAACTGATTCATTAACAGAGATAGGATTTCATGCATTCACTATCCTTCATATTAGTCACCTTAGCAACCAGCAACATACTTAATATTAGAAATTTCTTCTTCAGAAGCTCCCTTACAATTTTGTTATCCTTCA
Source organism: Proteles cristata cristata (assembly GCA_017311185.1). Classification (NCBI taxonomy): domain Eukaryota; kingdom Metazoa; phylum Chordata; class Mammalia; order Carnivora; family Hyaenidae; genus Proteles; species Proteles cristata. Next base: position 2,579,887 of record JAESUZ010002627.1, read on the forward strand.
AAGTAACATCCTTTTAGGTATATTTCATTTTTTCCATTTGTTTAAAGTATTTAGTAAAGATATGTATATTTATTTGAGAGATGTTAAGCAAAACTCTTTTTACAGAGGTGGAGGAATATTTGTGTGACATAAGATAAAGAACTTTAAGTATTCCAATAGCTTTCACATCATTTTCTAATAAATTATGATTATTGAATAACGTAATATCTTCTTACCTTTTTATATCACGAGCTGCACTTAAAATTACACACAAAATGCTTGGATTCAACAGAAAGAAGTAGATGCCAATCCAACTAAAAGTGAAAATATTAAGGAACTACCCAACTGCTTAAATCAGCAGATTTCTCTGGGTTCTCTAGAGGTTGTTTTATTTATTTATTTATTTATTTATTTATTTATTTATTTATTTATTTATTTATTTTAAATGTCTTTCTAACGTTCGTTTATTTTTGAGAGACAGAAAGCACATGGAGGAGGGGCAGAGAGCGGGCGAGACACAGATTCTAAATCAGGATTCCAGCCTCTGAGCTGTCAGCACAGAGCCCAATGCTGGGCTGGAACCCATAAGCAGTGTGATCATAACCATGAGATCATAATCTGAGCCAAAGTCGGAAGCTTAACCGACTGAGACACCCAGGCACCCCATTAGTCTCTGCAGTTGGACTTACTGGTGCAAATACCTATTCTGCCACTTACTAGCCTTGTGACCTTGAGCAGATTATAAACTTCTTTTCACCCAATTTTTTATAAGTTAGAGGAATAATGTGAATATTAAATAACTCAATTAATTTAGAACACGCACATGATTTGAATTTACTGAATTAATTGTTACTACTAGGGCTATTTTGGTCATTATTTTTTAAGGGCTTTTCGGGGGTTTGTATTTCTCGGAACATATTTTTTAAAAAATTTTTTAAATGTTTTATTTATTTCTAGGAGAGAGAGAGAGACAGCGTGAGCAGGAGAGGGTCAGAGAGAGAGGGAGTCACAGACTGAAACAGGCTCCAGGCTCTGAGCTGGCAGTCAGCACAGAGCCCGACGCGGGGCTCGAACCCACGAACCGCGAGATCATGACCTAAGCAAAAGTCGGATGCTCAACCGACTAAGCCACCCAGGCGCCCCGTCTCTGAACATGTTTTTAAGACTTTATTGGCTTCCTCCTGAACTGTCCTTATTTTCAAATATTGAAGGAATAAATGGAAAAGAAATCTAGAAGTAACATAGGACAACATTGTTACATTCCAAACATTCACTTTATAAGATACAGTAATGCAGACACCTTGGAACATGACAGAGGGTTGCTATTGCTTTTTCCTTTTACTAAACGACAAAACAGAATAAAACATTGAAATGCAACATGCCTGTTTGCTAGTATTTGTGTAATTAATCAGTTTCTGACATTGCTGATGTACAGATACATCAGATAGCGTGGCTGAAATCACATCAGAATCACATTTGGTACAGCGGTGAGTTGGAAAGAAGTTACTTAGGACCCCAATTCCATGTATCCATGAGTGTGTTTACACATGATCTTCCTTCATAAAGTAGTTATCTCCCATGTAATGTGATCGTCTATATTTCTTCTTTTGAAAACTAGCAAACCTATAATTAATCATCCACTTGAAAACTGATATGCATTCTTTCTTCTCTTGCAAAAATAAAAATAATATGGGTTTAAGGATAGACAATAAAATATTATCAAAAAGAATGGAAAATTAATTTTGGAGTGGACTATATCAAGATGCCATGATGAAAATGATCTATAGTCTTAATTCAGAGTGTCTTTATCTAACAGACTTGTTAAAGAATATACCCTAAATTCACCGTTTTTTCTGGTCCCATGCTGTTTAGTTCAGAGTTTTATTAAATACATATTCAGATTGTTATTAATTCTCAAGTTCTCTGTGCTTCTCTGAGATAAGTAATTTGTGTCACTGGGGTTTATTATTGAATTCTCATTTATATTAAAAACAGATTCCAACTCTGTTTTAATTACAGTTCAATATCATACAAAATCTGTCTTTTCCATTATATTTTCTATTAACATAATAAGTTGTTCTGATGGTGCTGAACAATCAGCAAAACAAAAAAGGGCAATATGTTCTCAATCATATGGACTGTGATATATTTTCCCTGTGAAATATATAGTCAGAATCAATGTTATGTATCTTTTGAAATATTATTTTACTTCAAGGTCATTATCATGCTGGTGCTACAGCATCAATATGTAAACTTGGATATGATAAATATATCAGATACGGAATGCTGCACTGAATGTCTCTTAATGACAAAACATATGTTAGAAATTGGTTTTGGAACTCCTACCTGATAACAAAAAAAAAATTTTAAACACTGACCTGTTGGGGCACCTTGGAGGCTCAGTTGGTTAAGCATCTCACTTTGGCTCAGGTCATGATCTCACAGTCCATGGGTTCGAGCCTTGTGTCGGGCTCTATGCTGACAGCTCAGAGCCTGCAACTTGGTTCAGATTCTGTGTCTATCTTTCTCTCTGCCCCTCCATCACATTTACTCTCTCTCTCTGTTTCTCAAAAATAAAAAGACATTTTAAAAAGCTGACCTATTTATTAAAACACAAGTATTGAGGGCAGAAAGAAGTATTCTAAAAGTAGTTCATGTCTAGTAAAGATCGAGAATATGTAAACATATTATATATTAACTATACTCACAAATGTTGTATGTTTCATGAGTTACTCCGTAGTTAATGTTAATCTGTTTCCACTAGCTTTCTGCAATATGTGAAATCATAATAAAGATGAGACATAGCAACAACACCCTCTTTTTTGGCAAATAAGTTTCTTCAGTTCAGCATCAGTACGGTAAATAAATTTGGATGTATAATAATGGTTTCTGGCTTAGAACATACAGCAAATCTACCATCCTCTCTCATGCTCTTCCTACGGTATGTGTTGACATTTAATCTACCAAAGGTGGGGTTTAGGCCCTCTGCACTTGAGTCTGGGTGGAGCTGTGCCCACAGTGTACAGTATACTATATGACTTCTGTGGTTCAATCATGAAAGTTGATAAAGCTTCTGCTTGGTCAACTTAAGATGCTCGCTCAGAGAACCCAACCCTACTGTGAAGAAACCCAGGCCCCATGGAGGGTCTATGTCTAGGTTTTCAGGATACGTCCAGCTGAGTTCCCAGACTACAGCCAGCATTACTCAACCTGTAGTCATGAGAGTAAAGAAGACTTCAAGCAGACCAGTTCCATCTACTGTCTGACTGCAACTCCATGAGTAACTTTGATCAAGAATCAAATAAGCAAACTTCAGACCCTTAAAATATGTTAAGAAAGTGATTTTGTCTTAAGCCACCAGGTTTGGTGATATTTGTTATGTACCAATAGATAATTCCAACAGGACATAATGGCTTTTATTCCTAAACTTAACTATTTTAGCTTGACATCTAGTTGAATGTGTTTAGTTAACTTCCTTAAACATATGGCTTTTCTTAAAAAATAAAACTTAAAGAAAATATAACCTCATATTTATAATGTAACATATATAGGAGTCTTCGATACAATCTTCCAAAATTCCCTAATAAAATACAAAATTTCAAAATAAATTTGAAAACTTAGGACATCAAAGAAACTAAATATATAGGGCATTTGAACTATCAATCAGTATCTGGTATAACTCTGCTAAAGATGCAAAATAAGCCAGCAAAACAAAAAGTAAGGAGATGGTTATGACATATTCTACTTTTTATCTTTATTCAGAGGATCTTTTTTATTTGGACTTTTAGTTTACATTCAAATTTACTTCATGTATCAAATATTATCAGTATTATGTCTATGTGCTTCATCCCCAGGATTTATATAGCTGTAGTTTCTTTTTCATTGTTTTTTATCTCATTTAATAATGTAGTTACTGCGATTAAACGTTTGTGTTGTTTCCAGGTTGAAACTTTTATGACTATTATTTCTATAGCATTCCTTTAATGTCTTTTGCTACACTCATAAGTGTATACCAATGAATGGATTACTGCGTCATATTTTCATGCTGCTAAGTGGCTTTGCAATGCAGTTATAAAAATTTATATTCCTGTTTGCAGCATATGAAAATTTCAGTTGGTCCAAATCCTGACAATACATAATATTACCAGTCATTTTAATTTTTGCTATTCCAGTAGTGATACCTCATTCAACATTTAATTTTTATCCCCCCGATAACTAACTATTATTTGGCCATGTGGATATCCTCTTTCATAAAGTCCAGTTTTAATAATTCATTCATTTTTAATTGAGCTATCTGCTTTTTCTTGATGATCTTTTACTGGGTTTGTTAATACATAGTATATACATGCTGGATCTGATATATAAATGGCAAGTGTCTTCTTCCACATGTGACTTGTCTTTTCAGCTTTTTTACACTAACTCTGAATATTAGAAATTCTTAATTTTAATTAAACTACTTCATCAATATTTTTCACAATTAATACTTTTTGTTTCCTAAGAAATCTTTGATTACCCCAAATTTATTAAGATATTCTCTCATGTTAATTTCTAAAGATTTTGATGTGATGCCTTTCACATTTTTAAAACGACATGCCAGATACTATCTAATACATATATGAGAGTGCTCAAGAATATGAAGAGAAGTTTATTAGGAAAATGTTAGTGGTCTGACAGAGATATTATCATCACAAATGAGGATGATAACAAAGGAGACAAAGGAAGTGGACTGAAATGAAATTGATTCTTGATGTGAAAGAGATTTGCTGCTTGATTTTAAGCTGGAATTAGAGACAAGGAATAGTTGATAAAGATATGTGTGGGGTTTTTTTGGTTCAAGAGATTGTGACCGAAGATTGTGAGATAAAAAGTTGCAGTTTTGATAAGCAATGAGTCTTTTGTAGGATATTTTGAGCTTCATTAGCAAACACCAAATAGGTTATTACATGTACAAGACTGGAACTCGTGGAATAGGCGAGACTTGAAACATAATTTATAAGTTACCAGCACTTAGGAGGTATGGAAAAGAGACAGGACAGAGTCGTATGGCTTTCCAACATCTAGAATCCCCCCAAAAGGAGGAATATTGAGTGAGAAGTGTTTATTGGTTTAAGGTAAAGCAGGAGAACATATCGTTACAGAAATTTAGAGAAAAAAGTTTTTTTTTTAAAGGCTAACAATTACATGTGGAATGATCTTAAAAAATGGCTTAAAAGAGAAGGAAATATCTATTGAGTTGGTAACAAGATGATGGTAACAGAACTTGAGAAGTTTTCATTGATTAGTGGGAACAGAAAACAAATTAGAAAAAGCGAGGGCTCTGTAGGACTTGAGGATAACTAAAAAAACAAAAACAAAAAAACAAAACAAAAAAAGTCAAATACAGGCTATTCTTTATAAAAGATTACTTTTCTTACTTTTTTTTTCTTTTTTGAGAAGTGGGTTAAAGTCATGTGGTAGTACCTGAAAAGACTGTGCTTAAAGATTGCTTTTGATTGATGTATTTTTAAATGTTTATTTTTTTCATTTTGAGGGGGTGTAGGGACAGAGAGGGGAAGAGAGAATCTCAAGCAGGCTCCATGCTGTCAGCAAAGAGTCTGACTCGGGGCTCCTTCGCAGGAGACATGAGATCAGCCCTGAGCTGAAATGAAGACTCCGACACTTAACCGATTGAGCCCCACAACTACCTCAAAAGACTGTTTTTTAAATGAAGGCAAAAAAAAAAAAAAAACGGGGGTGCTTGGGTGGCTCAGTTGGTTAAGCATTTGACTTCGGCTCAGGTCATGGTCTCCTGGTCTGTGGGTTCAAGCCCTGCATGGGGCTCTGTGCTGACAGCTTAGAACCTGGAGCCTGCTTCAGATCTTGTGTCTCCCTCTTTCTCTGCCCCTTTCCTGCTCATGCTCTGTCTCTCTCTGTCTCTCAAAAATAAATAAACATTAAAAAAAGTTTTTAATGAAGTAAAAAATGGATAAATTCTTACCTGCTTACATACATATATACATAAGAACAAAGTTAGGCAGTGGGATTGATCAAATTGAATGAAAGAGGTTAATGATCGCGAATAAAGCAGAACTGTAGCAGAGTCCTTGAGAAAGAGAAAGGTCTAGCATCCAAAACACAAGATAAAGTATTGGCCTTTGAGAAGAACAGAGGCTCTTCTTTCATTGTAACAGGAAAGACAATAGATAATTTAGTTATTGATTCAAGTTTCTGTGCTGACTCGTGGATGGAGAAATGAGGTATTTTCTACCTAGCTCCCCCCACCCCCACCTTCCATGAATACTAATACAAGGCCATTGCCTTAAAATTAGTTAGGAAAAGGGAGTGTTTGATTCTCGAGGATGAGAGGAAAACAGTTGTCACCTGGAAGAGGGAGAGAGTGATTTTACTGGGCAATCAGACATTCAGGTTGTGTTTTGAGATTTGTTCTGAAGTAAATTTAAACTTAAATTAAACAAACAAACAAACTGGAACGCCTGGGTGGCTCAGTCGGTTAATCGTTGGACTTTGGCTCAGGCCATGATCTCATGGTTCATGGGTTCCAGCCCCACATTAGGCTGTGTGCTGACAGCTCAGAGACTGTTTCAGATTCTGTGTCTCCTTCTCTTTCTGCCCCTCCTCTGCTCATGCTCTGTCTCTGTCTCAAAAATAAATAACCATTAAAAAAATTTTTTTAAATAAAACCAAACATCCCAGTTTGGTAATGTTTACTATAATGTCTAATTACTTGGGTTTATGAACAGATAATGAATAAATAAAATGATTAGTTCTACAGACTTTCAGATTTGCTAGATAAAAACAAAAAGAGGCACATTGGGAATGAGAATGGCTTGCAAAAACTAGCTGTCATAATAAGCCATGAGGATAGACTGATTGGAAATAGAGCAAAACATGATTGGTCAGTGGAATATGATCTTGATAAAGTAAAGATATAAAATTACATTTTGTCATGATATATAATTGCCGGGAGCTGCACTGGCCTCTCTGGATGGCAGTCACAGCAAGGAAACTGGTATCTCCTTCTGCTACTGCTGGCTCATGTTGTAAATGAGGTTGCTGGTGAAACGCCCAGAGTTCGAGAGAACCCCAAAATCAGACCACCAGAGACCAGAGTCAAAGCCAAGCGGCAAGGGTTGTTTATTCGCAGGTTCGAACCCGGACCTCCGCGCACTCGTTGCCGGTGACGCTAAGAGGCCCTGAACAAAGCCTTTGCAGCCTTTTTATAGACAGAAGTAAACAAGTCATGGGGAGGGACAGGAGATTTCCATGGTTACAAGTTTGCCATTGGTTAACATTTAAATGTGAACATATACCGTATCTGATTGGTTCCCGCCATCAGGTTTTTGGTGGGATCCAATTACAACATTTGGGATACCTTTGAATTCAGCCTATCATAGAGCGAGTTTAAAGTCTTGTTTGGCGACTAACAGGTTAACATCTCTCTCTCCAGGCCCTTCCCTCAGCAAGGTAGGGGGTAGCCGCTGGCCTTTTCGGATTGGCTGCCGCCAAGGTGGGGTGACGGAGGGAACATGAAGCTAGTCGCTTGGGCAATCCGGTGGCGGGAAAGCAAGCCTTAAGCATTGTTACGAAGCGGAAAGAGCTGGTTAGGTAATGGCTTCCCGTAGCGCAGGCATTTGCCCAGAAGTGGAAAAGCTGGTGAAGTTTTTGGTTTTGTTTATCTAGGCCTCTCACTGGTATTGACTAGGTCTCACAATATTCCAGATTAGACTGATATTCCCCACACATATAGTTCATAAGGAAAGGCATGTCCTTGCCTTCTTTCCAAAGATGATTGTCAAAAGGCTCTTCCTAAGGGTCTTGCAGATCCAAGACTTACATAATAAAGGGGCTTGAGTCTGGCCCTGAGGCAAAGAGCCTAATTTAGAGTTAAGGGCAAATATCTACCCCCACCCATTTGTTTCTGCCTGGAGCATTTTCTGGCCTTGTATATGCTGATTGCTCCCTGGGAAGGAACCTATTGAGGAACTTCTTTTTGTGATTATGAGAGCAAAGGTATCTCCTGAAAGACCTGTTTTTACCCCTGCCCACAGAGAAGTAACTTCACCCTCTTGTGCTAAAAACATTTTCTGGAATGCTAAAGAAGCCTTCCTTCCTCATAAGATAAGCATCTAAATCCCCTACCTCAATCGCTATTGATAAAGGTTATGCATGAGTCTTCTACAAATTTATGTTCTGGGAAATTCTTACATATCAAAGAAGTTTGTTGTCAGAAATCATTGTCTAAGGCAAATGCCACTTCTGTGCCATCTCCAAAAACACTTAAAGTTGAGCCCCAGTCAGAGCAGTGATGCCTGCCTGGTGACCAGAAAGAATCTCGGGGTTCTCTCACTCTCTCTCGCAGACACCGTCCATCCTTCAGGGACCCCCGGACATGCCGGATTCGGCCTCCGACATATGATATTAGGAAAAACCTTGTATCTAAAATTTCAATTGCATATGTATATAAATATATACACACACATACATATACATATATTCTTTGTATGTCTTTAAATTTTGAATTTTTTAAAGTGTACGTATATGATTACTTAAGAAAAAATAAACTTTGTAAATCATTCCAATAATTCCAATCAATAAAATATAAAATATTCATACAAGATAATACGAGGCAGCAATTAAAATTAAAATATTTACTAAGTACATGTATTGTACTATACTATTATATAAAATATCCCTGTACAAAATTGCATAGGAATGCTCCAATATAATGATAACTAACCAGCATACAAAATATTATTTTAAACATTTTATACATATTAATTTAAATTGATTAATATAATTAATAATATAATTAAATTAATATAATTAATTTAAATTTAATTTAATTAATTTAAAGCCACACGAGATACATACAGTTATGATTCCCACTGCATTGCTTAGGAAATTGGGCCTCTGAGAAGCTGCGTCCTCTGCCTAAGATCACTTAGCTGTAAGTGGTAAAGGCCAGATTTGAGCAGAAGATTGAGGATCCTGGTCCATTACCGCTACATGGTTTGTATGTAGAGGGAGAATTTTGGAAAAATTCACTATAAAAATTAGGAACAATGCTTGCTTCTTTTTGTTTGATAACATTTAAAAATTGTTATCTGTATTTTCTAAATTTTATAATATGAAAGCATTATATGATGGCAAATGAAAATAAAAATATAAATTAGTGTTTTCTCATAAGCAAACAGTAGTCATACAGACAGAAAATGCGTTGTTGGATACAGCATGGTTCAGAGGCTCAGACTGAGGGAAGAAATAACCTCTTCATTATACTGAAAACTACAGTCCTGCTATTTCTGTGTTTAAGTGATCAGGTGCATGTGTACAGTCATCCATTAGATCAATATTTAAAATTACATAGCACAGAATAAAAATGCATCCAGTTATGAATTAATCAAATATGTGCTACACACTACCCACTACCTTGAATTGAAGGATTAATCCTAATAAATGCACTTAGTCCCAAAACAAATTTGTCATAGGTAAATATCAGTAAAAATTGCTATATTCATCTTTGCTTTTGTCTCAATTTTCACTAACTTGCTCTTTTATCTTCATTTAACATGCACTTACAATTTTAATAAATTGCAATTTACCTGTAGCCATCCAATTATAGATCCAAAAAGGCAAGTGATATTTTAAGTATGCATATTATAAATAAACCTATATATTGAACCATTACCAAAACACCCACAGTGATAATAGGTCTTGAATTGGACAACTTCCTTATTTACTTATGACACATTTTTAGTCTCGTGTTAAAATAATTTACTCAAAAGCTAGGAAAAAATAGGACAGAGTAGACAAATCACAAGTCTTCTGAGTTCTGAGTTGTAACTAGGTGAACATGTAGTTCATTAGACAATATAGGAAAATATTGATAGTAAAAGTGGTGTCATAGGGGCGCCTGGGTGGCTTAGTCGGTTAAGCATCCGACTTTCACTTGGGTCATGATCTCGCAGTTCGTGGGTTCGAGCCCCGCGTCAGGCTCTGTGCTGACTGCCAGCTCAGAGCCTGGAGCCTGTTTCAGTCTGTGACTCCCTCTCTCTCTGACCCTCCCCTGCTCACGCTGTCTCGCTCTCTCTCCTAGAAATAAATAAAACATTAAAAAAAAATTTAAAAAAAAAGTGGTGTCATAAAAGTGATTCCAGGACAACATAAATCTAAACTCTGTTGGGGAATCTGCGTTATGTATGCTTCCTACTTATAATCCTCCTTTGCCTCCTTTTGCCTCCTTTGCCATCATACAAACCTGATGTATATTATACATTTATTTGTCTTCTTTGCCCCAATTTTCACATCTGAAAATTGAAAAATTGGCAATGGAGCAGATAAATATCCTACATGTTTAATATTCATTTATTATTCACTCAGTGAATGTTTTTTACATACATACTGTACATACTGTATGAATACATACCAGTTTTATAAATGTGGGGATAATAGTGCAATAATAAATATTATATAAAATATCACTCAAGAAGAATATATTTCCTGAGAGATCAGCTATGTACACAAGTAGTTCCATACATGGCAAAGAGTGGAGAATGCCGTAATTGGGATAAGAGGATGACCTGCAACTTTTTTTCACTGACCATTCTAGAACCTGGATTATATTCTTTCTCTTATCAACAGGTGCTATCAAAATCAAAGGTGACTTCTACAACCTCATCTAAAAGGTCCATGATTTCAACTGCTTAGGCAAAGTTTAGTCGGTGAGAACATTTCAAACCTTGCCTGAATCTCAACATCTAAAACCTCAAATTCCAGAATGCCAATAGCTGGTTAACAGTAATCTCACATTATTGTGTAAGTGTGATTGAAGCAAAGAGAGGCTAAAATAATGGAATTTCCTTTTCAGACTAATTGAGGACCTAACAAAAACATAAATAATCATTATGAGAGAAAGTAGATTCTAGAGATGGTGTGTATTGAAAAATTAACCAACCATAGCAACCATGTAGTGACAATGAAGTGGTCAAACATGAACTTGGTTACCTGAGTGGCAACAGTGCTCCTAAGAGAGAAGCTGGAAACAGATATGTAAAGTAAAATTACAGTATAGATTATTAAAAAAGAAAGAGTTCATTTACACCAAATATTTTAATCATTAAAAAATAAATAAATGGATAATATCGCTATTTTAAATAAATTCATCTTTTAAGTTTTTCATATCTTATAATTTTTAAAGCAATATTGATTGAATACTTGGTTACTTCTAAAGGTTACCTAAATTTCTTTTTACTTAATTTGATGTTAATAACTGTTATTAGAAAAATACTGGGGTGCCTGTGTGGCTCAGTTGGTTGAGTGTCTGACTTTGGCTCAGGTTATGATCTCACAATTGGTGGGTTCAAGCCTTGATCCGGGCTCTGTGCAAACAGCTCAGAGACTGGAGCCTACTTTGGATTCTGTCTTTCTCTTTCTCTCTCTCTCTTTGCTCCTCCCCCACTGTGCTCTGCCATTCTGTCTCTTTCAAAAATAATTAAACATAGAAAGTTTGAAAAAAATGAAAAATACTTACCATCATATGTTGGCACATTTCCTCAATTTTTCCTCCAATTTAATTATTATAGTCATTGATTTACATGGAATTGCTATTATTGATGCTCATTGTCTAAACTGAGTGGTTAGGGGGAAGGAAAGTGAGAGGAATATGAAGCATGGTTTCAATTAAACCAATTGAACTGGGTTTATGCATCTGTGAATATATAGTAGATGAAAAGCTGGAAGAAATACTTTTCATGAGTCAAGTAATAATATTTTAGTCATAAGAAGTACTTCAAAATATCTTAAGATGAGATGTAAGCCATTCTGCAGCTTTTGCACTGACCTAAGTAACACTTGGGCACTTTGAGAACTGGAAACTGTGTACCCAACTGTAGTCACTATGTTTACCGTGGCCAATGCCATACTAATGGCAGACAAACATGGAAAGAAGGTTTTGGCAAATAACTTCAAGGAGATTTTCTATAATGAGTGGTAATGGAGCTGAGAGAGAAAAAGGGGAAATGTGCCACATGAAAACTATAAGTGAGAGTGTGTATAAGATACCATCGTGGAGACTCTTAGGTAACAAGGACTATTTCTAGAAATACAGTAGGTGGGGGATTGAGCCATAATGTCTCACCTGCAAAAAAGAAGAATAGTCTAATTGGAGACCATAACCTGATGAAGTTTTAAATATATTGGTTATATGTAAATAACCACAATCTGTTTTTTAAAAGTATCTTCATTAACTCTTGGTTGATTAAATTAAAATAAAGAAGTCATGTAAGTTTGTCTCCATAAAGAGCAAATCAAGGCCAAAACAGAATAAGAATACATTTTGAACCACAGATAGTCTTTTAATCACCCGACTTCATATTTCCTCAATCACTGTGTATGTGGGCCTGTAATTAGTGTGTATTTGTAAAAAAAAAACTTAGAGGTTCATCTCTGGAGTCTCAAACTCATTCATAGACAATGTCAAAAATACATATTCTTATTATTGAGAGCATAGCATAAGGTATACAGGCTTGACTTTGAAATCTTAACAATAACTTTGTGTCCCAGGTGAGGAAATGAGATATATCAACTTGATATTTCTACTTCAGTTTACTACTTTACAACTCACATCTTCCCTAACATTTGTAGAATCATAACAATTTCAAAGCCTGTGATAGAAATAAATACAGGTTTTATTTACATTTTATTTTTTGATCATCAATCCTCTTCCAACATTTTTAAATGCCCTACACTTATGTCTCTTTAGGGGAAAAGAAGATTTTCTAATCATAGCAATACAAATGTGGAAACAGATAAAAAGAGATAAAAATTGCTCAAGGTCATTGGCAGAGGTGCGATTAAGAGCAAGCAACCACAGAATATAGAACATTACACAGATGCTCAAATTGTAAAGAATATGGATAGTTGCAAAATGAAAAAAAAAATGGCTTCAAAAATCATTGTGGTCTAATGAGAAAGCAAAAGAGCACATTATAAAGTTGCATAAATATAAATAAGTAGAAGAAATCTACATATACTCCCTGATTGTTATTACAGCTCTTCCCCTGAAACTCAGTTAGTTATAGAACAGCATGGTGTAAAGCAGGCTGACTCTTTTCAGACAGTGTGAGGATCTAAGGCTGTGCTCTTACAGATTTGGAATCAAATAAATAGGACCTAAAACAGCATAAAAAAAGGCATATGAAAGTAATACACCTCAATTATCACGTATATTATGAACTAGGATATACAAAAAAATGTACATAGACGTCAGCTACTGACATTATACACACATACACACACACAATTGTAAGTGCATATAATAACTCTGAACTCAGTGAGGCCTGGAACGTTATGACATATATTTATTTCCATGGCTTTTTGCTATGTTAAGGAGAAAGGAATTGTGTTTATTCTTTTCCAAAATTGTACAGAACAAGTCATACATGTTATTTCAATTAGGACTCACAAAAGCCCTATAAAATAATTATTCTTCAATAAAAAAGAAGGAAAGAGTCAACAGTAGAGTATCAGTGAAATCACAGATCTTGCAGGAAATACATCAAGGATTAAAATTTATATTTGTCATACTCTTTACAACAACTCACTTTTTTGAGGAGACCTCTGAAATGTTACCATTCATCATGAGTGGAAAGTGGGACGGGGGAGGAGATGGAGGAGAGAAGGAATGAGAGAAAACAAGAAAGAAAAAGAATTGCGGGGGGGGAGTGGAGATTTTGAGATCCTTATGAAACAAACTGAGCTTTTAATAACAATGTGCCTCTATACTGTCCAGTAGCCAGAAAAGAGTTGGCATGCCTCCCCCCTGGTCTAAATTACCACCAGGAAAGTAATTTGGCACTAGGACAATCATTGTAGAAAATCTGTATCCACAATGCAACTGCTAATATAATAGTCCCATGGGTGAAAATAAAGAAAGAAAGGTTCAGAATGAGAACTGTTTTCAGCCTGTGCCAAATCCTAACTTAAAATTCACTTCAAATAGAGTAGCGTTATTTCCTTTTTATTTCATTTCTCTCCCAGTACTGCTTTGAATATTGGATTTTCTTGTGATAAGGGTTCCAAGTTAATGATCAAAGTGCACTTCATGAACCGAAATGATTTTAACTCAGCTTTTCAGAGTTACTCTTCCTAAAATGTTCCCTGGGGAGTCAAATTTTCCTGACTCAAGATATTTCTATTCAAGGTCTAAAACCACTTTTAAGGGTAATAGCTAAGTAAACACTGTTATATTTTGGTTGATTGAATCCACATGAATTATTTTTCATTAAATGGCAAAATCTAATTCTGGGGGAGAAAGGTCTTGTTAATTGTTTTCATAAAGATGTGCCCCAGGGCAGCATTTAGTTTTTCACTGACCTCGGGTTTCAGAAAGCTTTTCAATTCTGCCAAATCATTGCTTGCTTATATTATTCAATGAAAATGGAAAACATAAAAATGACTTTTTATATGAGCATTTATTAGGTATATTTTTCCTTGTAGCTAAAAACTTCTTCCCAGTATAAACATTTACTTGTATTCGGTAAATGAAAAAAGACATGAAAGCAAATAGACTCATATGAATAGAACATCTGCCAATAAAACAGTTAACAGTTTCAGGTCATGTCTTTTTAGGAAATAAATAAGTAAATAAATAAGTAAGTAAATAAGTAAGTAAGTAAATAAATAAATAAATGCTGGTCATTGTGAACTCCTGCTCAGTTGTCCCAAGGCTGGAAAGAGAGTGTGGCTTGGAAGAAAGAATGCTCTTCCTTGGATAAATGTTCTAATCACCATCGGTACTTCAGACTCTTACATATACAATAAATGTTTTTTTAAAAAAATGAGTTGCAAGAAACAAGGAATGAACCATTGTCCCCTGTGACCAAGCAAGATTCTTTTTCATGGCTGAAGATCTAGGGCAAGGATTCCAAACAAGCAAATTGATTATCCACTTCAGGAATGTCAAAGTTTCATCCACATATGCACCCTCAGTGTCACAGCAGAGAATTGAGTGAAATATTATCTTCACGACGTTTTCTCCTGACCAAAGGATAGGTTTTTGGAGTGTTACATCACTTTTATAAACTGCTTGTGTTTTTACTACGGTCTAGAAGCTTCCTGTTACAGAATGGATCGATCTTACTTCAGCTTATAAAATTACTCCAAAATAGACTTGATTCCTTCAACCTTTCTACTTAAGATGTCACGAAACCTTGCACGTCCAGGGCTGAATGTACTTTTCCTTGGGTACATGTTACTTGCATATTTTATTATGTTTCCTAATTGAGAAAAATTATCAGCGGCTGACCTGAGTGCTTCTACTAATAAAAACTAAACTGGAGGATTCTACTGACCTTTCTTCTCTGGTAAATGTCCTTCAAATTTCCTGAAGTTTCAGTGGTAATGTAGTCAGATGGTTATGTCTACATTCTAGAGTCAGCCACAGAGACTAATAAATAAATTATTCACTTCATAAAATAAATAGCACATTTGAATACCATATTAGTAATGTTATCATATTTTATGATTTCCTTTAATTGCAAAGGCACTTTAACTAAATGTCAAAATATAAAATTTCAAAACCAGCCTATCATTCTTTATATGAAAGGATTTTTCTAATTTATTACTTACTTTTTTGTAAGTATAGTCGATTCCCCTTTCATGAAGGCTGTCTTATTTTTGACTTAAAAATAACAATTTATTCAATAACAATTTATTGACAGACTGTTATATTGATTTGCTAATGAATACCATGTGTTCGTAAGGAGCAGAACATGCAGTGTTACTTTAGAAATGATGTCAGTACTAGAAACAATTATAGCGGTTAATCATTGTGTAAGTCTAAATAGTGACTGTTCAGTATTAGGCAAATTACATAAATTATTTTACACATACATGTAACTGTGTAAAATTGATAATATTCTCATTTTTAAAAGTGTTATCAGAAAAGCTAAGCTTCTTGCACAATTAGTAAATAGAATATTAAATCCAAACATAAGTCTGTCATGGCCTCTCCAAAATACATGTATCTTTCTTTCTACTCTAATATCAAAAACAGAATCTTTGAATCCACTGAAATAGCCTCTTTAGTGGAGGAAAAGTGGAATTGATGTCAGGAAAACCGAGTTCAGCCATCAGAAATTGAAATATCATAAGAATAAGTCAAAGATTAATGAGATTGGTTACCTATATGTAATGGATGAGAATGAGAAATGGAAGGTAAGAGGGTGGCACATTTCCAAACTTATCTTTTTGGTACAATCCTGATTTTAAAAACATGCTAATGTTTCACATACTTAAAGAGAAAAAAATTAAAATCAGAAAGTTTGAAAGAAAACCTTAAAGTTGAATAAAAACAGAAACAAGTTAACTTGTAAGTTAGATTGTATTTTAAGAAAATAATACAAGTATGCTGAAGATGGGGCGGGGGGGGAAAGAAGATGTCTGTGTAAATTTTGGACCCATTATTTGGACTATACCTATTTGGACTATATGATAAAAGCAGTATATGCATATATTGTACATATATACACAGACTTAGTAGACATCTTTTCTACAGAGAAGTATTTTTCTATAATCTAGATATTAATTTTTCTATACATTTTAGGACTAAGCAAATATGTAGATGTGTTGTGGCTGATGAGAACCACCTTTGTCAGAGAAGGTAGTTGTAATGGGGAAAGGAAAAGGATAGAATAAACCATGTGGTGTTGAGTTAGAATTAAGGTTATCCTAGGTTCTAGTCCATATGGGTGGTTAGATATATGGAAGTAGAAAGAGATGTGTATGGTGTGTGTGTGTGTGTGTGTGTGTGTATTACATAATTTTCCAGTTCTATTGGCTAAAAACCCATAAACAATGAACACACAGTACCCATATCTTGGCTTCAAAATATAATTCTCCACAAAAAAGAAGCTATGAAAAAATGCATGAATCCAGAGATATGGCTGAAAAATAACAAGATAATTCTGGAATGCCCTGATGTGTCAGAAAACAGGTAAATATTAAAAGAAATGATAGGAATAGGTCAAAAGGAGCAAGAGTCAGCTTGGCGGGGCTTAAACTAGAGAAATCTGGGACCATTTGAGTCTCAAAATAAATAGTGACAGTGAAGGATTATAATCTATTTAATAATATAATTCCAAGGATCCACACTGACAAAAATAAGTAAGCGAGATGATTGTGATGATGATGCTGATAATGATGATGATCATAATGATAGGTAAATAATGGATGAGAGATAGAGGAGAGACAGATAAAGGAGAACTCTTCTTTATAACAAAAAAGCAACTAATAAATATAGTCAGAGTGATAGAATTAGAAAATAAATCCCAATTTGTCAACCATAGTAATAATAATTGATTCATGCATGAGTCATCATAGATGCTAAAACTTGTGGTAGAAATTTTGAGAAATATTAAGATATTAGCATGTCTTTCAGAATATAGAAAATCTCCTCACAGGATGTTTATTAATTAAAAAGTATAAAATCGTAACTTCATGATGTAGATATTTGGCAGACAGCAATTTTAACCAAGTATTAAATTAATATTGCCATTATTTTAACACACTACCATTTTCTGCCTACTCACACAAGGGACCAAGTAGGATAAAGATAACTTTTGTTATCATTCTGCCCCCAGGGTGCATAACCTGAATCTAATCATGAGGAAACATCACATAAACCCAAATTGAGGGACCTTCTGCAAAATAACTAGTCTGAATTCCTTGAACATTTGAATATGACACTGTCCAAATGCAAAGAAAGTTTCAGGAACTGTATCAGATCAAAGGAAACCAAAGACATGACAAATAAATGTCTTTCATAACCCTAGTTTACTTTTTCTATAAAATATATTATTTAAACGATTGACAAAATCTGTATATGGATTTAATACAGGTACTGTATCAGTATTAAATCTCCTGACTTGGATAATCTCACTGTGGTTATGGAATAGAATGCCTGTGTTTTTTTGGAAAATAAACACTGAGCCATGTAGGGGAAAGGGGCTACATGTCTACAACTTACTATCTAGTGATTCAGGAAAATAATTATATATACACATAGAGGTGCATAAAGAGATACACAATTTTAAACCTGAACTGACATTAATAAATATTTTTATTAATTTAAATTAATATAACTTTGAAGTTAGCAGTAATGGGCTTGAAATTTCTCATCGTAAAACTGTATGATGATCTCAAAGAAAGCTTGTGACTGTAACATTCTCTAATTTAATGAAACAATTTATCAAAATAAATCTTCATGTTAGCATACATTCCAAAAAGTGTGATGCTTAAAGCTGAATTCCAAAGTTATCTTTATGCCAAACCAGCTGTAATCTAGCAGGATCTTTGAATTTAAGAAACTCATTTTTCATAATAATAAGATACATGCTGGGTTTGAATGCCATTATACAAAACATGTTTATCTTCTGCCTTGTTAAGTGTTTAATACTGAATTCATGACAATTCACTCACTTAATTTTTCCAATTGCCACAGTATTGCAATATCTCATTTAGTGATTGTCATTAGTTTAAAAAAAATGCAAGTGATATGTATTTTGTAAGAAATTTTACCTACCACAATAAGACTCGTTCCACTGAACTTATCTTCGCAGGCTTTGGGTGTGCTCGTTTCTTATACCCTTTCTGCATGTTTTCAGGTTTGCTTCAGGATTCCGAGTTTTGAAATACTTTGAAGACAAAATTCATGTGTCTCTCAATATTTCTGTTCAAAGTGAATTGACTTTATGTGAAACTATAATTGTTGGCATTAATTGTAATTTAAAAAAAAGATGTAGACATTTTCTATCTCTTGAGGAGGGAATTAGATAAATGAAAACACCAACTGTGGAAAAATTGATATACTTATTGTAGAGTCATAAATTTGCTGGTACAGAATTAATATAACAGTAAATAATAGACTAATGGGTACGTCTTACTGCATAAAGCCTCCTTGTGATTATATGCATTTCACTTTTTTTACCTGAAAGTGCAAACATTTAGAGTGTTAAAAAACAAAATTCAACTGAATAAATATTACAGGTCTTATTGGTTATAGTCAATAATTCATACCCGGGGCAGAATCCAACCTAGCAAATAGAAAAGAGCTCTGAGAAACAGTGCAAAATGAAAGACTTTTAGAGGCAGAAAAGAGTGGGAACAACTAAATTATGCTGGACAGAAAAGGTGACTTTCCTTTAGGGGATGAAAGGGGTCTATCAGGAAGCTTCCCTCACTGGTGCTGATTAGGCAATTCCTAATTGGCTACTTTAACATTCTTTTTACGGGAGAGCCAAAACTGTAACTAAGTTAATTCTCAGTTTGGTGATGTGGGGCTTCGCATAAGCAATTCCATTTGGGGCCTATTGTCTTGTTTTTAACAAGAGTTTAAAATTGGCTCTTTGGGGAACAGGATGAAATTCCTTATATTGAGACTTTGGGGGAAAAATATCTACATAGTTCCACTAACTAAATGCCTTTATCTTTTTTTCCAACTTAACATGTATCTTTACCTGTTTTAATGCAAAGTGGCAATA
Source organism: Proteles cristata cristata (assembly GCA_017311185.1). NCBI lineage: Eukaryota > Metazoa > Chordata > Mammalia > Carnivora > Hyaenidae > Proteles > Proteles cristata. Next base: position 2,599,404 of record JAESUZ010002627.1, read on the forward strand.
CTACTACTATGTGAGAATCCTATATTGGTATGTTTTCTTATGACAAATGAAACTGACCAAAATATAGAAATTCAGGATGGGCACTGAGAGAGCAAACACCCTCAATTCCTCCATTCTTGGATAAAGTTAATGCACATTACTTTCCGTAAGTTACCCATCCCCTTCATGCTTCATTTTGATTGGTCTCAGATCACAAAATAATTTTGCATGGTATATTTGTTTTAAAGCTCAATATTTGTGCAAAGCCCTTTAGAAGCCATAGCCCAGCAGTATCCTAGATGATATCCAAAACATTGAAAAACACAAGAGGACATTTCTGAGGCTTAGTGTGCTAGTGAAGAGAGTAGGGAAGTAGACAGTAGCAGAAACTTAGAGTAATAGACAGATCAAAACAGAGGAGGATCCAAAGAAGTAAGTTTTACACTGGTATGCCCCCACCTTCCTTTCTCATGACATTGTACCAGTTTTAATTTTCTCAGGACCTGTAACTTTTTTAACATTAACAACTTCCTCTACCTTAGTATCTCATTCCCTTAAAACCAGTAGAAAGCTGCATTGAGAGGCGCCTGGATGGCTCAGTAGATTGAGCATCCGACTCTTGACTTCGGCTCACAGTATAATCCAGGGCTCTGTGCAGGGCACTGAGACTATTTAAGATGCTCTCTCTTCCTCTACCCCTCCCCCTCTAAATAAATAAATAAATAAATAAATAAATAAATAAATAAATAAATAAAATAAAGCTTGATTGGAATTTGTATGAACAAAACCAACATGGAAACCCTTAATATATTGTATGTGGCCAGAAGAATGTTATGCAATATCTTCTTAATAAAATCTCATTGCTCAGCCACACCAGCCCCACTGGATGACAGTCACGGGGAGGAAATGGCAGCTTTTGCACAGCTCTTGCCATGAGAAGCAAAACTGGTATCTCTTTCTGCTACTACTGGTTCATGTTGGAAATGAGCCTGCGAGTATTGACCAGGCCTCACAATATTCCAAATCAGACCCATGTACCCCACACAGATTCCTCATAATGAAAAGCATATTCCTGCCTTTTCAAAAGAGATTTTAGATGAAAGCATTGTGGATGATTGTCAAAAGGCTCTTCCTATGGGCCTTGCAGATCCAAGACTTAGATAATAAAAGGGGTTAAGAACACAAGAGTTACAATTGAGCCTGGTCTTGACACAAAGAGCCTTATTTAGAGTTAAGGACAGATATCTACCCCCACCCAATTGTTTCTGCTTGGAGCACTAGTCTCCTAAGTCATCTTGTGATCAGTATTCTGAGTGACTTATTCTGGGCTTGAATACATTGATTACACCCTGTGAAGGAACCTATTGTAGGAACTACTTCTTTTGTGATTATGGGAGCAAACATTATGTTTCCTGAAGGACCTGTTTTTCTTAATACTTCTCCTTAAGCAAACAAGCTACTGACCCCCGCTCACAAAGAACTAACTTCACCCTTTTTATGCTAAAAACTTCACCCTTTTTATGTCTTGTATGCTAAAGATACCTCCCTTCCCCATAGGATAAGCATCTAAATCTCCTACGTCAATCACTATTGATAAAGGTTATGTAGGAGTCTTCTACAAATCTATGTTCTGGGAAATTCTTACATATCAAAGAAGTTTGTCATCAGAAATCATTGTCTAACGTAAATGCCACTTCTGTGGCATCCCCCAAACACTTCATTATAAAATAAAGTTGAGCCACAGTCAGAGCAGAGATGCTGTCTCGTGACCAGAAAGATTCTCTTGTGGTTCTCTCATCCCTCCCTTGCCGACACCGTCCATACTTCAGGGACCCCTGGACCCGGCCGGAGCCAGCCTCCAGCAACTCATCTGACCTGCAAACCTGGAAACCGGCTCTTATTAAAATATCAGTCAATGGGTGCCTGGGTGGTTTAGTCAGTTAAGCGTCCGACTTTCGCTTAGGTCATGATCTCACTCTTCGTGGGTTCGAGCCCCGCGTTGGGCTCTGTGCTGACTGCCAGCTCAGAGCCTGGAGCCTGTTTCAGTCTGTGACTCCCTCTCTCTCTGACCCTCCCCTGCTCACGCTGTCTCTCTCTCTGTCTCCTAGAAATAAATAAATATTTAAAAAATATAAAAATAAAAAAAATAAAATAAAATATCAGTCAATTTTTGGGTCCATTATACCAGGATTTGTGTCCTCCAGAGTTAAAGACAAGACCACAGCCACCAAATGGAGTTTTTTATGATAAGCTCCACATCACCAAGCCGACTGTTAACTTAATTACGGTTTTGTCCATCCCCCAAATGGAATCTCAAACTATTTAATCAGGTGTTTCCTGATTAGCACCAGTTAGATCTGCCTGATAGACCACTTCCATCCTAAAAGAAAGTAGCCTTGCAGTAACCAACAGCTTTACTGCCTCATGTAATTTCCTAGTCCCTCTCCCTTCTGCCTATAAAAGTTTCAGTGTGCACAGCCCTGTTGGGCTCCTTTCCATGTGCTAGATTGATCTGAATCAAATTTTGCTCAAGTTAACTCTTAAAAACTTTAATATGCATCTGTTTATCTTTTAACACAAGAGAAATAGAAGTTGTAGAATATATATATTTGGAAAGAGAGAGAAAGAGACAGAGAGAATGAGAAAAAGATTTATTTTAAGGAATTGTTTCATGTGATTGTGGGAACTAGTAAGTTCAATATTTGCAGTGCAAGCTGGCAGGATGAAAATCAGGCAGTATTTCAATTATAGTAATTGATTCCTTTTTCCTCAGGAAATGCCTGTCTTTTCACTAAGGTCCACAACTGAATGAAAGACACCTGCCCATATTATCATAGGTAATCCACTTAAACTGTCTATAAATGTCAATCACAGTAACAAAATATATTCATAGCAGTGTCTAGGCTTGGCTGGACAACTGGACAACACAACTTTGCCAAATTGATAAATAAAATTTACCATCACAATGTAGTTGGATGCTCTTCTTAACCAAGTCCTGACAAAGATCTATCATGAACCCACTGACAAATCCTTTGTCCTTAACCAAACTTTAGCATGTGTCCTATGATCTGTTCTTTGACTAGGCTTCAGCCTTGTCCTATAAAGACCTGAACAAAACACTAGTATAGTTTCTACTAACTCAAAGCCATGTCACTAAAATGACCCTAAATCTCCTTATAAGCACCTGCGTGAGAAAACTCAAGCTACTTTTTTTCCAATGACTGAAGATAGGACCGTTGTCTCTCTCTCAGTCTTTGTGGAAGAGTAGGAGCCTAACTTGGGTGAACACCAGTTAGCAAATCCACATGGGTTTCATATAGATTAACTTCCCATTTCCCACCTGTAATTTTTCACTTCCCTGACTCTATTGAGCACCTGTTGACCCTGTTGGCTCTTTCTTCATAGTCCCTTTAAAATGCTCAGTCATCTCTGTGCAGATCAGAGCTCAGTTCACCTTAGACTCTTTTCCCTAATGTAATAACCCATTACTGATTAAAATCTTTCCTTACCATGCTAACGAGTGTCTGGTTTTGTTCATCTCTGACACCATTCATTTTTCCAAAATACAAAGAAACATGAAAAAACAACAGCAGGAATGTATTAATTACTTATAATATATTACAACAGTATATTATATTAATTAATGTTAATAGCCAATCAATAAATTAATATAATATGCAAACCTCTGATGCCATGATAAAACCAGAGAAAATTAGACTTTATAAGACAGTGTAATTAAACAAGCAGGTCATTAGACTTAGATGTCTCAGATACCATGTCATCCTATGTAAGTGAATCAAAATTGAAGCCTGTGAAAGCACTTACAAAATTAAAGCCTAAGGACGACCAATCACAAACAGTCAATTAGTGTTTTAGGCTGCAGCCAATCAATAATTTATTTTCTTTGCTTCCTCACTTCCAGTTTGGCTCTGTCCAATTCCTATCAATTTTTGTTCAATTAAACTCAAGATGCTTAATATGTTTCAGTTTATCTTTTAGCAACGGAACACTAAAAGTGGAAGTGTTGCTAAATGATTCCTGATTTTTAAAAAAAATATGAAGGAAAAGGAATGTTTTAGATATAAACATATAGAAATGTACACATAAATAATACATATTGTATTATATTATTTATATCATATATAAATATGAATATATTATTTTCCACAGAAACCTGAGAAATGACAACGAACTCACTTCTCTGAATGTGACATTTTGCCATTGGTCACCCTAATCCTATGGTTGAAAGAAATGTCTCTTGCAAGATTACTGAAGTCTTCCATAACTAAGGCAAAGATGTTTCCTTCTTCAAAGCATATTCTTTTATTCACAAATAGCTCTACCTGGACTTTATTTCAGTGAATAGTATTGTACTTCCATTTTCAATTCCCATTATAGAATATCTACTATCTTGTTTTTCCTTTTTATTCTAGTCTTATATGAATTAAGACATAACAATATATATCTTCTTACACAATAAGAGCTATTTCTTCTCCTGATAGGAATCACTACTCAATCTAGTTCAGTTGATAGGTATAATACAGAATTCTATCTTTCATTTCCAACCACTCCCGGATCCATAACACAGAGCAGATTCTGCCTCTACGTGTCATTACTCATTATTCATTACTCATACCAGCTTAGACCAAATACCCATTACATCTCTGTTTATTGAAAAAAAATTTTTTGAATATTGTTTCTTTACCTTCCTAATCAACTCCATACTATTTTCAGTTACACTTGTTTTTGATATAATATGTAGTATATAAGTTACTACTGTTAATATATTTGTTACTAATATAAAAATGTTAATATATGTTAATACATATGTCAGTTTCAGTTCATTCAGAATTTGTTTATCTATAATTGCTGAGGAAGTATTCCTGCCTGTATAAACTTCCATGTGTTTGGAAGAATGGAACATAAGAAGTTAGACATTTTGAAAGACTGAGCATATACTCAAAGATAGATGAACAAAAGAATACTGCTTTAAATCACAAGATACTAATTCACCTTTAAAGAGGTTACTCCTCAGTCTTGCATATCATTTTCTATCTTCTGTCAATGGGAATAGAAATGACAGAACAATTACATAAATTTGTTTAAATAAAGGAATTTTTAAAAAACATGTGAGTTGTATTAGAGTACATTATACTTGTCACAAGAGGATATCAAGCTCTCTAAAATCACAGTCTCAAAAGATCCTAATTCATACATCTGGTACTTAATTCGCTTCCCCTCCCATCTCCCTAAGAAATAATTCAAAATATTTAAAAATAATGAAAACCTATTTGTCATCTTATAAATCCATTTGGCTAGAGTTATAGACATGTACAAGTAAAAGGAAGCCCACATGATTTCATTTCATTGTTGTAAGATGTAGACAAGAATTAAAAAGATGTTAAACATTAGTGCCTTCCTTCAGTTCAGATAAATCCAACTTTCCTTTTGCTAATAAAAAAGTTTATTGTTTCTAAGGCAAAGATAGGAAAACATAATCAGATGTAAGTATTTGGCATGTTGTCATTAAAAAAGAAAGAAAAAGGCCAGCCTCGGTAGTGCTAATGTTTTCATATGACTAAGAATTTATATAACAGTAGGATTTTACAAAAGTTGCTCCCCATTTTTGTAATTGTCATCTTAAAGGTTTTTAATCACTTATTTTCAAGCTAACTGGAATTCTTATAACACAGAGGGGGTGGAAATTGCTTTAAATTGCTTTTAAGTGTTTCATGCAACAATAGCCATTTCAAAGCAAATTTTAAGGGAAGATTTAGATTAGGAAACCAGGATTTTAGATTCTAAACCAAACATTGGTGATTGTAAGTCTTAGCTTTATAAGGCTCATATTTCTATCTCTGTAACAGAAGAAGCCTGAATGGTCAAATCCATTAAGTTTTCAATGACTCCAACATTCTATGATTTTTCACTGTATCAAATAAAGGATTCATGTTTGAGGTATTTTAATAGTTCTAAAAAACTAGGAAACAATAACTAAATTTTTTTAAAAAAAAGAGTTTATCTGAAATGGTTACCTTTTCTTGATTATTATCCTACTCAAGACTAAAGCAATTCTAATGAAATTAAAAATAACAATAGCAATGGGGTGACTGGGTGGCTTAGCTTGTTAAGCGTCCGGCTTTCACTTAGGTCATGATCTCGCGGTTCGTGGGTTCGAGCCCTGTGTCGGGCTCTGTGCTGACTGCCAGCTCAGAGCCTGGAGCCTGTTTCAGTCTGTGACTCCCTCTCTCTCTGACCCTCCCCTGCTCATGCTGTCTCTCTCTCTGTCTACTAGAAATAAATAAACATTTAGAAAAAAAAATAATAGCATTATATAACAACAAAGGCCAAATACAGCACTAGTAAACTTAAAGAGAATTTCTCAACCCTCAGGGCAGCTGAAAGTCATACCAGGATATTTAAAAGTGAACAAAAAACCAGAAATATAGTATGAAACAAAAAGTATGGGGAGGAAATCCAAATATAGAACCAACTTAATTGTTTTTACATTTATTTATTTTTGAGAGACAAAGTGAGACAGAGCATGAGTTGGGGAGGGGCAAAGAAAGAAGGAGACACAGACTCCGAAGCAGGCTCCAGGCTCTGAGCTGTCAGCACAGAGCCTGACATGAGTCTGGAACCCACAAACTGTGAGATCATGACCTGAGCTGAAGTCAGATGCTCAACTGACTGAGCCACCCAGGTGCCCCTAAAACAAACTCAAATGATAACAAAGAAAACTAGGATATGAGCAATAATATTATTTCAAACTGGAGAGTGCTTTGTTTTATAGGTTTATAAGTTTGACCACAAGAAAATAATGGAAATATTTAAATTAAATTTGAGACTTTTTTTGAAAATAAAGGGATTTAAATAAAGTTTTATTAGAACTGATATACATTTCCAGAGAGATTAAGAAAATAGCTTTTATTTCCTGCCGTTCAACATTCCCACAGCAACCTAATACAGTGTAGTCATTTTCTGATAAGAAAGATCTCATATTAAAATCAATTTAGAAACAACTGTCAAGATGGATTCAGATGACAATGATTAAGTTCAACATTTTGAATGTGATTTTTAGATAAGCCCTTTGGAACACATAGTTTTGGGTCAAATAGAACCCAAGATCATATTTAGTAGGGCTCCTGGGTCTTTTCCTCAATTTTCAAATTAGAGAAATATTACAATCAACAGGTATAACACTTTCTAATTCATTTGATTGAGCTGAACAGACAAATGGAAAAAGCAAAATTCACTCCTTCCCACTATATGGGATTATACTTATTTAAAGAGTAAAATTATTTCCCTATGACTGAACAAATTCAACCTATAAAATTGGATTGAAATAATAAAATGTTCTCCCTGTTATCAAGCTATCAAAAAAAGTAATCATTTGCTGAATCAAACTTCAATTGCAAAAACATAATCCTTATATATGAACCAAGTATGATTAATGATGTTTAGTTTTAGCATCTTGGACGATTGTTAGACATGAACTTTTATACTCATGAGTGGCCCAAACTCAAAATATCTGAGAGTTAACGATCATTATTAGAAAGCTAATTTCGATGGGTTTCCGTTCCTGGAATATTTTCATTCAGATATGGCTAGAGGAGCTTGGTTCTCAGTTTATAAGTGAATGCAATTGCATCACTCTTTTACCTTCTGTTCAAGAAAACTGTATTTGGATAATCTAAGCTTTCTATAGTAAATACAGTAATTCCATTATCTTTAAAAAATAATTTAAGTTTTACTTTTAAGTTCTAAGGAATAAAAGATTTATACATGTTAAAATTATAATTTGTTTATAAGCAGGGAACTCCAAGATATTTATGTTTCCAGTTGGTTCCTGAGCTACTGGTTTACCATCTCTTTTATGCATATGTATATTCCCTTCCTGCTAGCATCAAGCAGCCTGGTTTCCTGGCAATTTTAAAGTTGTTTTTTTGTTTTTTTTTTGTTTGTTTCTTTTCGTTTTTGTTTTTGAGACAGAGAGACAGCGTGAGTGGGGCCGGGGCAAAGAGAAAGGAAGGGAGGGAGAAAGAATCTCAACAGGCTCTGCACTGTCAGCACAGACCCCAATGCGGATCTCAAACTGACAAACCATGAGATCATGACCCGCGCTGAAATCTAGGATCGGAAACTTAACGGACTCAGCCACCTGGGCACGCCACATCCCCCCAACATTTTCATCTAATGGCCCAAATCAAGCAGTGGGTCATGAGACAGAGATAGATCTATTACTAGAGTTGGAGCCAAGACAGAATTCTCAAGCATTTTTGTCCCCTTCTTAATGTGGAAAAGTGTGTAAAATTGTAAAGATTTTTATATTTGGTGCAGTAAACCTAGCCTGTTAGAAATTACACTAATGGAATGCTAAAAAAATAGGATGAGTGACATCTTTACTGATTCCATAAGTATTTCCTGAATGTCTACTTTGTGATAATGCTGAATTAAGATGAATAAAGAAGACAAAACCTCAGAATTTCATAAAAAAGGAATAAAGCACTTTTCTTCTTCCTGAGAAACTTAACTTATAAAATAGGGAGTAGAAACTTGCTGACAGAAAACAGTTGGAACAAATAGCTAGGCAATGGGTAATCCAACAAAGAAGATGTAATTATAAGGGATATAGTTACAAACTGCACAAGTTCAAGGAAAAATAGATCAGTATGTATTCAAGGAGTTAGAAAAAATATTCTGGAAAGGCAGAAGCAGAAAACAGAACATTACATGTTTAAATAAAAAATAAATAGGCAGGCATTTATCAGCATAAGGGAAACTCTAAGCCTGGAAAAAGAGAACAAATTTGGAACAAATATGTAATTGATAAGGTGTCTTCTCAGAATATGACAGTTTTACATGTTTAATTAGGTATATGAATATGATAGAGGGATCAGCACCAGATAATTAGATTCCTTAGAGTTAAAAGCACATGCAATAAATAGCAGTTAATAAAAAATAATAATATACTATTCATTTGTATACAATAACTTTCATTTTGATTTTTTCATAATGATTCAGCCTATTAATATAGTAGTATTTAGTATAGTAGAGTGATTTACTAAATTCACTTGACATCTACAAATTGAGTTCTCCCATGTCCTGGTATGCTGTTTGGTACAGTCAGCACATATACAAATCAACTGTCTCAGTCTTCATCATGCTTTCAGCCAAGGATAAAGAGTGGTACATTGAAAGACGTATGTAAATATGGAAGTTAATTTCATGAGTTAATGCTTTACATTTCAAAAGCTTTTCATAGATATCAATTTGCAATTTAAAAAAAAAAGATGATCAATCTTAATTTCTGATTCAGAAAATGTGATCATCACAAAAATGGACTAGAATCAGGCTCCAAACACTGTTTTCTGAATTATAGGAGTGGCTACAATTAGTATGCATGCCATATGTTAATCTCCAGATGGTCAAGAGCTTTGGAACACATTGTCTATATGTACTATATAAATAAACCTGTTTAACTTTGTCTAATATCCTTCTTTCTTAGTAACATAAGTTGAAAATATTTAGAAGAGACAAAGATCTTGTCCCTTTTAAGATGCCACAAAATGACCATGAATGAATAAAGAGCACTGAAGGCAGAAAAATTAGTTTTTCTAATTAAAAAGGTCAGAAATATTTCAAAATAAATAAATCCAGAATACTAAAAGTGAGAAGAGAAACTAGCCATTTTTTCCACTTTGTACCCTAAACATAACCCTGATTAATAAAGAACAGATTTTGACATCAATGGTGATTTAAATAGTAAATGAGAAAAAAAATAATAATACTAGTCTCTGTTAAAAGAAAGGGAATGTAAGAATAGTATATTTTACACTAGGAACTTATAAATAATGACTGAAATTAACTATGCGATGTTAGTTCCACAATAGATATTGTAGATAGATAGATAATCACAGTTTGTTTTACATATTTTTTAATGATTGAATGACTTGTGACTGAATTTAGCACTCAGTGAGACTATAGTATTGCCAATTACCAATGAGAAAAAATACTAGTAATACTGATTATAATGGTGTGAGGTATAGAGTTTATAAATGCAAAGTATCAGAGTATCTGTTGTCTTGCAAATTGTAGCTAATAAAGTAACAAATTAATGTTATTGATCTTAACCATGTACTTTTAAAAGAATATATTTTACATGATATAAAGCAATTATTAATCATACAATACCTGTTTATGGAACAATTTGTCTATGATAGACACTGTAATAGTTTGTATTAGTATCCTATTGCCACTGTAAAAACATTATCACAAACCCATTATCTTATAATTCTAGAGATCAGGATTCTTAAGATGAGTTTCACATAAAACCTAAAATGATTCTGTGATTTTACATAAAATCAAGGTATAAGCATAACTACATTCTTTCTGGATACTCCAAAGAAAAGTCTGTTTCTCTGTCTTTTCCAGCTTTTGGATGCTACATTCCTTGGATCATGACCTCTTCTTGCATCTTGAAAACACATCACACCAACCTCTCCTTCTGTCTTCCTCTCTCCTTTTTCTCTACTATGATCTGCTCACCTCCTTTATATAATGACTCTTGCAATTACACAGGTCCTATCCCCCTAATCCAAAATAATCTCCCCATCTCAAAATCCTTAATTTAAATCACATCCTCAAATTTCCTTTTTCCATGTAAGGAACTATATTCTCAGAATCTGGGATTAGAATGCGGACATCTTTAGGGACATTATTCTTTACACGGTCTTAAATATGTATATGTACATATATATATGTAGAATATATATAAAATATGTATATTCTAATTACATATTCAAAACATCACAGTGAAGTGGGAGTTACTGACCCTGTTTTGCAAGTGGACAAATGGAGGCATCATGTAACAAACGACAGGCTTCATCTCTATTCTGTCTAGCCAAAGCCCTATCTTTTCATTTGAAAATCCTGCTTTTTCCAGTATTCCTTGTTGAGAAACAATTTACTCTTTGTAAGGAATATAAAGAAAGATCCCACGTTTCAACCCTCCCCTTGCCTTTGCGGGTAATATATTAGGATGACGAATATGAATGGCCAGTCTAGCCTCTGAATGACCGTTTCTTCCATTATTCCCGCAGCAGTCCCTCAGAATGTAGCAGATGCTCCTGGCGAAGCACATGGCAACAGCAACTGTCAACTCAGGGACTTCCAGAAGCTGACAATTACTTCCTTTGCTAGTAACTTCCTAGTAACTGCTCCTGGTGGCATCTTTTAAGCCCTCCTGTGTCTTTCATGTTCCCTGAGCCTCTTCTGTGGCAAAACGTTTTAAAGTTGCTGTTTCAGGAACTGCTCCACTGTTGCTCAAAGAACAATTCAGGCTGAGCCCTCTGGTGGTGGCCACAGAGCAATGCAGCTCTTTTGAAAAACTTGTTTGGGGCAACCTAGATAATACACCATCTGATAACACATCTCAAGTGAGCCCTCAGTTCCGTTTAACTGTTCCACTTATGATATTAAGTGGAATGAAATTAAACTCTAAGAGTAATGTGAATTGTGTGTGTGTCTATAAATACAAATAAGCACATATAATCGCATACATGTACATGTGTATTTGGCATATATATACACATATTATCTATAAATATGCATAATATTATATATGGATGAGTATACTTTAAGGAATATATATTGGCTTGATGCCATTAACCTCATTTGAAGTGAATCTAGCTTTGCCATCCTGTAATTTATGTAAGTAGTGCCCTCTCCAGGAATATTTTCCTGAGCCTTTCTCTCAACACGACAGAAGTGCTCTGTTCATAGCCCTATCACTGCACTTGTTAAAATCACCCCCTTTAGTCAGTCTGCTTAACTTAAATTACACGGTAAGCAACTTGAGGGGATAGACCATCCATTATTCATCTGCATAATTCCTGAAACATGATAGAAGATCAACAATAATTGGCTGACTTAAACAGGCATTCACTCAGACAGCAGTGATCTGGGTCCAGGAAAACTGCAGATTGCCCTGGTGTGAGGTGCCCTGGAGAACCTGGTCTTGTATACCTTTACCAGTGACAGGTCCATCACAACAATGTTCAGAGCTCTGCACTTTCACTCACTGCTACCCACCTCTAGTCTCAACCTTCCATTTCTTCTTTTGTATTACCTTCATATTACTTATGCCAGTTTAGGATTGTTCATGTGTTAGGCTATAAATGGAAGAAGACAGTATGAAAAAAAATCAGAGGAATATTATGAAAAAAAAATCCAGAAAACATGTAAAGCAGACAAATTTTTTCCCTAACCCTGAAGATTTTAAAAAGGAAAAACAAAACCAAAACCAAAAAAAAAAAAGCAAAATGAGTGCAAACAGCCATAGAAGCAAGCAAGCAAACCACCCAACCTAATTCTGCATTCTTCCCATTTGGAGAAATTGCAACTTCAGAACCATGCAGGCCAAATTAGGACTCACACAGATTCCATTATGTAAGTTCACTGATTGCTTGGTTCAACTCACTTGAGGCACCAGAATCTTGCCCACAGTGTTAGTTTGGTTGATTAGTCAGGTAGCTTTCTTCAATAATACCTCAAGGGGTTGTGACTTTTGGCAAGAATAGAGCTAATTCCAGCTTAATTGCCATATAAAGTTTTCCCTCTAGGACAGAAGCCACTGACCTCATGCTGCTTCCTATGACACACTTTTTTAGACCTCCTTCTCGAGCATAACAACCTAACCTGGTTTTGCTGGTTAACAGCTTAAACTCATAGTGGATGATCTCATCACCACTCTCACTTTACGTCTTCTGCAAGCCAAGAGGAAAAATTCAAGAGTCTATCCCTCAGACCTCTGAACCCCCGTTCTATTCTGTGTGAAATCACCTCCAATAGCTGTCCTTTGTCCTTCACAGAATGGAGATTCTTAGCAAGGAGCCATTCGAATGCCATCTCTTCCTTTCCAAGGCCTCTAAAGTCCCCTCACCCATGCATATTCTCTCCTTCCTCCATACTCTCCTAGAATTCCATGTGCATTCTTTCCTAAGTATAGAATTCAATTTTTCCTTCTCCACAAGCTCCTTAAGAATTGGAACTCTTGGGGCGCCTGGGTGGCTTAGTCGGTTGGGCGTCCGACTTTCGCTTAGGTCATGATCTCGCGGTTCGTGGGTTCGAGCCCCGCATCGGGCTCTGTGCTGACTGCCAGCTCAGAGCCTGGAGCCTGTTTCAGTCTGTGACTCCCTCTCTCTCTGACCCTCCCCTGTTCACGCTGTCTCTCTCTCTCTCTCTCTTAGAAATAAATAAAAAAAACGTAAAAAAAAAGAATTGGAACTCTGTTTTACACACCTTTATGTTTGCCATAGCGTGATAAAACGCCTACGTTCTATTGATTCTTATTTGCATCAAGGCTGTGATTTCCTCATTTGTTCTAAGAATTCCATTGTATGTGGAGTCTCCACATATTAGAGAAAAACACTATAAAATTTCCAAAGACCTGGCCTTACCCATATTGCTTTCCAAACCTAACAAAATTCAAAATGGATTGGACATCTTTGGTTGTTTTCTAAAACAGGATTTTATCTGAAGGCTCTTTCTGATTAGCATGGGCAAAGTTCAAGTGTGAAAGCAATCCTGCCTGTCCAAAGACAATTCTATAAGACATATGGAAATGTTTTACTAATGATTCATTGTTTCAGATAGGCTGCCTTTCATCTTAAAACAACCCATTAGGTTAGGAGAGAACTGAATGAAACAGAAAAGGACTATGCTTCAAAGAAATGTTGGGTAGAATTTCAAGCATTGAAGAGTTTACAATACCCTTTCACCCCCCCATATACAAATGTAAATAAAAACAAAATATTAAAGCCTAGAGCAAGTGTAAAGAAGTATAACAAAATTCTAGCAACTTGCCTCCTTATTTTGACTCTTGCAAGACTTTTAAAAAATATGAAATAAAAAATTACCTAAAATAGCTTCTCCTTTGAGAAGTACTCTCTGCTTCTACCAACTGGGTTATCTGATATTACAAAAATAGATGAGAAAAAAATGAGTTATTTCATAGTTGTATAAAGCCTGGCAGTGAGCTGAATCTGAGCTTGTGCTTGGCCATCCCCTAAATATAAAATACAAATCTAATTTCACTTCTCATTTCACATACTTCTCTGCTTTAAGATATCTTGCAAGTCTTCTTAGTTCACACTTCCCATCCCCCTCCTATTGTAACACTGGCTTCTAGGATTTGGCATAATTCTTGAAAAATATACTGAGTGTCATCCACCATGCTATGGAGACATTACATACTATGGAATTCTTAACAGCAATTGAGGAAATTAAAGCCTTGCTATGTCTAAGTGTTTACTCAGGTTCTGAGTAGAATGTTGTGCTTCAGATTTTCAGCACCCCAAAAAGTAGCCCATTATAATGATTAAACAACATAATGGCTTGTAGTGCATGACCTTGATTTCCAGCCCACACACCAAGCCATTCTGCACAGGAGGTTTGCTTTGCTCTAGCAATAGGCTTAGTGGTTTTAGTCATGATCCTAGTCAAGAAAGTGGCAGCAAAATCTCAACAGCCCCATTCCCAACCATATATTCCCACAACGGTCTATTTTTCCTACTATTAAGATGAACTTGCCTTCCTTGGGTGAGGGAAAGGATAAAAGGTAGTGTAGGAGTTTAAAAAATCACCCAAAAGTAATGGAGGCGTGCTGTAAGAGCAAAGAGTGCATTTGAAGTTTACACTCCCTGAAGATTACATTTGAGGCTTTTACACAGCACTCTGTAAAGATTCACCTCAGAAATTATTAAATAGCATGAACTTATGTAGACAGGATGATCATAGGAACACTAGATATGGGAATGATGTGCCGGTAAGTCAGCCAATACCAATTATAGAAATTAATTCCATTATTTATTAAGCCACTAACTTCTGTCTGATTCATGAAGCTTTTTGGTCTTCAAATGTATAAGACACATTTATATGAAATGTTGTTTCTGCATTCCCAATTTCATTCCACAAATACCCTCTAAAAGCTATTACATTTTATTACATTATTTATTAAGCAATTGAGTTCAGTCTTCTTTTGCCACATCATCTTACATTCTAATGACATGTTATTTTGTCCGAGGCATCTTATATTTGATCCACTTTGTATGCACAGCTTATTACATTTATAGATTGACATTTGCATATCTGATCAAATACAAACTGTCAACACACAGCGCAATACGATACCTTAATTTAATTCAATTTCACTTTCAATTGGTTCCATCTTTAAATATTAATTTAGGTAAATGTGAGTGCACAATAGTGTAATTACTTCAAGCAAAAACAGATTTAATCTATTTTTAAAACTATAGAAGTAAGATTTATGTACCTACTTTCAAACTATAAAAAATGTAGTGAAAATTGTCCTGAATTCAACATTTTACTTTTTGTACTTCCAAATTGCTACACACACACACACACACACACAAAACAGAAAATGACGGTTTTAAATAAAGTTTCATAGAAGCATGTGGTGACCTTCTACCCATTCTAACCAATTAAAACACAATCAAACTTCTGCCCGAAATTATTTATGGAAGGGTTTGAAAGATTCTTGCAAAGGTGGTCTGGAGTTCATTTTACTAACTCAATAAGTCTAGCCCCCCAGCACAAAAGGGAGTCAACATTATAATATTGTACAATTTTGCATATAAGTAAAAATTAGAGATCTTATACAGCTGGATTTCACTCTCACATGACAATTCGCTAGAGTGAAGTGGAAGGATGTGACTTTTTTTTAAAGGGATGAGGCAGTGGGGTACCTGGGTGGCTCAGTCGGTTAAGCGCCTGACTGCGGCTCAGGTCATGATAACACACACAGTTTGTGTGTTTGAGTCCCGCGTGGAGCTCTGTGCTAACACCTAGCTCAGAGCCTGGAGGGAGATTCTGTGTCTCCCTCTCTCTCTCTGACCCTCTCCTGCTTACGCTGTCTCTTTCTCTCTCTCTCAGAAAAAAAAAAAAAAAGGATGAGGCACAGCCACTGCAATATGCTAGGTCCAATTGCATCTTCTAACACCATACATGCCTAATAAATAAATAATAGTTACACCTGTCTGATTGGGGGCATTACTGTTTTCTCTTCTTCCTCTGTCATGTTTATATTGTAGAAAAACACAAATGCAAAATATACTTGGTTGGAGGAGGGAGGCAGTGGGCATTTGCATCAATGCTACCTGGGATGCTATCTTGGAAACACACATAATGAAAAAAACTCCAGAAAGTTACCCGTCACTCTGTTCATTTCCATTTACGAAATTAAAACCCCGTATTTGTTCTTCAGTATCCTTCACTGTTTCTACCTGTACCCTCACCTCTGACTGTCCCTCCTCCTTTCTTCAGCTCAGGCTAACATGGGATATGGTATTAAAAAATAATATTCAGGAAATACTGGGAAACACAGCTAAAGAAGTTTCTTAAGGTTGTTAATTTTCCCTATAATAGGAAGTGAACAGGAACCCCCCCCCCCAAAAAAAAAAATACTTTACATTAGGGAAAAAACCTGAGTTTTCTGAATTATTTTGCCAATTCCCCAATTGTTACATATTAAAGTGATTGGGGAGGATGTTGCTTATATTGTGTTTTCCATTAAATATCTATGAGACTCTGAGTAAATCACACAGATTCTCAGGCTTTTCATTTTCTGCTAAAAAGTGTCTAATATAGTGACCAAGAGCACTGACTGAGGAGTTGGAATGCTGGCTGTACCATCAGTTTTGAGACTTTGTGCAATGCACCTGAAGTTTCCAGGCCTTGGCCTTTGTACTCCGTCCAGTGGAGATGATAACAATAGCATTTTCTTCACAGAGAATTAAACGAGCTACTATCGGAAAGCACTTGGATCTGTGTTTGGCATATATTAAGCACTGTGTAATGTTCTGTAAACAAATAAAACTGTTGATGAATTCTATAGACTATATCTAAATAAGTTACAAATTCTAAAGTTCTGCACTACTTTGACTTAATATTCTGTGATTTGAAATATCAAAAAGTTAGTTAAAATGCCTCTTTAACTGTGTAAAAATAAAGAGGTAACCCCCAATATTAATGTTGATTTTAGTTTTATAAAATTACCTTGGCTTAATATTTTTTCAATTCTGTATACAGTTTTTAAATTATTATATATTTTTGAGAGAGAGAAAGACAGAGAGAGAGAGACGGAGAGCAGGGGAGAGAGGCAGAAGGAGAGAGAAAGGATCTTAAGCAGGTTTTATGCTCAGCATGGAGCCCAAAGTGGGGCTTGATCCCATGATGCTGGGATTATGACCTGAGCTGAAATCAAGAGTTGGGTGCTAACTGATTGAGCCACCCAGGTGCCCTTGTACATAATTTTTCATAGTAAAAAAAACAAAACAAAACAACAACAAAGAAAGATAGAAGCTCATATATGGATATTCACTGTTACATCCGTTCCTTAGGTTATAGTGAAGTTTCAGTTGTTTTTGAAAAAAAAAATACACAACTTGGTGGGTGACATATTGGAAATGTTATGACATAGTTATACTGAGAATGTATGTCGATAATCAGGAAGCAAAATCTCACATCAGGTAAACTGTTCTGAAATTTTTTTTTCCCAGTTTAAATCTACTATCAATTTTTCTCCATGTATACTTAGAAAAGTTACTAATTATGTGGTGTTCTATCTGGAGATCCCAACTTTATTTTTTTATGTTTTTATTTTATTTTGAGAGACAGAGACACAGAGTGAGAGACAGAGACACAGAGACAGAGACACAGAGTGGGGGAGAGAGAGAGGGAGACACAGAATCTGAAGCAGGCTGCAGGCTCTGAGCTGTCAGCATTGAGTCTGAGAAGGGTTTGAACCCATGGACTGTGAGATCATGACCTGAGCCAAAGTCAGACACTTAACCGACTGAGCCACCTAGGCACCCCTGGAGATTCCAATTTTAAAGACACTGTTACTTTTTTAAAACTATCCTTATGCTGTTTATACTTAACATGGTTTTAATATACTTAATTAAATATTAAAATCATTCTCTCCAGAAAGTTTTAATTTGTTGTTTAATTCCAAGGTGATGAAATGTCTAAAATTGTTGAAATGTCTTAGTAAAACTAGTGACCTAATTTCATATGGAAATGCAATTTCGAACCAGTATAGTTCTATGCTAGAATATTTTAATTTTTCCTGTTTCCAAGGAAAATGTATTTTAAACTACGCTTCATGAGTCATTGAGAATTACTACCAAATGGGACTTAATTCAAAAAGAAAAGAAATTATATAGATGCATACCATGATGAAGGAGGAAGGAAGCGTAGAATACATCTGGTCCAATGCCCTCATTTAAAGAAGAAATTTAAAACCAGACAGGTTAAGTTGTTAAAAATTTATTCGATGAGGCAGAGTCACAGCCAAAACTGGATACAAGTCTTCCTACTCACTGACCATTTGTCACTGTTTAATGTGAGCTGGAATGTTAAATAACTCCTGAACCCAAAAACTTAAATGATGTTTGCACACTAAGTATATTAGGTGATTTTTTTTTGCTTCTTTAAAACACTGAAACTCATTAACATTTATGACTTCTCACTAGAAAGGGACTCATAAGTTTTTCTTTTCAAGTTAAAGAATTGTACTGACCCGTAAGTTCAAAGTGTTGGCTGCAGCTAGATTTTAGCACTAAATATTTTATATTCAGATATATCAGTAAATAATTCTAAGATAAATTTAGAATTGTGGGCAGGATGTATCCTTTCCTCTTACCCAGCAGTCCAAAAATAATGTTTATCTCATTCAATACAGAAATTATTCTTATCTCTCTTATTGTATTTCGGGATGTTCGAAAGTGATCTTTTCCTCCCTTTTTCTCTCTCTCCCACACACAGAGGAAAAACATTTATAAGCATACTCATTGTTAAATAACATATTTTCATCCTACAGAAATTAAATTCAACATGAAAGAAACACAGGCATTAGGCATTTTTCACCATCAGTAATCATTGCTGAATAATAACTTAAAATTATAAGTGCAGACAGCTCTCAAGAATTTTAAGTGACCCCCTAATTTAACCACCTGCTTTAGCCACTGTAAGGTTCCCCCCAGATTCCTTACTATACATATGTTTGTTTCTGAATGTATCTCCCTGTATCACGTGCTAAGAGAAGAGAATCTTTAGAAAAATCTAAATCCATATTATTTGTTTTGTTTTATTCCAGGATAGTGTATGTACTTTAAGACTTGAACTCCTTTATGGGGGCCAAGTGTATTTTTTTTTTTTTTTTTAATGTTTCTTTATTTCTAGGAGACAGAGAGAGATTTCTAGGACAGAGAGAGAGACAGTGAGCAGGGGAGGGTCAGAGAGAGAGGGAGTCACAGACTCTGAAACAGGCTCCAGGCTCTGAGCTGACAGTCAGCACAGAGCCCAACGTGGGGCTCGAACCCACAAACCGCTAGATCATGACCTAAGCAAAAGTCGGACGCTGAACCGACTAAACCACCCAGGCGCCCCCAAGTGTATTTTTCATTAAAAGTTGATGTATACTTATTTATGTCTCTTAATTTAAACACTTTAGTTAAATTTTTGTAATGCTGTACTTTAATAATAGTGGGATTTCTTTCTGTGAATTTACCTCTAAATACAACTGGTCAAATTTCATGAATTTTGATGAAGGTAACTTTCATTTAAAATTTTTTTTAAGATTTCATTTTTATAACATTGGTCTAATCATTCATTAATTAGACATTAAGAAACTGACTTCCATTCATCATTCAAAAAAAAGTTTTGTATCCATAGTATTCAAGAACCATTCTTTTAGGGGCGCCTGGGTGGCTTAGTCAGTTAAGCGTCCGACTTTCGCTTAGGTCATGATCTCGTGGTTCATGGGTTCGAGCCCCGCGTTGGGCTCTGTGCTGACTGCCAGCTCAGAGCCTGGTGCCTGTTTCATTCTGTGACTCCCTCTCTCTCTGACCCTTCCCTGCTCACGCTGTCTCTCTCTCTCTCTCTCTCTCTCTCCTAGAAATAAATAAAAAAACATTAAAAAAAAAAAAGAACCATTCTCTTAGATGAACATAAAATGTGGTGAACAAACATTGCCAAAGCAAAATAATAAAGCCCTACTTTAATAGAATTTAACACTATGATAGGCAAATAGATAAGATAAAAAATAAGACAAATTAATACACAAGGAAGGAAGTGATAGTACTAAGAATAAAAATAAAGTAGGAAAAAAAGGTGTAAGAACTGACAGGAAACATTGTTGGTGATGGGGTAGTTTCAGATAGGCTATCTAGTGAGGCAACATCTGAACAGAGGCCCATCTAAAGTGAGGAAATTAGAAATGTGTCTCCCAGGTGCAATGAATGCTGTCATCAATCCCTTGAACAGGGAAACTGAGCCCCTCTGAGCCAAGTATCTAGACCCAGTCCAGACCATAGTCCCTTTGTGAAACCCTAATCAAAGAACCAAAGTACCGAATTCTTCTCCTGAAACCCAATATTGTGTTTCACATTAACTAACTCGACTTTAAATAAAGATTTGGAAAAAAAACAACAACAAAGTAAGTCATGCCTGGGCTCCTCATTCACGTGGTAGGTGTGAGGTAAATGTGTGGGCATTTTAATCTGTTACATAGTGTTTGGAAACTAGTACTCATTGTAATAGTTGAAAGTGGGGTGCTGCTGTAAGAAATACCTCAAAATGTGAGGGTGGAGCACATCTTGGGCAGGAGGCAGTCTGGGATTTTGAGGAGCACTATAGAGAAACTCTAAATTTCCTTGAACAAACGATTAGTAAAATGAGAACATTAAGGACACTGCTGACGAAGGCTCAAGAATCAAATGAGGAATATGTTTCTGGAAACTGGACGAAGGGGTGTTCTTGTTTTACAGTGACAGAAAGCTATGCAAAGTTGTCTCTTGCATTTATGTGGAAAAGAAAATTTAAAGGGATAAATTTATTTATCTAGCTAAGGAAACTTCCAAGCAAACTGTTGAAGTTACCGCCTGGTTGTTTCACATTATTTAGTAATATGTGAAAGAAGAGACATCAATAGAGGAAATATCAGGAGGGAAGGAAGGAAAGAAGGAAGGAAGGAAGAAAGAAAGAGAAGAAAGGAAGGAAGGAAGGAAGGAAAAAAGTGGGAGGGAGAGAAATGAAACCAAATCTTGATGGTTTTGAAATACTGAGTTGTTTCAGATTACAAAGAATGCTAAAATTAAGAAATGTCTTTCAAAAGTATGGCAAGGGGCACCTGGGTGGCTTAGTCGGTTAAGCGTCCGACTTTCGCTTAGGTCATGATCTCGCGGTTCGTGGGTTCGAGCCCCGCGTCGGGCTCTGTGCTGACTGCCAGCTCAGAGCCTGAAGCCTGTTTCAGTCTGTGACTCCCTCTCTCTCTGACCCTCCCCTGCTCACGCTGTCTCTCTCTCTCCTAGAAAAAAAAAAAAAAAAAAAAAAAAAAAAGTATGGCATTAGGGAAAACTGAGAGCATCATATAACCTTTTGCTATTACCTCAGAAAGACTAAAAGCTCAGTCACACAAAGGGTCCTTAAATAAATAATGTTCCTGGTGATCCTCTCAATCTTCTCAATCAGCCTAAGAAGACTGAAAGTCTTCTTCAGACATCTGAACAGGAGGTAGAGAGTAATTATCTCAAAAATTTCCGTATTTGTGACTTGTGCCTAATGGACCGAACCCCACTGAAATCCATAAGGTCCTTCAGGAAATTATTGCAGTAGATATATTGCCAGCTTGGACTGAAAGAGACAGAGGAAATACCAAAGGAGGTAGTTGAACCTCAAGAATTCTACTGACTGTTTCTTAGTTCATTGAGGCAATTATAATAAAAATACCATAAGCCAGGTGGCTTATAAATAACAAAACATTTGTTTGCTATAATTTTAGAGGCTGGGAAGGACAAGATCAAGGTTCCAGATTAAGTGTCTGGTGAGAGCCCACTTCCTGGTTCATAGATGACAAATTTTTGCTATGTCCTAACAAGGCAGAAGGGGCAAGGGAGCTCTCTGGGGCCTCATTTATAAGGGCACTAATCCCACTCATGGGGGTTTCCCCTTATGACCCAAGTGCTGCCCAAAGGCCCCATCTCCCACTACAATCAGGGGTCAGAATTTCAACATAGAACTATGGAGACACACAAGTTTTCAATCCTTAATAGGCAGGAAACAGACTAATAAACTAAATAACTGCAAACAGCTATCTTTCAAGAAAAAGAGGATAAAACCAAGAAGCCAAGAGAGTCAAGTAAAGAGCCACAAATAATTTTCTTAAGCTTTGAAATCTAACCAAAAAAATCCTAACATTTTCCCAGGAACATCAGGATTCCTTTTAAACAAGGACTTATTTTTGCCTCTTATGTCTCACTTTTTTAAACTTTTTTTCAGTTTTGAGAGACAGAGAGACCCAGAGTGCGAGCCAGAGAGGGGCAGAAAAAGAGGAAAACACAGAATTCAAAGCAGGCTCCAGGCACCACAGAGCCTGTCGTGGGGCTTGAACTCAGGAACTGAGAAATCATGATCTGAGCTGAAGTCAGCCACTTAACTAACTGAGCCACCCATGCGCTGCATTTGTCACTTCTTAAACTGAACATTTATAGCTTATATCCTGTACTTGACCTAGCATTGCATGGAACTGAGGCCAGTACTCTGTCTTGTGTTTCATAGGTCCACAAATGGGAAGGGTTTTTGTCCCAGGAGCTGTATATAAGGGATTACACCCGGAGAGTTCATCTGCTCCAGGACCTGACTTAGATGATGAGATTCTGAACATTGATTCTGAAGCATAATGTGATGAGGTTTGGAGGAACCTTGGGAGGGAGTGCATGTACTTTGCATTGGCCAGATTATGATTAAGCTCACATCAGGACAAATGGCTCTGGATCTCTACCCTGCACATTCATCCCTGCCTCTTCTACCCCCCTGAAGTATCTAGAAAACCACTGAGCAAGATTATTTCTGACTCTTTTCACCTCTAATGTGTGCTTTTATTTTTTAGAAAGACACATGGGTATTCCAAAACAAACAAACAAACAAACAAACAAACAAGCACACAAACAAAAACTTTATCAAAAAGCATGACTCATGTTTTTATCAGAAGTACTGGGTTTAATTCCGAACTGTAATATCATTGTTATTAATTTATTTAAATCTTAAAACCCCAGTATTATCTACACATGGAAAGACAAACTCATCTTGGAGTGCCTGAATGGCTCAGTTGGTTAAGCGTCTTATTTTGGTTTATGATCATGACCTCGAGGTTCATGATTTTGAGCCCTATGTTGGTCTCTCTGCTGTCAGTGCAGAGCCCACTTGGGATAGTCTGTCACCCTCTCTTTCCCTCTCCCCCATTCTCTCTATCTCTCTTTCTTTCTCTATTTCTCAAAAATAGATAAACAGAAACAAAAAGATAAAAATTCATGTAGAGTGCTTAACTCAAAGAAAGACTAGTGTATAGTAAGTCCTATATTTTAGATATTATAATCATCATTATTACTAAGTGATAAGCTCTATACATTATTTATTCTAGAAATGTAGTAGAAATATCTAATTGTGAAAAATAAGCACAATATAAAATGAATATTAAGCCAGACTAATTCAGAAACTAGAAAATATGGTTTCATAATAATTCATGTCATTAAAAAAAAAAAACCTCTCTTGGGGCCCCTGGGTGGCTCAGTTGGTTAAGCGTCCAACTTTGCTCAGGTCATGATCTCACAGTCCATGGGTTCAAGCCCCACATTGGGCTCTGTGCTGACAGCTCAGAGCCTGGAGCCTGCTTCGGATTCTGTGTCTCCCTCTCTCTCTGCCCTTCCACTGCTCACACTCTGTCACTCTCTCCCTCTCTCTCTTTCTGAAGTAAATTAACATTAAAAAGAAAAGATCTCTCCTTAAATAACTCAACCTACTCCTGAAAAATCTAATGTTTTCTTAGGTAAAGATAGTGGTAAAGAAGGAAACTTATTTGTGCAGCATTTCATGCTTTTATACTTCTCTGTTTTGAAAATATTTTTCCAACCTGCATGGCACATACCAAATCCTCCTTCTCCCTTGAGAACTTCCCTCACCACTGGAGAAGCTGTTTTTAACTAACTCTCAACCTATTATACTTTCCTCCTCTAGGCATTTATCACTTGCTATATTTTAATAGAGTCCTCAGTGCAGCCTCCCATTCTCTGTACAGAGTTTTGTGAATGGCAGGTACACTACACAGATGTTTATCAACTTGTTCTACATTCTGCCATAGTGACTCAAGCCGAGGGATTTTTCTCTGCATTGTTTCAATGCAAATAATAATTGTTTAATAAGCAGAGGATGTAATTTCTAATATCTACTTGTCCCACTCCCCAAATCACACAGTACCATAGCTTTGAAGAGTATATTATAACTTCTCTGTAATTCTCTTGCATCATTGGTAAAATGATATATGTCTTATCTTTTCAAATAAGAAACCTTGAACCAAAAGATCTGTTCAAGTCCGTTGCAAATCTTAGATCTTTGTTAAGTGAAGCCTTTCTGAACTTCACATTGAAGATATATCTCCTGAAGTAGAAAGTAATTCCTTTGCATCATTCACAAGGGAATTATAAAGATTTGTGAAAAACACAAGCGACCTTCCTTTAATTCTTAAAAGGATTTCCAGATGGCTTTGTTATAGAAAGATTTTTTTAGTAAAAAAAAATTGCTTGAAATAACAAAGCACAATTATGTGATTGGACATGAAAGAAAAGCCCAACACGCTCTGAATTTAATTTGAAAGTGAAAAGGAGGGCTTGAAATAAAGAAGTTGGGAATACAAAGACAGAAAAAGGCATACTCATGCATAGAATCAAGGTGTACCATGGCTGAATCCCAAATGGGAGGACTAGTTGAAAAATTAACAAATCTCTCTAAGGACAGATGACAGAAGTATTTTTAGGGTTGTGTATGGCATGCTAGACCACACTGCTTTTCACTAGCCCATTATTTTTGTGTGTGATGGTCTCTGATTTGGTTAGACGAATGAGACTTAAGGTATTTTTTGGCTAATGAAGAATTTTTCAGTGTTACAATAAAGAGGAACAGGAATAAGAGGAATTTAGAGGATTCTCATTATTATCAGTGTATTAGTATTAATATTTTATCTTTATAGTCCCCTTCTGCCAACAGCCAGAAAGTACCCTCTGCTTTTAAAGACCTTGTGCAACTATAGTAGGTCTGCCCAGATCATCTCCCTATCTTGAAGTCAATCATGCCATATAATATAACTTAATCACAGTAGTCAAATTTCACCAGTTCTGGCCACAGACTACTGTGAGGATCACTCTTGGAATTCTGCTTACTAAAATAGGAAATATAGTTCAATGTTAGGACAGATTTATAAGCTTTCATTCAATGTGAAAAGGAGACCCTCAGTTTCCCTTATTATATATTTACTGCTTCATTTAATAGAGAACATAAGAATAATGTAAACGTATACATTTTCCCAGATACTTCCACATTTGCCCCTCACAGACGACCTAAGTAATTCTTATTATACCTATTTTCTAGAGAAAATAAAAGTGAAGCACAGAGATTTTAAGGGATGTCTCCTCAAGTTCTACCAGTGGCAAATTCTACATTCAAAGAAAAGGCTGATTCTAAATCCATTATGTTTTACTTTACACAGGATTATTTATCACAGATAATTTATTGTTGCCCAAATCATCAAACATGATTGCTTTCACTATTGACAGAGTGAGTGTGTTCTAGTGTCCTGTGGTGTGGTTTCTAATGTAAATATGTGAGTTCTAGAAAATGTGAATATTAAATTTGGTTTACAGTCCAAGATGAAGTGAGTCACATTTCCCTGCATCTCTGAATGAATGATGGTGTTGAATGTTAGGGCTAAGAATATAGGAAGAGGACTCCCAATTCAGGACTCTTCATGGCCGGATGACCTGTCTCTCTTTAGGAGGCTCCCTAAATGCTTACATTTGGAAATTAGGCTTTCCCCTTTGCTAAATGTCTGGAAGCCTATTCTGACCTACTTAGGTTTCTAAATAGATGTCTCTGCATTATATATCAGCAGCTGCATTGAAGACAGAAAAACACCACTTAAACTCTAACATGCCCATTGCCAAATCTATTTCATTTCCTAAGAATTGTGCCTGTCTCTTTCCTTTTGTGTAAGTTAGTTGGCTGTTATAATGTAGCTTCATTACCAGAAAACTAAGTAAATGAGGTATCATTTTTTGCAGATCCAGAAGAAGATTGAAATAATTTAAGACAATATAATCCTTTCTTCAAGATCATATTTTTTAACAAAAATTTTACCTTCTGGCATTTTTCTGCTGAGTTAAAAAAATCGACAACTCTAGTAACTAGTTGGCCTTAATATATTGCTTGTAAAAACTTGTACAAGGAATCTCAATCTCGAAGATGGTCCCTAGGAGAATTCTGCTTGAATAGGATTTAGATGTAAATAGTTCATGCATTGTTGATTTTTGAGTGTTGGTCTTCTGAGAAAGACAATGTACTTTATGAATTATGTACTTTAGTCTTGGTGACCTTGAAATTTCTCACAGAGGATATCTGTTTTTCACATTCTGAATGTGAATACATAGTACCTTTACTAAGAGTTCAAAGTGTCAAAGTGAAGAGCTCTATAGGAATTACTTATTATAATATTTTCGAATAGAAAGGTTAACTATAACAAAGAACAATAGAGACAAAAAATGAAGGACGATTAAAAAATAAAATATATGATAAAAAGATAATTGGACAGGTATATAATAGACAACAGTTGCTAACTTTCTGCTATTTCAGCTTTCTGAAATACTTAGAGTAAACATGGTGAAAAGATTTAAAGACATTTTTCTTCAATTTTGACATTTGGATAAGAAAAGCAAAAGCAGATACTTAGAGAGATGAACTGATTTAATAGAAAATTTCCTCCAATGGTGACTTAGAGCATACATACTTTGCTTGTATAAGTACCACATTTGAGTCTAAGAACCTAGACTTATCTTCTCAAATAAAATCGAATAAAGTGGTAAAAGACGTGTGCACCTGCTTATAACATGTTCAACTTTAAAACAATGACAGTTATGATTGGTACCTTAGACTAAATAAGAACACAGAATCTTATTCATTCAAGGAATTTTTAGTGGATTTCTGACCTTTAATTTTTTCCAAAGAGTCAGATGGGTTTCCCTGAAAAACAGTAGGTTAAAAGTTGTCATCACAGTCTTCCTTTATGCATTTCCACTTATACATAAAGAAGATTTCAGGTATATCATTCTACATTATCATTGACTCATCTTATTATTAGCAAGACATGTTTATCAAGGATTATTAGATGGTAATCACATCTCAGCAAGTTTTACTCTGAAATTTGAAATTTTAATGATTCTGTTTAGTTTTTAAACCAGCTAAAGTGCTGGTACATTAAACCAAGTTTCCTTAAAGTCACAAAATAATAACATACAGTAAAATTGTGGTAGCAACATTGGATTTTATTTAAAATGAAAATAACTTATTATGGGGGACTCCTGGGTGGTTCAGTAGGTTAAGCAGCCCACTCAGTTGGTGAAGTGTCCAGCTCTTGATTTCGGCTCAAGTCATGATCTCATGATTCATGAGATCAAACCCCACACCAGGCTCTGGGTTGACAGTGAAGAGCCTGCTTAGGATTGTCTCTTCCCCTCTCTCTCTGCCTCTCCCCAACTCATATATTGTTTCTCTCACTCTCAAAATAAAGAAATAAACATGAAAAAAATGTAAAAAGAAAAGAACTTACTTTTATTGACTTGAGCATACATGAAAAATGTGTCACACTAATTCTGGAACTTTATTAAAACATTGTTTTTGGTTTCTGCTCATGTACATACACAGTATTTTTCAGAAGTTATTATAGATGAATATACAGCTTTAATCAGCTTTGCTATTGAATGGCTAGTTACTTCACTTGGTACCGATCAAATACCATGCAATACTTAGTTTTAATTTTTGTTTTTAAATTTCATTTAGTTTGAAGCACCATATAAATGACACCAATGGCTGGAGTTTGTCATACTCACTTGGTTTCTTACAAATACAAACAGAAATGCCCTCCCTGGAAATTTGTTGCTTTCAAAATTATATTTGAATGAATTCTATTATGTTAAAAACATATTCAATAGTATATTGAACTTCTTTCATCTTAAGCTGGAAGAGATCTGTGTCAAGGAAATTATATTTTTTTCAACAACGAAAACCCACTAGATCAATAGACAGACATTCTTTCTGGTAATAAATCTACTCCAAGGTAGACATGTGACTTTACACAAGTTATTTAATTTTTCTAAAAATTAGTTCCTCGCTTAGAAAATTAAGCTAACTAACCAGGATCTCAAAGGGCCTGGTATCACCAGGATAAGCAAGATTATGCTCATATAATGGGGAAAACAATGTCGAGATCTCATTGGCACTTTCTTTTTTCAACTTACACAAATTCTTCTGAAGATCCAGACAAGTCTCTAACCCTCTGAGTCTGCTGTCCACCACACAGCTACTTGGTGACTGGAAGTAAGCAAGCCTTCTGTCCCTGTATAATCTGGAATATGTAGCTTTTTTGGATGAGCCAAGAAAATACAGGTGGGTCACACATAAGGAAGTATATGCTTTAGAATGTGAATTTCCTTAACCAAATTCTAGACAGGATTTTCTGAGTTCTTTTTCAACGAGGTCCCATCCATTGGTCTTGTTCTCAAGATCCTAGTGATAGCAAGAAAACTGCTCAGGTCAGATTACTGAGATTGCCCCACCCCCAATAACTAATCCCACTTAATATCTGATCAAATTCTTCATTTTTCACTGCATATTTATGACTCACCTAAAATTCTTATGTTGAAACCCAATCGTCATTGTGATGGTATTAGGAACAGCTGCTTATGGGAGGTGATTAGGTGAGGAGGGCAGACCTATAGTGAGAAGAATCAGTGTCTTCCTAAGGGACCCCAGAGAGCTCCCTTGCCCTTTCACAATGTGAAATTAGCAGTGACAGGTTACCTTCCATGAAGTAGAAAGTGGTCCCTTATCAGGCATCAGATCTGCTGGCACCATGATCTTGGAGTCCTTCAGTCCCAGAACTAGGAGAAGTAAATTTCTGTGGCCTGTAAGCTATCCAGTTTACAGTACATTGTCATAATAGCCTAAATGAACTAAGATACCCACCATCCCCCAGGTAATATATATTTGCCTTGGTCTGAAGTTGTAATTCTGCTTTCAGAAAGCATTCTTTTAGGTCAATTTGGCAAGAATTTTCCTTCCCTGTTAATAATTTTCTATCTACTGGCCCCCTTCACCTAAATACTGCTCCTTGACTATAAATCCCACTCTTCCTTATTATATTTGGTATTGAGCTTTCTTCAAAACTGAGGTATTTTTTCTTCTGTTTGTAATAGTACCTGAGGAAAATCTGCCTTTACCACTTTAACTACTATCCAGTTCTGGTTTTCCTTAAGAGATGGAAGTGATACATGACTCTTCCCCACACATTTCTTTGGTCACAGCTGGTCACCAGTCACACTTATTCAAAGAGGCATGTAGAAAGAAGATGAAGAACAGTAGAAATCTTTGTGAGAACTGATCATGTCTATTATATTCGTTTGTAGCTCTGACTTCCTATAATCCTTTAACGCCTTGAAATCTCCCAGGGAGAAAAACAGGGTTATGATAATTTTACTGGTAATGAAACTTTGAAACTTTCGCATTTTAAACATATTTAAATACGTTTCTCAGTGTATATTCACACACACACAAATTATAGTTAGATATGATAGGCATCATTCCTTTATCACAAATTAACAAACTTAGGCACAGAGTAATGAAGTATTAAATAGCATCTAAAATTTGTATCCATCTGCTCAGAGGCAAAGTCTAGAATCTAATTTCCTGAATCCTAATCCAGAATTCTTTCCCACAAGACTATGTCAAATGCAAATGTAAATAACTAGAAACTCCTAGGAGAACCCGGTATCAGTGGAAATCATCTTGAGAGAGTGTTTCAGCATTTGAAGGAAAATAAGTAGTTTCATTTATTTATATTAAACATATGAGCATCCCAAAACAGTTGTGTTCTATTCCCTATATGCTTTTATCCCAAGTTCAAGGCAACAAGAAGAGAGCCGGTTTTCCCCCACCATAGTCACACCCCACTCCCAGTAAAAATACATTTTTCCTAAATACTGTTCAAAATATCACAAATAAGACTCTTCACCACTCTGTGAAAAGGTGCTAAGCATCCCTGGATAACTGTAACTTCTAAAATACTAGCACACGTAGGTCTTCAGCAGACATCTGCACTAATACCCTCATCTGCAGATAAGCTACAGAGATTTAACGAGAGGGATTTATTTTTCAACTACTATGCTACAGGTCCATACTGATGAAACATAAACTGGGCTTAAATATAACCTAAAATGGTTGCAACACTAAGTACGACTGAAAAGGCTACAAAGGATCTATCTGGGGAGTTGGTCTTAGAAATCTTCCAATAACAAAGTTCATATAGTTTAATTATTTAAAGTAACCTCTTGCCACTAATCTTCTCCCACCTTGATAAATGTTCTGTATTTCTCCCAGTCATTGCAAACGAACAAATACAATTGCATAACACCCCTGCCGGAAGACCTCCATAAGCCTCTGTTACTTTTGATAGAAAGTACAAATTCGGGGGGCGCCTGGGTGGCTTAGTCGGTTAAGCGTCCGACTTTCACTTAGGTCATGATCTCGCGGTTCGTGGGTTCGAGCCCCGCGTCGGGCTCTGTGCTAACTGCCAGCTCAGAGCCTGGAGCCTGTTTCAGTTTGTGACTCCCTCTCTCTCTGACCCTCCCCTGCTCACGCTGTCTCTCTCTCTTCTCCTAGAAATAAATAAAACATTAAAAAAAAATTAAAAAAAAAAAAAAAGAAAGTACAAATTCTGCAGTATTTAGTTTTGCAACCTGGCTTCCAATTTCTTCTCTACACTCATTGGCAATTCTACAGCCCATGCCACAATCACACCAAAGTCATTCATTTCTGCATACACGATGGGATTTCATAACTCTGGGCCTTTGCTATTGCTCCCTTCTATCCAATTCCCCTGCCTCCTCATCCATAGGAGGCCTATCATTTCACATCCCTCATCTCAAATGACACCCTTTCAGGGAAGACTCCCATCTGGAGAGGATCTGTACCCTCCTTCAGCATACATTGCATCGCTATTAAAATGTTTACCAAATTCTACGGCAATTGTTTCTGCTTCATCCTAGGCCCCTTGAGAACAGGAAGCACATTCCATGCATTTTCTTTTCTCAGGGATACCAGAGTATCTGAATCTGATAGTCGTGCAATGTATTTTGTAGAAGAATGAAAACATCAATGAATAAAATCTCCTTGCATTGGCATCACATTTTATAAGGCACAAAGCACTTTGCACATTGTGTCAGGCCAACCACATTGTGTCTGTCTATTTATAATTCTTATACACACGGTTGGCCATAAGTGGGGGAGGGGTCCTCTTGAAAACTCCATGACTGAAGAAAACTGCTGGTAATTGGAAAATGGGAAACATTTAACCAACTCTCTCCACACATCTGTGCCTCCTGGTGACTTATCCAGTTGTGTATGTCTCTACTTCTGAATGGCATGACCACAGCTACGCAGCAGTAATCTAAACTAACAGCTAGACACATTTTCTCAAACTGTAGAAAATGAGGATTTCAAGGCTACACACCAATTTCCCTTTGTAAGGTGTTTCACTCATTATGTTCACTGACCTTATTTCCACTGTGTTAGTTTATATTGCTCTCTGCTTGAGGAGTTTAATGAGTGTGTGAATTCCACTGGGCATTCTGATTACAATATCCCTGCATATGTGTACCTTTTTATGAGAAAACAGATTAACATGTATCTAAAAAAAAAGTGGCTTTTTGGGTCTTCCATCTGAATTTTACAGTTTTGCTTCAATTATGTGTTTCTCAATGCAAATTATAATATTTGTGACAAATAAGCTAGTATGTCGAGAATAAATTCATGTATTTTATTTTAGCCCAGCTAGAAGTAGAAAGAACATGAGATTTTGAGTGAAACTAGTTCCACCTCCACTACTTACATTTTGCTTGACATTGGGTAAGTCTCTAACTGCACTTAGCCTCAAGTTCTGCTAAATGTAGATACTAATTAGATTCAGATTCTGTCAGAACCAAGAGAGGGGATAGATGTAAATGTGCTTTTTTATATTCTAGGATGTATATAAATTTCATAGAACAATATTATATATGCACATTATCATTGGTTCTTGCTAAATCATATTCAGGTATTGACCTGATGCCTCTGAAAGTACTCAAGGAGTATAAGTAAGTAGATATGACCCCCTAGTTCTGGCTCTTTAGTCAGAGGTGTTAATGGGTGACATTGGGCAGCTCACCATAACCTCAACCAAATCTGCTTCCTACTTTTCCTATTAACAGATTCTGAGAAAGATCCTTGTTTTGGAGTTACTGGATACGAATATATTACCACTGGTCAACATAATGCTTTCTTTCTCTTTTTTGTCTCCCCCCCTCCTTTCTTCTATGACTCAAATGTCAACACAATTTTGCCTGTGTCTGCAATCTACTCTTTGTCATTTATTCTGAATAATCTCTGAATACCTCCACGATATTTCAGTGGAGAAATCATAAATATGGTGCTGACCTAAATCTAAACTCAAAATCAGGAGATCTGAAATCTATTATAAGGATTGGCATTTAAGTGCTGGACATTCCCAAGTTTCTATCATTTACTAAAAACCCTCTACTGGCATTCAAGAGCTAAAATATTCAATTGCCAACACATTACAATTTTAAAATATATATGCAGACTTCAGGTTTCTTCAGCAGCATGTGAGGAACTCAGAAGTCACCACTCCAGCCTGATGACACTAAAAAGCTGAGCAAACTGAAAAAAAAATCAACACTTCTTCTGAGATCTGTCAGAGAAGTGACATCATAAGGCAAAGTGCTGCACAAAAAATTAGACAGAGAGACAGAGCAACTTACTCCAGCAGAAACCCTTGGGAAGAAACTTCTCAACATCCAAGGGATGGGTAGAATAACCTGAACTATAATTAAGAAATTCCTGGAGGCTCATCATAGACAAATATGAGAGTTAAAAACTCTAGGATGACCCAGTAAGTTTCTCCATGCTTTTCTGAGTTTTCTTCCAGGAGTTCTACTGGGTCTTCACAGTGACTATCAAAAAATTTTTTTATGCTTTTGGCAGGGATAGGGTAAAAGTATATATTTAATTTTTTTTTTTTATTCTAGGAGAAACAGAGACAGTGTGAGCAGGGGAGGGTCAGAGAGAGAGGGAGTCACAGACTGAAACAGGCGCCAGGCTCTGAGCTGGCAGTCAGCACAGAGCCCGACGCGGGGCTCGAACCCACGAACCGCGAGATCATGACACAAGTGAAAGTCGGACGCTTAACCGACTAAGCCACCCAGGCGCCCCAATATTTTAAAATATTACAGAATATTCTTTGTTTTTAATTTTTAAAATT
This sequence comes from Proteles cristata cristata, assembly GCA_017311185.1. NCBI lineage: Eukaryota > Metazoa > Chordata > Mammalia > Carnivora > Hyaenidae > Proteles > Proteles cristata. The sequence continues at coordinate 2,632,876 of JAESUZ010002627.1, forward strand.
TTTTTTCTTTTTTTATAAAGCATTTCTTTCTTCTTCTTCTTCTTCTTCTTCTTCTTCTTCTTCTTCTTCTTCTTCTTCTTCTTCTTCTTCTTCTTTTACAAATAGTTTATTGTCAAGTTGGTTTCCACATAACACCCAGTGCTCATCCCCACAAGTGTCCTCCTCCATGCCCCTCCTCCCCCCCACACCCATGAGTCCTCAGTTTTTGTCAGCATTCAAGAGTCTCTCATAGTTTGCCTCTCCCCCTTTCCCCCACCATTTCCCCCCTTCTTGTTCCCTTTTCTAAACAATTCCTGCCCTCAGTTGAATCTATTTTACCAGAGTTTAACTTGCTGGGGTTTTATCAGAGCCTAACCTACCTGGAGGGAGGACAAAACACAACACTTCCCCACTCTAGCCATCCTTTCCCACATAAAGAGAAGAGAAAACTGGCTAACCAAAAGGTTGAGATCTAATTATGGGACTATAGGAGGCTTCTCCCCCACACCTCATCACCATATTACTAAATGCCAATTTGTAGTAATTCCTTTTACTCCCCTGATTATGTCTACCATTTAAAAACTATGACAACATTGAGAGTCATATTAAAAGGTAAAAAAGAAAAATGTTTGAAGAAACTAAACAAGTATTAGAGTTAAAATTATCAGAGCAGAACATTTTTTTTTAAATTATGATTTTATGCAAAGGGCCTAAATTCAAACAAAAACCCACAAAATGTAAGAGCAGATGGATAATGTAAGCAGAGAGTAGAAATTCTAAGAAAGAGTAAAATAGAAGTATTAAAACCCCAAAACACTGTAACAGAAAGGAAGAATGCTTTGATAGCTCACAAATAGACTGGATATGGCTAAAGAAAGAATTTCTGAACTTGAGGATATAATGAAAGAAATTGCTAAAACTGAATCACAAAAAGAAAAAAGGACTGAAGAAAAACCCAAAATATACCAGAAATGCAATTATAAAAAGTGTAATATATGTGTAATGATAATTCATGATGGTGAGGACAAAAGGGAAAAAAAAGAACTATTTGAAACAATAATCACTGATAGTTTTCCCAAATTAATGTCAGACACTAAGCTACACATATGAGAAATTCAGAGAACCCCAATTAGGTTAAAAAAAAAACACCACCTAGGCATAGCACATGCAAACCGTAGAAAATCAAATACACAGAAAAAGTCCTGAAAGTAGAAAGAGGAAAAAGACAGCTTGCTTGCAGAGAAACAGACAAGAATTATGCCTGAATTTTCCTCAGAAGCTATGCAAGCAAGAAGAGAGTGAAACATGAAAAGCGTTGAGGAAAAAAAAAATACCAGTCTAGAATTTTGTACTTGTGAGATTACCATCCAAAAGTAAAGGGAAATAAAGACTTTCTCAGACAGGCAAAAACTAAATGAATTTGTTGTCAATAGGTTTGCTTTGCAAGGAGTGTTATTCAGAGAGAAGGGTAATGATATATATAAGAATCTTCAATAGCTGTAGCTTCAATGGCGTCAAAGCCTTGTAGCTTTTATATTGTAAATGTATTACCATCCAGAGTCCTTTGTGATCGGGATTGTCCTACTTCTTCCTTTATCTCCACCACTCTTCCAGTAACTTCTTCCCAATGAAACTCTCTCACTCCTGATTTCACAAGAATCCTCTAACAGTGCTTTATTTCCTTTGCTTACCTTCATTATGTAAGTCTATTTTGAGAGAGATAGTCCATGTGCAAATGAGGGAGGGGCAGAAAGGAGGGAGGGAAAGAATCCTAAGCAGGCCCCGTGCTGTCAGCACAGAGCACAGCGTGGAGCTAGATCTCAGGAACCGCAAGACCATGACTGGAGCCAAAACCAAAAATCAGACACTTAACTGACTGAGTTACACAGGCACCTCGCTATATCTTTATTTTATAAAAAGACATAAGTAATTAGAGTACAGGTATCTAAATTATTTTTGAAGTATTCATTCATTTATCAAAAATGATATATCAATTTTATGCCAAGAATTATTCTAGGCACTGGAAGTATAGCTGTAAACAAAGACAAAATCCTCTTCCTGATGGGGCTTATATTCTAATGAGTGAGATAGATAATAAGCAATAAATGTAGGATATGTAATACAATGTCAGATACAATTGCCATGAACTCAAATGGAGCAGGGAAAAAGAGAAAAGTCTGTAAGAGAAGATAAGTCTGGAAAGATCTTTCTAGAGAAGTTACAGCCTTCCTAGAGGAAAAGAATTACAAACAAGAGAATCAAAATTTGGGGCGCCTGGGTGGCTCAGTCAGTTAAGCGTCCAACTTTGGCTCAGGTTATGATCTCACGGTTTGTGGGTTTGAGCCCCGCATCAGGCCCTGTGCTTACAGCTAGTTCAGAGACTGGATCCTGCTTCAGATTCTGTATCTCCCTCTCTTTCTGACCCTCCCCTGCTCACACTGACTCTCTCTCTGAGAAATAAATGAAAACATTAAAAAATTAAAAGACAACAACAACAACAACAACAACAAAACTTGGTGCCAGGAGCACTATTGGGCTTTTTAGGAAAACCAGAGGCCAGTGTGACTGCATGGGAGAATTAGGGTTATGTGATAGGAAATTAATTCAGAAAGATATAGAGGAGACTTTAAGGACTTGTATCATTAACACTTTTTTTCCTTATAAAAACTTTCAGTCTAAGAACTAAAAGTGCTGTCATATTGTGTACTAGATTCAAACATTTAGTCAACTACTCAATTTCAGGCTCTATAATTGTAGTTACGGAGTGTTGAAAAAGTCAGTAGCAAAGATCTTTTAATAGAATAATTTAGGAAGCCTAGAGGTATTCTCCAAAATTTGGAAGACAATGGCAATTTTACTTGCATGTTTGACAACCAAATGCATCTTCCACATATGGTAGTGGAGATGTGGGGATTTGTCAGTGGCACCAATTGAGGGCTGTTTGATAGCAGTCTTTGAGTAATATTGAAAACGTCCCTTCCTCAGTCACCTGGGTCAGTTACGTGTCTGACTTTGGCTCAGGTCATGATCTCACAGTTTGTTGGTTTGAGCCCTGCATTGGGCTTTGTGCTAACAGCTCAGAGCCTGGAGCCTGTTTCAGATTCTGTATCTCCCTCTCTCTCTGACCATCCCCTGCTCATGTTCTCTCTCTCTCTTTCTCTCTCTCCCTCTCTCAGAAATAAATAAAACATTAAAATAATTTTAAAAAAAAGAAAGAAAGAAAACATCCCTGCCTAAGAGGATTTCTTGCTAGGACTAAGAAAATCTCATTAAAAAGAAGCTTAAGGTGTCTCATCATGTGTAAAATAGGTATAGGTCAGTGTTTGGGTTGGAAGAAGTCAGAAGGAAGCATTGCTCACATCAAGGAACTGAAAGCAGAGGTTCCTAGGGGTATTTGAGGATAAGAGAATTTCCGAAGAATGCCATAAAGTTTATTTTCCATGGGAGAAAGAAAGAGCAGCATAATGCCAGATTAGTACTGTTCCAGTGCAAGTAAACAACTCTTAGAATGAGAGTAAAATATAATTCTATTTATGTATTTATTTAGGCTCCCACACTCCCTGTAAAATGTATTCATAGGGGTAATCTCCATGCCTTGAATAGAAATTTTGGAAAGCTTCCTGACCTCTTAAGTAATAGACAATGCTATTCCCTCTTTACAATGCAAATAGGGTCTCCATTCAAAATTAGATTATCTTTTTGAAGACAGTATCCATCATTATTTAATTATAAGGAATCTCCCAGTAAACACATCTTCCCTCTGCCCTGAAATTGGCAGTTCTTGGCATTTGAGTATGGAGTATAATGTCTCCGCCTTCTCCCTGGTTACATCAGCTCTCTCAGTAGCTGAGGAAGGGATAAAGTGTGGATTGCATGGCTATCTGCTCTCTGGATCAGGTTTGTTCAGAAATCCCCATCTCTGGGCACCTCTTACCCTTGTCAAGGTCAGATGTATCACTCTTAGTCCTCCATAATTCAACATTCAGCACCAGCTTCCTGATTCTGTGGTTTCTCCATTTGACTTTTTTAGACAGGACTCTACACAATCGTATGTCAACTTCCTCTCTTGTAGGCTCACCTCCCACACACATTTCCTGGCTGAGCTCATATATTTCTTGGTTCAACAAATTCTGGGAGGATGTACTCATCTCCATCAACTTATATTTTGGCTTTGTGTGTTCTCAGAGGCTGTCAATACTCAATCTGTGGTGACCTTCCATTTTCAGGTTCTCTGAGGTAAATTAAAAAGATATCTTAGAGAAGACACTTAAACTTGGGATACTTGATAAAAATACCAAAATTGGTATCATCGGAATCAGCATCTCAAATAAGAAGTGAAGCATCTAAAATTTTTAATATACTTCCCTGAGATTACTGTAATTCACACCAGAATTTGAGATTAGATTTCTCACAGCTTTTACTTTTTCTTTTCTTTTTTTTTAAATCAGTCATGCCTTCAAGTGTCAACAATTTTAAGTCACATATCACCAATTGTTAAAATCCATTTTAGTGAAAGTGGGACACACATTTTGCTATAAATTTTTCCTAACATTACAGCTTTCCTCCATAAGTTGTTTTGCTTTAGGAGAGTTAATAGATGCAATCAAATGTAAAAATGGTATTTTTGTTAAAAAGGGAAAGGCATGATGATGTTTATTTGCAATGTCCTTAAGAGCTTCCCAGGTGGTGGTGCCTGGGTGCCTCAGTTGGTGAGGCATCCAACTCTTGATTTCGACTCTGGCTCAGGTCATGGTCTCAAGGTTCATAGGATTTAGCCCCATGTCAGGCTCAGTACTGATGGTGCAGAAACTGCTTGGGATTCTTTCTTTCCCTCTCTCTCTGCCCCTCACTCTCACTTTCTCTCTCTCTCTCTCAAAAAAAAAAAAAAGGCTTCCCAGGTGAAATCTGAAAACAGCCACTGGTAGTGGAGGGCAGGGAGAGACCAGAGAAAGAGACAAGCCACTCCTGGTTGGTAGGTGCAGATTTGCTAAGCAAGGGAACTTAAATACTAAGGCTTGTTTTGGGTAGCCATAGGGCAAGATCTACACACCCACTTATCAATTCTTAAAAGTTTATATGGAGGTCTTAACTAGGTTTAGTCACAAATACCATCCAGATGGTCTCATCATCATATTACTATCTCAAGGCTATGTCCTTGGACAGTTGCTAGGAGTGGACAAGGTGAACATAACCAACATTCCAAGGTCAGAGAAGGGGATGAAGAGACTCCAATTATCTGGGTGCCACTCATGGGTTAACCAGAGGTCGGTCATATCTTCTTGACCTCCCCCAACATATGACTCCTGAATAATATGATGCCATAGCTTTCTATGGCTTTCATTAAATTGTCTCTCAATTTTACTGATGGTTACAGTGGTACCTCTGTGGAAAATACCTTTTCCAAGGTTAGGCAAACTGCTCTCTGAACAGCTGGACTTAAGTAAAGATATCCAAAACACTTCTGAGAAGGATGAGATGTATTTGTGGATTTCTGTTACTAATCAAAGGAAATTCAGATAGGATATTATCTTGCCGGAAACTATATATAATTGAGAATGTAGTCACTATTACTTCTCAATATATATTTATTCCATAAATTATATATGTGGGCATAAACAAAAAGGATAAATATAAAGATCTATTAAGCTACATTCTGACGAGATCGGATGCGTTCAGAATGGTATGGCTGTAGACTATTAAGCTACATTCTGAAATAGTATTTAAATTTCTCACTATAAAAAATAATGTGAACAAACTGGATATTCTGTTTCCTGATACTGAGCAATTTCTGTAACTAGTCACATAGGCAAGTAATTAAGGCAAGAGAAGACAGCATCACTACCATAAAATTACCTGCTTCCAGTGGGTAAGGGACTGGCTTGTTGTAGCCTGCTACAATATTTGTTGTTTTCTCAAAAAGAGCATTTGGACCTGGATTCCTCATTTGTGATGCAAACCCACTGCATAAGTAGTGTCCATCTGGGCTCATTGTCTCGCCCTGCTGGGACTTGTGGGCAAATAAAACCAATGCAAATATGCTGATACTTATATTGCCTGCTGTGCTGTGAGTAAGAAATTCCCTTGTCTCTGATCCAGAGGTCTTGTATTATCTCTAAGAATACATGAAACTGCAAGCTAATTTTTTAGTTTAACAGGGCAAAATCTCAGACACTTTATAGTTCTTGATATATTTCTTACCAGTCTTAATATTTGGGCTCTTTTCAGACTGAGATGGAAAATTTTGAGTTTGCTTCTCAGTAAACCCAAAGAAAACCCCACATACTCTCATAAAGCATCTAAGCACTGTATCAACTTTCTATTATTGCTGTAGCAAATTACCACCAACCTATTGTGGCTTAAAAGCTTATACATTTATTATCTTATAGTTCAGGAAGTCAAAAGTCCAATATTAGTCTCAGTTGGCTAAAGTCAAGACATTGGCATTTTGGAAGCTTTTGAAGAGAATTTGTTTCTTTGCCAATTCCAGTTCCTGGGAGTATCTGCCATCCTTGGCTCATGGCCCCTTCCTCAGAGTGGAGTCGCTCCAACCTCTGATTCTGTAGCCATCATTTCTTCTTCTGACCATCTGCCTTTCTTTTAAGAGGATCCTTGTGATAGCACTGAACCCACCTGGATAATCCAGGATAACCCACTTGTTTCAAGGTCCATAACTTGATCATATTGCCAAGTCCCTTTACCATGTATGATATCATCTTCACCGGTTTTATAGATTAGGACATGGCCATGATTGAGAAGCCATTATTTGGTCTGCCACAAGGGACTTAAGGATGCTAAGAAGCCCGGTAGAGGTTCAAAGTTGATCATATAGGGAGTGACTTCATGGGAAGTTTTAGGAGATTCATAGACTTTGATGAATCTCCAGGGTGCCTGAGGATCCAAATATAAGAAGTAAATCTTTATAAACAGGGGTTCCTAGAGCACAATTCTGATTTAGCTGCACCACAATCACACACGAAGGCAATTATGACTTTCTAATTATGGCAATAGTGCTGGGATAGACATGTAATCAAAAGCAAAGGATCTGAATTCTACCCACGTTTTTACCTGTGTGTCTTTGAAAAACTATGTGAACTAACCTAATTGATTCTTTAATTAAAAGGTATCAATGCATTTATCTGGTTGAATTTTATAAGAATTAACTGGGTGAAAACACATTATTAATTATAATGTCATACACATATATAATTTGTCATGGCACTTAAGTATTTTATTTTATTTATTTTTAAAAAATTTTTTAAATGCTTTATTTCTGAGAGAGAAAGAGAGACAGTGTGAGCAGGGGAGGGTCAGAGAGATAGGGAGATACAGCATCTGAAACAGCCTCCAGGCTCTGAGCTAACTGTCCGCACAGGGCCCCAGGTGGGACTCCATCCCACAAAATGTGAGATCATGACCTGAGCCACCCACGCACCTCTTAAGTATTATATTTTAAAGTATTATAATTTAGTTTATGTGAATTTATTTCTATTATACATTACATCCTTATAGAAAGAGCCAATATTGTAAATTCCAGTCAATAGCTAACTGGATAGCCCTTTCAAATATATTCTTTAATTTAAAAGTGATTGAAGTCTCTGTTTATCCATATTTATACTGTGGTAGCAATTTTTCTTTTTTTGAAAAAAAAGTTCTATATTGAATTTTAATAAAATTGCTTTACAGGGCATTGAGAATATATTTAGAAGAGAGTAAAATAAAGCATTAGACACAAATAATATTTGTAGACTCCTCATATACTATAGACTGAATATTTGTGTCTCCCCTAAAATTCATATGTTGAAATCCTAAGCCCTGGTGTGATGGTATAGGAGGTGGGGCCTATAGGTAGTGGTGATTAGGTCATGAGGGCAGAATCCTCAGAAATGGAATTAGTCCCCTTATGAAAGAGACCCCAAAATGCTTTCTGACCCCTTCCACCATGTGAGGACATTACAGAAATATGGCTATCTACGAACCAGAAATTAAGTCTCACTGGACACCAAATCTGTCAATGTCTTGATCTTGGATTTCCCAGCCTTTGGAATTGTGAGAAACAAATTTCTATTGTTTATAAGCCACCCAGTCGATGGTATTTTGTTATAGCAGCTTGAATGAACTAAGACAACATACTTGAATAAGAACACATATTCTATTGCCCCACATGAAAATAAATGAAAGAATGATTACCAGTGTATGGAGCTTTATAAGAAACCTCTGAATTTATATGTTACTTTAGAAAATTTAAAAATTACTTTCTTCTTAGGCTCATAATTTATGTTTTTTCCCCATGTCTACCTAGATAATTCTTATACAAAGAAATTCACCACCAGTGGAAATATTGATTTTGTTTTAAGATGCATCTAATCCAACAATGGAAGATTGATATAATACCATTAATAGTAACTATATACATATCACACATGCTGATATAATCAAATAGATAGTACATACATTATTCCTTTTTAAATTCTGAGTATCCCCTTTATTATTTTACAGATAAAGCAGTTTCAACTCACAGTAGTTAAGTAACCTCCTCTATATCATCAAACCTACAGAAAATAGAAAATTTTTAAAATTTTTAAAAAGACTTTTCAGAAGAATGTAAAGAAATATGCATGGAGGAAGCTTCCTGAGGAGGCTGCATTTCAATAGATCATAAGAGATATGAGGGATTTTGATCAGTAGGAAACTGATAGACTTTTGGCAAAGAAACTGAAATGTATTATAAAATATCCCATAGTTTCTCAGAATTGAAGTAGGAGATACACATGAAACATTTTTAAAATAGAAAGTAATTTGCAAAAAGAATTAATTACATAGTTTGTTGTGGAAAAGGTATTATAGTTATATGCAATCATTGAATTTCAACTTTTCAGTGGGCTATGCCAAATAAGTATATATTATGTTCTTTTTTAAAATAAATATCAAAAATAAAAATGTCAGAGAGTTTTCAATGTATGATCCATTTAAGACACTAACAAGGGTAACTAACTCATTGAATAAGCTGGAGAAAATGGAGTATGAGCAAAAACTATTTTCTTTTTTACCATTGCTTTTTAAACTTATTCTTTCAGCTGTTTAGTTATTAACCTTGAATGAAATCTGAATCAAACCCCACAGTCTTCATGATCACCTTTAACTATGAATAAAAAACCTTATTTGTTTGGACATTAAAAGCTCAGGAAAATCCAATACTCAATTTCTTCTACCCCCAACTTGGGCCTGACTCATGTCTAAAAGTTTAAGGTAGGGAGGGGGTATTTCCTGTATTAATTTGTCTTCCTCACATTGTTTCCTCCCTGTTCATTCGCTGTCATTTCTCTGTTATCCAAGGTTGATCTTTGTTTATTTTTATAATTATTTTCTTGAAGTATAATTAACATGCAGTGTTATATTATTTTCAGGTTTATAATATGATTCAACAATTCTGCATATTATTCATCAAAGTAAGTGTACTTTTGGTCATTTTAATCTATTTAACCCCTTGCTCCACCTCAAGTAGCTAGAACAGTCTTGAGAAAGAGCAAAGCTGAAGGTATCACAATCCCAGGCTTCAAGTTATACTACAAAGCTGTAGCAGTCAAAACAGTATGGTACTGTGAGTTTATCTTAAGCTCTCATTATTGAATTATCAACGGTCAGTAGTAAATAATAAACATTTTCATACTAACACATTATATTATGACGTTTGTATTTTATGTGAGGATTATGCTTCAAGTCAGCAGTCAGTAAACTATGACCCACAAGTCAATTGGCCCCACTGCCTGTTCTTATAAATGTTTTATTGAGACAAACCTACACCTATTCCTTTATGTAACTCTCTATGGCTGTTTTGTACAATAGCGGACTTGAATAGTTGGGACAGATACCATAGAGATACTCAATGCAGAAAACACAAAAGACTTCACCAAAAAATTGTGTTTTCTACACAGAGTATCATGTCATCTGAAAATATTAAAGTTTGACTTCTTCCTTGCTGATAAGGATGACTTTTATTTCTTTTTGTTATTGATTGCTGAGGCTAAGACTTCCAGTACTATGTTAACAATGGTGAGAGTGGATATCCCAGTCTTGTTCCTGACTGTAGGGGAAAGGATCTCAGTTTTTTCCTATTGAGGATGATATTAGCTGTCCACAGATTCTTTATCCTGGAAATGCCTTATCTTTCTGTTCAGGTCTTTGGGTAAGACATTCTTTCATGATTCTCGCCTCACAGAGGCTACATGTACCCTCCCATACTCACTTGCTTTGGACTTCCTTGATGAAATGTAATGTGCTCCAACTCTGTTTCTGCACTTGTCCTGCTTTTGAAGCTGCTCCAGGCTCACTCTTGCTTTCAGTGTTTTTCTATATGCAAGTAAAGTGGTAGTTCTATGCCTACCAAACTCTGTAAAATCTGTCAAATAATACAAATTCAAGTAGCGAGAGAACAGAGAAATCAATGCCACTTACGGAAATCAGGATTCTCAGAGAGAGTGGTATGTGAAATTGATTGAACTTGTACAAAAGAGAGTGAATAGCAAAGGCATGCTAGGTCAGAAAGTTTTCACTGAGTTTAAGAGTTCAAGCTTTACAATTAGGTAGCCTTAGGTTTGAATTTAATTTCTGGTATATATTACCTGGTTGATTTTGAACCAGACACTTCCATTGTTTTGGCCTCCCTATCTTTCCTATAAAAGGAGACCACTATTATATATTTCTTAAAGTTATTATTAATATTAAATTATTAAAGGTATGAAAGGACTTAATACCTAGTTTATTGTAAATAGTCAATAAATCATAGCTTAAAATAAAATATGGTAGAATATGATTCTGGAGGTAGAATTTTTAATTCATGCATGGATATGAGAAATAGAAAATAAATATAATTTAATAGTGAGACCTACATTTGGATGGTAAAGATGAGTTCACCGTTATATTCTAGGAACTCTCATACTACTTTGTACATTACATTTTAATCGTCTGGGTGGTCATTGATCTTCTTTAAAAAATTACAGACTCTTTAAATCAGATACGGTATCTTACTAATCCTTCTATGCCCAGTCCATGACCCATAGAAGTCTTTAAAAGGAATTTCCTTAATGAAATATATTAAGGTATTATGAAATTATTGTTCTTAAAAAATAAATATTGGCATGGTTATCAAATAGGTGTTGAGAAAGATGATTAAATAATGAAAGCGGTGAATTGGCAAGAGTGGTTTAGTGTTTGAATGCAGAACAAATTCAATGAGACGAAGATGAGAAATTAGGAAATTATTTCTCTAGAGGCACTTGGATGGCTCAGTCAGCTAAGCATCTGACTCTTGATTTTAGCTCAAGTTACAGTCTCACAGTTCATGAGTTCAAGTCCCGTATCAGACTGCAGGCTGAGCATGGAGCCTCTTTGGGGTTTTCTTTCTCTCCTTCTCTCTCTCCCTCTCCCTCTGTCTCTGTCTCTGTCTTTCTGTCACACACACACACACACACACACACACACATACACACACACACACAGAGTAAATAAACATAACTTTAAACAAATAAAAGAAAATTGTGTCTCTAGATGTAATTCAGTGACAAGATCCCAGACTAAGTGGCTATATTGGGTATAAATAGTCATCCAGGAGTTACTGTGGAGGGAGAATGGATGGCCATGTATAACCAAATGAATATAGAATATAAAGGAAAAATTAAAATGTGAAGCCCTACTCCTAAAGTGAAGACAAGGGGATAATAGTATTATGGACATAAATAGGAATGAAGAAGCAAATTGATTTAGGAATAAAAAAATCAAATATTGATATTTGGATCTTGAGGCAACATCCAGGCATTTAAGTATAAACTTCTTTTTCCAAATTTGGAAATATAAAAGTAGAGGACTAATCAAAATAAAAATCGACATGCCCAGTTATTACTGAAAAAGTGACAGCTGTAATGTGAGCATAGATTAATTGAGGAGAATTATACAAAGTACATTTTCAAAAGCAGGAAATCACATTGAGCTTGGAGTTTTGGTTAGACTTAGAGACTAGAAATACTACCATTTATTGAGTGTGTGGTGTGTGCCAGCTAAAGAGAGAAACTGGGCTTTGGAGAAGGTAAGGAATTTGCCTAAAATCACACGATAGTAAATGTTACCAAAAGGAAGATATAGAAATCGTCCTTTCTCTGTCTCACAGTCTTCTCTTCCTGACTTATAACAAAGGCAACCTATGTGGAATAGACTAAAGAAGGATGGTAAATCCAAGCTTTAATGAAGATAACTGTTTTACAAGTAGATTACTAAATGTATAGATTGGCATAGGAAGAAAAAGTTAAGGATGTCAAATATAAAATGTGACCAAATGACCCAGCTGCCCCAACTGTCCTTGAATGTCTATTCTTGGAAAACTGTGCCACTCTGCTTTCTGGCCATCAGTAAGTAACACTTATGTTACCCATGTCTTTACTAACGATGGAAATTTTTAGGTCTTATAAACAGTCTTCTCCACTAGTATTTCTAACAAATTTGTCTTGAAAGATTTCCATAGCCCTGCACACTGAAGGTCTCCTGTCACTGACAAGATAATGACAGGGGCAATTTTAAACTGTTAAAAGATTGCTGTATTTGATCTTTACCAGTGCTGATTTCAGCAAAAGAAGAGGAAATGTTCATTATGTCAGAAAGAATGTAAAACACAAAATATGATGCCAGTTTCTGAGACTTTTCCATCCAAATCTCTCCTACCAAATGACAGAAATATGTCAAAATTATAGTCAGGGAAAACGAAGTAAATGTTGGTTGATCTCAAGCTAAGAAAGTAGTTACTGTTAACAAGCTTTGCAATTTTACAAATCCCCATTTATGTATAACAGTACATGATTTTATATTAGCCAGAAAAGATGACAGGGAAAGGGGTAATATTCACTGCAATAAAAATGATCTTTGCTTATATGAGGCAGGTTTTATTCTTTGATTTTCAATTTTATTCAATGCTCAACCTAATGAAAATGCTACAGCAAATAAAATGCATTTCCACTGCACAATCATTTGTGATTTTGTTTAGACTAGCTGTGAATAACTCCAGTTTTTCTTAAATGAAGTTATTTAGTTGTCTAGTATCAAACTGCTTGTAATGTTGCAAACAACAGAAGAGAAGAGGTTAATTTAGAACAACGTTAAGGGGGAAAAAAGTTCAACAAGGGAAAATGCAAGGTTTAGTCAAAATAGACAATTGGGAACAAATGGCAAGGAGCAAAATATACTAATTGAAAACCAGGCAGGATGTTTTTCCATTTCTTTCTTTTTTATTGCACTGATTTTTGAAAAATTGTTAATTAGCACACATCATCAGATCTGCTCCACACTGGGAGATTAACCTTGCAATTTTGTCATTTTTCAGAGAAGTAGGGTGTTTAATGAAAGCACCATTAATTTATAAATGCATAATATATATAACACTTCTTTGTAAATTTTGCATATTGCCAGCATTTATCTATCACTTCATGTTTACCAAGAGTTTCATTCCTGTTCAAAGATCTATTTCTCAAAATCATCTGTAAATGTTTTTGTTGGAAGACTATTAGAACACACAATGGTGACACTTTTTAAACTTTCTTTAACAGTTTATATAACCCAGTTTCTCTCAATTGTATAGAAAAGTTATATAGAACTTCAATTCTATATAGATTATACAGAACTCCATGATTCAACAGTTAATTGTCTATTGCCTACTATGCAAATGTACATGCTAGATCCCTTATCTTTCCAAGGACTTTTTTTTTAAACTTTATTTATTTATTTAGAGAGAGAACCAGCAGGGGAGGGGCAGAGAGAGGGAGAGAGAGAATGAGAGAAAGAGAGGTGGGGAGACAAATGAGCCCAAGCAAGCTCTGTGCTGAGAGCAGAGAGCCCCATGTGGGGCTCCAACTCACAAGCCATGAGATCATGACCTTGCCAAAGTCTACCTGGGCCAAAGTCGAATGCTTAACCAATTAAGCCAGCCAGGTACCCCTTTTCAAGGATTTTTATCACCTTTAGGAGGAACCAGAATTCTCACCATGTGTGTTCCAATAACACAAGGCAGTTGAAACTTAGCTTGAAGTTGAAACTTCAAGACAGTTGAAGTCATTGAGAAAATTTTGAGTGTGGGAGTGAATGCCAGGGAGTGTTACACCTACATTGATGTAATATTTCTTCATGTACACTCCCTGGCATTCACTCCCACACTCAAAATTTTCTCAACCCATAACCTTCCAGGGAAGAAATAACTGCATGCAGACACTCACAGTAATAAAAGATGGCATAAGTTGTTTGTGTATTATGGATTGTGCTAAGCTTGTTTATCAAGTACTCACCCTTTGGAGGTTGATAATAACTTCATAAGGCAACTGGTAGAATGACTTCCCATTTTCAGAAGAGAAAACTGACTTTGGGAGAGTCTAATTAATTTGCCAAACATTATATAACTAAATGAGATGAAGATGGCATTCACACTCATATAGCCTGAATGCAGTTTTTTGTTTGTTTGTTTGCCTAGTGAAATATACTTGCTCCCCATCACACTGGGGACTTGGAATGCCCTCACCTAGTGACTATTTAGACAAGTGCTCTTTTAGCTTAGCCATTCTTCTACCACCCTAACTACAATAAAGAAGACAAGTGGAGCCTGAATTACTCCATTAGGTAGAAAAAATCATTTCCCATCTACATCTCTTTTTAGGGATTTATCTCATGTTGGCTCATGAGACACCTGAGCCAACACAAATAACTAAATAAGTAAAGGAATGGAATAATCCAAGCAGAACTGTTTAAGCTTCACCCAGCTTCTGTATATAGCAGGAGGGCAGCTGTTCCTGTGATGGCCAGATTCTCTGGGGATGCCTTGGCTGTGACTGCCCATATGATTATGACTGCAGATTGCAGTTTGGCGAAGAGAAAGCATATTCTGACCAGGGCAAGTGAAGGAGAGAAGGTCGTGCATTCACAGTTTTGGGAAATGATTTTAGAGTTGGAAGGGCTCTTAAAGATTACTATCCCTTTACAGCAACAGGATTTGACCCAATTTAGGAAGATCATTATGCATCTCATCACAGCTGAACGAAGAGAAAGCCTTTGTTAAATGAGCTGGTCAGAATATTCTATTTTAGCTCTAATGTCTTGTCCTTTGTGGTCTAAATTGCTAGATGTCGCAGACTTTGGGATTTTTGGCTAGTAAAGGGACAATATAATACATAGAAGGGTACAGGTGGATAATAATATAAACACAACACTGACTCAGGTATATCATATCCATTGGTGTTGGGTCTTATTTTCTTTTGCTTCAATCGCTGATTCATTCTTACCTTCTGAATCAGTCCAATCTAGGTACCTCGCCAACCCTCACAGATGTGGCAGCATTATGTCAAGCTTAATTACCACTCTGCTGCATCAGTATGGATCACATATACTGACAAACTAACAAAGTTGTAGTTTTCATTCTTGCCATTTGGCCCTTGCCAAATTTCACTCCCTTGCCAGGATTTAGCTCCTGCCATTTTCATCCAGTCTTTCAAATCAGACTTGTGTTTTGGCTTTTTTATTCTTCATAGATTTTTCTACAAAAAGTTTGAGTCCTGTCTTAAGCCCCAGGCAATCGACTAGCTCATCCACCAGGGGACTTCTGGAAGTTGAGCTTTTGGATTCTGACTTCCACATCATTGCTGGTGATGCTGATTTAGCTTCGATGGATCTATTACACCATAACTCTCACATTATAAATAATATTGTTTCCACAATATTCTGCTTGTCATACTTGAGTACTTCAACAGTGGTACAAGGTCCAATTGGTCAATAGTTCCCCTTTTTGACCTGGACTTCTGTTCACACGTTTTTGAAGACTTCCATAATAGCAGATTGCTTTCTGATGCCCAGTCAAATGTTCTCTTTTTTCTTTTCCTGATCTTCTATCATTTAGGTTTCAATAGGTCTTTCAGTTTTTCTTCTTAAAAATTGATGAGTCAATTTTTTATTCTTCTTCTTAACTACAAAGAGCTTGTTTTGAACATCATTCTGGACATGAAAGAAGGATTCAGGCTCAGAAAAAAATCAAATAAAACATGTTATATTAAGGTGCAATACCCACAAAAACTATGACAGCAATACTTTTATTTTGAAATATTTTTCTAGTATTTTGGAATAATCTCCTTTTTCTCTAAAGAAAAATCTTTGATCTTACTGACTAAGAGGTTTTAATACATAGCTTTTAAGCCCATGGTTTTATACAGAAAATAATCTATTTAGAAATAAAAGTGGCATTAGGAAAGTGGTTGAAGAGGCTTGCCTGAACTTTCCATTGTGCATCAGTCTCTGTACACTTAAAGAAATGAACTGTCTTTAAATAGTCTAATGGCTTTTAGAGGCACTCCAATAAAACAACACTTTCTTTCAGTTATTTGATGCACTAAATGTATTTCTGCTCCAGTAGTTTCATGTTAAGTGTGCCTTTCTCTTAAATTGTTTTTCTATTTGCATATATATCTTTATAGCTATACATATACAGTATATTTTGCACAATTAAAAGAAAAGGATTTTAAATTTAGAAAGTTCAAGTGTATGAAGTGTAGCTCCCAGCAACCATTTAATATATTTTCCCAAACTGCTTTTCTAATTCGGGGCTTTTGTTTATGGGCCTTTGTTGTTAGTACTTGAATTCTATGTTTATATGGGTTAATCTCAGAAGTTCATTTATGTTTGTCATTAATAGTTAATATTTAATGAATATTTTATTAATGGTTAATACTATATTTACATGTATTAATTTATTTAAGATGCCCAAGAAACCATTAGAGTGGGTGCTATTATTATTCTCATTTGACAGATGAAAAAAGAAAAGAGCAGTTCAATAGTGCATAGTAGCATCAGGAGATCAGCAAACTGCAGTCCAGAGTTTGTGCAGATGAGAGAGCCACATATTAAAACCAGTCCACAGGGGAACTTGGGTGGCTCAGTGTTTTAAGCATCCAACTTCGGCTCAGGTTATGATCTTGTGTTTCATGGGATTGAGCCCCACATTGGGCTCTGTGCTGACAGCTGAGAGCCTGGAGCCTGTTTCTGAGTCTGTGTCTCCTCTCTCTCTGCTCCTCCCCTTCTTGTGCTCTCTTTCTCTCTCTCTCAAAAATGAATAAACATTAACCAAAAATTTTAAAAAATGGTTATCAGGTCAGACCTCATAGTATCAGCCTCTGCTCTATCCTATCTTATTTGATCAGAAAATCTTAGTAGCTCACCCAACACCTCTTAAGTAGGATCTTAACCCAACTCTTTTAACTCCAATTGCAGTATTATTTCTATTTTACCATCAGAAAATATGCATCTCCTGATATGGTTGTAAAAATGGACATTGTAAAATATTTTTGTCAAGAAGGATATTGATATACTTTTCTTAACACTTCCCCCATCACCACCACTACTGATATGCCCAATTGAAGAAACTACTCTGGAAATACTGTGTTAATCTAGAACATCTGCATTTGTAAAAATATATCTTAATTGGGACAGAGGAGAGAAAGTTCTTTTTCTGCCTAGTTATATGTTCTGGATTGGTCTCTCCTTGCTTGTATATAATGTGGCCACTTGGAGCAAATGAGCAGAGATCCTAGGTTTCAGATCTAGTTAAAAGCAGAAGATGAATGTGAAAATCAACGAATGTCTTTCTTATTTACTTAAAAAAAAAAAAAAAGAAATAGAGCATGACTCTCGGTACTCAGAGCAAAATCCAACTCCAGAAATCTATGCTGTCACATTTGAGACAATAGTTATGATAATCCTTTTATATATTTACATTTCTAGTGTGTATTAGGCATTGCATCAAGCACTGGGGCTAAAAGGGGGAAGAGAGAAACAGGATATTGAATTTATTATGCTTTTGCCAGTAAGGTATAAAGGAGAATATACTCCCAGTTTGAAGTGAGACCACACTGTCCCCTGGCAGAGAACAGGAAGAAACTCTGAACACTTAACGCATTAGACCTCTTTACAGACTATACTCGCTGACCTTTGCTGGTTCCTTTTCTTCTCATCAATCATGTGTTGTTGGATTTAGCACTTGGATAGTTCATGGCCTTAAATCTCCTAACTTTCCTCTAACATATACCTTTTATCTCCTCTGTGCTCCAGATTCATCTCTCCATTCTCAAATCGAATACCACCAAATCTGCATCCCTAACTTACTCCATGTTCCCGAAATTTGATCCACATAGACTTCTCCATTCATATGACAGAAAATCTATTTTTTTCCAATTTCTTAGTTAAAAGCAAAACAAAACCCTGAGATTTATCCATGAATTCCCTCATCATACACATTCAGCTAGGAAATTCTGTTCATTGAACTTTTACAATAGATCCAGAATGTGAAAGTTTCCCACTTTGTTCACTTCAAATTGGGTCCTGGTCCCGGCTGCCTTCTTTATGGCTAGGATGACTGCACTATTTATTTAATCAACTGCCTTGCTTCCACACCTTTTCTTTCTCCACACTCTACTCTCAACATGCTACAGTGGTCTTTCATTAGGAAATCAGACATGTTCCACTGCTCTGCTCAAATCCTGTGATTGACTCCCCATTTCTCCCAGAGTAGATAATAAGTTCCCTAAAATGGCCTACAAGGTCCAGTATGATCTGGGCAACATTACACATCTAACCTCATCTGCTACCACTTCCTTCCTCATTCATTCCACCATGGTGATCTTCTTGCGACTTTCAGAACATGTCAGGAAAGCTCTTACCTAATGGATTTTTCACTACTTATTCCCTGTGCCTTAAATGTTCTTCCTTCCCCAGATAAAACTATGGTTTGCTCCTTCACTGTCTTCAGTTTTAATCAAAGTCATCTTTCACTCAAGCCTGCCCCAACTACCTCATACTAAGTTACCATCACTCTCTTCATGTCCCAAAGCACTCTTCATATTTTTGCCCTTCTTTTCTTTACTGTACTTATCATACTCTAACGGGATGGTACGTGGTAATTACTGTTCTAAGCATACTATGTATATAAATTAATTTAATCCATACAAGAACTCTACCAGATATGAAACATTATAATCCTCACTCTAAAAAAAAATGAGAACATTATGACACACAAAAAATTAAGAATCCTAATGAATTTTAGTTGCTAGTGAGTGGCTCAGTTGAAATATAAAATAGTTTGATTTGAGTTTCAATTCTCTTAATTATTATCCTGTGCAACTTTAAAAAGCAATGTGGAGTTTACCAAACTGTAAGAGTAGTACATGCAGGATTACCATGGGGACACCCAGGAAAGACACCTGAAGAAAGGTTTCAGCTTGAAGTTTAAGAATTGGCAAAGATGTTTTCCAAAGGAGGAATAATTCACTTTTTAAAGATACAGTGGTGTTAGTGGGAAAATAAAGTGAACAAAGCATCATAAGAAGAAGAAACAAAATAGAGACAGACAGAATGCTTGGTCTCTATGAAGGATTATATGAAACGATAGTATTACTTGACCATGAGAAGCCAAGTCATGAGAAACCATTTATGCCATCTATATGGCAGACAGTGTGAGAACACTGAGGAATACAAGGCAGAGTTGTTCTGAGCAGGCCCTGAGAAAGGTTTGCATGTGAATGCATAGGAGAGGAGACCAGTGGGGATGGAAGAAAAGAACAATAGAGGCTGGGGTACAAGTCAGGGAGTGTGAATATTGCCTAATCTCACAAGGGAATCATACATAACTGGCTTTGGAGCAAAAAAATGCAGGTAAAAGAGCTAGATTAATATATTTCCTAAAATTTTTAGGGAAGCTTTATTAAATTAAAGGTCCATTCCTAAATACACGCAAACTGTATAGACTTTAGCATGTTAGGATATTCCCTAGGCAAGAGAAAAATGCCTGTGTTTGAAGAAAATCTTATCTTCTTATAGCCATATCTTTTTAAGTGCCATACTACTCAAGTTTTCTGTCTCTGGCTAATGTGTAATGAACATATTGAAGGTAAATAAGCTAAAATAACAAGTCAACAGAAATCTGGAAGTCCATAAGAAAGAAGTTTGCCTTTAGTCTCTAAGAGTTGAAGAAACCTAATTTGGGAGTGAAAAGACTATTTATGAAATGTTTAACAATTTATAAATGATTCTTTATTAGCAGAATGTGGTAATATCTGTCTACCCACATACTGTTTTATTATGAAGATCAAAGGATAAAAAGGATATTAAGAAAAAGCTTTTTTAAGAAAAAGCAAGGATATAAATTGTCTCTTCTCAAGTCTCCAAAAGGAACATAGTCCTTGTTCTCTCTTTCTCTTTCTTTCTCTCTCTGTCTTTAATATTTATTTTTAATTTTGACAGAGTGTGAGCAGCAGAGGGGCAGGGAAAGTGGGGGGCAGATGATCTGAAGCATGTTGGGTGCTGACAGCAGAGAGCCTGATGAGGAGCTTGAATGCTCGAGCTTTCGAACCATGAGATCTCAACCTGAGCTGAAGTTGGACGCTCAACCACCTGAGCCACCCAGGGCTCCCCAGAAGGAATATAGCCTTGACAATATTATTTTTTCTAGCCCATGGAGACCCGTTTTGGATACCTGACCTCCAAACCTTCCAGATAATAAATTCCTGTTGTTTTAAGCCACCAAAGATATGCTATTATAGCTGCAACAGAAAGCTAATAACCATAAGGATAACAGGATTTCCAGCATGTAGATTTTGCACTGCTGAATTTAAACTTAGACTTTTAGAAAACGAACTTTGACAATGTATTGGTATAAAGATATATAAAATATTTTTATATTTATTTCCTAGATTGAAGAAATGATTGCAGAGGATTATAATGTCTGCAGACACAATGCAGTATTGAATTGGTGAGTCAATCTGTGTGGAATTTACCAAACTCTTAAATCTGTGTTTTAAGCTTGTTGTTAGTAGTGGTAGTAGTAGTAGTATTTTAATGAAGAAGGAATACTTCTGGGAAAGAAAACTTATCTTTTCTGTTCCTTAAGGTCCTAGAGAGAAAAATACATGTATCACACTTGTGAAGTAAAAACAAATAACATTTGCAATGAATCATTGTAAAGGATGCAAAAGCCCAGTTTTCTCTGGTGAGCAAAGAGAATTGCATATTGTGACAAAAAAGAAACCGTCAATGTTCAAAGACCCCGTATATTTTTCTGGCTGTTTATGAGCCAATAAAAGACCCAACCGTGATGAGTTTTGTTGTTATTATCAGGATGCTCAAAGAAAATTAACACTTCCAAGCACAATGACTTTGTCATAAATGGGGAGGCAGAAGAGGAGGGGGAAGAGAGATGGGAGGGAGAGAGAGACTGAACAAGACAATGGGTTCTGGCACCATCTGTCAGTGTGCTAATAGTTGCTTCTATAGCAGCAGCAGGTTTAAGTCAAGAAAATCAGGCATTTGGATGATTTAGCATCACTTCAGCTGTTGTCATTTGCGTTTTACTTTTGCTCATTATCTTTATTAGGTAAAAGCATTGAATATCATGTTGCTTATTCAAAGCAATTATTGAGTGAGGGAAAAACCAAAATCTGCACATAATATTTTAGAGACCAGTAAATGACAAATGCAAAGGGAAAAGATGCTAAAATAGTAACATACTTTTATTTTGGTATATTTTAAAATTAAGATTTTAGAAATAGAGTTGACACAGAATTGGGATTGTTATGCCAAATGACTGTCTCTTTTTTCCACACATCTAACATGAAATATGCTTCAATAATGATTAAAGTAACAAATGTTCAAGGCGTGTCCTCAGTTCACCCATCCTTTATATTCTTGACTTTTTCCTAATATGACCTTGACACTCTAGCTAGGATGCATCAGGGAATGCTTCATGTTGGGCTTATTTCCATGCCTGTCTATAGTTTCCATCTCCAAGATAAACATGAATTCAAATCCAGATTTTCTTTAACAGCCTATATGAAAATCACTGCCTCTGTGAAATTACTTTGACATGAATGATGAGTAGGTGTTAAATAATGGGATGTTTAATAGTGCTACTAACAGTTGTTAAATGATGTTAAATAATGGGGACAGAGGAAGATGCTTAGACAATAAAACATACTCTGAAATTGAATGTGTAAGTAAGAACGATGTGGTCAAGGTAATATTCAGTGGATGAATGATGTAGAGTGAGAGTTTTAAAGTTAGCAGTAAAACTAAATAAATGAGGGGGAAAATACATCGTCTTTACCAAACTTCAACTTCCTTACACATTCATAGTGCTTAAAAATAGTGTTTATATGAATTTGATTTTCAATTATCTCATTTCATCCACATACCAAGGAAGTAGAATTCCCCACTTCATGCTCCCATTTTTAACATTTGCCCAATATAAGCTACTTCTGCACTTCCTCACTGATCTCTGAGCCTGACGTATTCCTATGCCTTTGATGAGATGACTACTTAGAATTGTAAGCTTTTTATCACAGTGGTGTTTGGTAAATACTTAAATCATACTAACTGAATGAATGTGTGAATGAATAATGGGTTAAAAGAAGGAAGAATTCTTCTATTTGAATATTAATACATCCCCTTAAATAACTAGGGAGAAGAACTAGTAGACTGGACTTCAAAAAATGGATTATAGGTTGAATCATGAGCAATCTTAGCAATTCTCAGGAACATATAGAGATGTACATCATTTAAATTTAAGGGTACTCATAATAATTGAAATGCACACACACACACACACACACACACACACACACACACACACAAATACAGCCTCTGAGGTTGTTGGCTATAACTCTGAAAAGGTAGGCAAATCATTCATTACCAGAAGGTGAGCACCTTTATGGAAGGTGGCAAAAAAAATATTTTGTTCTGTTTTGTTTGTGTTTGTGTTTAGAGGGAGAGAGAAGCAAGTCTCACCCAAAGTGGAACGGATGTTCACCCAAAGCGGGGCTCAAGCTCACCCTATGTGGAACTCAAACTCTTGAACCATGAGATTGTGACCTGACCCGAAGTCAGATCTGTAACCGACTGAGCCCCTCAGGCATCCAAAGAAGTGTTTTAATTTTTGTATGTTTTAATTGTTGTGCCTGTAATCTTGATATGAAATTATTTATACTGGAAAACCAGACATCTTTCCAAATGTTTCAGACATAATGAATTACATTTATAAAAGGGAATATACAGTGTTATGTTTGTTATACATCTCTAAGAAGACAGCAGTTTTGTCTGCAGAGGTGTCCTGGAGTAGGATACCCAAGATAGCTAAGAAGGTGACATAATAAGTCTTCATGAATTTTCAGGCAAGTTTTAAATGAAAAAAAGAAATCAAATTATAAAAAATAAAACAAAAAGGGGTGCCTGGGTGACTCAGTTAAGTTTCTGACTTCGGCTCAGGTGGTGATCTTGTGGTTCGTGGGTTCGAGCCCTGCATCAGGCTCTGTGGTGACAGTTAGCTTAGAACCTGGAGCCTGTTTTGGATCCTGTGTCTTCCTTTCTATCTGGCCCCCCCTCCCCCGCTCATGTTGTTTCTCTCTCTCTCAGAAATAAATAAAACATAAAAAAAATGAAAGACAAAAAATTCAGGATGAAGTAATTAATGAATAACATAGTCACTTAGCTGCATGAACTAATGAGCTACACATTTGCCAACATTTTTTCTCTACACTACGCCTTACAGACACAATAGGGACACATTCACCCAACATACTCTGACAATATTTTAATGTAGACTGTGACTCCTAAGGCAGTGAGAAATAAAACCAAGGAAATGTCACTTTTGTTGTTATTCAAAAACAACACCATTTACAATGCTATTTTCATGTTCTTACCTGTATGTGTGGATATGCATATATACATACACATATATACATATACCTAGACATACTTGCATACATACACACAGATTAAATATATATATATTTATATTTGTTTATATTTATGTTTATACACACACACACACACACACACATGAAATTAAAATAAATAGCAGATAAAGTCTTATGGGTAATGACTATGTCCATTCCCTGTAAGACTGGTAACAATTAGCCAGCCTCTCACGGATAACAGTGTACATGTTTAAAATGTGCAATCGCTCACTTACTATTATACTCAAATGTAGTTTTTATACCATTTTACTTTAGATTTATTGACATTGCCATAGTATTTTAAAAACTATGTACTTTGATCTCCTGTAAGCTACCAGTGTGCTGTCTCCTATAAGCAACTCGTGTGCTATCCTGAGGCCAAAATGTGTCTCTAATTTGTAAACTGCAGCTAAGCAAGTGCATAGTTTTCCAAAATAGGGGAAAATAACTTCATGTCCAAATGAGAAGAGATACAACAAAATACGTTATTATAACAAACGTAATTTTGTAACTTATATACTTTATGTTTTCTGAGCCCATAGCATCTCTTAGACTCCAACATAGGAGCAAAATTTCCAATATCTAAGTGACCTTCTCTTATGTAGCCCTGAGTGAGGCCCTCCAATCTCCCACATGGCATTCTTCTTTCTTTCCTTTGGCTTAGAGTTTCACCAAATCTTACTGTGGAGTCCTCTAAATAATATGACTTTGTTTCAGTATTAAGTTTTTGTCTGAAATGGGCTGAATCCCATATTATTGTTTAATGAAAATCTACTATATTACAGACCCACTTGATACATTTTCTTCTTTCTTTCTTGCAGCAAATCTACCAAGTAACTATAATTTTTGCCTTAAGGATAAAGAAAATTGGGCTTTGAAACATTAACTAACCAGTTAAGTTCTCAAATTTGATAAACTATAGACTTAGGATTCAAAGCTAAATCAGTACTTTCCCAATATCAACCTATGCAAGTAGAGCCAGGATCTCCCCCCTCCTCTTTGCAGTTTTGGTGAGGTTTCTTTGAAGGATGTCTCTCTCTGGGACCTAGAATATGTTAAAAACATTAGTCCCATCTATGATCAAGCCTCCACCTCCCATTGTCTTCTGTCATACCTACATGAGGCTGACCAATAAATGAGTAGCTCCAAGACTCTCGCCAATGGAGTCCTGGCTCCAGAAGCTTCATCGGGAAAGCAGAAAGTTCTCACAATCCAGTATGTTCTTTCATTCACAAGATCCTTAGACTTGGATGGACCACTAGAATGACAGTAGTAGTTTAATTTTGTGCTCCTTTCTCTCATTTTTTAAGTTTATTCTTTTAAAAAATTTTTAATGTCGTTTTATTTTATTTTGAGAGACAGAAACAGAGAGTGAGTGGGGGAGGGGCAGAGAGAGAGGCAGACACAGAATCCTAAGCAGGTTCCAGGCTCTGAGCTAGCTGTCGGCACAGAGCCCAATATGGGGCTCGAACCCAGAGACTGTGAGATCATTATCTGAGCCAAAGTCGGACACTTAACCAACTGAGCCACCCAGGCGCCCCTTAAATTTATTCTTTTAATTTTTAATGTTTATTCTTGGAGAAATAGAGCACCAGTGGGGGGAAGGCAGAGAGAGAGGGAGACAAAGAATCTCAAAACAGGTTCTAAGTTCTGAGCTGTTAGCACAGAGCCCAGTGCCAGACTTGAACTCATGAACCGTGACATCATGACCTGAGCAGAAGTTGGACGCTTAATCAACTGAACTACCCAAGTGCCCTTACTTTCCCTCATTTCACAGTCCAACAGCAGGTCTCTGAGCCACAGAGGTGGTACCTCCAGTCTACAGTGTTTACAACACAAAGGAACTTGGCAGCATCTTTTATCCTATGGGCCCTCACCACTTACATCCACAGCAGTCACTTTATCACCTTTGCAGAATCTATGTCATATGTCAAGCAGTCCTTTGGAAGGAGTCATGCCTATCACTTCTTATGGCTTCAAGATCTTTGTTCTTTAACACCAGTGGACACTTATGACTGATGTCCTCTGTTTACTCTCATTCACATGGAGATTGAATATTCTCCTAGGTTGCTCTCAAGAATTACCAGATGAGGAAAAGATACTCTTTGATCAATTGGGAGTGTTTTGTGGAAGGTAGGGGTGTGGTCAATATCAAAGGAGATTACAGTCTAGAA
Source organism: Proteles cristata cristata (assembly GCA_017311185.1). Classification (NCBI taxonomy): domain Eukaryota; kingdom Metazoa; phylum Chordata; class Mammalia; order Carnivora; family Hyaenidae; genus Proteles; species Proteles cristata. The sequence goes on from JAESUZ010002627.1 coordinate 2,658,818, forward strand.
TGCAGTGTCTCTGGCCTAAAGAATTCAAGGGATGACATGATTGAAAGATGTGCTATTCTAAGTCTGTGGCAAGAAATTCTGAATGGTTAATTTAACATGGCCAGAAAATAAATTGTGGTTCACATTTTTCTTCATACCACATGTGTATTTGTGGTCTTCAGTGTTAAAGAACAGGAACAACTTTTGAGAGAGTCACTGTAAGTCAGTAGTCATTGTGGCATAATGCATGATGTATCATCATATTAGTAATGATACAGACAGGAAGAAAAACATTGCAGAGATAAGATCCAGTTTGTTTCATTACAAGCTAGTTCCAAAGAACCGCGGATGTGTGATTAATAACAATGTTGCTCTCTTTTCTTGAGGCGGGAGATATTAAATTAGCCAGAAACGGTGAAATTGATAATAAAGGACAGGAAAAATTGGTCCCTGGGTTCAGGAACCAAGAAGAGCAAGAGTTGGTGTTAGGGTGTGTTCACTGATCAGACCAAACAAATACTTCTTCTCTATCCATTATTCTAAGTCTTCATTAACAAATCACTATGCTTCATGTGGACCAATTACTTTTAATATAATGTTTAATCAAATTGCTTATATAGACCAGGGCCCAGCCCACATATAATATTTTCCTCATGTCTTGCAGGCCCTACTGCGTTCCGTCTCCCAGAATACTGCCGAGATAGCCTGCTATGTCTTGCTGCTCACGTACTTGCTGCTCTTTTCATGCTTCTTCTAATTTTATTTTATTTTTTAATGTTTTATTTATTTCTAGGAGAGACAGAGAGACAGCGTGAGCAGGGGAGGGTCAGAGAGAGAGGGAGTCACAGACTGAAACAGGCTCCAGGCTCCGAGCTGACAGTCAGCACAGAGCCCGACGCGGGGCTTAAACCCACGAACCGCGAGATCATGACCTAAACGAAAGTCGGACGCTTAACTGACTAAGCCACCCAGGCGCCCCCCCCTTTCATGCTACTTCTAATGCAGCTGCTATTCTCTCCATGAATCAATGTCACTGCGATGGCAAAAGAGTCACAGACCTTATTTTTATTATATTGTGTTACATGGGTCAAAAAACAGACTTTTTAATCACTAATAGTTTAAAGACGCCTTAATTAATCATCTCCCCTTCATTATTCCTACCACCCCTACCTCGCTCTCTGTTTCAAGTCTGTAACTGGATCAGATAAAAAAATCTAAGGAGTATATATACTGTTTTGTGGTTGCCTCAAAAATATAATTGAGACATGAGGTCTCAGGATATAGAGTCACATTTTTCTTCATTTAGCTCTGAATCAGTGAAGAGATAAACTAGAAGACGGATGGAAATAAATATACCATCTTTATTATTGGTGACCACTGGGTTAAAGGTTACTAGTTCTTACCTCAGAATTAAGAAGAATTATTGAGCCAATCTCTATAGCTGGACATTGGCTGGCCTCTCTACATGGCAGAATGCCTGGTAAAATTTATGACATGGGGCTTGTACTTCCTGAAAGACACCTCTCCAAAAGTGCAACGCTGAGCCGCACATTCTCAGCATCCTAACCTAATTCACCTACCAGGAACTTCACATATTTACCCTCTAGGAAGACCAGTGAGGATCATTAGGGACCAGAAGCGATACTGCTTGATGTCCCTCTGATTAGCTTCAGAATTCTCATCGAGAGAATATGAAAATATTTTGATAGAGGCACTAGGAACTAAATAAAGTTCCAGTTAAAGCTGAAAAAAAAAAAAACCCACACATTTTTCTTTTACCAAAGCAAACTGCTCAACTAACCAGCACTTCTTTGAGATTCCACTGTGTCACAACTTTTATCTGTGAAAGAGTAACAGCTCAGGGGCGCCTGGGTGGCTCAGTTGGTTAAGGGTCCGACTTCGGCTCAGGTCATGATCTCACCGTTTATGAGTTTGAGCCCCGCATCGGACTCTGTGCTGACCGCTCAGAGCCTGGAGCCTGTTTCAGATGCTGTGTCTCCCCCTCTCTCTGCTCCTTCCCTATTCATACTCTGTCTCTCTCTCTCTCCAAAGTAAATAATATAGTGAGATAATATATACTAAAAACTTCCTAAAAATAATGTGAGAATATTACTGTAATAATAGATGCAATCAGTCAGAAGAATTGGATTAAAAATTAAAAAGAAGTATTATTCACTTCAATTTTCATATTCTAAATGAAGATGCTCCTATAATATAAACAGTAAAGCAAATCAAAGGAAATAAGAAAGTGAAGAAAGAACTTAAGTAAGGAAATAATGAAAATAAAGAAAGAACTTTAATTGTAGGTAGCACTGCCATTTGAAAAGTACCTCCCATTCACTGATTTCACTAGTATAACTTACATCAAAGCTAATGTTTTTATTCCATATAGTCACAGAAATAAGGAAGAAGTAATCAATGAAAAATGAGAGAAATTACAATTGAAAAGTTGGAAATGTATTGGTGACCAGTGCCATGCAATTAAATTCCCCAAATAGCCCTAAAATGGGGTACAAAATTTGTCTGCTATAATCAAATATCTGCAAAGAAGCAAAAAAGAATTAGTCAAAATTATGTCTTTCTCTACACCACCATGCACCTTCTATCAACAACATGCCAGTGACAAGAATCATCAACATTGCAATTGTGGTTCAACAAAGAATAGTTGCCTAAAAATACATTAGATGGTTTTGTTCCCCTGAAAATGTTTTTTCCTTCCAGGAAAGCTTCACCCCCACCTTCCGGATTGAGAATTTTAGTGATTGTCTTTGAAAGCTTTACAATCCTAAAAGTACCATTGGAATAAATCACTACATCTGGCTATGATCTGTTGATTTTTTTCTAATAATCCAGTCTCATACTCAAATGGTTGCATTACAAGACAGTAAGTCTAAGAGAATATACATCACAATGCTTTCATCAAATGCCAATGCAATGTGATTAAGCATGAATTATTGATAATGAGGTTGTTTTTCGTTTTTCACCAGTTCCACTTATGTAGAATGAAAAGACATGACAACTTATTGTAAGCTGAAGAAACACAACAGCTGAGAATGCCTACATGGGAAAAGTGAAAAATGTATCATCAGTTAAAGAAATTTGTCATCTATATTATTATAGATGTATCATTTCAATAATGAAGAGCTTACTTACATAAAGTCTTAAACAGAAAGTATATGCATACAGATTATGGCAATGACCTTTGTTTTTTAAAAAAGTCATCCCTAGGAAGGAAGATTAATGCAGTTCCACTGTGATGCAGTCTCTTTATATTCCTCATTCCTCATCACTTAGCTGATATTAAAAACATCTTTAATTCTTCATTAGGCAATTGTTTTTACAATTAAAAAAAAGTTAAAACAGGCTAATGTTGTCATAGCAAGACTTCTCATACAAAACCCCATATTGAAATTTAACTCTCTAATCATGTGCATCTGAGTGAGATTTCTCTGAGAGAACAATCATAGATTAAGGTAAACTGTGTTTTTCTTAAATACAGAGGATCTGGATATCAAATATAATAACAGTTATCTCTGCAGACAAAACAAGATTAGAAAATTATCTGGAGACATAGTTAATTTTCAGAACATTTATGGTGCTGATTGAAACAAATATTACTAACTTAACATGATGTAGGTAAAATCTATTATTATACACTTAAAATATATTATATTATTGAGGATTTTAAGTACATTAAAAATATACATCTTTTGGGGCACCTAGCTGGCTTAGTTGGTTAAGTATCCAACTTCGGCTCAGGTCATGATCTTGCAGTTTGTGAGTTTGAGCCCCACGTCAGACTCTATGCTGATAGTTCAGAGCCTGGAGCCTGCTTGGAATTCTGTGTCTCCCTCTCTCTCTGCTCCTCCCTCTCTCTCTCTCTCTCTCTCTCTCTCTCTCTCTCAAAATAAATAAACATTAACAAAATTTTAATATACATTTCTCTAACAGATGATGTTATTTCATTGTTCTTATTCTTAGACCACAAATCCTATTTCATTACAAAAACTAGAGTTGATTTATTAAAAAAGAAGTATAGCCAACTCCCATCTTATACCTCCAGTCTACTTACAAAAGATAGTCCTGGCAAGAATTTTACATATAAACCGTTAGTCACATTTATCTTCTTCCATTTCACACCTTCAATTTGCTGCCATTTCAGAGAAGTGGTATCATGAAAGGATATGGGAAAAGAAGGGGGTGCATAACATGTAAGGGAGGAAAAGGCCATCCTTGACCCTCGTAGAGTCCCTGTCTGGGTTTGAAAAGTGAACTGATAAAGGCAAATTAACAGGAGAAAAACATACACATTTATTTCATATAAGTTTCACGTAATACAGGAACTCTCATAAGGAATGAAGACCTAGGAGAATAGACCTGAGTATTTTCAGGCTGAGTTTGATGAAGAGTGGCCAGACATGAAGGAATCTCATAGGTTGGAGACTATGAGGTCATCATTTAGCAAGTTGTCTTTGTTGGGATTCTTCTTATCATCTCTTTGGCTTCAGAGATAAGAATGTTCCTTTCCTCTGGGTATAGGGATGGCCCCTCCCACAGGAGGAGCTTATGATCTACTTCAGGGAAGAAGGGTGAGGAAGAGGAGGAGGTCAGAGTCACCTTTCTGCTTCTGCTGTTTTCTCAGACTCCCTCAGCTTAGGGTATTCAATATGCCAAAGTGCTCTATTTTAGAGTAGCAGGTCCTGAAGCCTGTCAGCATCCTACCTCACCTCTTCTCTCATCTCACCCTTATGACAAATGAAAGAAGTTTGGTTGCCAAACTGGATCTTCTCCCAGTAAAGTCAGAATTTATTGGACTTCCCTCTCAATTCAGTCCCTGACTTATTCCTACCTCTGCATCACCTGCTCTTCAGACATCACCTTACAACCAACACTGTACCAAAACTTTATTCCTAAGCATAATACTGATGCTTCTATTTTGTTTTTTTCCCCCTTTAATGTACTTGGAATATTAAGAACATTTTAGGTAAAATATTAAGAAAATCTCTTTTTTTTTTCTTTTTGTCTTAGCACATCTACAATCTACTTTCTTGTCAAAGGAAAATTGCACTGGATGTGTTAAACATGTAGGGAAAACTTTACTTACAACAGTTGCAATATAGGGGAAAGACTATTGCATTAGGGGAGAGGGGTGAACTCAACTCCTTTGAAACAAAAGGCAGGAGAGGTTTTAATTGCTGGGTGAGCTTGTATATAAAATACAACAGGGCCCCAGGAGGTGTGAGAGGATGGTTAGTGTGATTAAGGCCATCTGCGTTTGGTAATTGGTGCTTACCAAGTTGAATTCCTACTATCCCACAGAGGCTGGGAGATAGGGGGCTATCTTCCTTGATGATTACATTTCAAAGGGTGTCTCCCAGGTTTTTGAGAAAGACATTCTTGAGTGGAAAAACTGGCAAGAGCCTGGCAGTTTTCATCTCAAAGGAGCAGAGAAAGAATTTATAAATTGGCAAGTGTTCTAAAGTAAATGCTCTAAGAAAAGGAAGATCAGAAGGGGGTCATCAGGGGAAGAAACAAACCAATCCACTGTTTAGCTGAGGAAGTAAGATATGAGGTTACTGGAGCCATTGTGAAAAATGAAATAAGAATCAATCTAAAGAAAGATGAGAATAGGAAGAACTGGAGTCTACAAATAGCCTCCGAATATTTATTTTGCAATATCTAAAGGCATTTTTCTCTGGACTTCTCATTAATGTGAAGCAAGAAACTTCACTTTACTTTTGAATTTGGATTTTCAGTCACTTGAAACCAAAAGACACCTAGGTAATGTCCACCGCTCACAGATACAATCTCATGTGTGATGTTGCAATATCAATTGCAATCCCACTGCTGTCTCTATCAAACTGCAACCCCATTGCTTCTGAGAATAAGATGAAACTTGAAATACTCATCTGGTTTGTCTCCCAATCACAACTGAAATCAAGGAAGAAATGTAAAAACAAGAGCAATTTCCATCAGACCAAAAGATATATAAAGAAACATTTCTTTTTCTTGTTTTTATAGACTGATATAACCTTAAAATAAATTTGTATACCGAATGTGATGGAGATAGTACTTTATATGTTTATGTAAGGCTATGTTAATTGCCTTTTCTAGATTCAAGATCATGTCTGAAAGCTTACCAGTGGATAAAAAATGAGCCCATTAAAATGCATTATTCAAAGTACAAGACCTGTTACCACTAAAAAACAAAAGAAAACAAAACAGAAAACAAAGGACAATAGTTACATTAAATACCAGTATTTACTAACCTGTATCCAAAGTTAACTTCTGGGTCTGAGTTGGAGAAGGTGTTATTTTTTTAAGTTAGAAATGTAACACACTTACTACACAATTTGACACATATTTGGTGAACAGAGTAATGTTTTATAAATGTGTTATCAAGTTAGGAAAAAATGAGATTTTACTAATTATAATGCAAAATAAAACATTGCAGTAAATAGCACAATTGATGTCAACTGGGAAGACTTATGTTGTGGATGAATACCAGTCAGAGGCATAGGAAATTTTTTTTTTATCTTGAGTAATAGCAAAAGATAAATTGGGGAAATGTAAATCAACATAAGACAGAGAATTCTCTGGGAGAAATATGAATAGTGGTGCAATCCAATCAAACTGTTGCTGTTGTTGTTGTTGTGTGTGTGTTTACCTATACATTTATTTTAATTTTAAAAAATTGGGGAGGAGGAGTAATTTTCTGTTAATTTGAATATAGTTTACATACAATGTTACATTAGTTTCAAGTGTACAACTTAGTGATTTGACACATTTATATATGATGCAATGTTCACCACAAGGGTAGCCACCATCTGTACCATTACACCACTATTACAATATCATTGACTATATCCTTTATGCTGTTCCATGGGTTATTCATTCCATAATTGGAAACCTTTGCCCATTTTTCCCAATACCCATTCCCCCTTCCAGGCAACCATTAGTTTGTTCATTGTATTTATAGGTTTGATTTTGGTTTTTGTCTCTTTATTCATTTTTTTAAGATTCCACTTTTAAGTGGGATCATATGATATTTGTCTTTCTCAGTCAGAATTATTTTACCAAGCATAATACCTTCTAGGTCCATCTACATTGTCTGAAATGGCATGATCTTATCCTTTTATATAGTTGCATAATATTGCATTTGTTGGCTATATATATATATTAGCCATTCACTTATTAATGGAAACTTAGGTTTTATTTATATCTTGGCTATTATAAATAATGCTACAATACACATAGGGGTACATATATCTTTTTGAATTAGTGTTTTGTTCTCTTTGTGTAAAAACACAATACTGGAATTATTGGATCATATGGTATTTCTAATTTTAATTTTTTGAAGGATCTCCATACTGTCTCACAGTGGTTATGCCAATTTACATTCCCACCAACAATGTACAAGGGTTTCTTTTTCTCGACATCCTCACCAACAGTTGTTTCTTTTTTTAAAATATATTTTTATTTATTTCAGAGAGAGAGATAGCATGAGCAGGGGAGGGTCAGAGAGAGAGGGAGATACAGAATCTGAAGCAGGCTCCAGGCTCTGAGCTAGCTATCAACACAGAGCCTGACACAGGGGGCTCGAACCCACAAACCATGAGATCATGACCTGAGTCAAAGTCGGAGGCTTAACCAACTGAGCCACCCAGGTGCCCCAACAGTTGTTATTTCTTGTCATTTTGATTTTTAACCATCCTAACTAGTATAAGGTGATAACTCACTGTGGATTTAATTTGTCTTTCCCTGATAATTGGTGATGTTGAACATATTTTCATGTTTCTGTTGGCCATCTGGATGTCTTCCCTGGAAAAATGTCTATTCAGGGCCTTTGCCCATTTTATAATCACATTGGTGTTGAGTTGTAGAAGTCCTTTATATATTTTAGATATTAACCCTCTGTAAGATATATCATTTGCTAATACCTTCTCCTATTCATACAGATATATATGCATATATATATATTTTTTTTTTTTCATTTGGTTATTTTCTTTACTCTTCAAAAGCTTTTTGTTTTGATGTAGCCCCAATAGTTAATTTTTGCTTTTGATTTCCTTGCCTTAGGAGACATATCTAGAAACATGGTGCTATAACCAATGTCAGAGAAATTACTGCCTGTGCTCTCTTCTAGGATTTTTATGGTTTCAAGTCTCATATTTAGGTCTTTAATGCCTTTTGAGTTTATCTTTGTGTATGCCTTCAGAAAGCGGTCCACAATCAAACTGTTCCTAAAGAGTGATGTAGAAAGAAAAATTTTAAATTGACATTGAATCAAATTGATAAGCAACTATTATTAGTTTTATTTACATATGAATAATTGTATCTATTCAGTGATATAACTAGTGCCTTCCATATGCTATATTCTAGACACAAGGGGCACAATAGTGAACAAAATAAACTGATGTGTCTTCTTTAATGCAACTATATACTAGTGGAGAGATAAAATAAATGAATGAATGTGTGTCATGCAGTGATAAGTAATATGAAGAAAAACAAGATAGAAAATGGAATACAGTGATACTTTATTTGGACTGGAGATGATCAGCACTGATTCCAAGGAGCTAAATTTAGTGAGAAATCCAAATGTATGAAAGAGTGAAATATGTTGATATCTAAGGCAAGACACAAGACTGAGACAGTAGGAAGCACTAGAAGTATGAGAGATGTTTGCATAATCACAAGAATTCATCATACAGAATGAGCAAGGGAAAAAAGGATAGGAAATCAAGTTGGAGTGATACACCAAAGAGCCAGGCCAATTAATGTCCTTGTTCTCTTCTTATCACTCACCCACCCGTGTCTCTAGTTATCCAGACCATACTGTGTAGATGAGCTGATGATCATTTTCATTAGGTGAAAGGCCATGTAATGTCTTTGGGTACAAATTCTATAGATTGATTGATAGGCAAGTGAAGGCACAGCTGGTGATGGATTGTGTTCTTCTGCTGATTTCCCAGTCATGTTCTGTTCAAAGTCCTCTTTTCTTAAGTCTCACAACCTTGTGGAGTTTTTCATTTAGTCTGGGGGTCAAAAAAATTTACTAAAATAGTCTCCTGTTATCTGTGGTTTTGTTTTCAGTATTTCTATTACTCTTGGTCAACGAAGATTCCAAAGCAGATGATCCTTCTTCTCATGTATCATCAGAAGGTCAATAGTAGCCTAACGCTACATCATATAGACATTCACCTCATTTCATCTCTTCACATGGGCATTTTCTCATCTCCCATTATCTCAAGTAGGAAAGAAGATGATCACAGTACAATAAGACATTTTGAGACAGAGAGACACATTCACAAACCTTTTGTTACAGTATATCATCATAACTGTCCTAGTTTATTATTGTCATGAACCTCTTGCTGTGCCTAATATATAAATTAAACTTTATCATTGGTATATATGTACAGGGTTTAGTACCATCTGCAGTTTCAGGCATATGCAGAGGGTCTTAGAATGTATTCCCTTATGGATAAAGAGTGGGGAGGGACCACTGTATACCAGTAGCCAGTGGCTTTCTAACTTGAGAAGGCGAGAATTTTTTTGTCCTGATATGTAACTACAACTTGGTGTTTCCTCCACCCAAAACTGTCAAGAATTGTGTCTAGTTATCTAAGCTGAGTATGGTATGTATAGATAAGGAAAGAACTCTGATATATGCAAGAGGTCAGGCAATGAATTGCAGTGCTGGGCACTTCTACAGCACTATGAGAGAAATATTGCTGTGTATTTATAGAAAATTCCTGGAAGAACATATGTGAAGTGATTGATGAAGTTTATCCCTAGCAGTTTTTGCAAAGGCAAAGATATGTACTTCTCACTGTACACCCAATTTTACATTTTTTAAGTTAAAAAATAAATTCCATGTATTAATTTATAACAACAATAACAGCTCAAATTAAAAAGTGCTGATGAATTGCAATACTGAGTATCTTATTGAAATGTAAACCAATCTGAAGTATTGATGGTAAGGACAAAAATACAGTGTTTTAAGGCATCTTGTGAGGTGTTAAATTTGTAAAGTTAAGGTGCTATTAATTCTAAGTTGCTTAAACAGGAAAAAAATACAGGGAACAGATTGCTAATATATTGTAGACAATGTTTGTTTGACAAGTTTGAAGTGAACATTAAGTAAAATAAATCAAATGGACCATTTCACTTTCTTATTTTTTTTCACAAAAGTAGAAAACTATCTTTTTACTTTTTGCTTTTGTTTATAAGGCTTACATCTGTAAAACTATCATAGTATATCTTATAAATTCTGTAAATTTAATGTAACTGTTAGAATTGAGTTTTATATTTAAGAAAAAAAAGAAAATGAGAACAACCAGAAACTCAAACATCTCTCAAATTGCCTATGAGGAGACTTTTCTGTAGTAGAAAAAAATCAATATAAACTGGTTACTATGCATTATGCTTCGTGATTTATAAATTTCTACATTCCTCACAGTAAAACAATGAATTCAGGGATGTTCACATCCTACAATATTTTCAACGTATCATGTTTTGTTTGAAATTCCACCTTCTCTTTTCTCTTGTTGGCTTCATTCCTTATGTAGCCTTCTTTTTACATCATCATCTTTCTTTCCTTTTCAATTTCTCCTATTAACATACAGCATGCTCTTTCCTCCAACAAAATGCTTTGTGGTCCCCATGGCTGCCATCCAATCTTCCTGTCTACTTCAGAGAAAATACTCTCAAAATAATTGTCTCTAGACTTTGTATCCACATTCTTTTTCTTCCTGAATGCACTTCTCAAGGGGACTAATGACTTTTGTATGATCTGATAGCTTATTTCTCCCAACAGTTTGGTAGTTTGCTGCTTTAGCTTTCCTAAAACAACACTCTTTTTTTTTTTTTAAACCTCCCTAAAATGTTTCTCCCTCTCAGTCCACTTTGTTAGCTTCCTCTTCTTTGCTCAAACTTTGAATACTGGAAAGCTTGGTCTTAGGCCAATTTCTGTTCTTTATTTGCCTCTGTTTTGATGTAATACAATCCATTCTCATGGGCTCAATACCATTTAAATAAATGTACAGAGAGGTTTCATCCTAAATGTCTCCTCATATTCTTAATATTTGCACTTTAGCTATGCTAGGCCTCCCAAACCTAACCACAATCATTTTCCTGACCTTCAGTCTACCCCTCTCCAGTGTATGGTGCTCGGTGGCACAGACAGAAAAATAGCACCTTAATTACCTCATTCCTCATACTCTCCCCATTCCTCACAACTCTTTCAACAGCAGGACAACTATACTTTTTTTTTTCTAAGTTTATTTATTTATTGAGAGAGAGAGAGAGAGAGAGAGCACAAGTGGGGAGGAACAGAAAGAGGAGAGAGAGAATCCCAGGCAGGCTCTGCATTGACAGCAGAGCCCTATGCGGGGCTCCAACTCAAAAACTGTGAGATCATGACCTGAGCCGAAACTAAGAGTCCTATGCTTAACCAGCTGAGCCACCCAGGCGTCCCGGGACAACTATACTTCCAAAAGCATAGGTCTTTGTTTTTTCTCCATCCTCACTATTTACTCAGGTCACTCTTACCTCCCTATTCTTAGGTGTCCCTTCCCAATTAGTTTTCTACATATCAGGGACAAGAAGCTTTAAGAAATGTAAATTAGCATATGATTCTTCACTTCCTGAAGTCTTTGGTATTCTCATGTCTCATGGTGAAAAATCCAAAATTTTTCTCTTGGCCTATTAAGATTCTACATGATCTGCCAATTGATTATCTAATTGACCTCATCTATGCCCTTTTCTCCCTCATCAACTAAGTGCTGCTATGTTGTCTTCCTTATAGTTCTTAACCATGTTGAATTGTTCCTTCTTTGTAACCTTGTCCTTTCCCTAAAACACCCCAGAAAGCTGTTTGCACAGAGAATGATCTCTTTTCATTAGTTCAAAGCTCCTCAAAATGGCTTTATCTTACAACACAATTTAAAGATTCCATCAAATACATCCCACACTCATAAACTCATACCTTTATGTATAAAAATGGTGAAAATCTATGACAAAAAGTAGAAGGAATGAGAAGGTTAATTTTCTTGCAGCCTTAAAGACCTTGAGTCTTTTAGCATTGCAGACCACATTAGCCTTTCTTTGCTGTTTTGTTTTCATCTTGATATTACCCTCACTTTCAAGTTGACAAATTCACTTTTTTTCTTTCAAGAATGACACCACATTCAAGAGATATTGCAGCTTGCCTTTCACAAATCCTAAAGAAATGACCTTAATAGATACCTAAGACACAGCAGGTACCTAGTAATAAATTCTGATTCTGCATTCATGTCAAATTAGCTATTCCCCTCTTTACTTTGTCCTTCTCCAACTTCATATGAAGCAACAAGAAATGAAGTTATAAAATTGGTGACTTCAGGTCATATTATGAATAAATACCTCTTAATTTCATTTTTTGCATACAGTTTAAGAAAGTGGGTCATTTGCAAAGTACATATTTTCTACAGAGGTTGACATTTGATTTTGGCATCATATGAATACTTTTTCTGAGAGTTTGATGTAGGAATCAAAATTTGCCTCTTTACCATACACTTCAGGTGACATTAGGGCCTTAAGTGTCAAAATGAGTGTATTGGAATTAGGAAATCATAGTCACAATAACCAAAATTCTGCTAACAAATTTTAAGAGGTGTGTTTATGGATTTACAAATACTATTGAAAATAGAATATTTTAGAGAACGTATGACATTCTTATTCTTCCTCATTCCTACACATATGGTATTGATGGTAGCATTGGCCATATTGGCTGCCTTTTCCCTTGATACAGGGATGGCTTTGTGACACAGGACTGGCCACTGTGGCACACAAACCACTTTATCGCTCTCAGTTATTCATCCACAATGTAAACAAAAGACACAAACCCAGCAAATTTATAACACACAAACAAACATGCATGTACCCATGTGCACACACATACACACAGGCCTGTGCATGTGTATATATGTGTGCATATATTATAGTATTTATATATACATGCATACACTTGTATGCACATATATACGTACATGCACACACACACACACACACACACACACACACACACACACACATATTTTCTAGAAGAGAGTAGAAAACCACCAAAATAGTGAACAATAAGAACCATATATCTTTATGGGGCACCTGGGTGGCTCACTTAGTTAAGCGTCTGACTCTTGATTTCAGCTCAGGTCACAGTCTGTGAGTTCGAGCCCCGCATCGAGCTTTGTGTTAAAGGTGCAGAGCCTACTTCAGATTCTCTGTTTCCCTCTCTTTCTACCCCTCCCCTGTTCTCCCTCTCTAAAAAATAAGTAAACATTTAAAAGTTATAAAAACAAAAAAAGAACCCTATATCTCTGGAAGTATTGGTACCATTTTAGTATCGGTTGTAGCAAGCCTGCTGAAAAGTACAGCTCACGCAGAAGCAAGTGGTGCTGGGAGACAGAGAGAATGGTTAAGAACATTAGCATTCTGTATCATTAATAATTTTCAGCCCCTGGCACCAACTGTGGGGAAGGTTAAACTCCCTACTCTCGTGAATGCCCTAGTCATGAGCCAATGTCCCAGCCCCTCAAGAGAGCCCTTCCTGATATAATCTATTTGTGTTTATATTCTTCTGTTGGGGTTAACTAATTGCATGTCTTTTAAATTTGTTTTCTTTAGTATATAAAATAAGATATAGTATAATATAATATATGTGTATCTTATTTTAAATATATATTAGATATATTATTATTAGATAAAAATCTATCTATATGGATAGATAGAAACATAGATAGATAGATATGGACACCTGATGTATGTTGAGAACAATCTATTTGCACAGCTAACTATGTAGCCACGTGGTTATTGTCAGCTCTATTTTATAATTGATGTAACTAAAGCTTAGAGAGTTAAAATACCATCTAAGGTCAGACAGTTTGTATATGATTATTTTCAATCCATGTGTCTCAGCAATAAGTTAGACTGCCTTTTCGTAGCACATGCAAAGCATATTTGTACTACTAGAGAGAGATAATTACATATATATCCACTTATCCAAAATATTTATAGTTAAACAGATCTGATATTAACATCTTAAAGCCTTCCAGAATAAATTATCCTCAAATGGGTACATTAATGATTCAAATGTAAAACCTGCTATAAAAGAAAGAAGGCCAATTTGTAAACTATTTTTCAAAGGTAAAAACCTTCTTAATACAGAGACTATTAATTTTTAAAGCTCTCATTAAATATTTAAAAGACATAAAGTTAAAAGAATTTCTTAACTCTTCTAACAAATAGAAGAACTATCTCAGAGATAATTGGATAAATCAAATCAAATGAGAAATTATAAAAGGTTAAATAGTTAATTCATAAATAGAGCAGTATTTTAGAGGAAAATGCCAATTTAAATAATGTATACATTTTAATGAATTGTATGTATGCTTAAGTATAAGAGATTCATTCTAATGAATTAAAAAATCGTACCATTTCTTTTGAGAAAAATTCTTATGAATTTTTGAATATACATGCATAATATAAATCACCTAATTTCATTATTACAAAATGGATTTACATTAAAATAAGATATTTTTATAAAACATATCAACTCTACCTATATTTTACCCAGGCATCAAACAATAACTCAGTCATGAGGAAAGGTGATCATGCAGTCAACCATGAGAAATTATCCATACGGCTTTATAAAATAATGCCATGGTATTGTTAATTTTGAAGAAAGAGATAGCCATTTGGAAATGTAGTGAAATAGCTCAATTCCCAATGTGTATCTCTTTCTCCCATGAGTCAAGATGGAAATATTATTTTCTTACAGAAACCAATGGTAAACAATGTTTAATTTTAAAAAGCCAATCCCTTTTCAATAATCAGTATTGGAAAACTTGATATCCACATGCAAATAATTAATCTAAACCCCTATCTTCCACCATACATAAAAAATCAATTCAAAATGGAATAAAGAAAGGCATTTGGGTAGTTCAGTAGGTTAAGAATACATCTCTTGATTTCAACTCAGGTCACAATCTCAGGGTCCTGAGATCAAGCCCTTCAACCTGGCTCCACACAAAGCATGGAGCCTGTTTAATATCTCTCTGTCTCTCTGTCTGTGTCTCTGTCTTTCTCTTTCTCCTCCTTTCTCCCTGATCCCATTTGCATGCATGGACTCTCTTTTTCTCTAACAAGCAAAAAAAAAAAAAAAAAAAAAAAAGATTAAAGTCTTGATGACCTGAAACCACAAAACTTCTAGAAGAAAATACGGGGAGTAAATTCTTCAACATTGGTCTTACAGTGATTTTTTTTTGAATTTGACACTAACACAAAGGCAATAGAAGCAAAAATAAACAAGTGGGTCAACATCAAACTATGAAGCTTCTGTACAGTAAAGGAAACCATTTTAGAAAATGAAACGGCAACCTATCGAATAGCAGAAAACATTTTTTAGCCTCTTATTGGCTATGTCATTCAAAATATACAAGGAATTCATTAAACTTGATAACTAAACTAAACTAATTCAATCAGTCAATCAATTACTTAATCAAAAATCTAATGACAAGATGGACAAAAGATGTGACAAAGAAAACATACAGATGGCCAACAGGTATAGACAGTCCCTTACTTGCAATGGTTCAATTTATGATATTTTGATTATGGTGGTATGAAAGTGATGTATATTCAGTAGAAACCATACTTCAAATTTTGGATTTAGATCTTTTCCTAGGGTAGCAATATGCAGTAAGATACTCTTTCCTGATGCTGGGCAGTGGAAGTGAACTGCACCTCCTGGTCAGCAATGCAATCATGAGGCTAAACAACCAATACATTTACATTCATTTTGTACTCCTCTACCCATTGTGTTCTACACTCTCAATATAATATTCAATAAATTACATGAGATATTTAATACTTCATTATAAAATAGACTTTGTGTTAGATGATTTTTGTCAACTATAGACAAGTGTTAAATGTTCTAAGCACATTTAAGGAAGGCTATGCTCTGCTATGATACTCCATATGTTAAGTGTATTAACTGTATTTTTGGCTTACAATACTTTCAACCTATGATGGGTTTATCATCATAAGTTGAGAAAGTTCTGTATATGAAAAGATGCTCAACATCACCAGCCATTATGGGAGTAGTCATAAAACACAATGAGACATTTATCATACCTGTTAGACTGTCTATTATGAAAAGCATGAGATAAGAATTGCTGGTAAGAATGTGGAGAAAAAGAAACCCTTATATACTCTTAGGGAGAATGTATACTGGTACAACCACTATGGAAAATACGGAAATTCCTCAAAATCTTAAAAATAGAGCTATCATATTGTCCAGCAACTCCATTTCTAGGTGTATATACAAAGGAAACTGAATCACTATCTTGAAAAGATATTTTCACTCTTATGTTTGTTGCAGCATTATCCACAATAGCCAAGGTACATAAAAAGCCTGAGTGTCCATCAATGGATGAATGGATACAGAAAATGTGATGTACATACATAGTGGAATATTATTCATATTCCACCACACACAAAAAAACAAGAATCATACCATTTGTGACAACATAGATACAGCTTGACAGCATTATACTAAATGAAATAAAAGAGAAAGACAAATACTTTATATTACATTTACATGTGGAATCTTAAGAAAAAACAAAGGGTGAGTTCATAGAAACGGAGGAGAATGGTGGATCAAGGAGCTGGTAAGTGAGAGAAATAAGAAGCTGTTGGTAGGATTCACATTTCCAGTTATAAGACAAATAAAGTCTGAGAATCTGATGCATAACATGAAACATATAGTTGATGAACCTCTATTGCATAACTGAAACTTGCTGGGAGAGTAGAGCTTGCATCCTCACTCAGACCAAGTAAATATGTGAGGTGATGGATGTGTTCATAAACTTCATGGTAGGAATCTTTTCACCATGGATTCATGTGTCAAGTCATCTCTGTGTACATGCTAAATATATTACTATTTTATTGGTGAATTGTGCTCCACTGAAGCTGGGGAAAAAGAAATAAAGTCTGCTCTCTGCTATAATTATTGATCTTCTTTTAAATAAAAGCACACACAAACACAACCAAAGGAAATTTCCTTTATATGAGGAAAGGTGCTAAAAGTTCCATGTCACGGGAAGAAGAGCAGTGATTTCCTAAGTCAGTAGCTCCACATTTGAACACTTCTTCACCACTTTATATAAAGTCTACCTCAGGCAAGTTACTTTACATCAATGTACTCAGTTTGCTCATTTATCAAATAACAATGCCTTTAGTGATTCCTATAAAAAGATGTTGTGAAGACAAAATGGTAGAGGAAATGCAAAGCTCTTAGCATAATATCTAGAACATTGTTCTTGTTCAGTTAATATTTGCTCTGCATTGCTCTGCAATGAATCAAGTGGATATGAACAGGAACTAGAAAGTTATTAAAATAAATGAGAAGTCTAAACTATATTCAAATGTCTCTAAACATTTAGAAGTATGTATGTATGTTTCTAACATGGAAAATAATTCTCACTGATTCTTTCCACCATCAGACAATAAAATCTTACCTGTTTGTGAGGCTAATTGCCTGATAATCTTGACTTGTGTACCATGATCCTAGAATTTGCAGTGCAGTGTTAAACACCTCCTCTCAGAACTGTTTAATCATTTCAATAATTTATATTGTTAGAGGCAACGTACTGAACTAACCGTTGTGGTGCTTTACTTTTCGACAATACCTGCAGCTCTTCCCTGGCATCAGACTTGGACGTGGGCTTGCTTTGGCCTGTGTAATGTGTTTCTTGTGAGCAGAAACTTCAGGGCCAGCACACCATTTGCCAAATTCTCTTATTCCTCTGTCATGAGAACAATGTTCCAGCCAAAGGCTGATGTTTCAGTCTGGTTCCAAGAGTGTAGATGGCATGAAGCAAAACTGAAGTGGACTCACACTGGATGTTTAGAAATAACTGTTGTAAGCCACTCTAATTTTTTAGGGACCTGCACTGTAGTATAATCTAGCTAGCACCAACTGAAATCATTATAATGTCTATTCAATTTTCTCTTTTCCCTACACATCCCTTCTTGCTAGTTGCTTATGATCTGTTATCCACCTTGTAACTATTAGAAACTAATTCAGATATGACAGAGGGAATGCTCTGTACAGTGTAAAGAAAAACCAGGACTGAGAGTAATACCAAAGCCGACTAAGTTCAAGTGATTGAAGAGCAAAGTGCCTACAGATCACTGACAATGAGCTCAATTCAAATAAACATTTGTAACAGCCATGCTGTGGCAGGGATGTGGGGTAGCAGTGGAGAAACCAGAATTATATCGTCCTCATTTTCAAAGTTCAAAAGCTTAGGAGAAACACAAACTTGCACAACATAGTAGAGGATCTTATACTGAAGTCAGGTTCAGAGTCAGGGAAGGTAGAGTGAAAGAATCAGTCAACTATATAGAACATAGATAATGTAGGAACAAAGCACAATGAGAAGTAGAAATAAGCTACCAAATGAGGTGGGAGATAGAAAACAAAATCATTGCCTTTGGCAATTAGAATACCCATGGCTCCACACCAAGATTACTTTCACAGTGTTTCTGGGGGTAACAGTTTGATTTTAAGCAGAATGAGAAACAGCAGCCTTTTTTCCTTGTTTTTATATTTGCCTGTGGAAAAAAAAAGACAAGACATGATGCTGACTACAGGTGCATGCTAAATTTGAGAAGGTGGAATGGTTTATTTATTTAAGATTTTGAAAATAAAGAGAAAAAGTACATGATGGATGGATCATGGCTCCAGAGGTGACATCAAATAATGGCATCAAGAGTCCTCATCCTGAACAGGAGCAGAGGTGGCTGATCTTTTGAGATTACAGGGAAAGAAATATGAATAGTTGAGGATACAGGTAATGGAGAGTGTGAGTTCTCAAGATTTTATATTTGATGAGAAAATGCTCTTTCTGCAAAATTAGTCGTAGTGTCATCTCCTGTATATAAATATAGCAGCGGCTATGGGTGAAAGCTGGAGGTGAATGGTAAACATTTAAAATGGCTTATGAGCAGAATAAGACAGAAAAGGAATGAAAAATAATAGGCAAATCTGTATTAGGACACTTAAAATATGCATTTCTTATTCACCCTGAAATTTTATCTGCAGGAATTTATTCTAAAGAAATAGACTGAAATATAGAAAAAAGGGATTATGTATTTAGATGATATAACTATTTTTGAGAAAAATTAGAAATAATCTCTGTATCAAAAATTAGAAATAATATCTATATCAAAAATGCAGAAATAGTTAAGAATTTTATAGCACATCCTAAATGGACTATGATATAATCACTACAACTTCTTAGGAAGAGTTTATAATGGAGTGAAAAAAAAATTTGTGGAACAATGTCAGGTTTAACGAGACTATCAAGTGCATCCCTGAAGCATCAATAACAGAAGACTTACATTAAGATATCTTTGGGTAGTGAGATTTTATATATATATATATTCATATACTGTTTATATAAATATAAATGTTTATATTTATATCCATATTATATGTAATACATTCATATATTGATGCATTACTATTTATAAATTTATTATCTAATTTATATATTAATTTCCTCTCTTTCTGAGTTTTCCATACTTTCCATATTGAAAATAAAGTACTTTTATATAAGATTAGGAGGATCCAAAGATTGCCAAAACTTAAATACATAAAAGCAGGACAGTAAGCTCCAAATTTGCATGATTATTCATTTCTGAATTATATCTCACATACTCAAAGTCATAATGTAGCCTTAATAAAGGGTTTGGGTGGGCAGTGAAAGAGAAAATCAAGCGGACTAAAACTTTCATGGAGTTCACAAAGTAATTCCCGTAATTAACTATATCAAGGCCAGTATGTCTCCAACTTTAATTTGTATTAGAATTCCTAAGGTTTCTTTTCAAATGCAAAATCTCTATCAGTGGATTGGAGAAGGACCTGATACTCTGCATTTCTAACAAATTCCCAGTTGATGGGGATACTGTGCTAAGTGTGGACCATACTTTGGATAACAAAAATCTAGCCTAGGTAAGAAATTAATTAGAAATACATCAGGAACTGGGGTGCTTGGCTGGCTTAGTCAGCTAAGTGTCTGACTCTTGATCTTGGCAGCTCAGGTCATGATCTTAGGGGTTTGTGAGATGGACCTCCTGTATTGGGCTCTGCGCTGCTAGTGTGGAGCCTGCTTGTGAGTCTCTCTCTCCCTCTCTCTACCCCTTCCTCCATCTGCTCTCTCTCTCTCCCTCTCAAAATAAATATACAAACATTAAAAAAAGATAAAGAAAACAGGAATTAATCCTAAACCTTTATGAGAGAGTCACCTGGATGTTTTTAAGTTATAGCAAGATAAAATTGGAAATATAAAACTCAAAGAAAAACTATTCCTTGGAGTGCTGGGGTGGTTCAGTTGGTTGGGCATCTAATTCTAGGTATCAACTCAGTTTATGATCTCATGGTTGTGGGATCAAGCCCTACATCAGGCTCTGCACTGACAGAGTGGAACAGGCTTGCAATTCTCTCCCCCTTTCTTTCTGTCCTTATCCCAGTTGTGTGTGTGCTCTCTCTCCCTCTTTCAAAATAAATAAATAAACTTATAAGAAAAATGTACTTCCCAACAGACACATGAAACGATGCTCAGCATCGCTCCTCATCAGGGAAATACAAATCAAAACCACACTGAGATACCACCTCACGCCAGTCAGAGTGGCTAAAATGAGCCAATCAGAGAACTCTAGATGCTGGCGAGGATGTGGAGAAACGGGCACCCTCCTACACTGTTGGTGGGAATGTAAACTGGTACAGCCCCTCTGGAAAACAGTGTGGAGGTTCCTCAGGAAACTAACAATAGAACTCCCCTATGACCCAGCAATAGCACTGCTAGGAATTTACCCAAGGGATACAGAAATGCTGATGCATAGGAGCACATGTACCCCAATGTTCATAGCAGCACTCTCCACAATAGCTAAAACATGGAAAGAGCCTAAGTGTCCATCAACAGATGAATGGATCAAGAAGATGTGGTTTATCTATACCATGGAATACTACATGGCAATGAGAAACAATGAAATCTGGCCATGTGTAGCAACATGGATGGACCTTGAGGGTGTTATGCTGAGCGAAATAAGTCAGGCAGAGAAAGACAAATATCATATGTGTGCACGTATAGGAGGATTAGGAGGAGCTTAACAGAGGACCAAGGGGGAGAAGAAGGGCGGAAATGGTGGGGGAAAGGGGGAGAGGCAAACCATGAGAGACTCTTGAATGCTGACAAAAACTGAGGACTGGTGGATGTGGGGGGGAGGAGGGGTGGGCATGGAGGAGGGCACTTGTGGGGATGAGCACTGGGTGTTATGTGGAAACTAATTTGACAATAAACTATTTGTAAAAAAAAAAATAAATAAATAAATAAAAAAAAAAAAAAAAAAAAGAAAAATGTACTTCCCGAGTCATGCTCATAGAGTAATAGGAAGCTATCTTAAGGAAAGAGATTTCAGATAGAGCCTCCTTTCTCCTCAGATAGAGAAGAAGCAAACTAAACATTTGATCTAGCAGAGAGATCTATGTTGGCTTTCCTTTCTGTCTTTAATTTTTATTAATAAAACAAATGTATTATCAGTAGATGATTACTAACATCATGATAGGAGAAGATAGGATTCAGTAGGTAGGGAGAGAAGAATTAGGACCTGAGGTCCCTGCTTGAGCCAAAACACATTCTGAAATGCTGAGAGTGTCTGACAGCAAACCCCCATCAGGTTTAAGATTCCTTTTAAGGCTGTAACAGACTGCACCTACTCCCCTCAGGTTTTCCTCCAGAATTTGGTGAAAGACCTAGGTATGGCCATAGATCACCCTTCATACAATGGAAATGAGCCAATCAGGAATGGACAAATTAGCATCTAGAGTTATCCAGCCAATAATAGTAGAACCTGAGAAGGAACAAAGAGGAAGGGGAGGAGAAGGACTGACCAGAACCTTATAAAACAAGAACCCTTGCCTATTGTCCTGGGCATCACTTTTGAATCTCACCTCTCTATAAAGAGAATTTCCTACTATTCCCACTTTCTAATCTTATACTCTAGTAAATTACTTTTCCCTCTGCTCATTTTGTGTCCACCTCTTCATTCGCTGAAGTAGCTAGACAATGAATCTATTGTGGTGAAAAATCCTTCAACAACATAATGAATATGCTATCTAGGAAGAGAAGAAAAAAATAACAATAGTTAACCCTGTTCCACTAGCCCTAGATTTAGATTCAATTGGGTCAATAGAATGGGTACCTAAAATACCAGAAAAAGCAATAAAGGAATTTGTATAAAGGGAAATTGACTTACCATATACTGAGTGAAGTCTAAGTTTCAAGGACACAGAATTGCACGGACCTTTCTAGAGTCCTGGTCATAGTATCATGTTTTACATCATGATATGTGTATATAAACTTTTCAAAATAAGGGATTTTCAGGGGCACCTGGGTGGCTCAGTCGGTTAAGCATATGGCTTCGGCTTCAGCTCAGGTCATGATCTCACAGTTCGTGGGTTCAAGCCCCACGTCAGGCTCTGTGCTGACAGCTACCTCAGAGCCTGGAGCCTGTTTCAGATTCTGTGTCTCCCTCTCTCCCTGACCCTCCCCTGATCACACTGTCTCTCTCTCTCTCTTTCAGAAATAAATAAACATTAAAAAAAATAAGGGATTTTCATTAAACTGGTGAAGGCCATTACCTCTTTTCACCCCGATGTCACTTTTGTCTCACTTCTTTTTGTATCATGTCACATTGTAGTGGGAGAAAATTTGGGGTATCCAGTTTTGACTTGGAGATATATCTAGTTTAATTATATAGAGTTATGTGATTGGCAGTCAAATTTACTTATAATTATGTTAGTGCTAGCCTTGTGTTGCAGTCCGTCCACACTGTTACACCAAAATACCATAAACTGGATGGTTTATGAGCAGCAAACTTTTATTTCTTGTAGTATGGAGGCTGGGAAGTCCAAGATCATGGCACTAGCAGATTCAGTGTCTGGTGACTAACTGCTTTCTGGTTCATAGACAGTGGGCTCTTTCAGTCTCCTCACATGGTACACAGCTCTGTGGGGTCTCTTTTCCAAAGGCACTAATCCCATTCATAAAGGCTTCACCTTCATGACTTAAGCACCTTCCAAAAGCCTCACCTTCTAATACCATCACATTGGGCATTAGGCTTCAATGTATGAATTTTGGGAGGACACAAATATTGTCTGTAGCACCTTATTACTATAGGAATGCTCCTACTTGCTCTGCCTCTCTGCTGACTTACCCAGCACCATTGATAAAAAGGTGCAAGGATTGAGTTTTATTTTATTTTTTAGATGTTTATCCATTATCTGAGAGGGGGGAGGGGCTTCGCGAGAGGGGGACAGAAGATCCAAAGGGGGGGTTAGCTGACAACAGCAAGCTTGATGAAGGGCTTGAGATCATGACCTGGGCCAAAGTCAGATGCTCAACCAACTGAGTCACCCAAGTGCTCCAAGAATGAGTTTTATTACGATAACATTTGAGTTCTGACATTTCCAAATCATGCAACTCATATGGGAAAAGATATTGATACAGATTTCCTAATTTGACAGTAAGCAAATTTGTCAAGCTTCAATAGCTCTTCCATTCTATTAGTAATTAAATATTTTGAGCAATTATGTAAAGGGGAAAACATTATATTTTTCTTACCTATAGAGGAAATATTTTAAAATTAAAAATTTGAAGTGAAAATTAATTATGTACCCCCCAAATACAGAAAAGGCCATTGTAGCAGTATATAATTTTGTATTAGGTAGTAGAGAGTATGAAATTCAGTGTAAATGGCATTTTTTCTGAATTGGGGGTATTTAGGCTATCCATTAACTTTGGAAAACCTATAATTTATTTTGCTTAATTTTATCATCTGAAATGGAAATTAATTTTGACCTAATTTTTTATTTATTCTTCTTTTTTTTTTAATTTAGAGAAACTTCATGGGGCACAAGCCCCACACCAGCCTGGATATAATCACCTCCTCTTTCTGAATATGTTTCTTCATCTATAAAATGTGAATAATAATACCTATCTGTTTGGGTTAGAGCAAGAATTAATTGAGATAATACATTGTATATGCTCAGGATAGGCTCTCAGATGTAGTAGAGGATCACTAAATGTTAGCTGTGCTTGTTGTCATATGTATGTGTAATTATTATTATTATTATTTTAATTGTTGATAAGTATTTTCTTTTCTCCATCTAGCCTAGCCTCTACTCAGGGTATTATCTAACAAAAAATTAAACTGTGACAGTTTCCTGCTGGAGATTCTTCTAAGGATGCCTATTTTCTACAAGACTCTTTACAGCTTAAATGCAACTTGTCTCTAACTGTGTCTCTTGAAATCTCAACCACCTGCAGCCTTCAGATAAATGCACTTTTACCTGCTGAGGATTCAGGCTTGAACTTTTGCTTGTCCCTACGTTTTGTACATAGGATTTTTCTTCCTGCAAAGCATTTCTTTCTTTTGCAACAATGTAAAGTTCTATTTATCTTTTAACGATGATCTTAAATGACACTTTTTTCTTTAGTATAATTTATTGGCGGGTTAGTTAACATACAGTGTGTACAGTGTGCTCTTGACTTTGGGATTAGATTCCCATGATTCATTGCTTACATCCAACATCTAGTATTCATCCCAACAAGTGCCCTCCTCAATGCCCGGTCACCCATTTTCCCCTCTCCCTTGCCCCCCTATCAACCCTTGGTTTGTTTTCGTATTTAAGAGTCTCTTATGATTTGCCTCCCTCTCTGTTTGAAACTGTTTTTTCCTCTTCCTGTCTCTCATGGTATTCTGTTTAGTTTCTCAAATTCCACATATGAGTGAAAACATATAATATCTAACTTTCTCTGACTGACTTATTTCACTTAGCATAATACTCTCCAGTTCCATCCATGTTGTTGTGAATGGCAGGATTTCATTCTCTCTCATTGCTAAGTAGTATTCCATTGTATATATAAATAAAGTACATTTTCTTTATCCATTCATTGGTTGATGGGTATTTGGGCTCTTTCCATAATTTGGCTATTGATAGTGCTGCTATAAATATTGAATTACATGTGCCCCCATGAATCAGAACTCTTGTACCTTTTGGATAAATTCCTAATGGTGCCATTACTGGGTCATAGGATAATAATATTTTTAATTTTGTGAGTAACCTCCACATTGTTTTCTACAGTGGTTATACCAGTTTGTATTCCCACCAACAGTGAAAGAGGGTTCCCATTTCTCCACATCCTCACCAACATCTGTTGTTTCCTGAGTTGTTAATTTTATCCACTGTGACTGGTGTGAAGTGGTATCTCAATGTGGTTTTGATGGCATAATGGATAAGAATTTGCATTTACTTGGCATCAATCATATTCTTTAAATGAGAATACTGCTAAATACAGCAGATAACTCATATGATACTCTGAGAACTAGCAGTTCCCCTCTTACACCAACAAACTCAGTTTCTATAGGAGTCCATGCTCATTGTAATGTTGTTGGTGCTGAAGAATATTGAAGTCCTTCCAACTAAAATGAATAAATGTAATGTACTAGAAAGCACACAAAGAAATAATTTGAATAGTCAAGTAAAGTATGTGTTTATTTTTAGTGTTGAGTGAAGAAAAAGCTAACACCATCTATAACATAGAGTAATTATGTAAATGGAAACACTTTCAAAACCAACTTTAAAAAAATTAATGTTTATTTGAGAGAGGGAGAGAGGGAGAGAGAGAGAGAGAGAGGAAGAAGAAGAAGAAGGAGAAGAAGAAGAAGAAGAAGAAGAAGAAGAAGAAGAAGAAGAAGAAGAAGAAGAAGAAGAAACAGAGAGAGAGGGAGACACAAAATTGGAAGCAGGCTCCGGGCTCTGAGGCTTCAGCACAGAGCCCAATGTGGGGCTTGAACTCGAGAACTCTGAGATTGTGACCTGAGCCAAAGTCAGACACGTAACTGACTGAACCACCCAGGCACCCCAGAAGCCAACTTTTTACTCACAGATACAAATAAATACATTTGAATGAGTATCTGTGATAAGAAGAAGAGCAGGAAGTAACAGAAGTGATATATGTAACTGCAAATACCCAAAGTCATGTCATTATATTTTCTCTCTATCTTTATTTCTTTTTTTCTTTCTGTATCATTTTTTCTGGGTGGTGTGGTTCATGAGATCAATGTTTCTCAAAAAGGTGATCTTCACAAGAATTATATCACTGTCTCCTAAGAATACATGTTAAAGAGGCAGATAATCAGACTGATTTTCAGAAGTATGGAATTAGAACCTATACTAACAGAGCCTAGAAATAGATCTTTTGAACAAGCAGCTCAGGTATGGCTTAAGAAATTACCTCACAAAAACCACTGACTTAAAATATGTTGCATAGAAAACCAGTCACGGATATCCAATGGATTTAATTCATGAGATGTAGTCAGCCATTTTTGATATTAATTAAGCCTTGCATAGAGTAATTTTTCAATAAATGTTCATTCAAAAGAAGGAATGAATGTTATTATTTCACAGAAGATAGTTTAATGTAATCCAGCCTGCCAGAGAAAATTAAATGAAAAACATATAATTAGATAACATTTAATGCGTACAATTCTAAAGTTCTAAGGTCATTTATTAACCATTTGATGCACAATAAATATTTTTTATGATAAAGATATGTACATAATAAATACACACACGTATATGTATATGAGAAACTTTAAAAATTTCTAACCAAGTAAAGGGACAGTGTGCATGATTCCAGAAGATTAATGGCTACTATAATGGCATACATTTTGTCTGCTGCTTATATGCCCCAGATTTACATTACTGTTTTTTTTTCTTAATCCAACTTTTCTTAATTTAATTGGTAGTCAATCTGGAGTGGTTTCGAGCCAGACTTTGGAACCATAATCTTCTCATAACTATATAGGTCAAATTCACTGGGGAATTTATGCCAGTTCAGGCAATTTGAAAATGTTCTTTCATTGGAATAGCTGTGTTCAAGCACAGGGCATGCTGGGATTTGCCATTTTGGCTGCCATCACAATTACCCCTATCAGTGTCTATGCACAGATGCTGAATGTGGGTAACTATTACTGGCAGGTTATGCTGGCGGCTCATACAAATGAATAATCATTGGCTCATGATCACCTCAGCTCCCTAGATCACGGGAATGGCCCAGCTGGGCTGAGGAGGAAATCTAGCTAACGAGGCAGATTGTTCTCTCCTATAGCAGTTATGCATAATATACAGGATTTCACACAGCTGCCTTTTTAAAAGTTTATCCTGAACTTTTAAAATTTATGTAAATGTTTTCCTTCTTATTAATGAAAAACTAATGGCATTAAGCATATACCACGCGGATAAAACAGACATCCAGTTAGGGATTTAAGACATTCGGTTAGGGATACATCTAGTTAATGAATTTCTGAAATTCATTCTTAAATGGAACATTACTCTTTTCCTGTGATATGTTGTACAATTGCTAATGAATAGCATCAGTCCAGCTGCTAACTGTGAAATTGCCATCCTTGTGCCATGCCTGCAATAAAATAAGGAACACAAAGACTGTTATTAAAGCTGAACAGAAATTCTATTTTTGAATGACCCAATCTATATAATAAGCAGCTAAGTAACAAAGTAAACATCATTAGTGAGCTTTTCAGTCTATATTTACATTTTGCTACCTTTCCCCCATCCCATTTCACAGTTTCTGAGCATGCAGCTCCCTCTTTATATTTAAATTGTTGATGTACAATTTATTGGGCCATTAGCATTAAAAGGATGTGTACATGATCTTCAGCGACTGTGATTTCACTCTGAAGACCCAGACAGGGAGAAACGCAGGACAAGGATCACTTTAATGTGTTCCCATCAGAAAGGCTGATGGTACAATGTTCCTAGATGCTGTGAAAATGAGGAATCTTCCAGAATGAGAAACATGCAACCATTACAAAGATGTTAAGACAAGACCACCCCCCTCCCCTGTTTCAAAACCTGACTATTAATTCAGTGCCTTTGCATCATGGAGCAAAGATATTAAATGCTTTGAGATTGAGATGTTTTAAGAGTATAAAGCAGGGAATTTCCTAAGGCTTTTTATCATGGACTTTCAAATATACTTTAAGGGGAGGCTATAATTTCTAATTAGGTAGTCATTAAGAATTTTTCCTGAAGTTACTTTCTTTCTACCGGAGGAATACTATACTTATTTCATGACTAATGTTATTATATGACAGTCAATAAATTCATATTTTAATTTTCCTTTTTCAAAATATGGTGCTTTATGTTGGCTTCTAAAATGTAGCAGCATGTTGGTTTTTCTTCTACCTTCCCATCTCTATTTAACATTCTTCTTCAGCTGCACCTTAAATTTCAGAATTTCTTCTATCTACAGCTCTCCTTCCTTATCACTTCATACACTTGGTCCAGGTAGTCTCACATATTAATATTAGAATCTATCAATATACTAATGACTTTTTGATCTGTATCTCCAGGCTATTTCTTTCACCTAAGATCCAATCCTAAATAGCCAAGTGATAATCCAGCTTGAAATTTCAATAAAACTCTAACATTTGCCTTCATTATTCTCTTCCCATACGTATTTTTTCTCTGCTGTTCTCTATGTCAGCAGCATCGCTATGCACCCAGTTCAATCAGTGAACTTGGACACATCATTGATTCCTCCTACTCCCTCATCCCACACATCAAATCAACCACCAAGATAAATCTTTTATAATTTTGTCTACATTTCACACTTCTCTTTTCATTGACTTAGTAAAAGAGCAGCAGCTGTTTGCTACATTACAGTAGTGTAGTGACCAAGTTGTCTGCCTTGTTCCTGGCACTCTCCGATTCATTCTCCACCATGCATCCCCAACCATCCTCTTCACTGATCTTATTGTTCCAGTGTACTGTCTCAATGCCTTGATCTCTCCTAAAGCCCCTGGGGTAACATTCAAATGTTTTAGTATGGCCTGCACGTCTCTCCTTGATCTCCCTTCTCATTTGTTACTATTCCTATGCTTATATTCCTCAGCCCAGACACATAACATACTTTCAATTTGCCTGGCAATCATTCATTTGTTTGGGCTGGCCTTTGTTATACAGCTATATCTACATGAAATATTTTCAGTTTCATGCTCTCACTCTTCTTTTACCTTCATAAAACCTTTGGGTTAAGGGAGATCTCCTCCAAGCCTCTAGCACCCACCACAGATTAAAGTAGCCATCTCATCTATCCTTTTCCTTCTCATCTTTTTTGGATTTCCATTATTACATTTATCACAGTTTGATGAAAATTCTTCTGTTATTTGGGCATCTCACCCATTGGATCTCAATTTCAGTGAGGGAAAAGTGTGCCTCAAATGCTTACATTGGTATCTCCAGCACCTATTGTAGACCTAAAGGTCTAATATATATGTTAAATGAGTATTGGGTTTGTTACTCTTAAAATATTTTTTAATCCAATAAAGTACTTTTGTTTGTCCTGAAGGCTAGAAACACTATATTTAAAAATGAAAGAATTAGTTTATATGTCCTTATAGAATGACTCCTTCTGATCATCTTATACTGTGTGAAACAATCTGATCGAAATATGTAAGTGACTTGGAAACATAGCATCTTTCCATCTTTAGAAAAGAAGAAGAAATGAGGATGAAAAAGCTCAGACAGATTAAAGGAAAGAAGTTTTAGAAACCAGATCATATAATAGCAAACACCTGCAAAAACATAGAGTGCAAAATAAGAAAAACTGATAGATTTAGTTTCACTTAAGTATTAAAGAAATATAATCTGATTATCTTTGAAATTTCAAGAGTCTTACAGGTAAGCAAGAGTATTTGCATTCAATTTGGCATGATTTTATCAATCATATTATTTTTTTAAAGTTTATATATTTTTGAGACAGATAGAGACAGAGCACGAGCTGGGGAGAGGCAGAGGGAGAGAGAGGGAGACACAGAATCTGAAACAGGCTCCAGGCTCTGAGCTGTCAGCACAGAGCCCTACGTGGGACTTGAACTCACGGATCACGAGATCATGACCTGAGCCCAAGTCAGCCGCTTAACCCAAGCGTCTCTCAATCATGCTATCTTATCTACTATATGTATAATCATGAAACAGAATGTTATTAGCACTATTATATGTATAAAAAATTACAATTTAGGGTAAAATCTTGACCTAAACCATGAAAGCAGTACATGCAAAGTATGAATAATATCAAGATTCACAGTAAGTAAACCCAATAGAAATTACAACGAACACATCAGCAAAGGGTTAGTACTTTGTTTCCAACTAGCTGGAAGTACTGGATTAGACAATTATCCAGTTCTCCCCATTGATCATTTACTCACCGAAGTCTAAATTTTTTTTGGCAAAACCATGCATAATACTCCTAGAAAAGATTTCATTTAATATAGAGTTCTAGATTGTTTTGAAGTCCAAGGACAAGGAACTCATACCTTTTATGCCTTTCCCATGCAGATGTGACATAAAATCCAGACCAAACTGAAGTTTGGAATTCTTTAGAAACCAAATAATATCCCTATCCTGACAAGGAGCTATCTCCACAATGAATCTTGCCCATTTTCAACCCATTTTCAATGCTATTATCTGACACATTTTTTTTCTAAAGCTGTGATAATATTACACACACTCCAACTTAGAAAATGAACATGGTCTTTCATAGCCATGATAATTGTTCTGGGTTTCTTATCTTAAATACACCTTCCCTAATTTTATTCTATGCCAATAATATCAATTCAGAGTGATTTTACCCTCTGGGGGACATTGTCAATATATGGAGACATTTTTGGTTTTCACAGCTGGGGGTGGGGGAGGGCACAACTCCCATCTAGTGGGTACAGACCTGGAATGATGTCAAACATTCTCAGTGCATAGAACAGTCCTCATCACAAAGAATGAGCTGGCCCAAAACATCAGCAGTGTCTAGGCTGTGGAACCTTGCTCTATGCTAACAATCCATCAACTTATTTGTATCAGTAATATGTTTAGACACCAGATAAAATCTGAATTCATTAAAATTAGTATACAGAGTCTCTCACAATTTAACCCTTACTAGTGCCTAACATTATTGTCACTCTACCTTCTTGTTCTAAATTATTTTCCACTAAAAATACATCCTGTATATATTAGCCAATGTAGGGTAATCCCTACCACATTGACAAACACCACTAGAATATCAGTAGTTTAAGACTACAAAGGTTTATTTCTTATGCTACATGTTCAGGACTCGTTGGAAGATGTTCTGTTCATTATACTCACTGGGGACTCAGGCACATGCTATGAGAGTTCAGGTTTCATATGGTGACAGATCATAGAGTGCTGCATCCTGGTCCTTAAGTGCTTTCATCCACTAGTAAAACCTGTCATCGCCACTCACACTGGCTATGTTCACTTGGCCAAAAAAAATCACACAGCCTTATCTAACTTCCAAGCACATTTTTCTGAAAAAAAGGAAAGCTAAAATTTCCTTTTTTTTGGGTGATGTCTGCTTCTTATTTCCAGAGCTAACTCATGTTTAACATTTACATTCAATTTATGCATCACTTCTTAGAGCAAGCCTTCTTGATGCATTTTCTTTCCAGATTTGGTGAGGTGCCTCTCTAGGACTCTCTTAACACACTCTGTACAGATTTTATAACACTTAACTGTTCTTATTATGAAAGTCGCTTCATGAGCTTGCCTCTTCCAGATTATTGGCTTTGGAGCTTAGGAAAGGTGTCTTAGTTATTGTTGTAGCAAAAACAATCTGTCATAAGTGAGGTGATATAATTAAATGTTTCTTTACACGAACAAGACAATCAACCAATTAGTGAAATGATACAATAGAAGATACATGAGCATTTATTTTTCTATCAAACAAGAACATCTTGCTTCTCCAGTTAACTACTAATTCATTAACTTAAAGCTCTTTCCATGAGTTCTCTTTATCCCAGGGTGAGGAAATGGGCCTCAGATTATGGTAAATGAGCAGTTTATGACATCATAAGATATAAAATGAAAGCATCATAAAAATTATGCTGTATAAATTATATCAATTTTAGGGTACCCAAAGCAACATTTTTTTTTCCTTTTTTAAAAATGCCATTACTAAGTAAAGATAAGAGAAATTGTTGAGGATAGTCAAATTCTTGTTCAGTCTGGATTGCCTTCAAGCAACTCAAGAGCCTTCATTTTTAACTGCAAACAGCTTTCAGCATCCCCTGAAGAAAAAAATCATCAGAAAATCTATGGTGAATCTAATGGGTCCCAAAGAAACCTAAGTCTGTTTGAGGAAGACTGAATGTTCTCCCTCTTGAAGACACAACTTTTTTCATATTTGCTGTGAAAAAATATTTACTTCATCACTGTTGCTGAAGTAATTGGCTTTATTCATAAATTGAGAGTCTCCATTGAAGAAACATAACTGTACAATTCGACCTAGGGGAAGGGTCACTGGGGTGAGACTCAAGGGACTGAAGTTCTTTACCCAGTCTTTCCAGGTTTAGTCGGGTCATTCTGATAAAGCAACTAAGACTTCACTGAGCATTCCTTTTTTTAGCCATAAAAGTGGACTTAGTAACAGCTGTCCCATACCAGCAACAAATAAAGCTATGTGAATTCATGTACGTTACAAACATAAAATGGAAAATGGACATAAAGCCATGTTATTATTATCGTTGATATAGCAAAATAGAGTAGACATAGAACCTTATCAGTGCAAGTTACTTAATCTCCAATGGCCTTTACTATTTGAAAAATAGGCATAAAAAGTAGTGATTTATAGGGTTGTTAGAAAAATTAAATTAAATATTTATATCATGGGGCATAATATATGGTCAATAAAAGGTGGGTCTTTGAAAAATATAATTCCCAGAAATTATAGTATAATAATAAATTTTCAAAAAATACATTATACATTTAATTTTTTTAGTGTAAGCAAGTAGATTTAAGCAGTTAACATTTTCCATGAACTAGGAACTAAATGATTTAGTTTCTTATGTGAAAACTTGGAGTATCTTCTCTAGAAAAGGTAAACTAAGTCTTCTTTAGCTCCAAAATAATATTATTCTATCATTTGAAAAATGTAACATAAATATGAATTTAATTTTAAGAGAATACGTGAATATAAGAATTGTATAATAATTGTGTAGTTTGACTACTGTTTAACCAGAGAGTGAGAGGAACACTCAGGGAAAGAAAGAAAGAGAAGGAAAGAAAACAATAGCAATGAAGAAAAAGAGCACCGATGAAATGAGAATCTGAAAACTTCAAGTTGTGATTCTTCCTCTAAAGATCCCAAGTTGGCTGTAACGCATGCTCCATGTGACACCAGGGGAAGTGATATTTTATGGTGCTTTTAAGAGTGGGGTCTCTGGTACCTAGCTCTACCACCACACAGCACTGTGCCTAATGCATAAAAGGAAACCCAACAAATATTGGCTAATATTACTATTGATATCTCTCTGAGTCTTATGATTTAAAGAATCCCAAGTAAACTAAAGATTAGAAGGATACCTCTGCTGCTTACACTCAAGCCCCAAGTTTTTATCTCAGGTCCCCTATGATGATAACTACTCAGTGAATATGAAGTAATCAATAAACTGCTAACTTCCTCTCTTCTTTCCCCCCACCCCCTCATCGTGGACAAAATGCAGGGATTCATTGAAACAAGCTCTTCAAAATCCACTAACTTGAGCCCTCTCTTCGTTTTGGAAGATTTTACCCACTGTGATGTGTCGAAAAGCTGAGCAACCTGCAGGAACAAGTGTGTGAATCCAGTCTTCTCTGAGTATAGTCCAAATATCAACAGCTGGTATTTACCCTAGGATTTCTCTCGTTCAGCTTTTCTGTCCTTTGTATTCCATACCCTCGGATACCAAGCTGAAAATAGTTGACCATTTTGTATGACTCTTAATAAATTAAGTGTACCATTGGAAAGAAAAATAAGATTGTGGATTGCTTGCTAATTTGGGAAAAACTATAATTAGAAAAACTGATGTTTTTTGTTTTACCATTCCATGTTAATTTCAGTTAATTTCAATTTCAAAATGAGATTTGGTGAATTCTATTTTATCATAAAGTTTATATTATTCATTATTTTTATGAGAGATAAAACTAGACTCGGGTTGGCAAAATTTTGCTCCCAAAGCCAGATAGTAAATATTATAAACTGTTAAGCCACATATAAACTTTGTTGCATACTTATTTTTTCTTTGTTGTATTTTATTTGTTTGTTTTTCTTTGTTTGCTTTAAAGCTTTTAGAAGTATAAGAAACACTCTTACCAAGAAGGATATACAAAAGATAGTCTGTTATTGAATATGGCCCTCAAACATCACACTGCTGTCTCAGAAATTGGATATTATATATACTTTAAAATGAGCATGCTGAGGGTGAAGATTCAGAGAAAGTGGAATGTGTGAGAAAGCCAAGTTTTTTATTTTTGTTATTTTGATATTGAAAACAGTGAGTGAAGAAAAATAGATACTGTGTGGACTTATATGTTCTGCCATTGAAAACATATACTAACTGATATTCAAGTTTATATCCCTAGTACATAGAGTGTCTATACGATATTTGTTAAGTATCTATAAGACAACCCTGCTGGCTGGCATTCAAGTGTGTGGGTGGTCCCTTACCCTGGTATGTGTCCTGGACTTACTGACTCACCTGGACTTACTGACTCACTTGCAAACAGGAGAATCTTTCAGAAGACATGGTAGGTCAATTCTGAAATTACATTATAAAAGAACTATGACTTCCATTATGTATATCCTTTGTTTTCTCTCCCTGTACACTGGCCTGGGGAAAACAAGCTACCATGTTGTGAATAGTCATAAAAAGGGGCCCATTTGGCAAGGAACTGTGTTTCAATCTGACCACGGGAAGCTTGCTAAGACACCAGAGCATGAGTTTGACAGTAGGGCCTTTCCCAGTCAAGCGTTGAGATGATAGTAACCCTGTGATGGTTAACTTTACATGTCAACTTGCCTGGGCCAAGGTGCCCAGATATTTGGTTAAACATTATTCTGGATGTTTTCACTAAGATGTTTTATTTTGTTTTGTTTTGCTTTAGATTAGATCAATATTTAAATTTGTTGGACCTGTGTAAAGCAGATTATCCTTGATAACTTGAGTGGGCCTCATCTAACAGAACAATGATTAACATTCCCAAGTAAGAAAAAATTTTGCTATCAGATGCTCATTCAGTTCACACTGCAAGTTTGTCCTAGGTCTCTAGCCTGCCTGCCTCCCCTGAAGATTTTGGATTTGTACTTCCACAATCACATGAGCCAATTCCTTAAAATAAATCTCAAATAGATGAACGGATTGAAATCCTGTTAGTTTGACTTCTCTGGAGAACCATAACTAATACAAGCTCCATCAGACACTTTGACAGAAGCTATGTGAGAGACAATGAGCTACAGACACGATCCAAGTTTCACCTGGATTTTCGATCCACAGAAAATGTGCAGTCATATGTGTTTACTGTCTAAACTGTTAAAATTGGTTGTAATTGGTTACATCGATAACTAACACAAATATGTTTATAAGAGTATATAGATATTTATTATTTCTTGCTGAAAATCATGATATTAAAATATATCTAGTATCTAAAACATGTACATCAATAACTTATAAATCTCAGACACCAATTAGATTGTTGTTGTTGTTGTTGTTGTTACCAGTCAACTTATATTTGGAAATCTAGTCAGCTTTTGCGGTGAAGTTTAGTCCATTTTGACTACTTTTTGAATAGAATACACTTGGACATTTTCTTTACCACAGCATATTTCATAACATATATTATACCCAAGAACTTTCATGATCTTTAGAACAGACTAAGTGTCCATTTCTTCACCATTCCCTTGGGCAGGATAAGGACACCTTGAGGCATAAATGTAATCAAGTGACACCATCTGACAGAGTAGGCAAGGCGTGTCAGAGCCAAACCTCATTGCATAATTGTATTCTAGAATCTGATCCATGGTAGCCCAATAGAAATAATTACTTTATCTGTACCTAGAAGATTATCAGCCTCACATTAAATGATACAAGACAAACCTAAAAGTTCTAAATCATTTCTTATATGTTTAGGTGTTCATTCAACCAATTTTTATTGACTGTCTCAGTAAATGCTATCAGATATTTGACTAGAGGTAGTTATTTCAAAGGTAGATAAGGTATACTTCCTGCAATAGACATGGGAATCAGATGCGGGAAACAGGATATCCAGTAGAATTTTTCTCACTCCCTTGGAATTGTTGAATAGTCTCAAGTAGAAAAACAATGCTGTCTAGAATTCTGTATTCTATAATACCTATCGAAAATTGAAACTAGCTCTCACTTCAGGTTTACTGAGAAACGGCCTAGCTACCTCTATTATCCTTAACTATCAACTTTGCACATCAAACTTCTAGTCTATTTATTAAAAACATATATCAAGAAGAGAAAGAAAATAAAACTGTGAGGATCTTGGTATGTTGGCTTCCTGAAGATTGCAATTGCTCTTTACTGCACCTTTACCAGAAAGGCTGAATTAAGACACCAACATTAACAGAACCTCTTGGAGAGATCGAAGAGTCTCAATGGAAGGGACACTAATTGTTTACTCCCAAGTGAATGCTTGCTGTGAAACAAATAATCACACTTTTCTCTGTCATCAGAATAAATTTGATGATAAATATCTGAGGAGACTTTAGATCTTGAGATATGACCCAGGAATTGGAAGTTATACGTATTAATATATGTGATGTCAATATTAACATAAAATGTCCTAAGATCTTTTTATGTACAGTAAAACCTTGGATTATGAGTAACTTGTTCTGTGAATGTTCTACAAGATGAGCAAACAGTTTTAATACATTTTAACTTGATAAATGAGTGATGCCTTTCAATAGGAGTAGTACATGACACCGACTTTATCTGGTCACAACTGAGTCAATCGTTCTTGAAATTATCTTTGATATATGAGTGCTTTGGATAATAAGCATGTTTTCAGAATGAATATGCTTGCAATCCAAGGTTTTACTGTATAACCAAGTGACATTTAACACTTTATATGGAGACATATGTATATGGGGAGGACTCTTGCTGTGTTCACCAGACAAGTATGGAGGGTTATTAATTTAGTATGCCTAAAGGAAAGAAAACAAAGTGAGTTCCCAAATAAATGTTTCACCGCCTTAAACCACTATAGAAAAGGATACAGAGGCTTATCTTGTTTCATGAATATTCATGAGATGAAGAAAAACCTGGATCTATGAAGCAGATGAGATAGTCCCCACTAAAGTGAGTCTTTGGTTCTTTCTAAGAGAGCATTGGAGGAATGGATCTTGGTATGAGCTGAGTAGTGCTATGTAAGAGCATCTTCAGCAAAGAATGTGACCAAGATAGACTGCCCAGGAAAACCACATACACCATTTTCATGAAGAATGTCACTGGGATTGGGGCGATGATGTCACAAGAAAATAGAAACCAACTGAGCAAAAAAAAAGATTCAGCTCCTCCACCAACAGGTTATCATATACATAAGAGAACTTGTCATTTTCCATTCCCTTCTCCATGAACTTAATACAGACAGTGAGAAGGGAGGACGTTGTTTCCTAGGAAGAAAGAAGTGCTGGACTGGGAGGAGGAAACCTGAAGCAATGAGTAGGGCTGAAGCTGCCAGAATGATGAGTTCTGGGATAGTAGCAGAAGGAGGTGGCCAACAGTCTGTTTCTTCCTTGGAATTGGAATTAAATCTTTCTCAAGAGAAAAAGAGACTAGAGCAATCTCAATGCTTAATCTAGAGACTATTGTGGGATACTTCTCTACCTGAAAGGAAGCTGGAAATAGCTAAATGCAACCCTTGTCTCTGGTAAAAGTTTATATATAATGGTATACCTCAGAGGGTAGAGGGAAATTGACTCAGTCTCTCAGATGGAGCAAGAATCAGGCTTCCCAGTGGTTCAGGGACTGTTTCTGCAATATCTTCAGCACAATGAGGCAGGAACTTCTGCCACCAAAATGAAATTTGGCTATGGACTTGGGTCCATGTGGGATCAGGAGGCAAACCACAGATTATTAGAAGACTGAACACAAAAAGAGTAGAACAAAACAAAACTCCCCCTCAGGCTAAGCCTGCATATCAAAATTCCAACCCCATGAGAAAAACCAAAGTTTAGAAAGAGTTATGTAAACATTAAGTGAATTAGTTTACTCCAGATGAAAAGGAAAATAAAAAAGAACATTCAAATATGGCAGTACAATAATATAAAGAAAAGAGACAGAGAGAGAGAGAGAGAAAGAGAGAGAGCATAATACAAAGGTGAGCAGGAAATTACAAAGCAAATAGAGGCAGAAATGATATCAGTATAGAAGGATATGAAAAATAATTAGTTAGAAATCTTTGAAATGAAAAATTTAGTCCCCAGCATATAAAATTCAATAGCTGTTATAAACTCTGGGTGGAAGAATTGGTGAGATAGAATATAATTCTTAGAGAACTATTCCTAAATACAACATGGAGAGCTAACGTGTGTGTGTGTGTGTGTGTGTGTGTGTGTGTGTGTGTGTGTAATATGTACATATTATATGTATTTATATTTATATACATAATTTTTCCCATGTATCTAGCTCAGGAGACTCTAATCGCCATTCTTTGTTCATTCTGTCATTCATGTCTAGGAGATGTATTGAAATGCTGTAATTGATAAATTTGGTAAGAAACATTGGGAATTTTGAGTCCTGCACCTCTTTCCTTCTGGGATCAGGTATTCTAGGGAGTCAGAAGTCTCCTTTGTTTCATTAAAGGTTAGCTGCCCTCCTGTCATATGGACAAGCCTGCACCAAGGCCAGCACTTGCAGTTCCGTATGTGGAAGTATACTTAATTCTGCAGTTAAATGTTGGCAGATTCACCTGGTTAATATTACCCAGTCCTGTCCTCTATCAATAGTAGAGGAGTTCCTTAGGCTCCATATGCCACTGTTATATTTTATGTTTCTAATGTTTTTGAATCCAAGCAGATAAAATGGGTGCATTTAAGAGGAAAAAGGGAAATCCCAATACTTGCATG
Source organism: Proteles cristata cristata (assembly GCA_017311185.1). Lineage (NCBI taxonomy): Eukaryota > Metazoa > Chordata > Mammalia > Carnivora > Hyaenidae > Proteles > Proteles cristata. The sequence continues at coordinate 2,697,904 of JAESUZ010002627.1, forward strand.
GGTATTATCTGTATAGATACCTATTTAAGTAACCTGTGTTTTTTTTTTCTTTCTCCTCTTTTTCACCCCATATTTAACCTCATTAGTAACTCTTTGCAGAGGATGCAGACCTGTTGTACTTTGGGTGGGCTGGAAGAGCATATGTCAGAACATTTCTGGCAGCTGTGTCCATTTATCTTGCGAACCCTGAGGATTAGATTCGTCAGTAGTTTGATCACTCTTTCTGTTTGACATGTAAGACCCCAGGGGACATGGCAAAGCTTTGGGTTCTGTAGGATCATCACTATTTGGATCGGATAAACTCGGCCACCTTCTGTTAGAAAGGATTCAGCAGAGTCCTTTATTTCTCAGTGTTTGACAAATGGGATTTTCTATGAAAGCCACCTGGATTTTTTACAGTCTCTAAGCCTTATTCTCTTGATGTGTTAAAACAAATTCAGAGTATGCAATGGGTATTCAAGCAAGAGAAAACAATTCACTGAACTCTGAACACAGCAGGGATTCCCCAAAGCTAGCACCCCTTATTGTGTGCTCTGAGATTTTGTATTCATATCCCAAGCCTACGTGGAGCAGCATAGATGAGTTCTAACCCATGCTGCCAGCCAGACAATGTCTCTATATCCGTAAAATATCTCACAAACAGAAACATACTTATATAAATAGACCTATATGAGGTGAATATATAACATGATCATAAATATATCAACTTTGTCATCTACATAATGTTTTCTATACTATCCTGGGATCTATCATCTTCTCTCATTTCTCTGGGCCAGTCTGCTTTCCTCAGCAAACCTCACAAGCATACCCCAACTCAATTCCCCTGTGGCTTAGAAGTTATTCTTTGCCCAGAGTTAGGAATCAGATCTTTTAAAACTGAAATACTAAATTTCACACTTAGCTTTGTTCTCAGTTTGCATTGGACAGTTGGTTCTAATACATGGCTGACACTCTAATCATATCTCTGAGTCCAGGGCAGCTTGGCAGGAAAAGAACATAACTATCTATATTTAAACCACAGAAAGCTCTTGAGCTTGCTCTGAAATGTATGCTGTCATTAAGACAAAACCTTAATACATGAACCAGTGAACATGATGATTACATAGGAATAGACTCAAAATCACCTACAGACTCAGACATAAACAATTTTGGTTTTCCTTCACTGTTTCTTTGATGTGCATAACTGATGGAACTCAGTAAACCCAAGTGCTCACTTTTATCATATGCTTTGTTTTTTTGGCTCATATGCTCTTTTGCTTTGGCTCCTCAGAAATAAACAATAGAAAATAATATTATAATCAGGGAAAAACAAAAGAGTAATTATAAAAGATCTCTAGATTTTGACTCAAACAACCTAAATAAAAGCCACATCATTATATGACATATATTCCCCTAGTCGAAGAAATAGTTAAGGAAAAAAAACATTTACCTACTATGGTGGTAGTACAATCCACCTACAGTGTTCTGCCTTACCCTTCTGTTTCCTCTGATTAATTTATGAACTCAGGACTTCACTTTTCTGAGAACAAGGTAGAAGCCAAGCAAACATATTTCATGAATTCACACAGGCATTCTTTGTGTATCTCTCTGTCCAAATTTTCCCATTATAATGACATGAGTCATATCAGATTTAAGACCCCTTCTAACCCACTATGACCTCATCTTAATTTGATCACATCTGAAAAGACATTATTTCTACATAATGTCACATTCACAGGTTCTGGAGATATGTGAATTTTGGCAAGATATTATTCAACTGAGCATAATTATACAACAACATTTGAAGCTATTGAAGTGAATGTGATCCTCTTTAAATCATGATGACTTACTCTGGTACCTCCGGAACAGGTGTAGGCCTGAGGGATGGACAGTTTTCAAACTTTAGCACAATGTCTTTGGACCAATATGAAACCAACACAGTGTGGTTTTGAGAACCCATCAACCAAATTGCACCAGCAAGAGGATGCATTTTTCGCAAGGCTTCCTAGGTAACATTAGGAAGATGGAAAGAAGACAAAGGAGAGTAAAATGGCTGATATCCTTGGGTGGCTAAGAATACCTATGTAAAAAATATCCTCCAGAAGCTTACGGAGAGAGTTGAAAAAATCTGGGAAGAAGTGAAGCATGTAGAGGGTGCTATACGTCCATTAAGAGAAGGTGGGCAGAGTGAAGTGACAATACAGAGAGAAATAGGATGGATGATACCTATTCTTTTGAAGTACAAGCAAAACCCTGTATATAACACAACAAATAAGAACTCTGAAAAGTGAAAAGAAGGCACATGTCTTGGTGTTCTCCATACTTGGTAAACTTCCTGGATTTCCTTATCCCCTCGTGTATCTTGGACAGAGTTCTAGAAGTTCCTAACCAAGAAGACCAACAGGCATTGGCAAAACGAGAAACAAACAAACAAACAAACCTTAAATCTTTTCCCCTAGGCAAAAGACCTGGAAAAGGTCTACTTCTGGAGGATATTTTCGTTCTCACAACCAAAAACCTTTTTGGCAATGTTTGCCCTATTTGAACCAGGCATAATGGAAAACTCACCACACTCTACCTCTGCAAGTTCAGCTGGGCTGAATGCAGATCTGATCTCCCACTCACCCCACACAGAAGCAGGCAGAAACATTTCTGATCTTCCATTCTTTGTTCAGTGGAAGCACATGATGCTCCTCTTTCTTTTTCAAGGTAGTGTCAGTCCCCTAGTGAGGCAAGGAGTCATGCGCTAGGCACTCAGCTTCTGTCCCACCCTGCAATAAAAGGGTCTGAGTCATCTCTCTGCTTCCCCCTTGCTAGTGACAGCTCTTTGAGAAGCTGAACTTACAACTCCACTTGAAAGCAACAGATTAGTTGGTTCCCCACTTTCTCCAAAAAATGAATACCTGAATTTTCATTCCAAAGCAGTCTGAATCTCACCACTTTTCCTGAGGTAGCATAGGTAGGGTCTGTCAAAAAGCTAAACTTACACACATACCCAAATAGGGCTTGATATACCTCAATAAGAAGAATGTCTTCTAGAAGAGAAAATTAAATAGCATCCAATGTCTCATTGTATAAGGCCCACTGCTGAATGGGCTTAAAAGTAGAGATGACAGAGTACAGATTCAATGAACTTGAGGACTTGTTGTTGCTCCGTTGAATAACAGAGAGAAACTAGAGCCCCCTGCTCAGCAGTCACAAAATATAATATCAAAGACGTGGGGAACAGTAATAAATGAGATAAGTTTGTATCATTGGTCTTCCAGAATGAGAGAAGAGACTGAATAGGTCTAAAAGAGTATTCAAAAATATAATAGCTGAAAACTTCTCAAACTTGTAGAAGAGCAAAACTTACAGATTCTTATAGCCAAGTAGACTCTGAAAAGGATAATCACAAATACATTCATGCTAGAACACATCATAATTAAATTTCTAAAATTTAAAGGCAAAGAAAATGCCTTGAAAGTAACCAGAGAGAAATGTTGCCTTGCTTTTAAGGGAACACTGGTTCAAATGACAGCAAATTTCTCATCTTCTTCTGGAAGGAAGTAGGAAAATGTTTTTCAAGTACTAAAAGAAAAAAACTGTCAACCATAAATGCTACAGAAATATTTCTTCATTCCTGAAAAAAAAATTAAGAATGGTGATGAAATAAAGGGATTGCCAGACAAACTAAGAGAATTTGTTAGCTAATTTAACCTTAAAGAATTTTTCAAAATAGAAAGAAAATAATAACAAAAGTAAGCTTGAAACTTCAGAACAAAATAGATTATAATTGGTAAAAATAAAGGTAAATATTATAAATTTAATGAGAAATAGCCTTACAAATATCACATTCTTTGCCAAAACAAAGGATATAATTCTCCACTTTAAACTTTTTTTTTTAATGTTTTTTTTTTTTAATTTATTTCTAGGAGAGAGAGAGAGACAGCGTGAGCAGGGGAGGGTCAGAGAGAGAGGGAGTCAGACTGAAACAGGCTTCAGGCTCTGAGTTGGCAGTCAGCACAGGGCCCGACGTGGGGCTCGAACCCACGAACCGTGAGATCATGACCTAAGTGAAAGTCGGATGCTTAACCGACTAAGCCACCCAGGCGCCCCTATAATTCTCCACTTTAATATTTATGTCAGTATATTATATATGTGCGCATATATATCAGTGTTAACTTCTTGTTGCAAACTGTAATATAGACTAGAGAAAACTTAATCTAAACAATCCAGACTGCATGTAAAAACTCAACACAATTAATCTCATTTATCTGAATAGATGTTTTATAATTTTCCAAGCCTATAGGACACAATCCCAAATAAGAGTTGGATGTAAAGATCTTTGAACACCTCAAATAGCTTTTCATATTCTTTGTTACATTGAAGTCCTGATCATCTCACATATATGTATATACATATATATACCTTCTTTGAGACTCTATTTAGCTTGCACCAAACTCCAGCAATCTGATTTTCCATATCCTGGCAAACTCTAAAGAGAAAATTAATGGAGACTAGATTATGGAGTTGGGGTGGAAACATTCCATTCTAGGCAAGAAGGAGAGAAAAAAAATGAAGAAGCAAAGTATTATTACACTATATTTTGCTAACTATTAAAGAATATAGTATTTTTAATATTTTTAAATTTTTCCATTAGTAATATCTTATACATAATATGTTTAGCTAATTCTGGAATAATTTCAACAAAAGAAAAGATTTGGGGCTCAATATTTATTTCTTTTTGTGACAGTAAAAAGTCATGTTAATCAAGCTAAACATAATATATGCCACTTACCTGTACTTTAAGGAGGCTTTTGCATATCTCAGTATGCATGATTTTTTTTTATACTAAAAATACACAATCCCTCGTTATTGATTCCCATGCATCTAACCTCAAAAGTATAAAGGGACCATATAAAGAAGTAGAAATTGATTTTATATTGACTGTAAAAATACATATCAATAAAAACTTTCTATTTCAACAACACTTTGAAAGACTTTGTATTTTATTAAATACTACTATGCCCACAACTTAAAAAGAAAAAGCTTTCAAAATTTACTTTAGACATACCAAAAATATATAAAACTTTCAAAAATAACATACTTTTCTTACAAACTTCAATATATTAGGTGGAAATTTTTATACAAGTGAAAGTCGATAATGTAGTACCTATACTATGATGTAAATATTAGCAGAAAGAAAGGCGAGGACAGACAGTTGAATTTCACATGGGTGACATACAATGTAGGTTTGGGCTGAGTTTTAAAGGATAATTGTGAAAAAAAAGGAAGTCTGGGAATGCTATATAGAAAAAATATGCAATGCAAAGTGAGCTGAGATATAAAAAATAGCTTTCTTTTTCTTTCTTTCCTTCTTTCTTTCTTTCCTTCTTTCCTTCTTTCTTTCTTCCTTCTTTCTTTCTTTCTTTCTTTCTTTCTTTCTTTCTTTCTTTCTTTCTTTCTTTCTTTCTTTCTTTTTCTTCCTTCCTTCCTTCCTTCCTTCCTTCCTTTCATGTTAAAATGTCTATATGAGGTTGAAATTAGAAGTCCCAGGGGAACCTGAGTGGCTCAGTTAAATGTAAATGTTAAGTTAAATGTTTATTTATTTTGAGAGAAGGAGAAAGTAAGAGAGAGGCAACAAGTGAATAGTGAGCAGGGGAGGGGCAGAGAGAGAGAGGGAGAGAGAGAATTCCAAGAGGGCTCCATGAGATTGTTACCTGATCAGAAAACTAGAGTGAGAGGCTTAACTGACTAAATATCCAGGTGTCCCAATATCTGAGTCTTGATTTTGGCTCAGGTCATGATCTCAAGGTGGTAAGATCAGCCCCATGGGCAGGCTTCGCCCTGAGCATGGAGTCTTCTTCAGATTCTCTCTCTCCTTCTCCTTGTATTTGTTCCCTGCTCACACACACATACTTGCTCTCTCTCAAAAGAAGACAATGAAGAAGAAAAAGAAAGAGAAGAAGGAGAAGGGGCAGGAGAGAAGGAGAAGAGGAGAGGGGAAGAAGAAGAAGGGAGGAAGTTCCAGTGAAAGGGAAATGTTTACAGTATAGAAGACTTACCTGGTGGTGGTGGTGAAACCTTGGATGAGAATAAAAGTCTCTGAAAGATACTAGAACTTCTTCCTAAAAAAGAAAATCCAAGGAAAATGCAACATTGTAAGAACAAGAAAGGAAGAAAAGAAGCTTGCAAAAGAGATTATATCCTACTAGGATAAGGACATGGTTTTGGAATCTAATGATACAGAATACTATTAAGGGAATATAGAAGACTAATACTGAGTTAAGTAGTTGTTTACAAAGTCCTAGCCATTTCTGCTGAGCTTTAAATGTTATACAACTGCTTAACATTGTCAAGCAAGATAATAATTAGTCACCTACCTTCCATGTGTTGGTGGTGGAGGTATTTCTCTTTTTTTATTTTGAGGTGTGCAGTCATGGAACAATAAGGAAAATATAAAATCATCACACATACTTCAGAAGGAGAGTTGAAGAAGCCATCTGAGTGCTCATCTTTTATGAAGTGGACATGTAATACTTTGTTGCACAAGGGAAATAAATAATTGATTTTAGTTCAGCTCAGGATCAACATTTGTGATATTAAAACCAAACCAAAATCTCGTATGCATCATGCCTTATCCCAGAAAAATCCACATTATTCACCATACACACAAAAAGTAACATTAAAGGAAATTTCATGGAGTGCCTGGGTGGATTAGTCAGTTAAGCATCTGACTTCAGCTCAGGTCATGATCTTGTGGTTCATGAGTTTGAGCCCCGTGTTGGGATCTGTGCTGACAGCTCAGAGCCTGGAGCCTGCTTCAGATTCTGTCTCCCTCTCTCTCTGCCCCTCCCCACTCATACTCTGTTTCTCCACTCTCAAAAATAAGCAAAACATTAAAAGCATTTTTAAAAAATGTTTTATTTATTTCTAGGAGAGAGAGAGAGACAGACAGACAGAGAGAGACAGAGAGAGAGACAGAGTGAGCAGGAGAGGGTCAGAGAGAGAGGGTGTCACAGACTGAAACAGGCTCCAGGCTCTGAGCTGGCAGTCAGCACAGAGCCTGACGCGGGGCTCGAACCCACGAACCGCGAGATCATGACCTGAGCGAAAGTCGGACGCTTAACCGACTAAGCCATCCAGGCGCCCCTAAAAGCATTTTTAAAATAAAGAAATTTTATGAATAACATATGTAAATCCTTATGTTTTTATAAAAGGACATATTTAAGTTTTATCAAGCTTAATAGTCTCAAAAATGTTATTTAAAATATATTAGTATTTCATGTAAACTCCCCTTGAGCATATTTAACAGAAACTGCTAAATCTGGGATATGAAAATTTAAAAACTATTTTTCACACTTTATTTGGTATCTTATTTCTTGCTCTGCTAGACTGCTAACAAATAACTATGATATTCATTTCAAGAGTAACTTTAGAAACTAGTTGCTTTTTGATTTATCTCCTTGAATATGGCCCAGAGCTTAGAAGATACATTTTTGTGGCCGGAACAATCCTTTTGGGCAGGATTTGATTGGAAGGATAGCAAAAGATCTTTACACTGATTATACAGAGTGCATAAAATCCTTACCATGAGAGTCTCTTGCCTGGAAAGAGACATGATATTGAGGAAACAGAGCTGAAATGCACCAATACAGAAGAAACACTAATGTATTAATTCTGAATACTTTTATTTATGTGGATGAATTATACGATTTCCTACTGTAAACTGTATAATACTGTAAATACTTTGATCATCTAAAGAATCAAAAAGTAATGTTTGTTGGAAAGAGTGAAAATGTGAATATTCAAGAGCCTGGGACACCACAGATTTGAGAATGGATGTCTAGAATTCTGAAAAGTGTACAGTAGCACTTCTTATCCACAGTTTCACTTTATCCGATTTCAGTTACCCATGGTCAATTGCAGTCAGAAATCAGGTGATCTTCCTTCAGACATATTATCAGGTCAACAGTAGCTTAAAGCTATATCACAATGCCTATTTCATTCATCTTGCTTCATCTCATCATGCAGAGATTTTATCATCTCACATCCACATCGGAGGAAGAGTAAGTACACTACTATAGGATACTTTGAGAGAGAGGAGAGATCACATTCACATAACTTTTATTTTAATACAGTAATGTTTCTATTTTATTATTAGTTATTATTGGAAAAACACTACTGTGCCTAATTTATAAATTAAATTTTATCATAGGTGTGTATGTATAGAAAAAATATAGTATATATGGGTTTGTTACTATCTGTGGTTTTAGGCTTCCATTGGGGGCTTGAAACGTATCCCCCACAGATAAGGGGAGATGGCTGTATTTCTGCAGCTGGAGCACTGGGGAATAAAATGGCACCAAGTAGTTGTGAAGAGTGAGAGATATTAATGTTTGGGTGTGGGGGTGATATTCTTCCCCAAAGCTGATGTTTCCTTCCATACAGCATACTCCACCTATAGGCTTTATTTTTCTTAACTTCTCTCCACCACTCACTCACTGCTTCTATCCACTAGAGCAAGGAATGGCATACCTGAGATGCTGGTTAGAAAGAGTAATCAGTCCTACATACCCAACCTCTACCTCTCTATCTTTTATTTTTTCTCTTGGGGAGAAGCTGCCGGACGTGGCAATCTTCCAGGGCAGAAGGGACCTCCCACATAAAATTTGATTTGTTGAGACTGGTGATCACATACACACACACACACACACACACACAGAGCGAATATGAAAAAGGTAGTCACATAATGAAGCTTTATATTGATAGCAGGGAAGGCTCCTAAGCACTTTCTTCAATGATTCGAAGGAGTCAAGATGCATGTTTAGCTTCAGCTTTTACTGAGGTCAGGTGTACTGAGGCTGGAGCGAGATTTCCCACATGCATGCACAGGCCAGTGCAGGCATGGTTCCACCAGCGCCAAAGGAGGGAGCCTCTGGGCCTCCATACTGGCTTGCCCAGATGTGAGGCAAGAGTGGAAAAGGGGTGGGTAAAGCTTGAAAGCTGTCAACAAACATCAGACAAAAAGTAAGGCTTTTTATTTCATTGCCACAGAAATAAGTTCTCCCCTCTTCTCCATTTCTTTAATTCCACACACTTTGGCCTTTCTGGTAAAGAAGGCTACCCCGGCCCAACATTACTTGCAACTGGTTTGGTAAAGGCTTCCTAATTCTGCATTCAGAACAGGTACCTAGAGAAGTTGGAGAAATCATTCAACCTTCCTCTGTCAGAGGTTATGTGTTCATCCCTTTGACAACTTATTTGTCTTACTTCTTAATTGTTTCACACTTTGAGCAGAAAGGAGGAAGCTACTTGTTGCCTGTAGGGAGGAACATTAAAAGGAACTAATCATCAAAAGTTATAAGGAAATATGATCAAATTAAATTTCAAATTCTAAATTTTCTCAGGATCTATCCTAAATCTATATTACAAATATTTATACATGTAATACTAAATCAGTACATATGGAAAGGAGTATTTCATAAACTTAATCTCAATAGACAGTCATTAGCTATTTCTCATGTAATTTTAGATTTGGAAGTTTTTATTCCTTATAATAAAATGACATAATCTCTAAGAAAAAGACAAATACCATATTTGTCTGTAGTTGGAATGATCAGTGACATAGACATCACAGCCATTTAATACCTACTTTTCCCCCATAGGACCCAGAGGACAGTGTTACTGTCTTACTCATTGAGAACTACACCTCCCTTACTTAGCATACTTTTTGACACATAGCAGGTATTTAATAAAACTGTGGTAAAATCTCAGGATGAGTATCAGGTGGTGAGGTGGTGGTGTCACAGGTCTTCACAAGAAATGAAAGCAAATGCACTTAAACACCAAAGTAGTCGAGGACAGGTGAGAAGAAAATGAGCTCATACTAGCATTAGCTGTGAGTGCTTGAAAATGCAAACAAAAGTTCAGATGATTAAAATTTAATATTCAGTAACACATATTGGGATGGGGAATATGTGAGACGTAGGGGTCAGAAAAAGCTTATTACTATTAGTATTATCCTTTTTTTTTTATTCCTAGGATCTTGTGGCATGGGGATGTATTGATTAAATTAGGCTTTTTAAGGAAATAAATATATTAATGTGGGATCTAAAATATAGCAATAGATCATTGGCACACACAGTTTCACTTACTGATTCCTCTTTCCTTCTTCATCTTTGTTAGGCAAAGGTGCTTCTTTCCATGCATCTTTAGACAAAGCTGAATTTTTTTGTGAACAAAGCACCAAAGAAAATGGTCAAGTGGGGCGCCTGGGTGGCTTAGTCGGTTAAGCGTCCGACTTTCGCTTAGGTCATGATCTCGCGGTTCGTGGGTTCGAGCCCCGCATCAGGCTCTGTGCTGACTGCCAGCTCAGAACCTGGAGCCTGTTTCAGAGTCTGTCACTCCCTCTCTCTCTGACCCTCCCCTGCTCACGCTGTCTCTCTCTCGCTCCTAGAAATTAAAAAAAAATAATAATTAAAAAAAAAAAAGAAAATGGTCAAGTAACTGAAATATCAGTGTTACTGGATTTTGCATTATGGAAAGGCATGTGCTCTTAAGGAAAGATACATCTAAATTTCAGCAGCTAGAGAGGCCTCTTTTCTCTTCTGCTGCTTACTAGGATATGAGGTGCCAGTGCTAAATGAAAATTTGAGTCTTGGTTTCTTCTTCTTTAAAATAAATATAGTATCATATGTCAACTGGGACACTCATTCTTTCTCTAGTAACAAATTCTCTCCTCTGGGAAACACTTGTAGTTCTTTTTGAAAAGACCCACATGGGCTCATGACCCAGGCCTGCTCAGCAACATTACCCAATCTTCTTAGCACAATGGTTAGTTCATGGATAGGCATGTTACACAAACTGTCCAAACTGTGTGCCATTGGGGCTCTTTTGCTTATATTTTCAAAATATTCTCTTTTGACAGAGTCATTATAGTGTCATAATGAAGGTCATTGCTCACCATAATGTACATCATGATGTGCGCCATTGGAAGACCATGTGTCCAAGAGATAGGAAGGAAAGCATCCCTAAGCATTTTCGTTGAGCCCTGAATCCAGAAATGCCTACAGCCAAAACATGCTGGAAAATTTCAGTCAATTTTCAGTGACTTGAACCAATTAATTTATTTTTGTGTCTAAACTAACTTGAGTTGGAATGCTATATTAATACTGCTAAAGTGATACAACCTCACATCTTGCGACACTGACAAATGCACATTTATTGCCTCATAAGAAGAAACGTTAAGAATATTTTAGTACCCTCATCCTGGATGACAAAGTGTTTTTAAAGTAATGTTTTAAAATGTTCAGAAGAATAAAAGATACAGTATAACCTTTTCGTCCACACAGACCATCTTGATTTCTTCCATTGCATGTCATGTCAAGGGTGAAGGTGTGACTTTTCTGTGAAGGAAAGCAGTTTGTATAGAGCAGCACTGGGCTCGGACCTTCCTGTGTCACATATTTCACTGTTTCCTGCTGAAAATTATTGAGTGAATGAGGTATATTCACAACCACAAAGAGAGTTCATCAGGCCGTGAAACACGTTTCTTCAGAGGTTTTACAGTAGTGAGAACAATTTCCAGAGTCCTAGCATGTGCGATGTGGCAGGGAGACTACATCAGAGAGGCTGTGAAAAGGAGTGTAAAAGGAAATAAAAACTAAATATATCAGCCCCACATTTGCCTTTTTTTTTCTTCCTTTCTTTTGACAGTGGGTTGTGGAGGGGGGTGGTGAATGTACATGAGGACACAATGCACTTTTTAAGTGCCATGTTTCTTGAAATACATCAAAGAATCTGTGAGAAAGCAGAAAACTCCAAATAGACTTCAAGAGAGTCTTTTCTTTTTCCTATTAAAAACACCGGCATCTATAAAGGAAATAAAAGAACTGCATTAGACCTAAATGATCTCAGAAGAGTGTCAGAAGAACTGACAGGTAAATGAACGGTCTATCATTATTTTATTATTTTATTCCCTTCTTGGAAAACAAAAGTAAAGAAATGGCTGACTTTAAGCCCATTCCGGGAGGGTTATAAAATTATATTCTATATTTTATAACCTATTGTTTCTCCTGTGTAGAGAGTTTCTTTTATATAATCAAGTTCATACATGTAAATCAATGACAAAACAGATGAGCCCATTCAAATGGCATTCACTGAGGACCTGCTAGCCACTGGTCTGGCCTCTGCATTACAGTATAGCCCTTGATCTCTGGAAGTTCAAGGTCAAGTAAATCTAGATAATATCAGAAGAGAAAAGAATTCCTCAAAAACACGCTTAGTTCCAGATATTCACATTCACTGTTATTTATTTTGAGTATGCCATGGAGGGCCTAGACTACCCAACTATAAGTTGAATAAAATTTAGCATTCCAAATCTATTCACGATTGTAACCAGACAGTGGATCTGGAACACGATTTAGTAATTTAGACAAAGTTTGAAGTATTTTACTGAATGCTGTTCTTTGTGCTCGGGAAACTGCTAAAATTATGCCACCATGGTTGCCTATTAGTTTTCTGGGTTGTTTCCTTGGCTGTGCAGAAGATTTTAATCTTGATGAGGTCCCAATCATTTATTTTTGCTCTTGATTCCCTTGCTTTTGGGGACGTGTCAAGTTAGAAGTTGCTGCAGTGGAGGTCAAGGAGGTTGTTTCCTGCTTTCTCTTCTAGGGTGTTGATCGTTTCCTGTCTCACGTTCAGGTCCTTTATCCATTTTGAGTTTATTTTTGTGCATGGTGTGAGAAAGTGATCAAGTTTCATTCTTCTGCATGTTGCTGTCCAATTCTCCCAACACCATCTGTTAAAAAGGCTGTCCAACAGAATGGGAAAAGATAGTTGCAAATGACATATCAGATAAAGGGTTAATATCCAGAATCTATAAGGAACTCACCAAACTACACGCCCGAAAAACAAACAACCCAGGGAAGAAATGGGCAGAAGATATGAACAGACACTTCTCCAAAGAGGACATCCAGATGGCCAACAGACACATGAAACAATGCTCAGCATCCCTCCTCATCAGGGAAATACAAATCAAAACCACTCTGAGATACCACCTCACGCCAGTCAGAGTGGCTGAAATGAGCCAATCAGAGAACTCTAGATGCTGGCGAGGATGTGGAGAAACAGGCACCCTCCTACATTGTTGGTGGGAATGTAAACTGGTACAGCCCCTCTGGAAAACAGTGTGGAGGTTCCTCAGGAAACTAACAATAGAACTCCCCTATGACCCAGCAATAGCACTGCTAGGAATTTACCCAAGGGATACAGAAATGCTGATGCATAGGAGCACATGTACCCCAATGTTCATAGCAGCACTCTCCACAATAGCTAAAGCATGGAAAGAGCCTAAGTGTCCATCAACAGATGAATGGATCAAGAAAATGTGGTTTATCTATACCATGGAATACTACATGGCAATGAGTAACAATGAAATCTGGCCATGTGTAGCAACATGGATGGACCTTGAGGGAGTTATGCTGAGCGAAATAAGTCAGGCAGAGAAGGACAAATATCATATGTGTGCACGTATAGGAGGATTAGGAGGAACTTAACAGAGGACCAAGGGGGAGAAGAAGGGCAGAAATGGTGGGGAAAGGGAGAGAGGCAAACCATGAGAGACTCTTGAATGCTGACAAAAACTGAGGACTGATGGATGTGGGGGGGAGGGGGGATGGGCATGGAGGAGGACACTTGTGGGGATGAGCACTGAGTGTTATGTGGAAACTAATTTGACAATAAACTATTTGTAATAAAATAAAATAAAATAAAATTATGCCACCATGGACATCCAGAAAAGAAAGAATGGATTAAAATCTGCCCCAAATCTCTAACTTTACTCTGCCCAGAAGGGACAATAGCACAAGAGCAAGTAGAAAGAGTTTTTAAAAAATGGATTATTGACCTGCTTTCCTCACATCGGGTGTGCTATGGGATCTAATATGCTCTAGAAGGGTCCCTACTGTCCAGCTAGTACAGGCTCTTAACCTAGGGAGTTATCATTGGCTTGTATCAACATCAACACCAGGAAACTGAGCTGCGTATAGCATTTTAATGCAAAATACTTTGGGGAAATTCTGTAACCTCTGTTTTTTTCCTTTGTGCCTACAAAATTCACCAGGATTAGGGTTCATTTTTCCTGTGTACCAAAGATTACAAAGTATATAGGCAATGTGAGATGTTTCTTTTACCTTACAGAAAACCATAATTTTATGACCAATACCTTGCCCTCTACAGATGTTCACTACTTACTTCTTTATCAAGCACGTTATAGTTACTTTCCCTTTATTTTATTTCCTGTGTACAGAATGCTAGTTGAGGATACATCCTCTGTCCCTTGTTTGAGACAACTAAGATAATCAACAATTAACAAGTGTTTTCTTATAAATGAGAGACTTGTTAGGCTTACTCTTCCTAAAATGTCACTTATTAGATGCAAAGGAAAAGGAAACAATCCTTTTCTTTTTTTTTTAATTTTACTTTACTGTTATACAGATTAAATAGATTCATCAAATTGGATTTGATTGGTTCCTAGAAAATTTTCAAACCATACAAGTTCCTCTATATGCAATTTTTGTAAAGATTTTCTTTTCTTAAATGTTTTTGTTTATTTCTGAGAGAGAGAGAGAGAAAGAGAGAGAGAGAGCATGAGCAGGAGAGGATCAGAGAGAGAGGGAGACACAGAATCTGAAGCAGGCTCCAGGCTCTGAGCTAGCTGTCAGCACAGAGCCCGATGCGGGACTTGAACCCACTAACTGTGAGATCATGACCTGAACCGAAGTCGGACACTTAACAACAGAGTCACACAGGTGCCCCTGTAAAGACTTTAAACTTTAGTTTTTATATTGAAAAATACTTGCCATTGTGTTAAAATTATAAAAATGCTCTGCATTGGCTTCAGTGCTTATGTATTCAATAAAACAGTAATAACACGAGTATAGAATCTTATCTCATATATAATTTTATTCAATGATTTACATGGTTATTCTTATAAAATAGTGTGTGTGTGTGTGTGTGTGTGTGTGAGTGCATGTGTGTGTGAAGGCAAAGGATGTATCAAATTGCCTACCATTCCTTCTCCACTCTCAGAGAATAAACTCTTGGGATACAGTTTATTTGATCACAAGTGAGTACCTAACTGAAACAGACCAATCAGATTCTCTCACCTGGAAAATTGGAAAAGAGATAGAGTGATGCAACTAAGTCTTCAGTTTGCAGTTGAAATGGGAAACACATAGGCTTTGTTTCCTATTTCTTTTCTCTCAGAGAGAAGACAGGACATCTGTCTGTAAAGTATATGCAGTCCCACATCCATCAACACAGAAGAAAGAGTCACCTTGTTTCAGAAAGGCTTTCTGGTTCTTGATCCTGGGCCTTCACAAAGCCAGGATTCCTCCCTTCCCTTGATTTTCCTGGCCACCCTGTATCCTTCCAACAATCAAAATGTATTTTTCTTAAATTCATTTCAGTTTTCTTCATTTGTTTTATTAGTCTGATAATAACCTTCCAAACTGAATTCAATAATTTAGGAAATATTTGACTGAGGACTTACTCTGTATTCTTTATTATGGAATGGTGTAGAAATGTAGAAAACATTTTTCCCTTGAAAGAAGTAGATATGCAAATAGGCAACTTAGTAGTGTTGTGTTATTATAAATGACATAAGATCTTCTAAAAGCAAATGGAGGAGCATCTAATGAAGATTGAGCTGCAGGAAGAAAGTAGTGGAGTCTCATGGAAAGTGTAGCTGCTACACGAGTTATGTATAGAAATACAGCCAGACTTACTTAGGCAAAGAATGAAGGAAGAACATTATAGACGGAGGGCACAACAGGAGTAAGAACCTGGAGATATGAAGTCCTACATTTACTTATTCATTTAACAATATTTGTGAAACATACACTATAGGCCAGCCACTGTTCCAGATGCTTTGGAAGCAGCAGTAAATAAAATAATAATGAATCTTTTCCTCATAATATTTTCATGATATTTATACTTTGAAGGAAGAGCCCATTTTATGTCATATTTAATATTTAAGACAATATATAATAGTTTTTATATATAATAGTATTTAATTTATATTAAATATATGTCATTAAATATATAATATATAATCGTATTTAAGATAATATATAATAAAATATAGCACAATAAATGAATAAAGCAAACAGTATAGTAGGTCTCAAACTAGCCTGCATCAGAATCACCTGAAAGCCTTGTTAACACACAGATTGCTGGCTCTACTCCTGATATTTTTGACTCAATAGGCATGGATGGAGAGCTGAGAATTTTCGTTTCTAAGCAGTTCTCAGATGAGAATGTCCTGCTAGTCGGGCCATCATACCTTGAGAACCACTGATGCATCGTATTAGATAGCAGTAAGTGCTGTACAGATAAATAACTCCGGAATCTTGGAGAGGGTGATAGTGTTAAAATGACAGTCAGATGAAGTTTTTCTGAGATGGCTGACGAGGAGAGGGGCCCAGCTGTGTGGCTATCTGGGGAAGATCACTCTAGACATTTACCTGATGTGATATGAGAAGTCACTGTTGAGTTTTAAGCAGACAGGTGGCATGATCTGGCATGATCTCTCTTTGAAACAGACTTACTTTAACTTCCCCACTGAGAATAGATGGAAATGGAAGGAGGCCAAAAATGAGACCAGTAAGGAGTCTATTGCAATAATAGCATTAGCACGAGCAATGGATATCGGGACCAGAGTGGTGGCTCTGTTACTAATGAAAATATGCCTAGAATAGAGGTGGGATGATATATTTTGAAGGTAGAGGCTTCAGATAAAATGACGAATTGTATGTGAAATGTGAATGAAAGAAAAGAGACAAAAATGATGGCAAGAATTTTGGTCTTAGCAAGATGGACTTCCCCATCCAATGTGATTGGAAAATCTGTGAGTAGAGAGGGCTTAGGAAGGAGGATCACAAGCTCAGTTTTTGACATGTTCATTCTGAGTCACCTACTAGAAACTCAGATAGGCATGTATGGTAATAATTTATATTTATGCATCTGGAGTTCAGCGTAGAAGCCCGAGTGCCCTGCATGTTTATGCTTGTTTACAAAGGATTGAGTGCAGACGGAGAGAGAGAGAGAAAAGATGTGATCTGAGGGCCAAACCCCAGGGGATCATGAGGGTAGAAAGCTGAGGGGAACAAAGACCAAAGAGGAAGTACAGTCAGAGATAGAAGCAGAGCCTGAGAGGAGACGCTGTCAAGACGCTAAGGAAAGAAAGTGCTTCAAAGTTAAGAAACTGAACAGTTAAAAAAAAAAATGGCAGAAGTACGCAGAGTTTAAGGAAAATTTAAAAACAAAAAAGATTATGAGTGGCAGAACTTGGAGTTGATATGGAAAAAGAAAAGAAATCCTTCTGTTTCATCAAGCAATCCCTGTTACGGCCTCCTGAAGAGAAAACAGGCATTGCTTTGGAGCTGAAACCGAAGAGTTACAGCGTTATTTCCCGTAAAAGCCGTCTGTTCTGATGAGGCTAAAACTCTTTAGCTCTATGAATATAATTTATTTAATATCTGGAAAGAATTCAATGCTTTGAATACAGGTGCTAAACACAACTAAAGGAAGTAGCTTATTTTCTGAGATAAGTAGAATAATTATGAGCCTTTTTTTTTTACATATAAAAATGCTGGTTCCATCAATGATTCTTGAGAACAACAATGTAGTTAGCTTTTTAAAAATGAAAGTAATGGTGCACTTTGAAGCAGACCTCAAAATTATATGTCTTTAATAGAAAGTCATTATGCATTTCACATAAAGCAGAGTAAGTGCTGACTGATATTTCCAACTGGGAAAAGTTAAATAGTATTCTATCAAGTGGCAAATAGCAAGTGATTCTTGGTGATGAAAATAATTATGACATATTATCTATAATGTGTATATCTTTGAGAGGAAGGTGATTTACTTGGGCTCCATAACAGGAGAAGAACATTTGGGGATACAAATAGTTCTCTTCAAGATGACTGTTTAATGCTGGAATATTAAATTTCCATTTGTGGTAAATGGGAAAGCAGATGGCTAAAGAAAAATATTTTGTCAGGTTTGTAACACAAACTACCTAGTTGTAGAAAAAACCATCTTTCTCATCTTTGGAAGGAACAGAAAGTGAGATGTAAACATAAATAGACTAATTTTTCCAGGATGGAGTTTCTTTTTAGGTGTTGAACACCCATGTATTTAAATATTTCTCCACGGTTAACCAGTTAGTCAATCATGTACATGGCCAACAGATATTGATTGAGCTTCTACCACGTCCGACACTGTTTATGTTGCTGTGGGGAATACAGAAAGCAATGAGACATAAATTCTGATTCCCAAGTTCTAATTATTTGATAGTAAAATTAAGTCATGTTCTTAAATTCTCTCAGCCACAAATATTTGTTAATCACTCTGTTTGCTGAAACTACCGGTGTAAATAATATATGGGGTAAAAATGAATTCGATACTTCTAAATTGATATGTCAATGATAATAGGGGTGCCAGGGTGACTCAGTAGGTTAAGTGATCGACTTCAGCTCAGGTCATGATCTCACAGTCTGTGAGCTCAAGCCCCAGATAGGGTTTTGTCCTGACATCTCAGAGCTAGAGACTGCTTTGGATTTTGTGTCTCCTTTTCTCTCATACCCTCTCACGCTCTCTTTCTTTCACAAATAAAAAAATAAATACATAAACATATCAATGATAATAAATACTAATATTTAATTGTGGGTTTTGCTGTTGAATCTAAGGGGGGAGTCATAGAAAAGGTATCACTTTTTATTTCACACACTTCTGTGTGTTTAGTGTTTAACCAAGTGTGTAAACAGTGTTATTATTTTTATCACTATTGTTAATAATGGCAACGATTGTTATGTGTTCAGTGTTTTCCATGTCAATCCTCTTATGCACTATCTCATTTAATTGTGAAATGAATTCTTAATGAACAGACTTCTAGTAAACGCAGCTTATAAATGAGGCTTAGGGAAGCTGATTAATTATTTTGCCCAAATCATAAGAAATGACAGAACTACATTTTAACCCAGTGTATTTGACTTTAATACTCAAAGTTTTATATTCTGCTTTACACATGCACAAAATAAATGTGGAGCAGAGGGAGAAGAGTTTAAGTACAAAGGAAAGAGAAGATTTTGTGGAGAAAGTTGGGCTGGGCTTTTGTTAGATTGTCTTAGGTTGTGGACACTATTTTAATAAGAATCTGATTCAGAGCATGGAAGGCACTAACTAGTGAATAGCTTTTGACTAGAACGTCCAATTTCTGAATGAGATACTTATGACATTATATTATAAACTTATTTGGGGTTTTGATCATGGGAAGCTTCAAAAACCAGGTAGAGGAAACAATTTCAATTTTATTCTGCAGGGAATGAGAAGTTACTGGTGGATTAATATGGCTTCAGTGTGTCAAATGGGCTATAAATGTTGGAGATGAGCTGGCAGAAAAGAACTTAAAGTATATTGGTATGTTATAGATCAGCACCTCTCATACTTTAATGAGCACATGAATTCTGTTGGGTATCGTGTTAAAATTCACATTCTGATACAGTGAATCAGAGAAAGTCCTTGAGTCTCCATTTCTATCATGCATCCAGGTGATCCCTTTGTTAATGGTCTAGCATAGGACATTTGACAATATCTGGAAGGCTTTTTCTGTTGTCACATCCGGGATGGGGGGAGGGGGGAGACAGGGAAGTATAATTGCTACTGGCAGCCAGGAATGCTGCTGGCCACCCCAAACTGTGCCAGATTTGCTATAATGCACAGGAGAGTCAGGCCCTACAACAAAGAATCATCCAACCAAATGATCGGTATTGCAGAGTTGGGAAACCTTGTACTAGAATCATAACATTTGCAGAAAATCGATAGTATATGACCCTTAAGGAAATGTTGGAAATCTTTGCAGAATTAAGAAATCTTGTGGGTTTTTTTTTTTCTACATGGAGGAAGAAGTTGTAGAGCTATAGGAGAGACAAAAATTTGTCACCTCTGATGTATATGCAGTTATTGAAGAAAACCCAATGCCCCTCACTAAATGATCTCAGGCTATCATTAAGAATTAAGTTGCATTCATTTCTCCCAAGCACAGAGTATTTCCCTCTTCTTCTGATTGTTCTTTTTCAAATGTTTCAAATCACTTCTATTCCCGTATTTTTTAAATTGAAATTGAGAAGATGTAGATTATCACAAGGTCTATCTTTTTACCAATAAATATATCAACACGTGCACCTATCATTTCTGTTTGTTTCCAATCTCAGTGGAAAACATTCCCACCAGTTATTTCAATTTACTGTATCCACAATTACTCCAACTTATTTCACCTAATTAGAGATTCAATTACTTTCCCACCCTTATTCTTTCCTTCTTTCTTGCTAACATATCCTTGATTTTGTGGCCAGGCCAGGATAATGATCATGCTAGTTAAAACAAACAAACAAACAAACAAACAAACAACAACCTCTACAATGTCATTTCTCACTATTTTTAGCCTTCATAAATGGTGTTCATATATATGACCACTTCTGATTGTTATCACTTACTTTGATATTGGCTGAAGAAGGCTCTAGAAGTTATTTCATTCCCTGAATAAAAGCAGGGGTGGAGTTCCTGGGTGGCTTAGTTCATTAAGCACCTGATTCTTGATTTTAGCTCAGGCCATGATCTCATGTTTCTTGAGATCAAGCCCTGTAACCCGCCCCCACCTGACAGTACTGAGTCTGCTTGGGAATCTCTCTCTCAGCTCCTCACCTGCTCATGCTCTCTGTCTCTCTCTCAAAATAAATAAATAAATAAATAAACAATAAAACAAACAAAGAAATACCTATAGCAAACCCATACTTTGGTGTGAATATATGTCAAATATATACTTCCTTTTTTATCCTGAGTATTAAAGTTTAAGCAGAATTTCACAGTTGCTACACCTCGACAGTGAACAGAGAGATAAGTGCTCAACTGTCTCTTTATGTTTCTCTCTTTATGTTTTGAACTGAATATAGACTTATCCTAATTTCTATGCCTATAACCTACCATTTAAAATTCGACATAGTAACAGACTAATCATTTTATCAGAAAAGAACAGAACAAAAAGTATAGTTCTTCCTTTCTTATTCTTAAAAACTTATCTGAGAAAAATACGGGCAACCTGCATGTATATTTTCAAATACCATATATGGAGTTAACTAGGCACCTCTTTTTAAGAACATTTATAGGAACTGTGGTACAGTGAAGAAAAGCAGGAGGTTTGAATCCTTCCAATTTAAATTCCATTGTCAAATCTGCTTTTCAAAAATCTATCTTGTCGACATTCTTTCAGCACATTTCAAAATTACACAACAACACTTAGGTGATTGGTAAGGCATTTTCAGAATGCCACTGGTAAATTTAAAACATTCTCTCAGATCCAAAATAGAATAACAAGCTTAGCTCCCCCCTGTTGAGAAGCTTGCTAATTCAAGAACTGTGCAAACTCTCACAGATGCTGATGCTCCCATAGGGAACTGAGCTGGTACTGTCACCTTTTTACTCGTGGCACCTCACGTAATTAAGAAAATTACAGTTATGTTACTTTCTCCAAGACAAGGAACAAAAACTATCCCTGGACTCTTTCCAAAGATCAGTGGGCAATAAATCTCTCCTAGCTTTTTATCCTAGTTAAGAAGAACATGGTAAAAAAAAAAAAAAACAAACAAAAAAAACCACACACACACACACACAGAAAACAAGCATTATATTTTTCAGTATTGGTGAACAGACTAGTGAGAAAATTTTAATTTAATTTATGCCTGGTGCCCCTTCTGCTCTCTCATTTAGAAAGATGTGATAATGATTATATTAACACATTCTGTTTGAGGGTGAGCTTTGAGATATATATTGATGCACTCAGGGAAGGTGGGAGGTTGGAATAAAGTTGAAAAATTCCTAGAAAATGTAATGTATGACGTCTATTCATGGTGTTTTTCATCTCTAAAAATGGAGAAATTCAGGGTTCAAGTATCAGGTCTACTGATCCGTCTCAGTACAGCACAGACATGACAGGCCACGTCCATCTATTCTGTTTGGGGCACTGATTTCTTCAGTTTCTTGTGTTACTTTCATTCTATGTGGATGTGTTCTATCAGGGCAATTATACTAATTGAGTGGTAGTCTTGTATCTAAGCCTGCAATTACTCAATGCTCTTATTTTAAGTGCTCAGTTTTAGTCCATTATATTTCCATAATATGGTTATTTATGCCCTTAAATGCACACAACTTAAAAAATATATATTTTTTGCTTCTGATACACTACTCAGGACACATGGCACATGTTTGATTCTAAAGGCATTCCTTGGTCTGTGTTTTTCTTTTCTGTATCCATCTGAGAATTCTGAGTTGTGTTATAAAGGCATTAGATATACAGAACTGATAGGTATTCCCCTTTCTTTTAGAGAAAGAGGGCAGTTTCCATATTGAAAAGATACAGATTCCATGAAACTCTAAGTTCATCAGAATTACAAACGTCAGGCTCCATCATTTTGACTACATGCACCACATCTTTCTTTATTTCACTCTGTAAATCTTGCCATGCATTTGGCTACTAACACATGGACAATATGCAGTAGTGCTCAAGGAAAAAATAAATGACCATTGTCTTTACTAACTTTGTATTTATTTATTTATTTAATTTTTTTTAACATTTATTTATTTTTTTTGAGAGACAGAGAATGAGCAGGGGAGGGCAGAAAGAGAGAAGGAGACACAGAATCTGAGGCAGTCTCCAGGCTCCCAGCTGTCAGTCCAGAGCCCGAGGCAGGGCTCAAACTCACTAACTGTGAGATCGTGACCTGAGCCAAAGTCTGCCACTTAACCGACTGAGCCACCCAGGCGTCCCACTAACTTTGTATTTAAATTGTCATTCAAAAGATGAAAATACATTTTTCTTTACAAGTATTAGTGTCACTTCTACAGTGTTTTCTTATAAGACTCTTTGGTTAAAAAATAAATCATGTAAAACCAAAGAAAGGGACCATTCAGGATGGTAGCATAGTAAGACCCTGAACTCACCTTCTCCTATGGACACACCAAATCTACATATGGAACAACTTTCTCTAGAAAAGACCCCAAAAATAGTTGAACAGGTTCTTCACAATAAGCAGTAAAAAGGATCTCATCAAGATGGGTAGCAGAAACAAAGGTGCGGTCTTGCCAAAATCCCTACCCTTGGTGGCGTGACTCACAATTGGAAGAGATCTCACAAATTCAGAGCTTCACCCTGAGGATCGAAGGGTTCATGTCCCATATTAGGCACTCTCACTTCGGGAAGCTACAAGCCCCCCAAATGCCCGGTTTTGAAAACCAATAGACTCACAACCATGAGTCCCAAAGGGCTATACTTCTCTTAAAAGGGCTCTCTTGCTGATTCACTCACTCTGGGAGCCAGTGCAAAGGCAGCAGTTTAAAAAGTGCCTGATTACATGTGAAGATTTGTTTGCGAATCTAAACCAGCTGGTGGAGGGACAGGGACCTGTTTGGGCTCTGCTTGGGACAGAAGTACTGGCAAACACTTTTTGTGCCCTCCCTCTCTCTTGATAGCGCCTGCAGGTATGAGACGTCTCAACTCAGAAAATCAGCATGCGTGCCCTGGCCCTGACCTCTCCAGCTCCTCCCTGGAACCATGGTGTGTGCATAGTCCACACAGGCGATGTCCATTGATCACTCAGCTCTGGCAGCCAGGGAGGGGGCTTGGGGTCCTGGGTCCAAAGAACTGTAACGACTGGAGAGGCAGTTCTTCACAGGCCGCCAACCCTTTGGTCACATCAGCTAACATCACTGATACTGAAAGATTTTCCTCTGAGATCAGAAACAAGACAAGGATGCCTATTCTCATCACTTTTATTCAACATAGTTTAGGAAGTCCTAGGGAGAGAAATTAGGTAAGAAAAATAGATAAAAGACATACAAATTGGAAAGGAAGAAGTCAAACTCACTATTTGCTGATGACGCGATATTATATAGAGAAAACCTTAAAAGACTACACACACACACACACACACACACACACACACACTGTTAAAATCAATAAATTAATGGGGCACCTGGGTGGCTCAGTTGGTTGGGCGTCTGACTTCGGCTCAGGTCATGATCTCACAATTTGTGGGTTCGAGCCCTGCATTGGGCTCTGTGCTGACAGCTAGCTCAGAGCCTGGAGCCTGTTTCGGATTCTGTGTGTTTCTCTCTCTCTCACCCACCCCTGCTCATGCTTGCACTCTTGCTCTCTCTCTCAGAAATAAATTAAAACAAAAACAAAAACCAATAAATTAATTTGGTGAAGTCACAGGGTAGAAAATTAAAATGCAAAATCTGTTGCAATCTATACACTAAAAACAAACTATCAGAAAGATAAATTAAGAAAACAATTCCATTTAAAATTGCATCAAACATAATAATATATCTAGAAATAAAGGTAACCAAGAAGATGAAAGACCTACGCACTGAAAACTATAAGACATTGATGAAAGAAATGGAAAAAGGCACAAATAGATTGAAAGATATTCCATGTATTGGAAGGAAATAATCCCTATCAAGATAACAATGACATTTTTCACAGAACTAGAACAAACAATCCTAACATTTGTAGGGAACCATAAAAGACGCTGAGTAGCCAGAGAAATCTTGAGGAACAAGAACAAAGCTGGAGGCATCACATATAAAACTGTATGTGATGTGAAACTATATTATAGAGCTGTAGTAATCCAAATAACATATTTTGGCATAAAAACAGATCAGTAAAACAGAACAGAGAGCTCAAAAGTAAATCCACACGTATACAGTCAATTAATTAATGAGAAAGAAGGTAGAACATATAATGGGGAAAGGATCGTTTCTTTAAAACTGGTTTCGGGAAAACTGAACAGCCACATGCAAAAGAATGAAGCCACTCCACTCTCTCACATCATAAACAAATATTAAGTTAAAATGGATTGAAGACCTGTGTAGAAACTGAAGTCATAAAAAATCTTATAGGGAAATATCAACAGTAATTTCCCTGGCATCAAATTTGGGGATATTTTGGGATCTGATTCCAAAAGCAAAGGCAAGAAAAGCAAAAATAAGCATGTAAGACTGTATCAAACTAAAAAACTTCTGCAAAGCAAAGGGAACCATCAACAAAATGCAAAGGCAACCTACTGAATGGGAAAAAAACTATATTTGCAAAACATATATTCATTCGGTAATAAGTAATCCAGTACGGGGTTAATATCCAAAGTACATAAAGATATGAGATATTTGCTCATATAACTCAGCAAAAATAAAAAAACACTTCAATTAAACAATAAACAGAGAATCTGAATATTTGCAAAAAAGGCATACAGGTGGTTAACAGGCACATGAAAAGATGGTAAGCACCACTAATTATCTGAGACAGAAATCAAAAGCACAGTGAGGTATTACTTCACACCAGTCAGAATGGCCAGTATCGAAAAGACAAAAAAGTAACAAGTGTCGGCAAGAATGTGGAGAAAAGGGACCCTGTGCACTACCCATGGGAATGCAAATGGGTGGAGCCACTATAAAAAATAGTATGGGGGTTCCTTAAAAATTAAAAATAGAACAACCATATGACCCAGCAATTTTACTTCTGGGCATTTATCCGAATAAAATGAAAACACAAATTTGAAAAGATATGTGAATTCCCATGTTCATTGAAGCATTATTTTTAATAGCCAAAATATGAGAACAACCTAAGTGCCCATCAATGGATGAATGAAATCAAGAAAACATGGTGTATGTACATACATATATGTATACATATGTGTGTGTATGAATATTGTTCAGCCATAAAAAAGAAGTAAGTCTTGATATTTGCAGAAATATAGGTGGACCCTAGGGCATTATGTCAAGTAAAATAAGTTAGACAGAGAAAGAGAAATACCATATAATCTCACATATATGTGAAATCTAAAACAAAAGAAAACAAATACACAAAACAAAACTCGTGAATACAAAGAACAGAGTAATGGTTGCCATGGGAGAGGGGGTTTACAGGGAGGTAAAATGAGTGAGAAAGGTCAGAACATACAGAGTCCCAGCTGTGAAATGAATAGGTCATGGAATGTGCAGTATAGCATAATGACTAATAGTCAATGATATTGTAGTACCTATTTAAAGGTTGCCAAGAGACCAGATTTTGAAAGGTCTCATCATTTTTTTAAGTTGTAACTTTTTATACTGAAAGATGATGACTAGACTTTATGATCATATACAGTGTATACGCCTAAAACCAATATGTTGTATGTCTACTATAACTCAATTTTTAAAATCCACAAAAATACCAAATGCAACTGAAATACTCAGCATCAATTAAAGAGTAAACTCCATAAGTAAATACAGTTCTACCTCAAGTGCATGCCAACATGGAAATAAATCTGATAGGACTGTGAACAGCTCACGAAGAACTATGGCATGCATATTTAAGCAATTACCATTTGGATGAGAACTAACTTTACAGAAAGTTATACACGTTGCTCGCCAGATTGAATCTGCTACAGTAAATGCTAAAATTACTACCCAAGGGAGGAGAGACAAAACTGGAGCTATTCATTCGGTAATAAGTGAAAATATAGAAAGAGAAGTCGAACATAACATTGGCAAATAAAAGATGATTAATGTAGTGGGACATATACAATAAACACTCAGAATCATGTTTAAAGTAGGTTGAGGTACTTGCATTCATAACTGTAGACGTGAGTTAATCATGGTAATGGAAAGGTGAGATCTTCTTTCAAAAGTGTCATCTTCTTTCTGTGAAGTGGGAAAGGGCACATTTTCCTCGGGGGAATGTAAATTTATGTTAGAAAATGATCTTACATGAAAGTGACAACACTGTCATGTACAAAAGTGTTTTAGCAAATGGGTCCTCACATTTCATTAAAGCAACATCACTTGTTGTCGGTCACATTACTGGAACTGAGTGGATGATATAAAACCTGTAGCACATTTCTTGGCTCATGGGCCTGTCATCACTCTTCTACTACCTGCACCAGAGTTTTGCCTTATCAGGTTTCTGTTTGAAACTGAAACCCACTAACTTGTTTGCAAACTAATTGAAATTCTTGGACTTTCAGTTTCCATTTTGACTAATAGCTTGATTTCCATTTTTATCATTGTAGTTGCTCTGTCAATTTTGTCCCCCTACATGCTTTTGTAGGAAACTATTAAATAATTCTTTGCTGTTTTATGCCTAAACTTCTTAGGTATAGGAATATATAAACAATGTGATAAATATCATAATTATGTTTTTTTTTAAATGGCAAAT
This sequence comes from Proteles cristata cristata, assembly GCA_017311185.1. Classification (NCBI taxonomy): domain Eukaryota; kingdom Metazoa; phylum Chordata; class Mammalia; order Carnivora; family Hyaenidae; genus Proteles; species Proteles cristata. Next base: position 2,725,178 of record JAESUZ010002627.1, read on the forward strand.
TAAATTCCATTAAAGAATTTATACCACTTACTAGGGTTGACTAGAAATTCATCTGAGCTATCGCTCATTTCGATTGTACCAGAATCTTGGGCCTAACATGGTGAAGAAAATGGAGAAAGGACCCAGATTTGGCTGTTGCAAGTAAGAAGGTCAACAATCTTACAAAGGTTCATTTCATGCGATCCTTTCAAATTGGGGGACCAAACCCAGGAACGAGACTTTAAAATTTTTTCTAGAGTCGTAGGTTATAAAAGAGAGAATTACATAAGACATTTTTCCATCTATTGAATATGACTTTCAAGTGTGGTTCATGTTTCTCCCACTCAAGTGACCCTACTGTACTCATGTCCAGCCTCTGGTGATCCTCCAGTTCCTAGGGTCAAGATCTCCAGTCTTCAAATAATCTCCCATATTTCTTCCTCCCTTGCCTTGTCTGAGTCCCCGAAAAAAGTTTCAAGTAAAAGCCCATATAGAGTTTTTGTTCAGGGTGGGCCTATTCCACATTTAGATTAACATGAAGCCTGTTCTTCAATTCTGGAATTGAGGAGAGTCCATACCTTAAGACAAAACACATACCAATTTACAATAACAGTGAAAGGGGACAGAAAACTTTGTATCCATTTACAGCTAATGAATGCACTTTTTGTGAAGGGATAAACAACAAATCAGATCAAATCACACACTAATTCTCTAGAATAAAATGCTAATAAAGCATGTTGTTACATAAAAAGAAGTATGCATGTTGGCGCACATACCAGCTAACCTATCTTCTTACACACACCATGAATTAATACAACTGAACAAGCTTTTGTTTTTCAAATAATTTTACTTTGTTATTTTGTTACATTTTACCTATTTTTTAACAAAGAGAATGGACTACATAATCAAATAAGTATGAATTAAAATACTAGCTGTCCCCAAATGAATGAGCTTTTGGAAATTTATTTTTTAAGCTTTTGTCTCAGGACTCACAACATAGATGATAACATCCAGATTGGAAGATCATTGAGGAGATTTTTGAATGGGTATAACCCTTGACTGTTGCAAATGCTCTAGACCCTCACACCTGTCCCCAGTTTCAACAACCACCATGGTATACTGATTTTATCCGGAATGTTGTCTGTATGTATATATATAATATGCATACATTATATATTTTGTATATATATATACACATTATATATATGTATATTGTCTCAAATATACAAATATACAAATGGCCCAATACTTCTTTCAGTTTTCAGGTCTAGATAAAGTTTTAAGTATCTGGGAGAAACAAATAGAGACCTAATAAAATGAAGAAAAAGCAAAAATAATGACTCTTTATCTGCCTTTAGGAAATATTAATTACTTGTTTCTAACACTAACATTAAATGTAGAGGTAGTTAGAACCAAAAGTAAGAGTAAGGTACAGTAATCGATTAAGGAAATGATGTTAATTCTACCTAGAAAACTGACCAGAAAAAAAATGAGCAATTGAAATCAACATGATGGCAATGGTAGACTGCGGTCTCAACTTTCTTGATCAATTTAGTGTCAGCAATAATTATTTGAAGCAAAGCTATGTGACAAAATATTTTGTCAAAATAGATGAAGATAATGGGAGTAAAATGGATAATTAAAATGTTCCAAAATGATAGGAAAGATCATGTCTGTTAAAAATAATACGATACAGGGGCGCCTGGGTGGCTTAGTCGGTTAAGCATCCAACTTTCGCTTGGGTCATGATCTCGCGGTTCATGGGTTCAAGCCCCGCGTCGGGCTCTGTGCTGACTGCCAGCTCAGAGCCTGGAGCCTGTTTCAGTCTGTGACTCCCTCTCTCTCTGACCCTCCCCTGCTCATGCTGTCTCTCTCTCTCTCCTAGAAATAAATAAAAATAAAAAAAAAAATTATACAATACAGGGGCACCCGGGTGGCTGAGTCGGTTGAGTGTCTGACTCTTGATTCCTGTTCAGGTGATGATCTCTCAGTTTGTGACTTCAAGCCCTGCATCGGTCTCTGCACTGATGGCACAGAGCCTGCTTGGAATTGTCTTCTCACTCCCTCTCTCTCTGCTCCTTCCGTGCTTATATTCTCTCTCTCTCTTTCAAAAGAAATAAATTTTAAAAATTTTAAAAAATAACATAATACAAATAACAGCAGCATTTACATTATTATGGAATTATTTTTAAGTTTAAACAATCTACTCCAAGACTTCATCTTTTGGTAATAATGTTTTAAAGAAATGAAAATGATGTTTTTATCCATTCTATTAAAAATCTCGTGCCATTCATGACCATCTTCCAGCATGAAGCAAGATTACATTTCTAAGTTACAGAACACAATTTATTGGAAAGCTTGTTTGAGTTTAAGTGTAGTCTTTGCTTCCCAAATTATCCCAAATTCCCAGATGTATTATTGTCTAAATAATTGATGGAGTTCCACAGTAATATGAATGTATTTAATGCCACCAAATTACACACTTAGAAACAGCCAAAACGGTAACTTTTATGTTATGTATATTATACCACAATGAAAAGAATTGAAATATAGGAAACCACATTTTACTAACGGCGCAGGGTTTTTTTTAAGGCTTAAAAAATGATAATTAACTTTTTCTGAAAAAGAAATTATCGTGAGTCCTCTCTTTCATTCTTTTCTCATTAGCAATTTTTTTTGTATTTTCTAATGTTCTTTTAAAATGCAGAGACCTGTAATTGTTATAATGCCAGAAAACAATGAAAGAAAATTGTAGCCTTTAAAGTACAGAATGCAATTGTTGTAAGCAAATTTCAATATAAAAACAAACTTTATACAATATAATTCAGAAAATAAAAAAAAGGAGAAATACTTTTTAGTCTTTTCAAGTTGGGTGGCTTTATTCTGATACCAAAAACTGGGGCATAGTTTAGAGGGTGGAATTACAAAAAAAATATTATGCACCAATATCTTTCATGAACCTACATGCAAAACTCTTCTAAATGATTAGCAAATGTAATCTAGCAATGTATAAAAATAATTATACATGGCCAAGTGGGATTTATTTCAGGCATGCAAAACTGGTTCAATATTCAAAGCTCAATCAATATAATCTACCATATTTGGGGATCTGGGTGGCTAGGTTTGTTAAGCATCAGACTTTAAGCTCAGGTCACGATCTCATGATTCATGAGTTTGAGCCCTGCATCAGGCTGTCTGCTGTCAGTACAGAGCTCATTTCAGATTCTCTGTCTCCCTCTTTTTCTGCTCTCCTGTCTCCCTCTCTTTCTCAAAAATAAAATATAAATTAAAAAAAATTTTAGGGGCGCCTGGGTGGTTCTGTTGGTTAAGTGTCCAACTTCAGCTCAGGTCATGATCTCCTGGTCTGTGAGTTCGAGCCCCACGTGGGGTTCTGTGCTGACAGCTCAGAGCCTGGAGCTTGCTTCAGATTCTGTGTCTCCTTCTCTCTCTGACCCTCCCCTGCTCATGCTATGTCTCTCTCTCTCAAAAATAAATAAAATTTTAAAAATTTTAAAAAATGTTTAAATAATCTACCATATTTAACAAGTTAAAAAAACCATATGATCATATGATCATAATAATTGATGCAGAAAAAGCATTTGACATAAATTTCATCAAACTAGGAATAGAGGAAAATGTCCCAATGTTAATAAATAACCATCACACACAAAAAAAACAACATGTAGCTAACATAATATTTAATGATCACAGACTAATTATGTTTATTATAAGACTGGTAACATGGGATATATATCTATGATATTTGACAGAGTATGGGATATTTCAGATAATACAATAAGACAAGAAAAATAAAAAGTAAACAGAATGAAAATGTAGAAACAAAACTGTCTTTATTTTGCAGATGGCACAATTGTCTACATAGAAAATCCCCAAAAATCTACAAACAAAACAAAATTCCTAGAACAAATAAGTAAGTTTAGCAACTTTTTAGGATCTAAGATGAACACATGCAACAGAATTACTCATAAATTGCTAGCAGGAACATAAAATGGTACAACCACTCTGAATATATTTGGCCATTTCTTATAAAACTAAATATACAACAACCATACGCTCTAGAAATTGCACTCTTGAGCCTTTATCTTAGAGAAATAAAACTTGTATCTGCACCAAAACCTGTATGTAAATGTTCATAACACCTGTATCTTTTTGGTAATGACCAAAAGACTGGAAACAGCCCAGATATATTTCCATTGATGAATGGGTACTCTGTAGTATAACCATACCACATACTATAGGTCAACAATTAAAAGGAGAATATTATTGGGGTGCTTGGGTGGCTCAGTCGGTTAAGCGTCTGACTTCGGCTCAGGTCATGATCTCATGGATCGTGAGTTCAAGCCCCACATCTGGCTCTGTGCTGACAACTCGGATCCTGGAGCTTCTTTCAGATTCTGTGTTTCCTTCTCTCTCTACCCCTCCCCAGCTCACGCTAGCTCTTTTTCTCTCCAACAAAAATAAAACAAAACCTTTTAAAAAAGAATATTACTGATACCCCAAACCTCTTGAAAACATTTTAAAGGAATTATGTTAAGTGGGGGGGGGGGAGCCTATCCCCAAAATTTACATATACTATAATTTCATTTATATCACATTCTTAAATAAGAAAATTATAGAAATGGAGAACAGATTAGTGATTGCCTGGGGTAAGGAAAATGGGGGAGAGAGAAGAGGTATGACTATAAAAGAGTAATACAAGAGATCTCTGTGGTAATGGAAATTTTTTGTACCTCAAATGTCTCAATGCCAATGTCAGTATCTTGGTTTTCATATTGCACCATAGTTTTGCAAAATGTTACCATTGGGATAACTAGCTATGTAGTACATGAGATCTTTATGTATTATGTCTTAAAAATGCAAATGGATTTATATCTCAGAATTAAAAATGTAATTAAAAAGTAATGTAAATTTTATTTCTAGATCTCTAATTTAAAAATAGTAATATTTTAAGCCAAATAAAATAAAATTTAACTTAGCTTAGACCCAAGTAACCAGTACCTTCTCTCCTCTTCCTGCCTGGGACAAACAAAATATTTGTTTATATCTGATAATTAAGTAGAAGTAACTGATTTTTACTGCTAAAACTGAACATGTACACAAAACCATGTCATCATAATTTCTATTCTTTTAATGTATTCCAAACAAAAAGTCTACATAGTTTTACCAAGAGTTATATGCATATTGTTGAAAGCAATAGTAGGCATATGGGAAAAAAAAAAAGTAACCTAAATGTTCATTACGAGTAGGTGAACAAGTGAATTGTAGTATATTCAAATCATGGAGAATGACAAAGCAATAAAAATGAGCGACTATCACTTTATGCAATAGTAAAGCTTAACTTCACAAGTGTACTCTTGAACTGAAGGAGATAGTTACAGAAGGATACATCCAGTCAGATTCCATTTATATAAAGTAGGAGGAGGAGAAGGTTGTCTATGGTGTTAGAGACACGGACAATGTCTATCTCGGGCGGAGCAGTGTCTAGGAAGAAGAGACTTCATGGGGACTGGCAATCTTCTACTGCTTGACCTGGATGCTGGTGACCTGAGTATATTCACTTTGTGAAAATGTATTCCAAGGTACACATTTCTTTATGCATGCTATATGACAATAAGAAATTACTTAATTTTTTTTCCAAACCCTGATCTATAGTTAGTATGTATGCAGCTCATATTCATTCAGTCTCTCTATAAATTTCTATACATGAAAAAATAAAGGGACTGATATTGGAAGAATGGCAAAAATCCAAATCACTGAAGACAACAGCCACAGAAATGATGAACTTGCTTTCAAAAAAATTCAAAACAAGAGTTAAAACAAAGTATTAGCAGTTTGATTCAACTAAAAGAAATTTTTTAAACGTCTCACTTAATAGAATCTTATTACACTATTAAAATGAACAACAGCATTACAGTGTAGATGTATCCATTTTTTTTAATCCCCTGAAGACTCCAAGCTATGTGTTTGTACTTAATCAGTTTTTCTTTATCCTATGTTCCTGTTTTTAAACTACCCATTGGGGTATTGTTCTGCCCTTTTCACTTTTCTTACGAAAAACAAAAGCATTCATATAAAATTGTATTCTTACTAAATTTGATCTTGTGAAGAAATCTGCACTACATTATTTCATCTGTAAATAGAATGTTTAGCCTAAATTCTTTATCCGGGTCATAGGCAAAGGTTTTAGGTAATATTTGCCTCAGAACACGTTCCCTGTGGTGATTGTAAGTTGAGAGTGCAGCTGTAGACTGTAAGTCAGTCCTTTTTGCTATAATCTTTTCCACATGGTATCCACACAAAACCTTAGTTTTCAGACGTGCCAAGTCTTTGCTCAAACTAGTGCACTTTGCGGTTCTCTCTTCAGGTTCACTTCATCCTTGCTGTCTTTGATCAGAAAAACTCCTGCTTTCAGAATGCCTCAGGCAAGGTGGATATGCCAGCCACTGTTGTTTTCCTAATACCTCTCAACTTCCCTCGTTCTTTTGAAGCTAAAACTCATTGTGCCCGAAGAAGTACAGTATTTTTGTCTGCCCTCTCCTATTTGCTCCAGCCATACAGCTGGTGGAATGTCACATTTGGCGTCCTGAAGCATCTTAGTATTATTTTGAACCCTTTTCATTCTGTGGATGCAGGACTGTCTGATCAAGTGAGGTGCATTGGTATATGCTATGGAAACAGAGTACAGACACTGTATGGTGCCACCTTCTTCATTATGTGTGATGCATTTTGGGAGATTTAAATGCTACTGTAAAAAAGTAGGAAAGAAACCAACATTCTATAGGTATTTCAGTCACTCAGGCCTCATGGCTCCAGTGTGTGTGGCACAGAAACTTGGAAGGGACCTACAGGCAGAGAACAATTAGACCACTCACACTTAACCTAACACCAACAGGAGAGAAGTCTCTCTGGCCTCTTGGCTACAGCCAGATCTATATGTGACAAGACTGGGTCCAAGGAGAATATTCTATTTAACATGCACTGAGCACCCACAATTCACACTATGCTGTTTCTAACCCTTCCTTTGCAGTGTCGCAATTAATCCTGTGATAAAACTTTGAATGATAACATTTTAGTAAGCCCCTTGTAGAGATATGAAACCTGAGGCAAAAAGGCATTTAGTTACATGTCCCCAAACATACAACTTGTAACTTTTGGAACTGATATTCCCATGATGGCAATGCTGACTCTAGAGTCTGAGTGCTTGAGATGGAGTTGTCTGTGGATGATGAAGGCAAAATGAAATATATCAGTGCTTTGAGTCCAATGCTCCTGAAATGGATGTGAAAATACTAATGAAGTGCTGGGATAAATCTCCCTCTCTGTTTAAGCTTTCAAAGGCTGCCCTAACAAAGTCCCCAAAACTAGATGAGGTTCAATAACTTACCCAATTCTGCAGCATTAGTGTGTGAAGCCAGAATCAAAATCTAAGTGATCTGATGCCAAATCCTTGTTTCCTGTGATGTCTGTAACAAATTACCACAAATCAGGAGGCTTAAAATAACAGATTATTTATTATCTCACACTTTTGAAAGCTAGAAGTCTGAAATCAAACTGTCAACAGAGCCATGGCCCTCTGAAACCTGGAAAGGAATTCTTGCCTGCCTTTTCCTAGCTTCTGGTGGTTTTCCATCAGTCTTTGACAATCTGGTTTGCAGCTGCACAACTCCACTCCACGCCTTCATCATCACATGGCATTTTCTCTGTGTGCATCTGTTGTCACATAGCTGTCTTCTTTATAAGGATGACAGTCATCTTGGAAAAAATGCCCACCTAACTCCAGTATGACCTTATCTCAACTTAACTAATGATATCTGCCCTGGTCCCGTGTCCAAATAAAATCAAATACTGAATTAATGAGGGTTTGGATTTCAAAATATCTTTTTTGACTATTCAACCTCTAAATTCTCTCCTTCATGCTCTCTGAGTCCTAAATCTTAAAATATCTTAAGACAAATCAATCTCTACCTTATTGCTACATATCTGTTCATATGTCCTCATGTATTACCTACCTATTAGTGTAGGAAGTGTCAGTAGGGTTAATAGCTATCTCATCTTACCTTTTGTTACCTGTTGCCTATTTTTTAATAGTCTAGTACAGAAGCTTATGCAACTAATATATTTTTGAATGAGTAGATAAGTCACATTCCTGCATGCCTGTATTAAGTATATATTGCTGCATAACACATGACTCCCAATTTAGCAACTGAAAATAACATACATTTATTGTTTCACAGTTTCTCTGGGTAAGGAATCCACATCCATTTTAAATTAGCTATATCTTTCAACATAATTGTATTTTGCACTTAGTATGGTAACTATCTATACACATGAACCTCAATAAATTAATTAGGCTTTCAAAGTGAGATAAATAGTGATCCATTTGGTAGCAGGTGTAAAGAGCACACAAGGGGCTCAATTTTACACAGATTTCATTTAGTCAGCATTTTGTATAAGAAAAGCACCACGCACAGCATTGTAGGGGACCCGAATAAGAAAAACAATGTTCATGTCTTGTAGCAGCATCTGAAAAGGAGAGAAAAACTAAAGTAAGAACAAAATGTCATATTAATTCTAGTGTAGTAACTATTCTAGTTCAGTTAGTCCATTCAAGGATTTCCATTCAAGAAAATAGCTTTTAACTGTAGAAGACAAAATGTTTAAATTACTGAACAAAAAAGACTCTTGAAAGGTTTTAACTATTAGGCCATGTCGAGATATGTGTCATTTGGATGGTTGTTTCAGATGAGCATGATAAATGCTTTTAATGTTAAAGGAAACTGAAATAACCTATTTATTTGCACAGGATATCATGTATCATTTCCTTAATCTGTATATAAAATTCATATTCTTTCTGAAAGCTGCTTCAATAAATGTTTTTGCATAATAAAAGAGAAGAAAATGTATATTCCTGACACCTTTACTCTTCCCGAACCTGAACCCTTTCCATCACTCTTTACTGTTCTAATTTGGGGACTAAATTACACACACAAGTTCTAGATTTCCCAGTGTGTGGTTATTCAGCATAGTAATTGGAAACCACTTAAAAGCATAGAGTGGAACAAAAATAAAAATGGCTGCACTAGTGTTTCAGCCAAGCTTGATTTTAGAGTAGCCTTTTCCCTCTCTTCCACAAACTTCCCCTCTTACCTTCTTTGCCATTTGTTTCAAGAACCTGGTACCATTATGAAGACATGATGAATGAGGCTAAGAGCATGTACATAAATCCTGTCAAACTGTCTACATTCTGTATTTTCCTATAACTCCCCCCCAGCCACCCAAAATCCTCCTCTTACAAGTAGGCTTGCAGTTTTGAGAGAGAGCCTGCTTCAGCCTCCTTTTTCTGGCAAAGTAATACAGGTATTGTTCCTTTTTATACCCAAACTCTGTCTTTATGTTACATATTTGTGCTCCAGGACACAGAGGTCAGTTTTTAAAAATAATTTGAATACTCATTATGCCCTAAACATTATTAAATACGGAAACAGGACAGATAACATTTCATCTTTCATAGATCCTACAGCATATTGAAGGAAATAGGAAACCAAAATAGACCACCACCACCAACAACAAAACAATGAGAAAGAAGAGCAATGAATCAGCATAATAAAGACAACATGTGATGGATCCAGTAAAGAAAAGTGAGCCATGACATAGAAGAAACAGAAAAGACTTGGAGTGGAAGTGGATAATAATTCAGACAGAGCAATCACAGAAGAGATCATTTAATCTGAAATGTTAAGGTTGAACAAAAGACAGTCAAATCAAGGGGAAATAAATGTCAAGAAAGAACAAATGGCATATATAAAGATATCAAATACCTTTAGGCTTTGAATCTAAAGACTCATAAAGTTTGTATGTTGAAGAAGTCAATGATGGCAGTTGAACGGGTTTATAAAGAATAGAAATAAATGACTTTATATCTTGGGTGGAAATTCCAGCTGAATGTTGCCAGATTCCACCAGTGACATTTTCTTCACAGGCCCCTAATGTTCCATTTAGGAGAGAAACATGCTGTGTCTCTATAGAAATCATGCAACAAAAAGCATAAAAGAAACACAGTGTACGGCTACTAATTCTTTCAAGGGCCATTCTCCTGATACTGTAATGATTGTGACAAGTCATTCAACAAATTGTTGTTAGGTAATTGTTGTTGTTTATCATGCAGCTACTCTGTGCCAGATGTCAATCTAAGCATGTTATAAGAACTGTTCCATTGAAATCTCTGACTTATTCTATGAGAGAGGTTGTATTATAATCCCTGGTTTATGGATGAGAAAACAGAAGTCTAGATAGGTCAAAACCCTTATCTAGTGTCACATAAATCATTATAAGCTGTAGTGATAAGGTTGAAATCTTATATGGTTTGAAATTATTATCTGCATTATTATGTAGTATACTTTGGAAAATAGTACACAGAGACACCACTAAGACTCTTGATATCTCAAGAATAGTACAAAGAATCAAACTAAAAGATAAACATCAAATGGGGTAGAATGAGATTGTATAAGAAGACAACAAAGCACTGCGAGGATGAGGGGAGGAAGTAACTAACTGTGTAAAGCTCTTTGACACATAGAATAGAAATATACTGGAGTGTCTGAGTGGCTCAATTAAGCAGCCAACTCTTGATCTCAGCTCAGGTCTTGATCTGAGGGTTGTGAGTTCCAGTCCTTCATTGAGCTCCATTCTGGGTACAAAGCCTAACATGGAAAAAAAAAAAAAAAGAAAAGAAAGAAAGAAAGAATCTACAACATTTGATTTTAGATAATTCTGCATTGTCTTTGCCTGCTCCCGACTTCATGTTTTTTGTTTAGCTAATGCTACTTGATTATTAGAGGATAAATTTATTGAGGGATGCCTGAGTGGCTCCATCAGTTAAGCAACCAACTTGGGCTCAGGTCATGATCTCGTGGTTCTTGGGTTCGAGCCCCTCATGGGGCTCTGTGCTAACAGCTAAGAGCCTGGAGCTGCTTTGGATTCTGTGTCTCCCTCTCCCTCTGCCCCTCCCCTGCTTATGTTCTCTCTCTTTCTGTCTCAAAAATAAGTGAACATTAACTATTTTTTTATTTACTGAAAATCTCTATAGTGCTCACACATTAAAAAACAAAAGCAAATCTATTTAGAATTGTTCTACAAAAAAGATAGAGCTCATCAAATAGTACTGCATGGAAAATTTTATTTATCCCTTTAAAACATGAAAAAAAAATGAAAGCCACTGTTAAAAAATTTCTGGTTAATATTCTAATCATAGAATAATTCATAGGCAATTATAATTCCTAATGATCTCTAAAGAAAATTGAGTTAAATACACATTTGAGAAATCACATATTATGAGCTATCGTTTACATGATTACTTAAATAATAAACATAAAGAAAGAAAATTAACTTCTGGTGTTTAGTAATAAGTGCATATTGTGTTCCATTTAATTATACTTATTTCAATATATCACAATTTCTTATGCATATATTCTTATACACACACACATATATATAACATCATGATTCCACCTTATAATTTCAATAGGAAGCATTTAAAAATTATGGACTCTATATACAAAAGTGCATGCAGAACGAGGACATGTATAGATACATAACTTATTACTTAAAGAAATTATACAAAGACCCTCAAAGTGAAATATTTTCCACTAGGATATATTAGAAAAGCAGTTGAAAAGATGGAGTATGTTTAACCAAAAAAAGTGGGCATTTTACACCAGGGGGAAAATTAAAGTATTTAAAGATTCTGAAACAGAGCTTTTGTTGTTGTTTTGACTTTTTGCTCTGTGGAAACAAATGAAGACCAACTAAATGAAAAAGCAAAGGCCATTTATTTAGAGCTTGCTTTAGTGAGGAAGTTAGCCACTGTCCCTTGTGTTCTGACAGAAACTTAAAGGCAGTAAGAGGAGGGGGAAGTTTTATAATGGAGAAAAGGGAGGGCTTCAGGGATGCCCTGACCAGACGCTGTTGGCCTGGGGAAGCTATAGGTATGCTAACTAGATGGGCCATTCTATGTGATTGGTTGGGGTGCACATTTGACTGATTGCTCCTAAGCTGGAAGTGGGAGGAAAATTAAAGAAGCTGTCAGTTATTAACTAAGTCCAGGTCATTTGGTACCTCATTTGGTGACAATTGCTATGGAAATTATCATTTTACTTCCTGGACTGTTACTGAAGAGAGCAGTCTGACTTCCTACAAGTGTCATTACAGCAGGTTGATTTCCTATGTTGTTTATTGTATGTAAGAGACTTGGCTTCCTGGGTGCTTTCCGGAGGCCGCACCGGCTCCGACAGGTCCAGGGGTCCCTGAAGGATGGACAGTGTCGGCGAAAGAGAATGAGAGAGCCCCGAGATTCTTTCTGATCACCAGGCAGGCATCTCTGTCCTGTCGGTTTTGGTGTCTTTATTTTAAGGTTCAGCAACAAGATGAAGTCATAGAAAGGAATTTCTTACAATGGGAGGCCTTTTGTGATATCAATTAACAGAATGTTCATAGAGAAAAACAGCATAACATACAAGTTAAATTGTATATAGATAAGCTAGGAGTTATTCTGTCTGGCCCTCAAGAAGATAAATGTTTCTGAATTGGTTTATTTGTGGAAACTACCATGGGGGCCCTAAATGTGTCCATCTTTGCACCTGGGTTTATGTTTTAGCTACTCTTATCTATCCTCATCCCAGTTGCCAGTGTAAGGGAGGGTGTTTGTGGAATGTAGGCCTGGAGGAAGGGACTGCTATGCTTCACCAATTAGCAAAGATATATGTAGTAACTTATGTTCTGCCCTGAAATAGGCTGTTTGTCTCAGGGCCAGGCTCAGTTGTAACTCTTGTGTTCTTAACCCCTTAAGTCTTGGATCTGCAAGGCCCATAGGAAGAGCCTTTTGACAATTGCCCATAGAGCTTTCATCGAAAGTCTCTTTTGTAAAGGCAGGAATATGCTTTTCCTTATGAGGTATCTGTATTCAGAATATGGGTCTGATATGGAATATTGTGAGGCCTGGTCACTACCAGCAGGCTCATTTCCAGCATGAGCCAGTAGTAGCAGAAGGAGATACTAGTCTTCATTTCTCATGGCAGAAGCTGTGCAAACATTGCCATTTCCTTGCTGTGATTGCCAACCAGAGAGGCTGGTGCGGCTCCCGGCAGGTGCTATAGGTTGTGGGTCAAAATTCTAGTTTTATGTGGTCCTAGCATCGTTTATTTCTATATTTAGTGTCTCAGCTTTTTAGTTGGTTTTCTTTCTCTCCAGTTAGTTTCTCTACAATTAAAAATAAGGAAAAATATGAGTGATGTCAAATGCTGATACTTGAAACTCAAAGTAGCTCTTTGGTTTGTGTGTATCTGTGTGTGTGCAGCTGTGTCTGCAATGTATCTTGCTATTGCTGACCAGTTTTCTCTTTACAATGTAGAAAATGCAGTCTTTTCACAAATAAACTCAAGGAGACTTTTTGCAAAGAAAAAGTGTACAATAGTAAAATAGTATTCAACTGTGTTTCTCCTGTTAATAGTACAGTTCAGATCATTTCTTTTTTTCTTCTACAATTTTTTTAGGTTTACAGATTATAAGAGTACAAAGGGGAGACTGCCAAAAGAAGGAAGGAAGCATAATTAGATTTTACTTGCCCACTGAATTGGAAGATATTCTATTCCCAGAGGCTCTCTGAAAAGTTATAAAATTCCAGGCTTTATGAGTCTTGATTGCTGTAATTAACATATGTGAAGTCTTTCAAGTGTCTTCAGAAGCAAGTGTATCTATTGAAAACTACCTTCAAGCAGCTTTTAGTAGACGAAAGTCAACTTCATAGACTTTAGCTCTCCATAAATGCCTACCTATTATCAAGGTCACAAGTTGATATTTAATAACTAAACTGGACCTAATTTTAATGAAACGTAGGTAGTTAACTGTGGGAGGAAGGAAACTACACAATCTTTAGAAAGGTATTTCATTTCCACTCTCAAGAAGACAGGAAATCTATATATGTAATGCAAAAATTGTCCTTAACAAAAAATAGGGGGAAAAATGATCATTCAAACAGAATTTGCTACTACATCTTCAATAAATTCAGAATTTTGTCTTTAGAGCTTTTCATCAATATGTTGATTAGATGTGGGTGTAATTTATTTACCTTATAAGAACAAGGAAGATGTACTGAAAAAAATATATATATAGTATTGATTTAGAGGTCAAAAGGCTACAGTTCCAATGGTCATTCTCACACCAGCTGAATAACCTCTGATTCTCCGCCTATGAATAAAGTGACTATACACTATCATTTTAAATATGCATAAATATTTCTAAATATTTGTGAGAATTAAGTGAGATGATTCATTTTCAGAAATACCAAATAAAAACTGTGCTCTCAGGTTAACAATTGATTTACAATGTATTGGAAATATGTATGAACCCCTCCACCCCAAACACAATGGAGTCCCAAACCCTTAGATGCTTCACTTCCTGGTTTTTCTCCTCTCCATTTCATGGGCTTATCTTTCACGGGCTTTGCAACGAGCAAGCAGTAAAGAACTGTAGTCTCTGTATCACCTCAAAGAAAGTACATTTGTTCCAATCAGACTACTTTTTGGCCTTACATAGGCATAGGTGACTTCTGGGTAAGGCTGTAACCTTTCTAGGACTTAGCCAATGAGGAATCAGGGGAAGGAATTCACTCTAGGAGATAAATCGCTTGCTGTAATTGGTCCCATGTGTGCCTGTCCATCAAACACCCACTCTTGCAAGAACCTTGATTAAAGCCTCGTTTCATTGTTCTCCAAGTCTCTGTGTCCCTCCTTTGATTGGGGCAGTGGGCTTATTTATCACAATATTTATATTATTTATTTTTTAAATTTATTTATTAATTTTGAGAGAGAAAGTGTGTGTGAGCTTATGAGTGTGAGGGCAGGAAGGACAGAGAGGGAGAGAGAATCCCAATCATGCTCTCCTCTGTCAACAGGAAGCACAACTCAGGGCTCAATATCACAAACTATGAGATCATGACCTGAGCGGAAACCAAAAGTTGGATGCTTAACTGACTATGGCACCCCATAGATATTTATATTCTTAAAGAAATTTTAATCCTGAAGATTTTTAATTTTTATATCTTAAAGATTCTTTCTATTAAAATTGTGATTCTGTAGTCTATATTCTAGATTCTACATCTATTTCTAGATTTCTTTCTATTACAATTATTCTATCTCCCTTTTATATTTAGCTATATTAATAATACAAATTAGACTAAGGAAAGACAAACAATAATACACTATAATAGATCTCTTTCTAAGAAAATTACACTCTACTTATGAATCATATATATATGCTAACATAGCATTTACAAGTAATATCATACTCAATAAAAAACTCTATTTCAAACTCTATAAAAATATGTTCATAGAAGAAAGTTCAAATAAAGACTTGTATTTTTCTGAGAGAAATATAATAAAGGATAGATGGATTCAGAGTAGTTTCTTGTTTTTAGAAAATAAATGAAATTTAAAGCCTTTTTGAAGGGAGTGGATTTCAGTGTTCCTTTTTATTGCTAAGTAGCATTTCATGTATTTCTTATATGGATATGATACAATTAGTTTATCCATTCACTGCTTGAAAGAAATCAGTTTTGTTTATAATATTGCCTACTAAGAATAAAGCTACTGTACATTCTCATCAACATATTTCTACATCTTTTTTAAAGGTTATTATACTAAGGTTTATGATGTATATTTTAACCTGAAAGTCTAGCTTCAAACAGTACTCTTACTTTCCATGTTGTTAAGAACCTTGTTATACTATATTTCAATTCCACAACCCAGCTTGTGCTTAGACATACCAAAATACATAGCATATTGCAAATATTTTTTGCATTAGATAAACATCTTTTATATTTTTAAGCAGCAAAATTGTCCTTTGTCTTCCTTTATAACCTTCCCAATCCTACTTATTTCTTCCCATCTCATGTTTTAGCCTATTATATTCTTTCTAGCTGAAGAATGTTCACTAACATTTTTAATTTTCTTGGTTTTTGTTTTGATTGAGAAAGTCTCACTTTTGAAAGATTTTTTACTTAGTAAATTGTTTGGAGATTTTTTTTTATTGGCTTGTTTTTTTCTCTTTTGTTTTTTCACCCTTTCAAGATTTTTGAAGCTGTAGTTCCTATCTTTGTTTTTCTATATATGATATTTTCCCCCTTCATTGCCTGCTTCTATATGGTTTTGTTTTGTTTACAGAAGTTTAAATACATCTAGGGTTCAGGGAACCTGGGTGACTCAGGCAATTAAGCACCTAATTCTTGCTTTCTGCTCAGGTCAGGATCTCAGGGTTGTAAGACTGAGCCACCCATTGTACTCTACACAGGCCTACTTGACATTCTTTCTCTCCCTCTCTGCTGCTCTCCCATGCACACATGCATTTGCTTCCTCTCTCTCTCTAAAACAAACAAAAACAAACAAACAAGCAAACAAACCTAGGTTTCATTTTGTATTTTTAATTTTGGGAGTCCCTATTCTACTTAGTGACCTCTGAGCGTGTTATTGTCTGTCATTAATTTTGGAAGTCCTTGTCATTATGTGTTCAAACACTTCTGCATTGTTCCCTTTCTTCTTTTGGGGTTTTCAGTAATACATATGTTGGAATGTTTGAACTAGTTCCACCTCTATGACATGTTTAGTTCTTTTTGTTTTTTTCTTTTGTTCCCCCCCTCCTTGTATTCCAGTGTGGGTCATTTCTATTAACCTATCTTTTAGATCACAGATTCTTTTAATCAGTCAAGTGTGCTGTTGAGCATTCTCGTTTCTGTGAATGTGTTTTTTCCCCTACTATTTTCACCTGACTCTCTTATAATTCCCAGCTTTCTGGAATTACACATCTGGTTTTGCATATAGTTTATCCTTTCCGTTGGAGCCTTTAACATGCTAATTAAAGTTATTTAAAATTTTTTCTCTGATAATTACAACATATGCACCATATCAAAGTCTAGATCTGATGGTTGTTTGCCTATTCTGGGTGTATCTTTACTTTCCTTTAAAAATGTCCCACAATAGAAGGCGCCAGGTGGCTCAGTTGGTTTAGCGTTCAACTCTTGATTTCAGCTCAGGTCATGATCTCAGGGTTTGTGAGATCAAGCCCTGCATTGAGCTTTGCAGTGACAATGTAGAGTCTGCCTAAGATTCTCTCTCTCCTTCTCCCTCTCCCCCTCCCCTGCCTGTGTGTATATGTGGTCTCTCTCTCTCTCTCAAAACAAATAAATAAATAAACATTAAAACAATAAATAAAAATGTCTCAATTTTTATTGAAAGTCAGACATACTTTGTAAGATAGGAGAGAGTGAGGTAAATAATTTTTATGCTCAAAAATGGTATGCTTTCCCTTTTCTGGTTGTTGTTGTTGTTGTTTTAGCAGAAGGGTTTGGGTTAATCTCGTCAGGAGTTCAGATGGGGAGTGATATTTATTACCTGATGGACATACCTTGTCTTGTATGTGGAGGGGTATTAGTTTACAACATCTGTTTGATTAGAGGTTTGAGTAATTCAGAGATTTCCTTTGTTATGTGGCTCAGAGCGTGTACCTTTGTGTGCTGTTAGCCTGCTACTGTCCCTCTCTCTGCAGTATTCCGAGGTTACCTGGTGTTCACAACTTCATAGACTGCTGGTAGTGGGGGTGAAGATTTATTCTGATTAGCCTTATTCTTGGGCATATGTCAGGTGCCTGTGTTATAAAAATGCAGCCTTTCTGTTCTGCTCCTCCTCTGCTGTTTACAGTTGGGAGCTCAGCATGTGATCTTACCCCTCCCACAGGAATTGGGTTTTCCCTACCAATTCCCTTTCCTAGCGGCAGCACATTTATAACTGAGGCAGCACTGATGGTTGCTCCCCTTCTTTACATATTAAGATTTTTTTTTTTTAATGAACAGGAGAAAATGGATCTAGATGGAGTTTCTTGCCCCTCTCCCATGGCCACTACTGTTCCCCTTCTTCAGGTCTGCACCACAATAGACATTTCTCAGGGCTTTTTTCAGTCTTTTCTGTGAATCTTTGGTGGTGTTGGTGGAGAAAGATCCTGAAAGAATGTGTAGCTACTCCCAATTTCTTTAGTCCTCAGAGTTTATGACTCTCTCACCTGCCTATACTTGGCATTCATCAAGTTGTCGATTCTTCTAGTTACAGTCTTTTTCTTGGTGTCCAGTTGTGTTAATCTCAAGTGAGAGCATACTAGTGTGTACTCTGTCCTGCAGTAAGTGACTGCTGAGACCCTTGTCTGCTCTGCAGCAGACAGACTCTTGGGTTCGGTAGAAGTCATGAATTTGACACTGGTAGTTTTAAGCATGGCATTCATACTTGAGCTCTACAGCCTGGACAGAAAGCTGAATACCATGGGCTTTTGAAGGTAAAATAAGATTAATAATAATAATAATAAACCTATACTTATAAGTCGCATGCTGTGTTAAGTGCTTTTTACATGCATCATATCATTCATTGTCACAGAAATACTATAAAAGTGTTATTTTCATTTTCCAGATTAAAGTAAGGGATGCATAGAGAGAATATTTCACTTGCCCAAATTGCTACCTAAAGAACAGAAACGTAATCAGAACACCTGCCCCATACTCCACACCATTAAGCATTAAAACTCTGGTTTCTATCATATGAAGAAGCATGTGAAAGCCATTTAAGAGAGTTTATGAATATACTCAGTGACTGCTCAGCAAACACTTGCCTCCTTTCTCTGTTATTCTTTGTTTCAGGTTCTTGTTGACATTTATCATCATCTGAAGAATGCCAATGTCCATCAAAAGCAATTCTTGTTTTTTTGCAAGCCTTTCCAATAAATTGTTTTTTTTTTCTTTTAAACACTGTCACATTGACACATTTTATTCAGCAGTTTGAGCATTTTAGTTCACAAATAGAATCTAAGTCATTATTGATTTTTTTTTTCCCTTTCTTTGGGGAAAATAAGCTTTCCAACCTGTATTTTGTTTTTAGAGGTTAATAATAAGATTGAGTGGTTAATGGGAATGCTTTCTTCTTGCGGTTACTATGCACAAAGCTAAAGCTTCCGTCCATTCAGGAAGGCATCCAGTGTAAGAGTAAGCTATTTCCCCTGTAGAGGGTAAGAAATGAGTATACAAGCAATAGAGAAATAAATATTATGAGGGTATTTATAGGAGCTGCGTTATGCAGTTTTGACCTAAGATATTTCCCAGAACAACAGCTTAATCTAACACTGATGATTTATAAAGGCTTAGATTGGCCTCTTGAAACCACAAATCTGTGACACCTCTATCTTTAATTTCCTTTTGTTCTTTCCTAAGCTAACCTTATCATGTTGAAGCACCAACTGGTCACAAGGAAAGAAATGCAGGTTGGGGCATCAATTCACCTTGAAACTATTTTGAGACGCTCACTCTTAATCTAATCAGAATCCCAGACATTTCCCTTTATTTTGAGGCTTTGTCTTCATATCTTATCATAGGACAATACTCTTAAAATTCTTATTAGGACATAGTTCAATTTTAACCTTTCAGGACACAATGGACTTTGATTAATTAATAAGCTAATGGCCTCAAGTAATTTTTGTGTTCATTTTGACAATCAATGTATGTACTTTCAACTTTGATTTGAGTGGTTTTTCTCATAAATATGCCAATCTCAGTGGTTAACCTCTTCATTTCAGAAGTCTTTTATTTTATGCATTCTTTTTTTCTTAATGCTTCATTTTTTGTCTTTAGGACTTGGGGCCATTTACATGATATTTTATTCTTAGGAATAAGATGTCATACCTAAAAGTCACTCAACCAAATCTAAGCAATTATTTCATTTACATTTTTTATATAATTTTTTAATGTGTTTATTTATTTCTGAGAGAGAGAGAGAGAGAGAGAGAGAGAGACTAATCTGAAATAGGCTACAGGCTCTAAGCTAGCTGTCAGCACAGAGCCCAACAAGGGGCTCGAACCCACGAACCATGAGATCATGACCTGAGCTGAAGTCGAACACTTAACTGACTGAGCCACCCAGGTGCCCCTATTTCATTTACATTCTATATTCATTTTATGTAAACTGTAAGGATCAGTTAATATTTTTAAGAATATTTATGCTGGAGGCAGAATTCCAAGCTAATTCCAAATGACACTAACTTTTGTATAATCATTTCCTCTTATGTGGATGGAACATATGAATGTTTTATTATTTCTGTGATTATGTTACCTTCTGTGGCAAAAAAATAAAATGATTTTTCAAATGTTACTAATGTCCCAAAATGACTGAACTTAAAAGTAGGAAGATTATCTCGGTGGGCTTGACCTAATCACCAGAGCCCTTTAAATTTAGGTCTAAGGGTGTCTGGGTGCCTCAGTCAGTTGAGAATCCTATTTTGGCTCAGGTCATGATCTCACGGTTTGTGAGTCTGAGCCTCATATCAGGCTCTGAGCTGACAGCTCAGAGCCTGGAACCTGTTTTGTATTCTGTATCTCCCTCTCTCTCTGCTGCTCTCCACTCCTCTCAAAAAGAAATGAAAAAAAATTTTTTTAATTAAATTTAGGTCTAGACATCAGAGACAGAGAAGTTTAGGGATTTGAAGGACAAGAAAGATGTGATGTGACATTGTTCTCTGGAAGACTGAGGGTGCCCTGTGGCAGAGGATGCAGGCAGCCTTGATAAACTGGGAGTGGTGCCCAGCTGAAGACTGGAAAAGAAATGGGGACCATGCAGTCCTCTGACTTCAAGGGAATACATTCTGCTAACAAGAATGAGCTTAGATGCAGAGTTCTGCCCAGAGCTGACAGACAAGAACTCAGCTTGATTCAGTCTTTGATACTATATGCAGTGTTTCCAATAACGACATGTAGGACTTCTGACCTACAGAACTGTGAATTAATAAATGAATACTGTCGTAAGCTGTTAAATTTGTGGTAAATTATCATAGAGTAATAAATTTGTGTTCATACATCTTGAGTCTGCTTGTGTTATGTTGAATATGCATTTGCCTCATTCTCTTCCTACAACTAATGATATCTATGCCCTTGTTATCTGGGAATTTAATTATTTAAAAGAAAAATGTATTGGGGCGCCTGGGTGGCTTAGTCGGTTAAGCGTCCGACTTTCGCTTAGGTCATGATCTCGCGGTTCGTGGGTTCGAGCCCCGCGTCGGGCTCTGTGCTGACTGCCAGCTCAGAGCCTGGAGCCTGTTTCAGTCTGTGACTCCCTCTCTCTCTGACCCTCCCCTGCTCACGCTGTCTCTCTCTCTCTCCTAGAAATAAATTAAAAAAAAAAAATCAAAAAAAAAATAAATAAAATAAAATAAAAGAAAAATGTATCCATTAAGGTATATAAGTCAAATAGCTATTACACAGGTAATTTACCTCATAGGAGAAAGATCCATCCAGAGTCTAGAGACTTCTATATTTATTACCTATTTTAATAAACATGTTTATCTCATACTTTCTAGTCTGAAAGAATCAAAAGTAGATTATAAAGGAGGGGATGATGAAAAGTAAAAACAAAAATCTCAAGAAGAAACAAAGCAAAGTGCAACACAAACTTGGGAGTGGCAAAACAAAGTAGATGGAGGTCGCCAACTGTTAATTATGCTTGTTTTGAGGAATATTTTTGAGGACTGTCGGACAAGCAAAGGGGGAATTCACTCCTACTTGACAGAGGGTGTGGGCTACATTAAATACCAAGATGAAAAAAATCTTGCTTGTTAAGAGGAATTTTAAGAAGATGCTGTCTGACAATGACTCTGGAGTCAGATGAAATAATTTCTAGAGATAAATCTGTGTTGGGGCATCTGGATGGCATGTCGGACTCTTGGTATTGGTTCAAGTAATGATATCATGGTTCATAGGTTTGAGCCCCTCATCAGGCTCTGCACTGGCAGTGCCAAGCCTGTTTGAGATTCTCTCTCTCTCCCTCTTTCCAGCTCCCCTGCTCTCTCTCTCTTTCTCCCCCTCTCTCAAGAAAAGGTAAATAAATAAATAAAATTTAAAAAGAAGAAAAAAGAAAAGAAAAAAGATATCTGTGTTGCTTTTAGCTCTCGAAATTCTGGAATTGTTTATTACAGTAATAATTACAATTATTACTAATTGTTTATTAGTCTGTCCTGACTGACTAGATATACTTCTTTCCTAGTCTTCTTCATTTTGTTTCCATGCAACTTCATTCTTTTATTTTTTAAATGTAAAATACTAACATTATCTTAGACCTTTTCCTTTCTCTTTCATCATCAAATATTCATCACTGAATCCATAGCTAATCCCCTTGTTTCTAACTTCAGATGTATTAACTTTTTTCCATTTATTGCTCCTCCTTGATCTAAGCAATAGTTATTATCCCTTGTTTAGATTATTACATTAGCCTTCAAGCTGCTTTTCATAAAGACTGAATCATTAGCCTTCCCTAAAAGCATATACTTGGTCAAATAATCTATCATAAAATGTAGTTATGTGATCTTTGTGTGACTAGAATTTGTATTCTCAGCATGTAAGGCTCTTTAACATGAGGTATGCTTCTACAATTAAGAGAGGTTACCTATAATATGAGAAATCACCTCAATTCTAGTCATTTTAAAACAAAGGCAGCTTATGCTAGTTTTCCAGGTAAACTCAGCAGACACATTACCAATTTTATTAAAATATGTTCTTTTAAAGAATACATAAATATGGGGCACCTGGGTGGCTTAATCGGTTAAGCGTCCGACTTTCGCTTGGGTCATGATCTCGCGGTTCGTGGGTTCGAGTCCCGCGTTGGGCTCTGTGCTGACTGCCAGCTCAGAGCCTGGAGCCTATTTCAGAGTCTGTATCTCCCTCTCTCTCTGACCCTCCCCTGCTCACGCTGTCTCTCTCTCTCTCTCTCCTAAAAATAAATAAAAATATTTAAAAAAATAAAGAATATATAAATGTGAAAGAAAAGTGAAAAGAACCATATTGTGTTGAATTAAATTCAGAAATGTTAGTATTAACTTGTGATTCAATAAATGAGTATATTTCTTAAGGGGTAAGGGCTGAGAAAAGGCTAAAATATCCATGACGCCTTTAAAGAAAGGATCACACTTAGCACCCTGATTCATTTTAAATTGTTATCTTCCACTGTATGGAATAAGGATCCTTGGGGAAATGACCAATTCTGGCCTTGAGCAGGGAAAAACATATAATGTACCCAAAATAATGATTATGCAAGAGAGAAAGTAGAACTCAAGAACTGGAGAGATGTGCCAAAGGATTCAGAAACCGACTTGAATGGGCTCCCACTGGTCAAACTAGACCAAAAGAACCATCAAAATCAGTAATGACACTGATGAAGTGTAGCATATATGTCAAGTATATGATGTGTCCTGTAAAATAAAGATATCTCCAAATTAATACAAACATCACCCAGATAATTCAAATTAAAATGTTTCAATTAAAATAAGAACTATTTAGAGAGTATGACAAGTCTATGGAAACCAAAAAGAGATACCGAGGCCCCAGGAATCAAAAGCAGTAGGAAGCAGCAAATGGGCTGGGGGTGGGAGAATTAGTGTAATTGGAGCCTGGTGAGAACTGGAGCTGTGGAGTAAACCCAGGAAAAGCTAGAGTTTCTAGAGTTAGAAAGGGATCCAAAACAATGAGGGATTGTGGATCTTTCTGTTCCAATGACTTACATCCTGGTGGCACCTCCTCTTAGCCCCACTGGCCAGGGTGCCCAGGTAATGCATCTCTATGAGTTGTTCTTAGATGGCTGAACAGGGCTAGGATAGAATCTCGTAGGGCAAACATATGACATTAGCACAGTATCATCCCTTTATAAAGATTCCACGAGGCTGGACATTACCATTTAGCCTATTTTCAAGATTGTATTAGAATTTTCTCTTCTAAGTCACCTTAATTCTATTTTATACTCAGTCCAATTACTTCTAGCTCTGGAACATGACAAGGATTTCTCATTGATTGGCATGTAAAGTCCCTTCACTTTTCAAATATATCTTATAATAGCTATTTTATTTTAAAGAGTTTTCTGAGAGTCTACTTTTCAATCTGCTGTTGCAACAGTATCCCACAGATCTCAGATTCCTCTTGACCTACTGATACTTTTTCTCTTCTTTCTACATAACACAAAAAGAATCTGAGAGAGAAAAACAGTGTGATAATGCTGAAGGTATTAAAACTTTAAAATTAGTTCAGCCAAAATCACACAATTTCTACTTTACTCTGAAAGAAACCTGACATACTCTTCTGCACCATCATTTTTCCCTCTCAACTGTATCATTTTCATCAGCATAGTAACATATTTTAATAGAACTCATCTTAAAAGGGAAGAAAGGGAAGGAAAAACCCTCATTTGACCCCAATCTCTCTCCAGGTATTTTCTTTTTCATATCAAAACTCTTAAAATCATTGTCACAACTCCCTTTGTTCCAAATTTCTTTTAACCTGCTGTCATCAGGCATTTTTATTACCGTTTGGGAGAAAAATTACCATTTGAGTCATCAATAATCTCTACACTACTAGTCTAGTGGTTGAGTTCAAGTCTTTATTATCAGCATTAAGTAGAAATGATTGCTCAGTCATTCCTGAATTATTGTATTCTCTTGGCTTTGGGGATACCATTTTCCTTCGGTTTTCCTCCTGCCTTGCTCAGTGGGCACCCTTTCTTAGTTTCCTTCATTTGTTTTCCATCACTTTCTTGAAATCCAACAATGTGTGTTCCATGCTTTAGTCCTTGTACTTCTTCTCTATGTACATTTTGTACATAAACATTCATACATAGTAAAGATTATGGTTTTTATTTAATTCTAATCCAGAGAACTCCCCTCAACTTTATAACTATAGGCAACTATGTCTTTGGCATCACTACTTAGATGTCTAATCAGAATTCCCAATTTAGCATGTTCACATCCTAACGTCTTCTTCAGAATCCTAAGTGATGTATGCCCAGCCTATATCTTTCAGACACATGGCTAAAATTTATCTCTAGCTCCTATTTGAATATAAATTTGTATAGGTTACTTCCTTTGGCAAGTAATTAATAATTAAGTATAAATTGAGTTCACTTTCTGAAAAGACACTTTAAGATTTAGTGCATTTGTCAATATGTTTCCTGGCTGTGCCACAGTGACTGCTTAATCACATAGCAACTTGGGGTCTTAGTCAGTCTGGGCTCCTGTGAGGCTGTGACAAACAGAATCTTTGTTGCCAACTTCTCTGGATATATATCATAGCCATAAATAAATGTGCTTTTGTTTAACACTGAGATTCCTGAGTTACCTGTTATCACAACATAAGTTAACCTATCCTAACTGATACACATTCCTAAATGTTCTCTTCTTTAGTCTTTTTCTTCATTTTAGTTTGGAACCAATTTTATCTTCTATGTAGGCCTAAAATTTTGAAGTTATCTTAGATGTTTCTCTTTCACTCATTTCCCACTTTCAATTCATCACCAAATATTGTTGTTTCTATTTTCAAATATATCCACGTGTCACCATTTACTGCTTCAGTCACATTTAAGCAACTACAGACCATATTGTCCTTCCCTTGTGTTTTTTATAATAGCTTTCAAACTGTTCTTCTCTCTTGCTTCCTTATAAAATGTTCTCAACTGAGTAGTCAGAAAAAATCAACTTTAAATGCAAGTCATATAGTGTCACTCACTGGACAAAAATCCCTAATAATTCCTTTTCTCAATCAGAAGAAAGTAAAATTGCTATAAAATCTACAGATCCTGGTCCCTCCTATTTCACTGACCTTATCCTTGGCATACTAACTTTTATGTTGTCCCTTTAATGTGCAGTAATTATCTTCTTTCCTCAGATATTTTCATTTACCAATCCATCTACCTGATACATTTTCCCCATTCTTCCTTAACTTTGACTTCTCAATAAATCTTCTAACATATATAAGCAACATCTTTTCCCACTTTCAGAATGCTTTATAGTCTTTATTTTGCTTCATTTTCTCCCATGGCATTTATACAACCTGGCATCTTATGTATTTACTCCTCTTTTATTATCTCTTTTGCTCACTAGAATGAAAGCACTTCCAGAATAGGGCAATAGCTGACATGATTAATATATGTGGTGAATGAAAATTATAAAGGATTCCTTAGATTGTTAGCTACAGTGCTGGAAACTAAGTCCAATCCCAAAGATTATCTATTATATGTTGGTTGTGGTTATCTAAGCTTTGTGCAATGGACACATGAGTTGTATCTGCTCAGTGAAAATTTCATGATCACCTACAGGTGTCTTTTGTGACTTTAGGAGGTTGATATTTGCTGGTTTTTAGAACTTTTCATAAAAAATAAACTGAAATCTAATTTTAACATTAAAGCTTAACCTTGATTTATAATCAGAGATTTGAAGAGTTTTGTTTCTCACACTCTTGGGGGTGATAGTTGTGGTGGTGGAGGTAGAAAAGAAGTTAATTGTTGGCTTGATACCTTTAAGAGATTCCAAAATCATAGTGGTGACCCTAAATCCCTTTTCCTCACATACTCAACCTCTCTCTTTCTCTTTCTATGTCTTCCTTTCCTTTTTCTCTGTTGTCCTATCATTTTACACCCCTGCCTATATTTTTGTCTTTCCTCTGAAGTCATTTGGTTGCATCCCCAGGTACCAGTTAGTCCCTTTGATAGTCAGCTAATGCTATTTTGCCCTTTTGTTCTCTTTATGCTGTGTGATCCAATTGCCATTTTCTTCAGCAAATTAATTCCTAAACACTGAAGTTTCCTTCAACTAATATTGTATTTCAATATACTTCTATCCTCAAACACATCATCAAGTCATCTAATGAAGTTCAAAGATTGTGTTTTAGTATGTGTGAGAACCCAGTGCTGCATACTTAAAGAAATAAACACTCATTGAGTAAATATTTAAACAAATCCTTGGCTGCCTACTCTATCCCAATGTTTTTTCTAGAGAGTTGTAACAAATACAAAAACATTAAAAATACAAAGTAAATAAAACAATAAGTATGATTTTGTTCATTTGGTGTTGGAAATTTAGGTTTTATGACACTGTGATTTTTAAGGCTGTATATATAGTGTGTACACACCGCACACTGCCTCTTCCTTGAGCTTTCCCTTAGCATCATATAGAGTGTGATCTTAAACTAGAAGGCCAAATAGCAAAATTTTACAACTATACAATTCATATTATTCCTGCATTAACACCAAAGGCAGATATCAAATGAAGGTCATCAAAAGAAACACACTTTCTAAAACTACGAAGTGATATGCTGTTTTCATAATAAATTCTGATTTTCTAAAAAGAATAATTTTGGAAATATAGGAAAGTGATACTAGTCTGTGTATCTAATGGGGAGATAAAAAGCAGAACAAAACCCCTACATAGGTAAAATAATCAATAATCTCACCATTTGGTACTGACATTCCCATTATAAATTATTAAGTTTCAACTAGATGTAGTCTACATTGATTTATTTTTTCTTAAAACTCATTCAAGTCTTCTCAGGTGTCAGGTCTGCAGAAATGCAAAGTACAAAAATATTAGTAAGATAGGATCTTGGCCTTTAAGAAATCTATAGTCTAGCAGGAGAGGAAAACCTATAAACCAGTATGTCTAACAAAATATTATGAAGTTCCAAGAATTGAGAGGAACCAATTTTAGGGGAAAAAATTGTATTAAGCTAAAACTGATGTAATTTAAATTTCATTCTACTCAGGACTCCAATGTCAATATTTTATTCAACCTCGATATTTTATACATGACATTGTATATTTTTAAGCCGATCAGAGGTATACATTTTCTTTTAGTATTTTTTTTTGCATATATGAAGTGTGGTATAGTTCTAGAATACTTCAGAAAGGAATAAATTCATTCTTTTGTTTTCCATAACAAAGCTGTAGCTAATTAATTAAACTTGTTTGCTCTTGCAATTCCATTTTCTAAAGTTTGGCAAGATTCTTCTTTATTTGTGAAATGGTCTTATAATTTAAAGACTTAAATATGATTGTGAAAAAAGCATTAGTTTAACAAAGTGACCACAAAATTTCACATATTGACTTGGAACATGAGCAATGCATAATTTAAACATGGGAACATATCAAACAGATAGAAAGTAACAAACAAGCAAAAAACAAAACAAAACAAAAAAAACCAACAAAAGAACACCAAAACCTTGAATTCAAGAAGTCTTTTTGTCCTTTGAAAAAAATATAAGTGCATTTAAAGAGAAAGTATAACATGGACAAGTCTTATACTCAATTTACTAAGATAGAATTATCCAAACGAGATACAAGTTGAATTGGGCAGTCTTGCGGTGATAAACTATAGTGTTGGACTAAGCACTGACATCCAAACCTCTGAGTTCTATTTACCACATTTTATGTTAACCACTGCATACTGGGAAAGTTGGTTCACATTTTAAAGCATCAGTATAGTATTTTGTTGTAGTAGCCAAACTAGCTAAGACAGAATGTTTCTGTGCTTCCCGTGGGTAAAGCAAGCACTTCAGACATATGAACATGACATGATTAATATATTTGGTGAATGAAAGTTTCCTTCAACTAATATTGCATTTCAATATACTTCTTTCCTCAAACACATCATCAAGTCATCTAATGAATTTCAAAGATTGTGTTTTAGTATGTGTGAGAACCCAGTGCTGCACACTTAAAGAAATAAACACTCATTGAGTAAATATTTAAACAAATCCTTGGCTGCCTACTCTATCCCAATGCTTTTTCTAGAGAGTTGTAACAAATACAAAAGCATTAAAATTACAGAGTAAATAAAACAATAAGTATGATTTTACACTCACTTATATCTTTAGACATATGAACAAAATAATTACAAAACTTAATTCCTATAATCTTTGAATAAGAATAGACAAAAACACAAGCTTGGAGTTGGGCCTTACTTACAAATGGAATTCAATGTCATGATATAACCTAATGCTAAAACCATGGATTTCAGAGCCAGACTATCTGACTTCAAGTCTTTGCTCTATTAATTAGCCATTGTGTACTCTTGGAAAAGTTACTTCAATTTCTTCATCTGTAAAATGGGAATGTTGTGAGACTTATATGAGGTCATACATGTTAAACATTCAGAACAGTGTTCAAGCATCACATTTGTTGGTATTACCTTTCCATATGATTCAGGATGCTTCTAAACCACTTGTACATTTTATATGCTAACAGTAATACATTAAAACATTTGACATAAATTGGATCATTCACAGTAGAAAGCAGAAGATAAATTAGAATAAGCTTCAAAAGAAATGCACATGAATTATATTTGAAAGCCAAAAATGTCTCAAGTATTTTTTTCAATTCCGTTAAAAATTGAATGCAGCAATAAACAACACATATAAAAATCCTTGCTCTCGAGAGTCTTACATTCTAGTGGAGGGTGACATAAAATATAAATATAAATACAAAAAAATAGATAAATGATAGGTAGTGTATTCACCAGGAATCTCCAGTGAAAGAGAGCCACATAACCAGTATAACTAATAGTATAACCATATATATGGAGAGAGAGAGAGACATTATATAGAATTGGCTCATGATTATGGAAGCTAATAAATCCTAAGATCTACAGGGTGAGTCAGCAAGCTGGAGGACAAGAAGAGCCAATGGTACACACTCCAGTATGACTGTGAAGGCCTGAGAAACATGAGAA
The DNA here is from genome assembly GCA_017311185.1 of Proteles cristata cristata. Classification (NCBI taxonomy): domain Eukaryota; kingdom Metazoa; phylum Chordata; class Mammalia; order Carnivora; family Hyaenidae; genus Proteles; species Proteles cristata. The sequence goes on from JAESUZ010002627.1 coordinate 2,754,785, forward strand.
TTAATGGTGTAGTTCCCAGTCCAAGACTGGCAGTTTCGAGACCCAGGAAAAGCTAGTGTGTTAGTCTGAGTCTGAAGACAGGACACAAGGAATGTCTCATGTTAAAGTCAGGCAGGCAGGAGGCATTTCCCTTTATTTGGGAGATAATCAGCTTTTTGGTTCTATTTAAGCTTTCAATGGATTGGAAGAGTCCACCCTTTCTAGAAAGAGTAATATATTCTATTCAGTGAACCAATTCAAATGTTAATATAATCCAAAATGACCCTTACAAAAAAGAAATCCAAAATAATGTTTGACCAACTATCTGGGCAGCCTGTGGCCATCCAAGTTGTCACATAACATCAGGTTCTGCAAAGACATACAATGATAGGTAGATAGATGCCTCGATGAAACACTAGAATGTGATGTTATAGGAAGGAAAATCGGATAAAAGACGCATGAGTTTATGAGTTTCACTGAGAATATGATATTCAGAAAAATTTGAAGGAACTAAGGGCATAAGTCATAGAGGTATCTGAGGAAAAAACATATTCCAATCAGAAGATACAGCTAGTATAACAGTCCAGAGACAGGAGTATATTTGCTGTTTGGGGGAACGAAGGGAAACAAAATGTGGCTATAGTAGAATGAATGAAAGGAAGAGAAAGATGAGGTGAATGTGGGAATTAGGGCAGGGATGAGTGTGTGGGCAGATCACCTAGTACCTTATAGTCCCCTTTAAGGACTTTGATTTGATTGACTGCAGGACCATTGCAGGGTTTTGAATGGAAAGGTGGCTTAATCTGATTTATGCTGTGAAAAAATTATTCCAGCTGCTCAGCAGTGCATGGATTCCAGGGTGGGTAGTTAGGCATGTAGGGAACACAGAACACCAGTTAGAATTTTAATCTAAAATAGAGACAATGGGCCAAGGTGACTACAATGTAATTGGTAAGATGGGGTAAGATGCAGAATATATTTTGAAAAAAAAAGTAGAAGTATTTCCTGGGAGAATATATGTAGGTGTAAGAAAAAGTTGCTTAAAGATTTCACCTGAGCAACTAAAAGAATATATTTGCTATTAAGTAACTTGAGAACACTGTACGGGAGTGAGGTTTTAGGAATTTGTGCATAGCTTAGTGTTGGACCTTTTAATTTTGAGATGTCTATTAAGCATCCATGCAAAGACGTCTAAGAGGCCATGGACATTTGGGGATGAGCTCTGTACAGGCTAGAGATAAACATTAGACTTAAAATTCATGAAAATTGAAGTTCCGGTTGAATTACAGAAAGTAATAAGAGACCATGGTCTCACATTAACACAGAGAAAAAAGCCTGGAAACAAACTAGAAAAGAATACAATTTTAAAAATCCATCTGAGATGTGGAATGCAAATAAAGAGAGATAAACTAAATTCTAAAAAAGGACAATCTCCGACTAGAAAAAAAGTAGCTCACAGCCACGTTCCTACTTAAGTGCACGGTATAGAAGAGAAACAAGCTTGCCTAGATAGAAGCAGTATCCAGTTGAGATTTCTGCATCCTTTTACATATCCACATGGATTGGTGAGAGGTATTAGAATACTAAACTGTCACAGATATAAAATGGAAACATACTTATCCACTAATTGTTTCCCGCAGATATTCACCAAAATTACTGTATTAATGCCCTTGGCAAACAACTAGGGGTAGAGTAGGACAATGAGATATCCTTGAACCACATAGGTCTTTTCTGAGTCCGTGCTGGAATGGCTGAGTAGAAGACAGTAGAATGAGATCTCTCCAATGTACAGAAAGTTGAGAGTTGGGTTGGAAACTACAGAGATATAGTTATCTTTCATGGCATATGGAGCTGGCCACAGGGCTATAAAGCAGAGAGATAGATATAAGAGAGAGAGAGAGAGAGAGAGAGAGAGAGAGAGAGAGAGAGAGAGAGAGAGAGAGAGAGAAGGGGATTGATTTGGAGTCTTAGCTGTGCTCAGATTTCAAGCTCTCCTGAAGGAGATTCCTGATACTATGCTTACAACTTATGAAGACAGTGGTGATCTTAATTTGATTAAAGCTTCAACCAATCCTAAACTCAGCTCAACAACACATTAGAATGATTTAGATCCCCCTTGAGAGGGCTGACAGAGGAAAGTGTATGCCTTTTGCTGATGATACATATTATTTACTTCGGTGTCTATCATTTTTTAATACCAAATATCTGACATGCAATCAAGAATTGTGAAACAGAGAAAGTAGAAAAATGTGACCCTCAAATCACAAAGGACCTATGATTTGGTAATCAACAATAAAATAACTATAATAGCTATGATTTATCACCTGGAAATAACAAACATTTACTATGGCTCAGTTTGTAGTTCAGGAATACAACTATGGCTTAACCTCAAGCTCTTTCATAAGGCTGCAATCAAGGTGTCTGGTGGGGCTGTGGTCACACCTGAAGACTCCATTGGGGGAGAACCAGTTTGTAAGTTCACACCCATGGTCATTAGCAAGATTCAGCTCTTTGTGTGCTTGTTGGACTGAAGACATCAGTTCCTCAGGGGCTGTGGATGAGAGAGGGGCTGTGGACCTCTCCATGGCAAACATATGGCAATTGGCTGAAAGAGAGGAGGGGAAAGGAGAGGAGAATGAGAGAGAGGTGATCACACAAGGGTGAACATTCAGAGATAGAGCTGTTTGGGAAACATGGTAGATTTACATCATCTGTAAAACCATTTAAGAAAAAACATACTAATTTTTGCTAAGCTGTTTTTTTTTTTTTTTTCAGTTCTTGGAAAGAGAGCTAATCTTATAAACTCATGAATACTTAAAAATGGCACAGACAAGTGAAAATATAAGTCCCTAAGTCCATGCACTATGCCTTGCTCTACACTCCTGAGAACTCTTGGCCATCGTTCTTTTAAAACCAACTGTGCCTTATATTATGTGCAATATTATGTTTGTTTTGTTTTGCAAGTTAAAAGTCCTTTGAAGAAAAGAAACTAGAAATTAGCCTGCAATATTCTATTTGGAGAAAGGAAGAAAAACAAAAAACCTTTGCAGAAGCATATCTAATCAGGCTGTTTGGGGACATTTAATGTAACAGCCATATATTGAAATGTATATTTCAGTTACTATTAAGCAGTCTATTGCATTTTCATCTAAAATTGTTGAAGTGTTTTTTTACATAAAATGATCATTAAGTGAGGTAAAGTTTTGTCTGAAAAAAAAGAAACCTTTATTAAACTCATTTTCAGACAATATTCAAATAATCAGTACAGCACAATTTTTCAAAAGCAAGGTCAATAGGATTTCATCAATATGTCTTCATTTGACACTAGATTCTGTCATCTATGCACAATTTCATTAGGGCTTTTTATTTTTTTAAATTTTTTTCTACCACTTGTCCAACATGAAAAGTCCTCAAAATAGCTCATCAAACTCTTATTTTTTCATCACTACCTAATCAAATTAAGTAGCTGATTATCAAAGCAATTACTAATAGTTTATCTCTACTACTGTTTGTAAAAGCTCAAGCACTAACAGAAGGAAGAATAATGACCTACCATGCAAATTTAGTAAATGACCATATGTATCTGGCTTTCAACTGGTAAAGCAACTATACATTTTTCAATAATTTTGCTTTTAACAGAAGGCCAAAATCTGAGATTTAGGCATTTTAGTTCATGCTAAATATGATAATGTAATGATATAATTTAAGCAAAATAATTTAAAGTGGTATTCACATCTTGGTGAACTTGAACAGATAGAATCAATTCTTAGAAGTCTTTAGTAATTCTGATTCAAAAGCTAGTATTACAGGAATGTTCTAATTTATGTATACTGGAAAATATATGGTTAAAGAGCAGTGATTTGGAAATTTTAAATTACTCTTTCCTTACAATATAAATGAAACTTCATAGTTTAAGGAGAAGATGCCATTTTTCTAACTTTTATGAAAAGTAATTCACAAAATCATGTATATTTAAAATATACAACACAATAATTTGATACATGTATACATTGTGAAATGATTACCACAATCAACTTAATCAATACATCTGTTGCTTCACATAGTTGACTCATTTGTGTGGAATGAGAATTCTTAAGCACTATTCTCAGCAAATTTCACATATTTTAAATCAATATTATTAATTATAGTCACTACACTATGCGTTAGATCCTTGGTATTTATTTATCCAAAACCAAGTTTGGCAAAGTTGCAAGATACAAAACCAACTACAAAAATATTGTAACAACAAACTAGATGAAAGAGAAATTAAAAAAAAAAACAGTCTTATCGGCAATTGCATTAAAAAGAATAAAATATTTTGGGAATAAATTTAAGAAAATGAATCAAGTGTACACTGGAAAGTATAAGAATGAAGCAAACTGAAGAAGACACAAATACAGGAAAGATATCCCATATTCTTGGATTGGAGAAATCAATATTGATCAATGTGCAATCGCTATGAAATGCCAGTCGAATTTTTCACTGAAATAGAAAAAAAAATAAGTCTTAAAATTTATATGGAATGTGCTATTTAGATATATAATGCAGCTGCTCAATTTATTCTTGTTGATCACTGAAATCATAGGAGAAGCTCTACCTTATATTATGATGTAAGCTAAATGAATATTTTAAAATTTATTCATTTATTTTAAGAGAGAGAGAGAGATAAAGAGAGAGCATGAGCAAGGGAGGGGCAGAGAGAGAGGGAGAGAGAGAGACCCCCAATCAGGCTCTGCAGTAATTCAAGGCTCTAGTCGCAAAATGCAAGCTCATAACCTGAGCCCAAACCGAGTCAGATGTTGAACCAACGGAGCCACCTAGGCACCCCTAAGCAAACTGAATTTACTTGGCCAAGTAGGGAAGATGAAAACAGAGATAATTCTGTTGATAACATATTAGTGAAAATGGGTGTATGGAGTTTATTGCTGTTTTCCGTCGGAAGTTTAGTGTCAGAGTCCTTAGCATGGACTATCAGAGGCACAGACAGTTTTTGGATTGATTGTTATTCTAAGGATTGATGGAAAATTTTCAAAGGTGAAGTCTCATTTTTCCTGGGACAATAAATACACAATTAATGGCTGCAATTCACTCACAGCAAAACAATGATTGGATTTGGTTGAATGCTACAAAGCTATGATACTAAATTGGTGAGCTCAGGCCAAGTACACATTTTCCAGAATCCATATGTTCTACCTTGGAAAGCCAGTTTAGAGATGGATTTTTCTAGTTGCTCAATTTGTTAACCGAGTGAAATACAAAATGTTAATGATGGTGAAGATACCATCCAGGCTAGCAAATAGTGTCAAAACTATATGGCCAAATTGTTTTTCTTTTTTCTTCTCTCTTCTCTTCTCTTCTCTTCTCTTCTCTTCTCTTCTCTTCTCTTCTCTTCTCTTCTCTTCCCTTCCCTTCCCTTCCCTTCTCTTCTTTTCTCTTCTCTTCTCTTCTCTTCTCTTTTCTCTCTCATTTTTTAATCACAGTAAAAGCCCAAACTGGTTCCATTGGGTTGAGCATCAGTTTTATGGGAAGGCAAACAGCAAAGTTAGAGAACCCCCATGGGGCACTATGTGAACTTGGGTGTGTTAGGGAGGAAGTGCATGGTCCATAAAAAGGGAGAGGGATGGGGTGCTTGGCTAGCTCAGTTGGTGAAGCACACAACTCTTAACCTCCACAACTTGAGTTTCAGCCCCAGGTTGGCCATGGAGGCCACTTAAAATAGAAATAATTTTTTTTAAAAAAGGGAGGTGTGGGGGAAGGTAGAGACTAGGTTGGGACAGGCTAAGCATCAGTAGCAGCTCAGAGAATAGCTGACCGATGCCTCATGTGATGCAGATGATGCAGCTAGGTACACTTTTCCCAGAGGAAAGCCTGATCTCACAGGATCCCTGGAGTGCTACCTAAGGTTGCCTGTGCACGGCTGGGTCTCTGCGATGAGTAACACCCAGATTCTATGAATGTCTGACCTCCAGTTTTGTTTGTAAGTAGTGTGGCTGACACCACCTATCAACCATATCCAGGAGGGTATCCATATCCAGTCGGTTAATCATCCAACTATTGATTTCGGCTCAAGTCATGATCTTGCTGTTGTAGGTTAGAGCCCTACATCAGTGCAAAGCCTGCTTGGGATTCTCTCTCTCCCTCTTTCTCTGCCCCTTCCCTTCTTGTTTCAGTGCTTGTGCTCTCTTGGAATAAATAAATAAACAGTAACAACAACAAAAAATCATATTCAAATCATTCTTCACACCTCATGTACCCCTAGCCTCCTCCACTAAGAGTTACAGTGGACTCTTTGCCCCAGAGGACTGGACAGATGGTCGGTGCTGGGGACCCGGGGGAGGGGGGGGCGGGGAGGGCAGAGACAGGGGCAGGGTGTCCGCTTAACCATCTCTGCCCCAAAGATAACCAACTCTGTGGCTGTGCAGGGTCAGAATATCTTGAATCTTAGGACATGTGATCATTTGTGATATCAGCTTAGTTACTGATAAATTTCTTACCACTGTGTGCAAATTTGAATATTCTGATTCTAAGAATCACCATGTTAAATGATTTAAGAGTTTAAAGAGTTAGTAATTTAGTACTCTGAGTAATTATCCAGAGAGATTTGTGTATGTGTGATTCTGGGACACAATCCAACACTATAAAATTGGGCGGCAGGAGCAGGGGATGGAGGTGGGGTAGCAGAGGGGTGCTGTCAAGGATTCTTGATTGTCTGAAAAACTTTAATAATTTGCTCCCTGGATAGAAGTCAGGTTTGTGTGTGGTAAACAAGTGAAGTCTTGATGTGTATATAAGACAAAATAGTCTAATGGGATAAAACTGTTAAATATACATGTTATTTATTGTGACAGGAGAATTCATTCCATCTATTTATTTCTTGGGAAAGGAGAATTCCCTGAGTAGAGATGGAGAATACCTAAGAAAACTAAATACACTGATAGAAAAACAGAGTCCAATATATGTTCCCAACACTGCTGTCTCTTTCACCCCTGTAAACAGCTCTCTAATTATTTCTTGTAGTTACATTTTGCTATTTCTTGTCCAATTTTAACATGACTAATTGTTGGCATTAATAATGTGGGACTATTTCATTTACCAGAAGTGTCCAGCAGAAGGTAAATGATTCTCTGAAGTGTTTAGAGGAATGGAGACTAGATTTTTATCCAGAGAAACCAGGTAGTAGGTATTAAAAAATAACAATTGCAAGATACAGAGCTGTAGCTAAAATGTGTGATTATCTCTTGGTGTACATTTTGGGAAAAATGAAGAATAATATTACAATATTTAAAGAACCTCTCCCTCAGTAAGTTTAAGGAATGAGAATTAAGTTATTAGAAATCTAATATGGTAAAATCTATTCTAATATAAATCAGCAAGTAATACTGTAATTTCATTTTCAGCTAAATGGAAAGAAATAGGTTAAAAGGTTAAAGTGCCAGAAGAAAGAAGTAATGCTAACCTATAACTCTTGGCATATGGATAGTCTTGCTGTAAATATCTAGGGGGGAAGCTGTTAAATTTATGCTGTCATTAGCTTTATACAAAGGTTTTAGTTTAGCAGTCTTCTGACAGTGCTCTGAATCCAAAATAGTTTTTAAGCATCTTCAGTTTGAGGTATTTAGTTCAGATGCTCTTCTAATCATTTTAAATTGATTTGTGTCTTCTGTAATTTAGAAACACGAATCTTAGGATCCACTTCTTGCAATTTTTGCACTGAGATAGTTGTCTACAGTACATTATGAAATTATTTCCATTGAGTTTCAGTGGCAGGCATTCTATAATTTCTCTTCTAGAAATCCATTACTTCAAATTTTAAGTCACTAAAAGTCTCTTGAAGCAATGTTGAGAATAGACAGCTCATACCTTTTCTTTTTAGTCAAGACTGAGTAATACTTCATGATTCTCTTGGCCATGTTCATTTGCAACCCCACAGTTGTAAGATCAGAAATGATATTCTAAAATGTGTAGGTTGGCCAATTACTAAGTGATACAGCAAAAAGTGATAGATTTCCTTGGTTTACTGTTCATTGACATTTTTTTTTGTTTGCTTCATATTTTATTCATAGGAAAAATTTCTTTTTCATATAGTTACATTGAAATGTATACATTCTGTTCTTCCTAACATTTTTTTTTTACTTACTGCCCTTGAGGCATTGACATTTTCTAAAAATATGAACAGGTAAGGTATTTTTTCCTGCATAATCTGTCTATATACCAATGGTTTGATTTTTTTGTCTTTAAAATTATGATCTTAATTCTTTAAGGAAACAGATTCCTTACTTATGAAAGAACTAATGTCCCTCCAATAATGTTTCCTTTTGGGTTTATTTTTAAATGTTTTATAGACATTACCTTAAATAGTTAACCAAGTATATTTCTCAGGCATTCATAATCTTATATCATATCACTATCTTCTGACAACTTGATTTCTGCTGCTCCAAATTTAATTCTAATTATTTGACATTGAATCAATTCTATTAAAATTTAAGGGATGTCTTTTGCACTTAGTACTACCTTTGAGATATTTCAGATGACCTCTGCAAATTTACAATGATTTATTCTTTAACCTAAAAAAAAAAAGAGTTACTAAATGCAGTTAGGTTTATATGATATGTGTCTACTGATGAGTTGGACAGAAAGAGTTGACAACTCAGAAGAAATGCTCATCCTTTTTTAGATTAATTTATATGTGTATGTATGTATGTATGTATCTGTTTTTTATTTTAAGTTTTATAGATAATACATCATTAAAATAAATATTTCAGAAAGTATATGGTTTTGTGAAGTCCTTAATGATTTGTCAATTTACCCAGGTTTTACAATATATACTAAATTCATGAAAAATGCTGAAATACTATTTTATAGAGTTTTTCTGTATTCATCAGACTCCTGGTGATATCTGGTATGATGATTTTAGACATCAGTATAGTGTTATCAGTCATGAATATTACAGGAGATGAAAAAGCTTTCCTTAACCCTTTTGGGTCCCTGACTTGTCTGAAAGTAAACTGACAAAGATAGATTAACAGAAGAAAAGTACACAAATTTTATAAAAAATTTATCTGTACATGGGAGATCACAAGAGTATGAAGACTGAAGGAAGTGTCCAGGTCAGGAAGCTTTTATACCTTTTAGGGGAAAAAATATGAATTTGTACAGAATTTGACAAGACAGAAGAGTCTGGGCTCACCATGGTAAGTGGTGAAGGAGTAGCTAGGAAGATTCAGTTTGGATTAACAAGGTTTGTTTATACAGATGTCTCACCTCCAGATTTCCTGTCTCTGTGATAGGAATGCCTTTCTTCCTCCCAGTGGTACATGATGGGTAGCTTTCACATGAGAGATTTAGCCCTTGCTTCTTTGGTTTACTCAAGTGCCTGAAGTTCAAGATATTCAGGATGCCAAAGTACCATATTTTGAGGTGGCATGTCATAAACCTCTTCAGAATGTTAATAAATATTGACTTGGATTCTACTTTATATATAATTTGAAACTAGTATCTCCTTGGCAAGTGGTTCTCAACTCATCAGACTTAACTAAAAAAGTTTTATGCAATAAAGATAATTCAGTTATTTGATATTCTTGATATATTTTAAAATATGTGATTGATATATTCATGGTATAATATGACTTTTGATTAATTTTTATATGTCTAATTCCATTATTGTTTCATCTAAAAATTATGCTTGCCCAGTTTAAAAATCAGCTGCAGCACTCACTATTTTATTTGGTAATAGTCTTTAAAAATTTTTTTTAACATTTATTCATTTTTGAGAGTGAGAGAGACAGGGCATGAGTGGGGGAGGGGAAGAGAGAGAGGGAGACACAAAATTCAAAGCAGGCTCCAGGCTCTGAACTGTTAGCACAGTGCCTGACGTGGGGATAGAACCCATGGACCCCGAGATCATGACCTGAGCCAAAGTTCGACGTTTTACTGACTGAGCCACCCAGGTGCCTCTATTTGGTAATAGTCTTAATCATTATGCTCATACTCACTTTGTCTAAAACTTGTTTTGATTATCTTTTTGGTTTTTTTTTTAGAATGGCCTTACCATCTTGTTATTATGACACAGAAACTACTATTTTTATTAGTGATCTTTCATCATTCTTGTTATGATTTTGAAGAGTACCAAAATACGTCATCCCAAAATAAGCTACTTTGGCATGGATTACTGTCAGCTAAAGGCCACTGAGAACCAGCCACAGAGGAAAAGCTCTAAAAACAGAGCATAAGTTGTGTGTTTGTAAAGGAAATTTCCTCTTGTAAAAGATGTCTCCAGATCCCACACCAGGGAGAAGAGGAATTTTATCAATGGAGAAGTCATTGACTTAAATCTGTTTTACAAACTTAGCTAACAAAAATTTAAAAAATCTTTGTTTACCATATTATCCCTGGTCATCTTCTCATAACCTGCCTCCTCCTTCCCAGAAGCCCCAAACTAGAATGGGTAAGCATGGGTAAGCATGATACACATACTAATAAACTTCTGTTTGTTTTTCTTTTGTTATTCTGACTTTGATCATGCCAGTTTAGACAGTCCCAGCCAGATATTTAGATGGGTAGTAGCAAAAATAAGTTTTCCCCCAATAATCTCTTGTCAGAACTTTGAAATTTGGTAATTACTATTAGCAAAGGCACGAATAATTTTAAATCTCTATCATTTACAAGTAGTTCATTGTGAATTCTGCCTGAAGTTTCTCACATCAGCTATTTGTCAGAGATTGTGCATTGCACAAAGAAGCATTATCCCAGAGCCCCATGGGAAAGGACTGCACCAGGTTCTTAAAAATATTTATACTTCAAAAAGTAGACTCAGTTTTAGGCTTTTGATGACATTCTGATACCGGTGGATTGAGTCAGGGTTTTTAGAGTTCTTCCTAGCCATTTCCAGATGGCTGTAGGAGACTGTTAACCTAAGATCTAGCATGTTAAGAATGAATTGTATGTATTTGCGATGTAATGTAAAAATGATTATTATATTTAACACTGCTGTATAGTACATTTTTAAATTGCTAAGAGAGTAAATAGTAAGAATTCTCATCACAAGAAGAAAACATTTTGTACTATATGAAGAGATGGATGTTAACTAACAATAATTTTTTTTTAAAATAAGAAAATAGGGACACTGGGTAGCTCAGTCAGTTAAGTGTCCAAGTCTTGATTTTGTCTGAGGTCATTATCTTATTGTTAGTGAGATGGAGCCCCTGGTCAGGGTCCATAGTGATGGCACAGAGCTTGCTTGGGATTCTCTCTCTTTTTCTTTCTGTCCTCCCCTGTTCTCTCTCTCTCTCTCTTTCAAAATAAAGAGAGAGAAACAAAAGGGCAGAGGGGAGGGGCAGAGAGAGAGAGAGATACAGAATCCGAAGCAGGCTCCAGGCTTTGAGCTGTTAGCACAGAGTATGACATGGGGCTGGAGTTCATGAACCATGAGATCATGACCTGAGCTGAAGTTGGGCACTTAACCAAATGAGCCACCCATGTGCCCCAACTCTTGATTCTTAATGTACCATTGCTTATAAAGAATAACAGAATACAGGACTGTAGAGGAGGAAAATTTTACTCTATCATTCTGGGTTCTTCTGGCTGGTCTTTTAATCAAACTGACATAGGACAAATAACTGGAAAAAAACAATTATATATGTACAAGAGCCCCTTAAAAAATATGAGACCCAAGGACAAGTTGTCAGTTGATGCTCATATGTAATCCTGAGCCAATAGGATAGGATAATGAGCTAACAGGAAAAGCATAGGGGCCTAGGGCTTCAGAGGGATATGAGGAATTCACAGGACCATAGGAAGAGCATGTTTGGTAATTAGATGTTTCCCCAGCCAAACAGATAGACCTTTCAGATAAAAATTTATCTCTTGTAATAGCTTTTTTAGGGGATAGGCCCCTTATCCAAATTCTTTAAGGTAGTTAAGGGAAAGGTAAAAGTTTCTTGAATCTGCTGGGTCTTAATTATCTTTAGCTCAAAATAATCAACATGCCAAGGTGGCATTTTTAGGGTCATGTATTTGTTCCCCCTCAAGACTCCAAAATATGTTGCTTTGATATATTGAGCTGCAGGCACTTGGAAAACAAAAGCATGGAGAGGCTTTCTCTGAACTCTCCTTATCTGCCTAAAAAAATAGATCCTTCAAAGGAACTCAATTGTCATAAATTGGACAGGGACTTTAATCAGCCAGGGAAGATTGATGCTTATTCCAAGAGAGGAGATTAGAAGACACCCAGAGAAACTTTGTAACAAACTACTATTAAAAAATTAACTGAGGAACATTAAGATTCTTAAGAGTTCATATAAGAAAACATCAGTTTTGATCAGGCAGCACCAAACTGAAAGTGGTTAGGAATACTCCACCAACAAGAATTAAGGGAAAGGTTTTTATAGACCAAATGTAGAACAAAGCAAGGAAAATATTTCATTGGCTAGAGCTTAAGCACTTGCCTTATTTGCAAAAGTCTAGTTGGCTGTTTGTGACTGGTCATTCTTAGATTTTGACTTTTTGATGTTGAACGTTTACTGTAATATAATCGGACTTAGTTTTGGTCTTCTTATGTAGACTGCTGAGGCATTAGAGACACTGTTGTCTAATGGATTCCTTGTTTAACTACTTTACTATCATATTTCTCATCTATTCTTTTAAGGATCCATTCATCTTTTCTGAAAATCACTTATTAACCTCTAAGTAGCCCACATGCTCCCTCCCTTTTCCATATAATATAGTATTTAAATCTGAATTATAAACTACCTCAAGGAGTTACTCATTTTTCCTTGGGTATCACCCATGTATATTTAAGAGATACATGTTTAAAAAGTTCTGTTTGTTTTTCTCTTGTCCATCTGTTGCTATTGCTGTTGTTGTTGTTGTTGTTGTTGTTGTTGTTGTTAAAGGGGTCTCAGCTGAGAGCTCAGAAAGGTAGAGGAAAAACTATTTTCTTCCCCTACACCCAGTAGAGCATGCTTTGAAAACAACAATGAAACATTTGAAAATAATATCTGATCCCCTGACAATCTCCATCCTCTCCCAATAATTGAGAATATTGTATTGAATTTTCTTCCTTTATGTGGCAGTTAAGTTATTTTCATAAATCCATTAAGAATCTATCCTTCTGTTTACCAAGGTATAATTGTTTATTGTGGAATAACTGGAATGTGGCATTTGAAAACAATGTACAATCAATCATTTCTGTTCATCCACTTTAAAGGAACTAAGTGTGATTTTATGGAATCCATATTGAAAAATACACCCAGGAAAATTGACCTGGTACATGGGTTACAGGGCCAAGGAGGTCATCTCTGGAAGGTCAGCCACATTGGAATCTTTAGAGGGAATTTAGAGAGAGGAAATCACTCAAAGTTATAGATACTATGGGTCAAATCTCATGGAAAGAATTTTTCAGGATTGGCTTTCTGGGTTCAGGATAGCAAGTAATTCAGACTTTTAAAAATCTGATCTGAGATTCCTTTAAAAACATCCCAGAAAGCAAATTTAAGAAGGCCTAATTAGTAAATTAAGACTTTTGTAAATAATCATGCCAAATCTAATGAGACCAGTTTTATTTTGTGGTCTATAATAATCTTCCTTTGAGATTGTTTTTGAATTAAGTAGGAAGATCTATAGGAACAATTTGTGCTTCAATAAAGTAATACATTATCTAGAACACTCTATTCATACTTCTTTGATTTTCGTCTCTCATTGACCCTGAGCTGTTTTACAACCCTTATATAGCAGATAAAATACAGAAATGTAAATTATAGTCTATAGACATGAAAATAAGTTCTGTCTGAGAGAGGCTCAGGTGATTTCCCTTAGAGCTGTGGGAAAAGTCAGTTTGGCTTCTATTTGCATGCTCATTTCAATATTCTTGATCTGTAAACTTGGCAATATTTAGATTTTCCTTTGAACTGTTTATAACATCTTACCAGTTTCTTTCTTAATGAGTTAAAAAACATATTTAACTTCTGTTCATTTTGTATCTGCATAAATGTTATGGTTTTGCTTTTTTCTAAATTTTAATGTTTAACATGCCATAAATATTTCTTCTGATTTCATATCTCTGCAGTTTGAAAATGTATCATCTTTCATCCTTTTCTCATTTTTTCATAATTACTTTGGTGTTTTTATTAACTTTACTTACTCGTCACTCTCCTCCTGCGTGTATGTGGGGTAGGAAGCTTCATGGGGATATGAAGTGATCAACAGCAGGCTAAAATCCACTATTCATCTTAATATTTCACCTTCCTTTCTTATTCTTTTTATTTTTCTTTTTTTTAAGCATTCTTCCCAGATTTGCCACCTTATGACTGGATTTTACCTTCTAAATAATAAAACCAAAAAAATGAGTCTGCTTTACATTTTGAATTCTGTAATTTGATAATTGTCTTTCATGAAAAGGAAAAAGGAATGAAGAGGGGATGTGAATACAAGTTAAGCACTTTGTTCTTATTTTAACAAGAAATTCAAACATGACAAGTCCTTTCTATGTGCAAAGCACAGGCTTAATTTAAGCAATAATCCTGCAAAGAGGAATATTATTTTCATTTGACATGTAATGCAAGTGATATTTAAAAGGCTGTAACATTTAGTCTCATTCCCAAATTTGCACAACTATTAATTGGATAGTAAATAAAATTGAAATGGTAGCGGGAGAGCCAGATGAAATTCATTTGTTGGTTCAGACTATTAATTTCTTTCTCTTTTCACAGCTCTCCCCTTATGTCATAATATTTTCAGAAAAAGGATATGATAATCTCCTTCACAGAATGTCTAAATGACTGATAAGTCCTGAAATTTGTCTTTCTAAATGGTATTTTTGTGTACACAGCATTATGACTAAGTTGAGGTAGAAAATATAAAATATCCCATGTGGGTTCTTAAACTTAACTTACGTTTTCCCAACAGTGTTAATGTGCACAATCAGATAGTCAGAAGCTGGCCTCCACAAGATCATCAACACACCTGTTGATAAAACACAACTGAATTATTACGGTAAGGCAGACTGCAGCCTTGCAAATCTTTAGCAGTACCATAAAGGGTGGAGGGAGTTAAGGTCAGAATACACTGGGAATTGGAAATTTGATTATGGCAGACATTTTTTTAAATATTTTTATTTATTTCTAGGAGAGAGAGAGAGAGGCAGCGTGAGCAGGGGAGGGTCAGAGAAAGAGGGAGATACAGACTCTGACATAGGCTCCAAGCTCTGAGCTGGCAGTCAGCACAGAGCCCGACGCGGGGCTCGAACCCACGAATCACGAGATCATGACCTAAGCGAAAGTCGGACGCTTAACCGACTAAGCCACCCAGGGGCCCCAATGGCAGACATTTCAATGCAAGAACTTTAGTAGGATCAGATAAAAATCACAATGCAATAGCTTAGGATTTGTGGAAACAGCAAGGCAAAGATTTTGAGGTGAGGGATTTAGAGAATCTTAGGACAGAAACTATTGATATTTGCCATTAAAGAATTGATGGATCTTTCATGTAGTTCCTGTAATGAGCAATCAAATATTTTTTTCTGGACAGCAGAACCCTAGAAAAATGAAGTCATGTTACTGATGATAGAAGAAGAGCAAAGTTATGTTAATGTAGAAAGAAAAGTGTGTTTTCAGTTTTCAATGTGCAGACTCAGTATGGGGGGAATGGGGGGAATGGGTTTTGGTTCAGGAAACTAACATTCAAATGCAAAAAAAAAAATAAAGTTATTTTGAAACTTTACCATTTATTTAAGTACTGTTGCGTTTCAATCTCTATGCAAGATTACCATACGAAGCAGAGTACATATCACCTGTCAGATGACAGTGGTTATAGGGAGGTGATGAAACAGGCAATGAAAGCAAGGATGAGAAATCACTTCCTTAGTCTAATGAAATACTCATCAGAATATTAGAGGAACAGTTGAGTAAGAAGCACAGAGTACTTGACAACAAAACAAAAACCTCCAGAAATTCTCAGCACCAAGGGCCTCCTGAAAACACTTGTGTTTTATGCAAATAGATCTCTTTAAAATATTCTGTCGTTGACACAACTTGTACCATATTATCAACACAGCTGCCACTGCCACATTCCTACCTCTTCAGTTTTCTCTAGAGCTCTCATAAAAGAAGTATGTTCATAAAAGTTGTCATATGAAAACAACAAAAGAATAGGATTAAAGAATACGAAAAAATCAGATTATTTTTCATTGTTAATATGTTAAATGTTAAAGAGGTTATGTATTAGATCTCTGTGTGTCTCTGTGTCTGTATGAAGTATTGAATTTAGCTAAGTATCCTATGTCTTAGGAAACAGTTTTTTTGTTCACTACTATTTCTCTATTGTCTTCCATGGAAAAAGCTAACAGGAAAGGACTACCCTACTCTCACTGTTACTACTTTCCATTACCCCTCTTAACTCCCATGACCATTGCCAATGATTTCCTTGTTCATCTGCCTGTAAAGAATCCAAGGCCCTTTTTCTTTTCTTTGAGACATTCCTCATTAATGAATGTTCTCTATATTGTGATAAATAATTACTGAAAAAATAATGCATGTAATTATCTGGTACTATATATGTGTATCTGTAAATATATGAGTAATTATAAATAGCTGTATCATATTGGATTTTAAACAATGATATATTAAGTAAAGTTTCTCTTTGATACTTTGATATCCACAGTGTCTATTTTGGTCTTTGTGTTGTCACTCCATCATTCACAAAAACTCCTAGTAGAAGTGTTAGTATTCTCATTGTCAACTGTGTTTTACCCTATCAATTTATGAAGAACTATATCTAATAAGTTGATTTATATTAAGACATAAATAAATGATAAAGCTTAAAGTTTTGTGTCTCTTATAGCTATTTGATTTTAGACATTACCAGAACTATAATCCAGGGAAACCACATATAGGGATTATCGAAGGCAGATAATATATTTCTCAATGGGGATTCTCGGAAGGCAAAATTTAGGTGCGTCTGGGTGGTTCAGTCCATTAATCGTCCAACTGCGACTCAGGTCATGATCTCACCGGTTCATGGGTTTGAGCCCCGCATCGGGCTCTGTGCTGACAGCCAGATCAGAGTCTGGAGCCTGATTCAGATTCTGTGTCTTCCTCTCTCTTTGACCCTCCCCTGCTCACGCTGTCTCTCAGAAATAAATTTAAAAAACAATTTAAAAAATTAAAAAAGAAGATAAAAGTTAAAATTCTTAAAGATGTTCCTGAAATCAAAACATCAGGAAGGCATTTTTTCTGCTTCTGTACAGGGTCAAACTAGAATGTAATCTGAATATGTAGATACAGTTATCTAAACTTACCATATATTACTGTCTTTATTTTAGCTTAATTAATTTGGTTTTTGGATTCAGTAGGTCAAATACAAAACTTATGTTTGTTTGTAAATGATAATATATAAACATCCCATATGTGGGAACATATATGGAAAAATAGCAACCTTAGGACTTTAGAAGTCCTATATCCAAATATCCATATCTCACCTTCAGATTTTACTATGTACTTTCTCTAGGATTATTGTTAAAGAACACGGGCTTTTGATAATCATTGTCATGAATGTCATTTTTTATGTATGCCTAACATGCTTTTTTTCATAATAAATAAACATATAAGATTAATCTATCCTATGTTAAATAAAATATTGTGGGATTACTTGAGAAATGCTGTTTAAATTTCTTGAGAAGTTGAGAAAGTTAAGAAATTGAGATGTATGCCTTTAAAAAAAAAGTAAAGGGAAACATATCATCCAGTGCTATGTTAAGGTGGCATACTAAAAGCATTTCAGAAATTCTAAGACGGAAAACAAACAATGTAAGTTAATGTCATTGCACTCTTGGCTCTGAGGGCCAGAATATTTTGCAGTGTATTTAATTCACAATAGGCAATTAATAAATGTCTGTTTTAATAAATAAGGAATGAATGAATGGTTTCACATAAACATGCGTGTGCACACTTGGTAAAACATTCATGATGGGAGATTAATTTGATTTTGACCAATATGTAGTTTCAGTTTATGTACAAAAGCCAGAAAGTAATTATATGTAGGAGGGGACTGATTAGCAATACCACAGAAACCGCAATTACAATGGACTGTAGGGTTGAGGGAAAAATATCCATGACAGAGCCATTGAGAAAGAAAATAAATGTGTGCAATAAAGCATCATTTTAAAATTATACATATACACATATATTTTAAGAAGTCAATATTCCATAAAAATCATTATAAAAACTACTGATATTCTTTCATCTACCTTCTTTACCTAACAACCTGTTGTTCATTTCTCATTGGTAACCACTTTCAAATTGTGACATAATTTATTTTGGTAGTCACTTCTGTGTTTATAAATAAAAAGCTAATCATGCTATTTTTAACTATTTTAGATATTATCAATGATTCTTCAAAATAAATGATTGATATTTTGTTCATTTATAGCCATACCTCCTCTTTTCTTTTTCTTTCTCTCACATGCACTCACCTACACACTCAGATGCATACTTTTCTCCAAACTACTAATATGTTTTAAATTTTAGATGGCTCAATATTTGCTGTTTATGTTTCCAAAATTATATAAATATTGTTATTTCGAGTTGAACCATGTAAAATGTTATAATTATCCTGTTTTAATATAAATATTATTTTCTCTTAAGTTGATCTTTGTTTTTTTGTTGTACTTGTTTAATATTTTAAAATGTTTATTTATTTTTGAGAGAGAGACAGAGCATGAGTGGGAGAGGGGCAGAGAGAGGGAGAGGGAGACACAGAATCCAAAGCAGGCTCCAGGCTCTGAGCTGTCAATATAGAGCTCGATGTGGGGCTCGAACTCATGGACAATGAGATCGTGACCTGAGCTGAAGTCGGATGCTGAACCAACTGAGCCACCCAGACACCCCATCACTTGTTTAATTTCTATAGGCTTATCAACATCTTCCATCCAAACTTTTTTCTAGCAGTTAAAATCTTCTCAGTGTAGTCTAACAGACCAAGTAGACCATCAATATTCTCTTCTTATTAAAGACAACGGAACTCTTCTCTTGTTTCCTGCTTCTTTCTGAAAAGATAGCCTTAAACCTGATGAAACATCATCTTCCTGGAATCTCACTTCTCTCCATCATGGTGATTCCTTTTGTTTTTCTCCTTTTCCTAGATTCTAATATTTAGATTTCTTGGCTTTGTGAATTCATTGTGATGGAAAAACTATTCCAGCAGATTTTTGAAGAACACTACATGGAAAATAAATTATTTTGCATGTGTGAAAGTGATTCATTTATCCTCATTTTGTTTTTGTATAGAATTCTTTTTTTTAATTTTTATTTATTTTATTTATTTATTTATTTTTTAATTTATTTCTAGGAGAGAGACAGAGACAGCGTGAGCAGGGGAGGGTCAGAGAGAGAGGGAGTCACAGGCTGAAACAGGCTCCAGGCTCTGAGCTGGCAGTCAGCACAGAGCCCGACGCGGGTCTCGAACCCACGAACCGCGAGATCATGACCCAAGCGAAAGTCGGATGCTTAACCGACTAAGCCACTCAGGCGCCCTGTTTTGTATAGAATTCTTAATTGAACATTGTTTTAGCTCATATTAGTCTTGAATTTTATGACATTTCTAAATAATGTGACTTCTGGATCTTTTCCCTACATTGTGGTAGGCACACTGCTCATCGGTCCTTGAAAATTTGTGTGAGTGTGTGTGCCTGAGTGTGTCTTTATCACACTTCCTGCCATTTCATTGTCACCAATTTTTAGAATTCCTCTTATTTACATGTTGCAGGATCTAGACTGTGACTATAGTTCATTTTCATTTCATTGTCATGACATCTCTCTGAGTTTTTATGTTTGCCCTTTCAATAGCCACTTCAACTCTAACTTCTAGTTCTTCTGTTGAACTCAACAGAAGATACTTCAATATTAAATATTAGTTTATTTAAAGGGCTGTAATTTGTATTAAAGATTATTTTTACAGCATTTTATTCTTATTTTATGATTGCAGCATCTTTTCTAGATCTCATGTGCATTAATTATGGCTTTTGTTTCAGGTATTTTGCTATTCTCTATACTGCTTCTTTTAAGTCCTTCTTTTCTCTTTGTATTGATCTTCATTCAAATATTAGTGACATTTTCTGGTGACCTTTGTATACTTGTGAATCTTTGTATTAATTCTTTTTACTCCTGTGGGTATTTTCTCCATAAATAAATCTTCGAAACTGATGTCTAGGTTCACAAGCCTGTCTGCTGTCTTTACTGAAGTTATGTTGTCAACTTGTGGTTAATTTTGTGATTTCTCTGTGGTCTTGACTTTAACTGTGCCTGAAAACTCAGTCCAAAGTTTATTTGAAACTGTAATTAGACCTTTCCAAGGAATAAAACTTCAGTCATAGATCTGGGTAAATGAGAGAGAGTGAGATTTCATCACTTCAGTTTTAAATTTTAACTCTTTTCTTATTTTAATTTTTTTAATGTTTATGTTTGAGAGAGACAGAGACAGAGGATAAGTGAGGGAGGGGCAGAGAGAGAGAGAGACAGAGACAGAATCTGAAATAGGCTCCAGGCTCCAAGCTCTGAGCTGTCAGCACAGAGCCTGATGCAGGGCTTGAACTCATGAACTGTGAGATTATGACCTAAACCAAAGTTGGTTGCTTAACCACCTAAGCTACCCAGAGCCCCCATTAACTCTTGTTTTTAGTCACACATGTATCCACTTTTATTGTCATCAGGTTTTTTTTAAACCTTACTATGTTTTTCAGTGCTAATTGCAAACAGTTTTCTCTTACTGCCAGCTTAAAGTTTGTATTTTCTGTCTTAGTTTTCTGTGGTCTACTAAGCCAGTTTAAATTTATCTGTTTTTCATCTTTTCAAATAGTTTAAAGTGTCCTTTCATCTTCTCTGTGCTCATGAAGGATTTATTATTTTAGTACAATTGTAGTTGGATTTCTTGTGGACATCAAGGTAAATTGATGCTTTTGATTAACCACAATTAATTGATACTGAAGCAGTACTTAGAAACATCGTATGCTACCATCAACCAAACTATACTGAATCTTTCATCTTGTGTTAGTTGAGAAGACTTCCTGTAGTAGGATGAATAATGGCCATGCCAAGATATCAGGTCCTAATCCATGGAACCAGTGTACATTGCTTTATAAGGAAAAATGATTTTTGCAAATGTAATTAAGTATCTTGAAATGGGGGAGATTATACTGGATATTTGAGTGTTTCTTGAATGCCACATAACAACATCATAAGAGAGGCAAAGGGAGATTTTATATAGGAAAAAAGGAGAAGATATAGGCACAGAGAATAAAAATAATGGGAAATCAGAAGCAGGAATTGTAGTGAAATGACCAAGGAATGTCGATAGCCACTAGAGGCTAAAAAAGGCAAAGAGCATAGTCTCTTTTAGAGCATTTGTTGGTGGTGTGGTCCTACCAAGACCTTGATTTTAGCCTGATGAAACAGATTTTGGAATTCTAGTCTTAAGAACTGTGGAGAGAATATATTTCTACTGTTTACCAAGAAATTTGTCATTTTTTGTTTTTTTTTTTAAATTTTTTTTTATTTCTAAGTGAGAGAGACAGCATGAGCAGGGGAGGGTCAGAGAGAGAGGGAGTCACAGACTGAAACAGGCTCCAGGCTCTGAGCTGGCAGTCAGCACAGAGCCCGACGTGGGGCTCGAACCCACAAACCGCGAGATCATGACCTAAGCGAAATTTGGCCGTTTAACCAACTAAGCCACCCAGGCGCCCCGTAACTTGTCATTTTTTGTAACAGCAGCTAAACAAAACTAGTAAATACCCCATGTATGTAGGCTTTGGATTTGTCCCTCCTCAAAGTTATGATTAAATAGATATAGGGAAAAAAATAGGTACAATTTCCTATTGTACCCTATTGTTCCTTTTATAGTAGTAAAACAGAACCATATATCTGTGTGACAAGAACTATAAGCCATAAACTTGCAAGAAATGAAAACAAGAAATGAAAATCAAGGGGCGCCTGAGTGGCTCAGTTGGTTAGGCATCTGACTTTGGCTCATGTCATGATCTCCCTGTCCATGGTTTCAAGTCCCGCACAGGGCTCTGTGCCTGGAGCCTGTTTGAGATTCTGTGTCTTCCTATCTCTCTGCCACTCCCCAGTTCGTGCTCTCTCTCTGTCTCAAAAATAAATAAGCATAAAGAAAAAGAAAAAAATTGAAAATCAAAATTTCATCAAGAACTACAAAGAGGTTTAAGAGTCATCAGGGAGTAAAAATGGAAAGACTAGCTCAAAACATCTTGAATAAGATTATACTATAAAATAGCTCTAACAATAAGGATTATGTTTTACCACAATATCTTTCACATAATATTCTATAAATACATATTTTGGAGTGAATAAAAAATGAGAAATGGGGTAGCCAAAATTCTAATTTAATACCCAAGACTTGTAGCCCCTGATATACACATCCTGTGTAATTCCTTCTTCTTGAGTGTAGGTGGGAATATGATATGATTTTACTCCCATAATTGGGTTATTTATCAGTTGACATTGAGTTATCCAAAGGGAGATTACCTTGGATGGGCCTGAACTAATTACATGTACCCTTAAAGAAGCAAATTCTGAGCTCTTCCTCAAGAGAGAGTTCTAAAGCCAGAGATTCTCCTGCTAATTTGAAAACAATAAATTGTCACATTGTAGAATGGGTCATATGGTTCAAACCTAAGAGTAACTTCTAAGACTTGAGAGCCACTTGACCTTCTGCAATCAAAACAATGGAGACTTGAGTTTCATAAGTTCATGGAACTGAGTTCTTGCCAATAATGTAAACAAGCTTGGAAATGAATTCTTCCCTAGTCCAGGCCCCAGATGGGAATGCAGCCTAGACCAAAGCTTGGTTTCAGCCTTGTGAAACTCTCAGCAGAAGACCCACTTAAGCCATGCCAAAACACCTGTCCCACCGAACCATGAAATAATAAGTTAAGCTTCTAAGTTTGTGATAATTTGGGACATAGGAATAGAAAACTAATATAAGAAGGAACTTCCCCAAATTGGTATTAAATATACCATAAATGTTCAATAATATTTTTCTTTTTCTGTTCCACATGAGTCGATTGACAGATTGATGACTGTGATTAGATATCTCAGAAACAGGCCAATTTTTTATTTCCAAACTATATTTATAAGCAATGTAGATATTAGCTAGATCAAAAAGAACATTTATTGAATAAATGGCATTAGAATTTCTAAGCATTTTTTGATGTGCAAAAAAGTAGCTAATTACATTGCATATTTTAAAATACATTAAAGATTGATTAATAATTTAAGTGAAAGAGATGAACTGACAAAATGAGTAGAAAATAAAGTTGAATATTTTTTTCTGATTTCAGAAGAGGGAAACCTTTCTCATGCATAATAGCAAATGTGGAACTCTAAGGGAAATATATGTAATGGTGATACTATATCTGTTTCAGATCAAAGAAATAAACAAACACATTTGACAAACTGGCATGCTTAAATTAGTTTATTGCAAAGTTTGTAAACTTAAAGACAAAGGGGAAACTATAAAAATAATTTAAGTTATATACTGAAACAGTACAAATTGTGCATGCTTAATGAAAGCATATACCAATAGCCCTTTGTGTACATGCATCATTATCGGCCTCAGCTCTAGCCCTATCTAGGCAGACTGCTGCACCCATTACATTCTATCAGCATGAATATATGCATAATGATGCTCCACTCCAAGGCCATTGGATAATAGGCGAGAGATTGATATCTAACAGTGGTTTGACAATTATTTTATGGCCTGGTTTAGGTAGAAAAGTTAAATTATCTCAACAGTTAAATTATTATTCATTATTATTATTTAAATTGACCTAAGGGCCACAGAGACTGTGGTCTCTTCTACAAGCATTGAACTGAGGGGCTTAGGTCTGCCTTAGTCTGGCCTCAAGCCTAATGAATAAAGTAACAGAGAAGAGAAAGAAGGCAATGAAGAAAAGAGAAAGAAGACAGAATAGAAAAAGGAAAGAAGAGAAGACAATAGTCCAAGAGAAAAGAGAAAGGAGGGATAGAATATAGAGATGAGATTGAACATGCAGGGTCTGAATGCTGCAAAGCACTGGAACCACGAAGAGGTTCAGAGAAGAAACTGAAGTCATCCCAGGATATGGAGAAGAAAATGTCCAGACCGTATTTGGGGAATAAGGAAAGAAACATGTGAAGGACAGTGGGGAAACCATAGATTGTTAGAGACCAAAAAATGCTGAGAATGGCCCTACCTGCAGGCAGGCATCTGGTACTGGGAAGTTCTATTCAACAGTTTTTTTGGTTTTTTGGTTTTGTTTGTTTGTTTGTTTGTTTCTGGGAAAGAAAATAAGAAAGAACATAAAATAGGAGGAATGCTACTTACCCCTACTTAGTAAACTTCATAAGCCTGTTCCAGAGACTGCCCAAAAAGGCAGTATAGACTGTTTTTTTCAGTCTTTTGTGCCTAAGGAAGAGATGAAGAGAACACAATTGCCAATTTACTTTCATCAGAGTTTTCCATCAAATCCCTGGAAAACTCTGATTTTAGGTTATGTAGAACATTTTTATTCATTCAATCATTCATTCATACATTTAATTTTTGTGTTGTCAGATCTGTTTTAACACTAACTCACAGAATTTGATGCATTTTCCACAGTTTTTAGATTTTGAGCCAATGCTCTTTGGATAAGTCTCCAGTAATAGGTATGTCAGGGATACTGATTACAATTTTAAAGATGCTTTTTTTTTAATGAACACATGATATCCAAACTTGTAAATGTCTTGATCCTTACTTGGCATGAGACTAAGGAGCCCTGGTTACTTTTAGACTGAAAGACTTTTAAGGATCCCAATCTGGTTACTAGGGATATTCATTATTTTTGAGGGGAAAATAAATGAATATAGAAGTGGATAAGAAACTGCGACTTTTTTTCTCTCAAAATTAAGGTTTCTAAACTCTAGAATATTATTAATGCAGAACAGTTCCATACCTGGATTACCTCTTCCTAGCTAAGCAATATAAAAGACTAGAAAACATAGAGATTATGTGAGACTGGCTTCATAGTTTTGAGACTATGAATCAGTTTTTCCTGTCTGAGATTCTGTTTCCTATAATAAAGATCCTTTTGTTTGTCTCTTTCCCTGCATTATGGTACCTATATTGTCCAAATGTACCTGAAAGATTATTTTCTTTTTTTTTTCCTTTTTTTTTTCTTTTTTGCCTGAGATATCCTCTATTTTTTTTTTTTTTTTTGAGGATAAGCTACTCTCATGGCCATTGGCAATCAAAGTAAAAGTAGTAAAATTCTATCAAATGTCAGCACTCAATTAACAATGAAGTTTCTGCAAACTCTATTTGCACCCACATTCTATTTTATATACAAGCCTCAAGATGCAATTCATTCCTTAACACCACATCTACAATTGAAAACCAGTAAAAGGCAAGGATAGAAGACAGAAATGATCAGTTTGAATGTAAAAATAAATATTTTTACCTATAGGAAGCCATCCTATTTCTTGCTTGAGGGAATTGAATACACTGTACCATAATGTAATCTTTAAAAGCATAATGGCACAGAGACAACTGTGAATACAGTGCACAAATTCTGACATTGACAAATTGTCCAAGAGTCGATGGAATATAAATGGGACTGACAAACTTTCCAATTCCATAGACGCTTAGGTACTTTAAAAATCAAACTGCTCAAATCATTTTAATGCTAGTACTTGTATGAGACTTTTAAAGCCCATTTTAAAAAAAGAAGTTTGAAAACACAATATTGCATTGTGTAGTTCTATAAAGTTACCAAGAAAGAGTCTAATATAAATCCAACCTTATAAAAATCACTATTCTAAGAGAGAACAGAAATGTTGATTTAGTAAGAAAAATAACAACTACATCTCTTGCACAAAGAAAAAAACAGCCATCAGTCAAAAACTTTTTTTGTATATATTTCTGCAATAACACCTACAAATTTATTTGTAAACATTGCTATCATTTTGTTGCTTCTATTCTTTTCACTGTTTCTTCTGGAATGCCGTACCCTCTTCCGCTGCCTGATCGTGTCTGGCTTCCTGAGCACTCGCCTGATTATCCATTATCTGATTAATTATCGGATCTTGCTCTTCTTCTCTCTACAGTGGCTCCTTTTCATGAAAAATTGAACTTTTTTATTATTCTTTCCAATGTCTCCTCCTCTTCAAAAATATTTTTTCAGCACTCCAGGTTTTTATTTTCTAAATTTTGCTCATTCTAACTTCCATACTTTTTCCAACACCCCATTTCTAACATCACAGGATGTGTCAAAGTTGGGTTTTTTTAATTTTTAAAAAAGTTTTTCTTTTTTTCTTACAAAATTTGCTTTTAGAATATGGCAATATCTAAGGATTTTGCTAAGGGTTATGAGTATTTGTGAGACTATGAAGTGCCTAGAAAATAAAATATACACATATATATTCAAAATATTAATAGTCATCTCTCACATCTTAAGAAAATATAATATGTAATTTTTCAAGTCCCTGCTCATAGAAAAATATGTGTGTGTATATAGCAATAAAATTAATAGTGCCTGCTTCATAAAAAATGTATATTTAGTGAAAAGAAATTTTAAGTTTAGTTAAATAAAAAATATATGTTTCTGGAAAACTAAAAGTTCTCCATAATAAAATTTATAGCTCTAATACATACAAAGTCAATCTTCTAACAGATCTTTTTCTGAACTTATCAAAAACTTACAAAAGTTTATTTTCAAGAAGGGAAAAAACAAAGAATAAAAGGAAGCTCAGGGATGTAAATAGAAGAATAGAGCCTTACCTCATATTACAAATTTTAATTAAAAAACTACAAGCAATATGATAGTAAAAGTTAACTTGATCAATAGACTGGAATTGTAAAACCAGAAATATATTTATTTAAGAAAACATGAGGCTTAAAAAATGAGGCTTATATTAAGTAAAAGTCATATATCCTGAAAAGGTGATGGATTAGTATATTACTAAAGATTCAATTGCCCCTTTTGGTATGTGTGCAGGGTAGGGGGGAGGTCTAAACACCCACAGCAAAGTTCTCAATAACTTCTCCTAGACATTTATTTTGATACTTATAAGGCGCCTTAGAATCAACATGTCAAAATTCATCATCTTTCCCCATAAATAGCTTTTTCTCTGATATATCCTGTCAGAGGTATTATCACCATAATTATTCAAGTCACCCGAACCAGAAAATAGTTTTTATGATTGACGAGTAGTTTTTCTTTATAGATATATTTTACTTTTGAAATTATTCTTTATATATCTACCAATGAAAATTCTGCACATATAATATAACTCAAAGGATCAGATGACCAATGATTTGTTGATTGACAGCAGAAGTAATCTTTTCTGATTATACTTACAGATGCTTATGACATCCCTGTCATCTGTGTACTACTTAGACTTGATCTTAGCCAAAAGGCCGAGAAGCGATCTGTGTACTACTTAGATTTAAAACAGTCCACAGATATTCATAAAGATGCTATGATGTTTTCCCGGGCAATTCCACCTGATAATATTAGAGTTAATAGTATAACACTGCTTTATTCTGTATTGGAGGATTTTCTCTAATCTGTTTACATTCAACATATTTTAAAAAGCATTGCTTCAAAAGCTTGAGTCCATACAAAAAGAGACATTACCACCATTTGTGAACAGTTCTTGTATATGTATACCTTATTTCTTTCAACAAGACTAGTACATGAGACATTTCAGGATTACCACTACATCTCACATAGGTCACAGACCTGGATTTTTAGAAATTCTTTATTTTCAAAATAAAAAGGACTATTGAATGCCTAATTACATGTTTGAATAACATTTCCTGACATTTAAATTTCTCAACAATGCTACCAAGTAAAGGTTCTTTTTTTCATTATTTAAAAAGATAATGAATTCAGTGTAATTTGGCTAAAATTTGAATTAGACTCTAAATTTAAAGGGTTTGTTTTCTTATATCTTTGTTTCCATTTTAGTTTTTTTAATTTTTTAAAAAAAATTTAACATTTATTTGTGTTTTGAAAGACAGAGAGACAGAGCGTGAGCGGGGGAGAGGCAGAGGGAGAGGGAGACACAGAATCTGAAACAGGCTCCAGGCTCTGAGCTATCAGCACAGAGCGCAATGCCAGGCTCGAATCCATGAACTGCGAGATCATGACCTGAGCCAAAGTCCGCCGCTTAACTGACTGAGTCACCCAGGTGTCCCTGTTTCCATTTTATAAAATTATAAAAGTAAATGAAAGAGATCACCACTTTGCTATGCTATTCATAATGCTACTAAAAATATAACTGGGATTAAACATGTCATTTTTTGTACACACATGTTAAAATATATGTAAGTTACCATCCAAACTTTAAGAAATAAGAATAAGTACCTCATGTAAAGGATACAAATCAGATTATAGTAACAATGGCAAATGTTGATTTCTCAAAGTGACAGTTCAGTGTTTTAAATGAAACCATACTAGAAGTTTCAGCCTTCAACATTTTAGGTGATTAGTTTATATGAATATAATTAAACAGTGCTGTGAATTAATGATGAAAGCAATGAAACAACAATGTGGAGTCATCATTTTGGTGTAGTAGAATTTGGTAAGTTTGAATTTGATCAGAGACATACCTGGAGAAAATGCAAGCAACACTAAGATTTTGTAATTGGATGGTAACTGTTTGGCTACAATACTATGACTAAAATTTTGAGAAGAGAGATAGATATATCACTGACGTTTTATGAGTTTTTTTTCTCCCAGAGAAAATGAACTAGAAAGAGAAGAAATGTAGAATTAAATGAATAGTAAAGAGCTAAGTTGGGAGTAGAGAGGAAACTTAGTATTTACTTTGTCTTAGGCAGGACTTACATTTTTATATCTTTTCATTTCATACAGTGAGCAATGTTAGATTAAGATTTATAGAAGTAAAATATAAAAAGGATCCAAATCATAAACTTCATTGGATATTATTTACTTTCCCATGGCTTTTCTTGCTGTAAATACAACTAGGGTCTTAGTTATCCCTGCAGTTTTTGCAAATGCAGGCCATTCTCTTTTTCACATCTTATGTATCTCTAGCAGGTGTAAATGAGTTAGGATCTTCTTGGTTTCCTACTGCCCTTTCCATCTAATGTCTTCTTTCCCCTCTTTTAAAATCTCCAGCGTTTTTGAAATCTGTGTAGTCAGATTTCATACTCTTTTATCTTTCTCTTAATGTCATCTAAAGATCCAAGTGTGCTCCTTCATCCCTTGAATATTTTAAAAATTAGATCACTGTCATCTTTACTCTACCTATTATCATTCTTGTCAAAGTCAAGGTACTAGTAGATGATCCTTCCAACACTCTGTCTTCTTACATTCTTGACCATGCCACATTTGGAGGTAATTTCTTCCTCTCCCTTCTACCCACTTACACACAGAGCTATAGTCTATATTCTGTCATCACCAATACATGCTCTATCTCCAAGTTTATGTATAATGCTTGATACTTTCTGATCTTCTATAAATTGAGGTCATTTGATGTCATACCTTGCTGCACCCATTCCCACAGTATATGTCTCTCCTTAGTTCAATCTTCTTTAATTTCTCTCAGCAATATTTTTTACTTTTCAGTATAAAGTTCTTTCATATTTTATCTGGTTTATCTCAAAGCGTTTAATCATTTTGATGTTACTTTAAATGGTATAGTTATGTTAATTTCAATTTTAATTTGTTTGTTGCTTGTACATAGAAATGCAATTGATTTGGGTATGCTTATTTTACATTAACTGCTTTGTTAAACTCATTTTTAGTCCTAGTAACATTTTACTTACTTTCTATTTTTCATTTTCTCCAATTTATTAAATTCCAGTTATTGATGATACAGTGTAATATTAGTTTCAGGTGTAGAATTTAGTGATTCAATATTCACATACAACACCTGGTGCTCATCACATGTGTGCTCCTTAATCCTTATCATCTATCTAACCCATCCCTCTACTTGTCTTCCTGGTAACCCTCAGTTTGTTCTCTATACTTAAAAGTCTATATCTTGACTCTATATTTGCCTTTTTCATTTGCTTTGTTTCTTAAATTCTACATATGAGTGATATCATATAGTATTTGTCCTCTGAATGACTTATTTCATTTAGCATAATACTCTCTAGCTCCATCCATATTGTTGCAAATGGCAAGATTTCATTCTTTATTATGTCTGAGTAATATTCCATTGTATATATATATATATATATATAGCACTTCTTTATCCATTCATCAGTTGATGGACATTTAGGCTCTTTCTATAACTTGGCTGTTGGTGCTAATGCTGCTATAAATGTCAGGGTACACATATCCATTCAAATTAGTATTTTTGTATCCTTGAAGTAAATACTTAGTACTGCAATTGCTGGGCTGTAGGATAGTTCTATTTTTGACCTTTTTAGGAAGCTCAATACTGTTTTCCAGAGTGGCTATATCAGTTTGCATTCCCCACATCATTATAAGAGGGTTCCCTTTTCTCCATATTCTTGCTAATACCCACTGTTGTTAATTTTAGCCATTTTGATAGATGTGAGGTGATATCTCATTGTAGTTTTGATTTATATTTCCTTGATGATGAGTGATGTTGATCATCCTTTTATGTGTGTGTTGGCCATATGTATGTCTTTGGGAAAATGTCTATTCATGTCTTCTGCCCATTTTTTAATTGGGTTATTTTGGGAAGTGTTGAATTTGGTAAGTTCGTTATATATTTTGGACACTAACCTTTATCAGATATGTCCTTTGCAAATACCATATGTTGCCCTTTAGTTTTGTTCATTGTTTCTTTTGCTACGCAGAAGCTTTTTACTTCGATATAGTCCTAATAGTTTATTTTTGCTTTTGTTTCCCTTGCCTCAGGAGGCATAACTAGTAAGAACTTGCTAGACTGAGGTCAAAGAGTTTTATGCCTGTGTTGTCTTCCAGGATTTGAGCAGTTTCCTGTCTCACATTTAGGTCTTTCACCCATTTTGTATTTATTTTTGTGTATGATGTAAGAAAGTGGTTCAGTTTCGATTGTCATTGTCCAATTTTCCTAGCACCATATTTTGAACAATCTTTTTTCTCATTGGAAATACTTATCAACTGTGTTG
Organism: Proteles cristata cristata; assembly: GCA_017311185.1. NCBI lineage: Eukaryota > Metazoa > Chordata > Mammalia > Carnivora > Hyaenidae > Proteles > Proteles cristata. Next base: position 2,785,880 of record JAESUZ010002627.1, read on the forward strand.
AAGACTAAATGACCGTATAGTTGTGGGCTTATCTCTCAGTTTTCTATTTTGTTCCATTGATTTATATGTCTATTATTGTGCCATTACTATGCTGTCTTGATGACTGCAGCTTTGCAATATAACTTGAAGTCTGGAATTGTGATGCCTCCAGCTTTACTTATCTTTTTCAAGATTACTTTGGCTATTTAGTGTCTTTTGAGGTTCCATACAAATTTAGGATTGCATGTTCTAGCTCTGTGAAAAATGCTGCTGCTATTTTGATAGGGATTGCAAAAAATGTATAGATTGCTTTGGGTAATATAGAGATTTTAATCACACTTCTTCTAATCCATGAGCATAGACTATTTTGTGTCATCTTCAACTTCTTCAGTGTTTTATAGTTTTTAGAGTATAGTTCTTGTAATTCTTTAAATACATTTTATCTATATTTTCACATAGACATTTTCTACTTAGAGACTTTTAAAATACATTGTGTCTACCATAAATTTCTACATAGAAATTTTCTACATAGAAAATCATGTTGTCTTTAAAGAGTCATATTTGCTTTTTCTATCAAATTTTGTAAACTTTGTTTCATTTTCTTGCCTTATCAAACCACCTTAGACATCGAAGACATTGTTAAATAGAAGTAGGAGAATGGACAAACTTGTTTTAATTTTAACATGAGGAGTTCAAGATTCATTCTTTTAAAATTAACTGTGATAATAACTGTAGGTTTTTCACAGATGCACTGTATTATGTCTAGAAAGTTTGCTTTGATTCCTAATTCTCTGAGAATTTTTTTGTTTTTGATATGTAATAGATACTGGATTTTGTCAAATTTTTTTTTCTCTACTAGGATTATCTCACATTTTTAGTACTTATCTTGTGAATATAATAAATTATATCTATATTTCAAATGTTAAGACAGCTTAGAAAGTATTTGGTCACTGTTTCTTCACTGTTTTTTCTTCATTGTTTTCTCCTATCTTTTGGGGATGCTAATGATACAGGATAGACTGCTTGAAGTGGTTCCACACTTCACTGATGCTCTGTAGTTTTTAGAATTGTTTTTTGTCTGTGATTTTCTTCTGTGATTTTGTTTTGGATGGTATCTTCATGTTCTGCCATGTCTAATCTGTGAATCCTACCTAGTGCATGTTTCTTGTTCTCTTTCTTTAATCTCAGTCATTGTGGTTTTCATCTCTAAGAGACTAATTTAAATAATTCTTTTTGTCTTTCTCTATGGAATGCAGTTGTATGTGTATGTTTTCGTTGTTGTTGTTGTTGTTGTTTTTATGTCCTTGTGTGCTAATTCTGACATCTATATCAGTTCTGGGTTGTTTCTGACTGATTCATCTCTTCATTATGTATCTTATTTTCTTGCTTCTTTGCTTAGCTGATAATTTTTTATTGGATACTAGACATGTTAATTTTATTTTGTTGAGTGATGAATACTTTAAACTCATATAAAATTTTTGAACTTTGTATTTAAGATATAGTTAAGTTATTTGGAAACAGTCTGATTCTTTCAGGTGTTTTATGAATCATTTCTAAGCTGGCTGATAGGAACAGCTACAATTTTCACTTCCGTGTGAGTACTGAGCATCGGTACCTGGATTCTTTTTGATAATTCTTTTCTCTGTCTTGAGTGGTTTCTTCACATGTACACACTGGTCATTATTCACTGACCATTTGAGAGACACTCATTCAAGGTCTCCAGAGGTTACTCTTTCTGCATCTCTTTTGTTTGTAGTACTCTGTCCTGCAAAGTCCTGGTCTTCCCAGACTCTGGGGTTGAGATCCTCTGGACTCTTCCAGGCTTTCCCTTCCTAAGCCAGGGCCCAGAAGCCCTCTCAAAGAAGACAGTTGTAGCAATCACAAGGCTCTCTTAACTTCTTTTTCATTTGTTTTTCATCTCACAAGGATCCTTATCCTTTATTGTCTTATATCTAGCAGCTCATTTGCAAACTTTTTCATTTTGTTGTTTGCCTGTTTTTGTTTTTGTTTTTTTCTTTTTTGGTTGTTTCAGGCAGAAGGATCAAAATCTTTGCCATTTCATTTTGACCAGAAGTGAAAGTCTTCAGGTTGGCCTATTTCGTCTTTATATCACCAAATGCACCATACTTTCTTAGTCTACATCTACACACTTAGTTTCTTTATAAGGCAATAGAGAAAATACATAAGTAGAAAATATATGAAATCAAACATTTTATTTAATCCAATTACTTTAACCTACTTTCTGCAACTATCCTCTTTCTCTTTTATATAATGAATTTTGTCCTTTATTGAAAAGGTGAGGGGCGCCTGGGTGGCTCAATCGGTTAAGCATCTGACTTCAGCTCAGGTTGTGATCTTGCAGTTTGTGGGATCAAGCCTCACGTAAGGCTCTGTGCTGACAGTTCAGAGCCTGGAGCCTGCTTCGGATTCTATGACTTCCTCTGTCTCTGCCTGTCTCCTGCACTTGCTCTCTCTCTCAAAAATAAATAAAAAATTATATATAAAAAAAGAAAAAGTGAATACATTTTTTCTGTAAAGGGTCAGATATTAAATATTTTGGCCTTTGCAGTCTTATGGCCTCTGTTACGACTATTTAGTTCTGCTACTACAGCACAAAAGCAGCCATATATAATATGTAAATGAATGTACATGATGATAATACCTTTTATTTACAAAATACTAGGGATAGTCTTGATTTGACCTATTGGCCACAGCTTTCCAATACCTGCTCTGCTGGCTGTTTGCCATCTTAACGGGAATTAATTATCTTCATCTTAAAGTGGTAGCATCCATCCTTTCTTCTTGTTTTGTTCTCACATTCTGGTTTTCCTATAATACATTCCATGTAATCTTTGATCTTTAAAATTGGTATGAAGTAGCCTTATCAAAATCATCAACAACATATAGTTAACTTTATTTTATGCTATCTGTATACCATAACCTTTTTCTTGAACCATTTTATGTTCCTGATTTTAACCACATTATCCTCATTTTCTTCCTATCCAGTTACCTTTTTGTTACCAATTTCATTTTGTGGCCCCTTTCTTTCTCACAGATCTCTAAGTGCCAAGACACTCCCATGGTAACTTTTTCTTCTATATTATGTCTGCCTTATCAGATTTTGTTTGCTTCTATAACTTTAAAAATGATATGATCTGTCTTCCTAAATTTAAATTTCTAATTGTTAGCACATTCTAGAGTTCAATACTGTTATATTCACTTTCCTTTTTGACCTTTCATATTTAAAAGGCATTTCATAACCCAACTTATCATAACCAAAAAATATTTTTGGTATATCCTCCTAAATCTATCAATCCTAAATATTTCCCCATATCTGCAAATGGTACTAATGTTAGCAGAGTTGTTCAAACCTACTGTAGGAGTCATTAAAGATTACATCTCCCTTCACAACTAGAAACCAATCCAGTTGTAAATCTTACTGACTCTACCCTTAACTATATTCTATAATTGACTAACTTTTAAAACTCCTCCCTTACTTCCAAAACTCTTGTTAAGGTAACTTCATAAGGGGTACAAAAATACCATCCTTTCTCACCTCCCTGTGGCCTATTGCCACAACAATCAATCAGATTTTCTTAACATAAATTATATTATGTGTTTCTCACATTCTAAGCGCCTCAATTTCAATCTTTCAATCACACTTAAATAAACACCTAACCTTCTTCCCAAGGCCCAAAGAACTATACAATTCAGTTTCTGATAATGTCTTCAACTTCCGTTATTACCACTATCCACTTGTTCACTGTTGTGCAAACATTGGGCCTCCTTACTAGTTTTTGAATTCCAGGCAGGCACACTCTAGTTTTGGAGTTTATACTTACTGGTTCCGATGCCTATCACTTCCTCCAGGTTCAAGTCTTCATTCAGGCAAATTGGGACCCTTCTTGAGAAAGATTAAATAATGTTTAAATTTGCCATAAACTCTTATGACACCTAGTAATTTATTATTTTCTAACCAATTCACCTCAAAATTCGACTAACTTTATGTCAGTTTTTCTTGGCCCCCGTTCTTCAAAAAGACCATAGTTTCCTCCACAGTCAGTCTCTATGCTATTACAATGTTCTAATCTCTTTATAAACTTTATCAGAAATATATATGCATTTGATTTTGTGCTTGTTTTTCATTTCTACAACTGATGATCCAATCTTAGAATCTCAACTCCTTAAAGGTAGGAACTGAATCAATCTTGTTCACTTCTGTATCACAAGAGCCTGCAAATTGCTTGTCTATTATATTAGACATTCAATAAATATTTGCTGAATAATTGGCAAATTCCAATCAAATTTTTAGTAGTATAAACATTTTATTGGGATATTGAAAATAAAATTGAACATAATACACAATAGGAAAAATATAGTCAAATGTAAGAAAGTATATACTATTTATTATACATAAAGGAACTTCTAAAGAGACAGCATAATTTTGTAAACAGATATGTGAAAATAAGACAATACATGGTTTCTAATTATGTGTTTGAAAGAAAATCCAGGGAAAATGAGATATGGACAGTGATGGTGTCATTTTAAAAAAGATTTTCCAGGATGTCTGGGTGGCTCAGTCAGTTAAGCATCTGACTTTGGCTCAGGTCATGATCTCACAGTTTATGACCTTAAGCCCAGCTTAGGATGAGCACAAGCCCCTCTTTGGACTCTGGGCTGACAATGTGGAGTCTGCATGGGATTCTCTTATTCTCCCTTTCTTTCTTCCCCTTACTCACTCGTGCTCTCTTTCAGAGAAAAAAAAAAAAAGGATTTTCATAAATCAGCTAATAGGCACTTACTGTGCTATATATGAATGAAGAGGCAGAGTTTTAAAAGGATTAAACATGATGAGGCAAAGAAAAACACAAAGAGTACATTATGGCAAGAGAAAAATTGAGTGGTAGGGAACCAGATGCTATTGTTGTTGTATAGGAAAGTGCACTTAGAAAAACAAACAAACACAAATCATTACATAATATTTTGCACACATTCCTTTTTTTTTTTTAATATTTTTATTTATTTTTAGGAGAGAGAGACAGCGTGAGCAGGGGAGGATCAGAGAGAGAGGGAGATACAGACTCTGAAACAGGCTCCAGGCTCTGAGCTGGAAGTCAGCACAGAGCCCGACGCGGGGCTGGAACCCACAAACCGCGAGATCATGACCTAAGTGAAAGTCGGACACTTAACCGACTAAGCCACCCAGGCGCCCCTATTTTGCACACATTCTTGTAACATTGATGAATGTTAGTGTTTGTACTAATATGACAGTGTCTGTGGGATTTTAAATGGTTATGTTTGTTCTTCTCTTAAAAGATGGTTTATATTATGGAAATTAATATCAATCTAAATTTTCCTCTTCCTCTACACCAATGAATAAAGAAGAAAAACAGCTGTCACACTATCTTCAAAAAAATATTCAGAAACAAATGATAGATATGGAACCTCTCCAGTAGGACTCTGTCGATAATTCATTTTCCACACACCTCTGGGTGCTACAGTAGCTTTTGATAGACTCCCTAGTGCCTACTCTGTAGTGTGTTTTGCACTAAAACACTGACACAGAGGAATAATGCTGAGGGCAAAAATAGGACAACTGAGCCCTTGGTGAATGATTCAAAGAATGATTGAATCATTTTTCTTTCTAGGATGGAAACGAGTTTTGTTTGTGCTGTCCCACTTTTTTATTATAAGTAAGGCTTGTGTTTTCTGTGGAAGAGTTTGTCTTATTCTGACAAATACCCATTAAAGTATAGAGGGAAATAGAGGGGATGATGTAGTAATATTGTAGAGGAAAAATGCAATGAAAATGACTTATGTTCCATCAGTAGGTATCTGATCCCTGAGAGTGTCATTCAAACCATTTGGTCCTGCTGAAAACCCATGGTCTTCATAAATCTTTCCTGGTATAAAGTATTATTTAACTTCCTTTACCATGCTTAACAGAGTTGTTAAATTACTTCACATCACTTCTTAGTCCTTATAGATGAGAATTATGTTATGGTAGTGGATTTTATACAAGTGCTTTTATTGTTTTCTAAGTCAGGTCAAAATAATTTTTGTTTCTGTTTCCTGTTCCAATGCCCCTGCTTTTCCTCCATTTTTTGAGGGGGGGATGTAAGGGGTTATGCATTCTCCTCTTTCACATACTGGTTTTTGACTCCTTGTAATCTCATGTTCTGAGTGACTATAAAATACCATAAAGTATCAGTAACTATTAAAGTTTTAAAAGTCAATTCTGGGATGGGGAAAATGACAATGGGATGTTGCAAAAGGGAAGAAAGTCAATATAGAAAAGAGAGATAAATAAGACATGACAGGATTGCAAGGTGGAACTTTCTATGGAGGCAGCGAGGAATAGAACACTCACGGATATTGACAAGAGGAAAAAAGAGAAAAATAAAATAATGAAAATCTGGGACACCTGGGTGGCTCAGTCGGTTAAGCGTCTGGCTTTGGTTCAAGTCATGATCTCGTGGTTCATGGGTTGCAGCCCGCATCAGGCTCTGTGCTGACAGCTCAGAGTCCAGAGACTGCTTCAGATTCTGTGTCTCCCTCTCTCTGCCCCGCCCGTGCTTGCACTGCCTCTCTCTCAAAAATAAGTAAACAAATTTTTTTTAAATAATTAAAATCTTAACAAGAAGGGTACAGAATCAGGGGGGAAAAAAAGGCTTATGTAAAGTAATTAGACTTTTGAAATGGTGGGAATTTAAAAAATTCCCAAGTAAGTGGTGGAAGGTGATGGAAAGAAATTGAGAAATTATTTTCCTTCTCACAAGAAGGACACAAAAGTTGTTCTTTGGTTTATTTGAGGGATAAAAATCAATGCAAGATGGAAAGAAATGGTAAAAAATGTCCATTTTCTAGGAAAGTGGAAAATATTAGGTTCACAAATCATCAGAGGAGGTTTCTGTCAAACAATAAAATGTTATGAGTCTTTTCAGTCAAGTGGGCAAGAATAATTGTATACTCACCTTTTTATTCATTTGTTTATTCATTCAATGAACATGTACTATTTATGTTAGGTGCTATAAAAGCATGAAAACAAAAAGATGAATATATCCCCAGGCAATTAAGTGATGAGGGTACATCAGATCTGGGAGGAAGTAGTGTGTGTGGTGAAAAGAGGGATGAGTAGGAATATGTTTTGAAGATAGAGCAGATATACTTTCATGAGGGATTGGATATGTGATATAATGGCATTAAGGATTTTGATATAGTAGATGTCAAAAGATATAGTAGTCTTCAACTGAATTTAGTTTTGACAGGTTAAATTTGAGATATATTTCAGATATTTTATATATTATGTTGAGTAGGCAGTGGAAAAAGAAGTGTCGACTTGGAAAGAAGTAAGTAGTCTGCAGAAAGAAATTTCTACGAGTTTGACTTGTATAGACTATTTCAATCTTTGAAAATTGATGATATCAACAAGGAAGTGAAAATTAGGAAAGAAAACCAGGACTAATCTATGCTGCATTTCAAAATTGAGAAGAGGAGATGAATGTAAAATAGATTGAGGAGAGGAAGAACCGGAATAGTAGAAGGAAAAATGAAATACCATTACATTGTATTGTCTTGGAAGCCCAGGAAGTTTAAACAAGAGAGTGAATGATCAGCTGATAATGTCAAATGCTGACTAGTTAAATGAGATATAAAGACTAATATTTCACACACTAAAGAGACATACATTGAGAGGCAGAGAGCAGTGAAATTATGGTGATGGAAATAAATTGAAGATCCCAACAGGTTGTTGGGTTTGGAAGACCAAAAGGACTGAGGTAGACAGGTAGGGGGAAGTGATTAGGAAGTAGGGTAGATGAATTGAATATTAAAGATAGCTATAGCAATTTGTTATATAATCTAAGACTTGCTTTTAATTGCCAAATGTTAAATCTTCCGGAGTAGTGTAAACTGGATGCAAAAACCGTCAGAACCTTAAAACCATCCGTGGTTGGATAGTGTGCCTGGTAAAAATAAAAACTCTACAAATTCGATCTTTTTATTGTATCCTCACAGTTGGTTTACTGACATATTGCCGGAGACCAAAACTGCACAGGTCATCCCTGATGGCAAGGCCCAGGGAAGAGACTGCAATGCAGTCAGAAGAACCTCTGGAAGAATTCTTCTTCTCTACTTTGTCTGTACCTTATACTCTCACTTCTGCTGTTAGTCTATTCTAGGGTTAATATGAAACCAGAATCACCCAAAGTTCCCCCTTTCCTCCAAAATGGAATGTACCTAAATATCATGTCCGCCCCCTCAATCAGATGTTGTCTAATAAATATTGTAGCAATTAGCAAAATTGGAGACAGTCCGGTACACATTGGGTCTATGAGAGACCTAGAATTCATTTTCCTTGTATGAGTCTAATTGCCAGTAAGAATACATATTATGCCATAAGCAGAGACAAAAACAAGACTTACTAGTTGTGGAGGACTTTCTTGAATAAGTGTTAGAGAAATATTTGCTTGCTGACCTCAAGCCTGTAAGGCAACTTACGGATTGTTCTGGTCAAAGAATGAGATTGGTAAATGCAGAGACCACATTCTAGTTGATCCACGTAAAACATTTCCATATGTCATCTATGATAAATGTTGACATTGTTCTTTCTTAGTAAGGGGTCATGAGAGTCTGTTACCTACAACTGCGGGTACAAGTATATGCTGTTTTTGCATGCCCACTGAATTTGAATAATTAAAGGGCACTGTGATCTCATGAATTCTGGCCATATACTTCACTTATCCTTAGATACCCTGTCATACGTAGTAAAGAATATGTAAAACTTTGTTATGACTATCTGGTTAAATTTTATTGGTTGAAGTGGAAATTACGTACCATGAAATCACTGTTGCCAAGAAAACTTAGAAATGTTAAGTCCCATGACTGTACTCAAAAAATGTAAATTGTTTAAGCATGATTGTTTGAATTTGCTATATAAAAACCCTAAGCTGAAAAATAAATTTGAGCAGTCCACCTGAAGAGGCTGGCTCCATGTCTTCTTTCGCTGATGCCAACCATCACTCTCCGGGCCAACCCTGGCTTGCAGAGGCTGGTCCCCTGCAACATATCACGTATATTATATATATTTATCACGGCAGTGTCTAGGTTATAACTTTTAGAATGAATGCTAACAGACGTTGGAAATATGCTAATAAGAGGAAATAGGTTCAAATAATTGAGAATGCAAAGTATTAGAAGAATCATCTATATATTCTTCTGCACATGTAAATTGAATTAATAAAAACTGGAGAAAGACATAGTACTAGAGAACAGAAGCTATGAGCCACAAGTTAAAAACAGTGAGAAATGGTAGGGTGTGATGAGTCAGTTGTCCATTAATAACATTGGAGAACAGATGATATTTGATACAAAACCAGGAGTGTTGTGGATAAGAAAAGGGGAATGGTCTCAAAATGGCAACAGTAGTAAGGCCTCCACGTGTCCCATGTCCAACCTTTTTGGTAAAACTGTGGGATACGAAAAAAACATTACCCTCATTGAGAACACTATGTGGGAAGCAGAGTTTGTGGAAGGAAGCCAGGTTTTTATTAGAACATAAATGTGAACTTTCAGAGGAAAAGAACAGGATATTAAGAGATTGTTCTGATAATGTTTTATAAATTTCAAGAGTCCCATGAAAGATTTCGAAGAATTAGAAAGGGGGAGTTATAGAGACATGTGCTTAAAAATGAGGGATGTGGCAATGGATCTGGAGGATTCTCCTGTGGACCAGTATCAAAAGGAATAAAGGACTTAATGAGATTAATTGTAGTGATTCAAGACAAGTAGGGAGGTGAGGTTGTGTTGAATGACAAACAGTGGCAGGCTTTTGACTCTTTCTCTTCATCCTTGATGATCAGATTACAAAGTTTAGGAGGCATATTTTTAGGCCAAGTGTGCTGGTCCACTCTGACTTTTGGGAGAGATGAGACTTCTGGGGACGAGTGTTTCATACTGCACATCCCTCCCTTATCACTGATGATGAGGGAAGATGGTCTAATGGAGAGGTAGGAACTCTGGTCCAGAGCCCAAATTCACATGTTGACTTAATATTTCCTGTAATATGGAAATGATAATTGGTTTTTTAACTTGTGAAGATTTCATTTTATTCTTCAAAGTGTAATAATGTAGCTGTCCAGGTCAAGATCACAAATAGCCATTGTGGGATATTATTAGTGCATAATTTAGACTATCTATTTATTCTTCTTCTGTGCATAAAATTCTATTTTTCCCCCAGAAGAGTCAGTACATTGTCTCTCTCTATTCCTTTTCTTCCCTTCCTTTTCTTTCCCCTTCCTTCCCTTCTTTCCTTTCTTCTCCTGCTCTCACCCCCTCCCTTCTCCTTTCTTTTCTTCTATTCAATGGTAATGTAAGGCAGCATATATTGGACCTGGAATTATGATTTCATTACTTGTTTCAATACAAATTTCCAAATCCCTTAAAATATAATGCTAGTAAGTAGTGAAAACCATTGTGTAAAGAGCCTAAGATTCTTCTAGAAAGAAAAGTACCTGATACCCTAAGTGTTATCTGAATTACAAGTCAAGGAGACAGGAGGCAGAGTTGGATGTTTCTCTCTCCTAAATATCATGGCAGGGAGAGAAAATAAAATGACTCCAAGAGGTGGAGAGTTGTGTGTTGATGACATGGTTTTAGATAAGTAAGGCATGAAGGTTCTTGGGAAGAGCTGATACCATTAGAGTTTACTGTTAATCCGTGGAGTGTCCTTAGGGCCCAGACATCATTTAACAGTGTGATATGGTGGGGTTTAATAGTCTAAAAATTTGATGCCTTAATGTGTCACAGCACTTGGAGGTAGCAGTACATTGAACTGAGCTTGGGATGGTTGCTGAGTGCCCCAACAACTGTTCAAGAGCAGGACACATTCACAGTCCATGGAAGAGGACTGCTGGGCCTCTTGCTGGGACATATTTCTCCTCTAAATGACAGACTTTCTTCCCTCCTCCCACACATTTTGGTAAACGTGTGAGTCTGAGTTTCCAGATAACTCAAGAATGATTTTTAGAACAGGATAATAGTAACAAGATATTTTTTCAGATGGCTCTGACCAACTAAAAACAAGTTATTAGAAGAGACGTTCTATGCTAAGTTCTATGCTGATTTCATGGGCCAGTTCAAATCTGAGTGATGTTCTTAAAAATTCATCAATTTATTATTTTTAAATATTTGCTTAATTGCTTGTGGTTTTTATTATTCTACTTGTAGAGTTTCCATTGCTTCTTCAACTTTGGGTCTTTAATATATAATCCAATGGTAAACACCTACAAGGCCATTGACATTTGTTGAATGGGTTCAAAGCTTATGGCTCTCTTGATTCTCATTTTCACACTCGGCCTCTGGTCCAGAATATGTCAGTGTTCTCTAGAACCGGCTTTAAGGTATTTAAAGAAGCAATTGTGTGCTGAGTCAGAATTAGCCTTCCCAAACAATTAATTCATAATCGAATTCACAAATTAATAAATAAGTGGTTTTCTAAATGCATACAGATAGAAATACACATTTTAATTTTGTTATTACCTGTAAGTTGGTACCCTTAACTTGAAAGGAATTAGTAAGTAGGAAGACTTATGCCCAGAAGGTGAGCTAAGATACATTTTTTTAAAGAAACCACATGAAGATGTTGCTTCTGAAGTTCTTCTAGTATTAGTTTAATTGTTAAATGGATGACTTAAGCTTGTGATAAAGTAATAGGATTTGACTATCCAAAGTGAATGAAGTATCTTAAAATTCAACAAAAGAAAACAAACAACCCAGTGAAATAATGAGCAAAAAAATAAAGTCACCGAGGAAGATATACAGATGACAAATAAGCATATGAAGCGGTACTCTGCATCATAAGTCCTTGGGGAACTGCAGAATAGAAAAGCAATGAGATCCCATCATGCACCTATTAGAGTAGCTAAAATCCCAGACTCTGGCAATACTAAATGCGAGCAAGAATGTGGAGGAATAGGAACTCTCATTAGTTGCTGGTGACAACCTCAAAAACCTGCACACAAATATTTATTGCAGCTTTATTTATAATTGCCAAAACCAGAAGCAAAAGATGTCCTTAAAAAGGTGAATGCTAAAACTGTGGTATGTGCATACAGCAGAGTGCTATTCAGAACAAAAGAAGAAAGAAACAAACCATCAAGCTATGAATAAGGAAACTTCAATTCACGTTGCTAATTGTAAGAAGCCAATCTGAAAAGATAACATACTGTATGATTTCAATTGTCCAATAATTTTAAAAAGGAAAAACTAGTACAGTAAAAAGATCTTTGGTTTCCAGGGGCTCAGCAATGTGGAGAAGGTGGAAGGCTAGCTGGGGTACAGGGGATTTTTAGGGTGGTGAAACTATTCTGTATGACACTGTAATGGTAGACACATGCCATTGTACATTTGTAAAAACCTATTGAATGCACTACACAAAGAGTGAACTCTAAGGTAAACTGTAGACTTTAGTTAATAATAATGTATCAGTGTTGCTTCTTTAATTGTTATAATTATACTACATTAATATAAAATGTTAACAATAGTGGCAACTGTGCCTGTGTTAAGGACCAAGGTATTATGTCTACATCCAGGAGACCCTCCCTGAATAATACCGATAACGGAAATGAACAGAATTTTAGATATCTAGTCCTATAAATGGAGATAATTGAGAAAAGAGGAAGAAAGCCACAGATATCTATAACATAGAATATGTATAATATGTAACAAAATATGTAGGATATAGTATTCTATAGATTATAGATATAATATGAATATGAGATATAAATTACATAGAATAATATATTCTTTTTCATTTTATATATAATATATAAATGTGTATATATGATATGGTACATATCATATGCTTCATATTCAAAATCTCTTTCTGCCATCACCGAGATATTTTCTAGGGCAAAATCCAGATTTGGAATAATTGTTATTGGCCTCAGCAATCCTCCAGCCAAAGCTATGAATAGTTCATGTGCAAATATCATATATAGTTCACAATTATTAGGCTATCTTTTTAAAAATAAATTTTTACAACTTGATACTTTATTGAGGGGATCTGCTTTCCTTTCTTAATAGTTACAGATCTTACTATTTATATGGTTTCAAAGAATCTATTACCTGTGGCCAGAGAAGGACATCCAGTAGAAATACCAGCAATTCTGAGTCATGATTTGAATATTGCTAAATTTCCCAGACCTTTTTTGTGTGAACTGTAAACCAGCTCTTCTCCATGTTTCATTTTTGCAATTAGCTACCTCAAATGGTTTTTAAGGTATATGAGGTCTATATTACCAATTCATAAATCCATAAGTAAATTTTAATGCAACATTTTATTGACCTTAATTGCCAGAAGATTAAAATGTCTAACCATTATTTTTTTTCTGGTAAGTGATAAAAGTTCCTTTCAACTTCTACTCTTATGGTGAAGAGTATAAGATCCCCTCTTTGACAAACTAAACCCTACATGCTTTGAGTATGACAATCACACATTCTCAGCTTTATATACTGTTCTCTCTGGGTCCCATACTATTTTATACATTGTAGCACTGAAGGAAAATTTTATTAATTTGTTAAGACTTTAGTAAAATTGAAATGCATGTGTTTTATTTTCAAAATAGGTTGGCGTTCAAATTTTAACTTTTATTTATTTATTTAATTTTTTTTTTTTTATTTCTAGGAGAGAGAGAGAGAGAGAGAGAGAGAGACAGCGTGAGCAGGGGAGGGTCAGAGAGAGAGGGAGTCACAGACTGAAACAGGCCCAGGCTCTGAGCTGGCAGTCAGCACAGAGCCCGATGCAGGGCTTGAACCCATGAACCGCGAGATCATGACCTAAGCGAAAGTCGGACGCTTAACCGACTAAGCCACCCAGGCGCCCCATCAAATTTTAACTTTTAACAGTAAGGAAAACTGTAGCTGTAGTTATATAAACTCATAATTGTAATTATATATGCAAAGAGAAAAATCTATTTACCTAGTCAGGACCTTGCTATAAGAAATCATTACTGTTTAACAAATATTTTTACTATCTAAAGACTAACTACTAGAGAAATGCTATTAATCATATTAACACCATTTATGGTAAAACATTACTCATCTTGTCTAATGAAAGTGTAGAGTTTTTGACAGTCTGTAGAGTGTCATCTGATTATGATCACCATCATTCAAATCCGACAGCCATTTTCATCCATGTTTTGGGAACATATAGCTTCCACTTACTGACACATTCTTTATAACTTTAACAGAAGCATAAGAGAAAAGACAGTATCTTAGGTGTCTATGACAAAAAGGCAATCATTTTAGAGATAGATCAGCAACATTTCCTCCAAAACAATGCATTCCTGTCTAAGTTAAGAAAAAAAGTCATTTGGGCTTCTCCTGCTTTATAAATGGTCCCCCTGTGAAAAACTGATAGCAAAAATGTTTCCCAAGTTCACTGGAGTAGAAATCATGGAGAAATTCAAAGGAGCACATGAGTTCCTTTCTAGGTATTGCCCAGAGAAATAACAATATCAACTTAAGGGGAAGTTTTGAGACGTTAGAAGTTAGCCTCTATTCAGTTCAACCTATGAGGTTGCTTTTGTTGACAAGCCACAGTAAAGAGTTCACTTTTTTTTTCTAAAATACCCTAACATGGAGAAAGGTTTCTTCAGTTTTATTGAGGTATAACTGACAAAATTATAGGATTTTAAAGTGTATAGAACAGGGTGCATGGGTGGCTTAGTTGGCTGAGCATCCAACTCTTGATTTCAGCTGGGGTCACGATCCCATCCCAGGATCATGAGATCAAGATTTGCTTCAGGTTCCACACTGAAAGTGGGGCCTGACTAAGATGCTCTATCTTTCTTTCTTTTTCTCTCTCTGTCTGTCCCCATCCCCCACTTGTGAACATGCTTTCTCCTCATTCTCTCTCTGTCTCTTAAAGTATATAGTGATGATTTGATATATGCATACACTGTGAAAGGACTTCTTCCATTAATTAGTTAATACATCCATTATTGCACATATCTATCTTTTTTTTGGTAAGAACACTGAAGTTCTATTTTCCAGCAAATTTTAAATATACAATGCAGTGTTATCAACTAGAGTCACCATGTTATACATTAGATCCTTAGACTTTATTCATCATAGAGCTGAAAATTTGTACTCACATTTAGTATATATACTTTCTACAGCATTGAAGCAGAGAGTTACTAGGCCCAGAATAATTTCTGTGAGTCAGTGTTTAAAATTCACCTATTCTAGACTGCCTTGGTTTGTCTTAATTTGGTGCAAACCTTGTAAGGACCAGTGTGTCCTTGACAATGTCTCATGTACTGTGTGTTTGAACATAAAAACAGGTGAAAATGGAGACACAAGTAACTGGTTACTAATGCTATAGACCATGAATCTACTTTTAGCTTATGCTAAGTGATATAATGCTCATTTTAATAACTTAACATTAAATATAAAAAAATACTTTTAATATACAAGTATATTCATTCCAAAAAATTCATAGTAAATATTGGTATTTCATTCAAAGAAATTTTTATAGAATATTCTGTCATCTTCACCGTGAGTTGATCTCATCAAACTTTTTTCTGTTTTTGGGTCTAAAATTAAAAATGAAGTAAATCAAACATGCAAATAAACAGTATGAAAGTAGTACTTCTTCTGGAATGTAATTTTAGGACAAACATTTCCGACTTGGCACTAGCTTCGGAGATATTGCATTTCTATTATATATTGTAAAATGAGAACATGACAATGTAGTGAATAGAAATTTCTCCTTGAACATCATACATCCTGCATAAAAGCTGTGTCTTTAAGTCTCTAAGCAATTATTTTGAAAGAAAAACTCTCCAGTTCTGTGGCACTGATAAAATTAATCAGCCAATTAAAAAAAGTCTTATCTTTTCACAGACAGATTACAGCATGATGTGAACAAATCAAATTATGAGCTCCTCAAGACACGGGCATTTAAATTTTCATATTGTGAGTAGTCATGATGAAAGATCTTAATTCTTAAAGGCCAAATTTCTTGGGTGCAGGATGTAGAAAATATTTTCTTAGAACCTAATAGGAACATTGACTTAAATGCTGTAAAAAATAGTTTGGTAGCATCATACTTGAATAAATTTTTCCAGGCTAGTATATTTATTGAAAGTAAAGGATAGCAAGTTATTTGTATTTTGAACAGCATCACTAAAGAGTTAGAATCCCTGCATTCAAAAAACATTTCAGTTAAGTCAAGTCTGTGCACAAGCTATAAAATTTTTATGTTAGGTTTCATACCCATCAGCTTAATCCAAGAGTTCACATTCTTCACCACCGTTGACAGTACTCACTGCTCCAGAGGTAAGCTATCCTAGGTAGTTCATCCATTGTACACTGTCCTTCTGAAATACTCACATAAGCAGACATTCCAGGAATTTGCTACAAACAGTTCTGAATCTGATTAACTCCTGCCTCATTTGCATTTTGAATTCTATTTACATTGATATAGAAATAAGTTGAAGAAATAATACAGTAAGAGTGTAGAAGTTGAAGAAATAAATGATCTTGGCAAAAAAAAATAACACCATGTTAAGAAATTAAGAACATAATCTTGTCCTAACATTTTCCAATCATTCAATAATTTCACTAGAGGGTAAGAGGCATTGAAAACCCATGATGACATAGATGTCTTGGTGATATCAGGAAGTTTTCTCCTTATTACTGGGATTCTGAGTAACAGGGACACTGAAATGTTCTCCATTGGTGCCTAAGTACTTATGAAACTACTACTAGCTGGTGGCTAGGCAGGTCAACTGTTAACAGCCTTAGAGACATAAAAATAAGTCCAGCTTGAGGCAAAGAATAAAGACATCTTTAGATTTTGTTTGCTACTAATATACCTGTCAGTGTACTGTCCTGAACTATTTTTGTTTTTTATCCTCTTATAACAATAGATTGTTTTCTAGAGAAAATTATAAATACTTTAAGAATACTAATTTTACTTTGACCATGGGATTCACATGTAGTAAGTACTCATTTATTTGTGCATGGGTTAATAATTTATTCTGTTAAAAATAGTTGCTTCTTAGTGATGTCTATGGGTGTATTTGGGTGATGTATCTGAATGAATTTAAATTATAGAAACAAGACCCCATATAATTATCAACAATCCCAAACTATTCTGAGGTTAGTTTTCAAGTGTCCTAGATTCCTGGGTAGGACTTGAGGGAGGTGCCCACATTGTTGTAAGTTCTATGTTCTTCCATATTCAGTGCTGCATACTCTTTTATAAAATGTATTTTAATTGAGATACAATTGACATATAACATTGTGTAAGTGTAAGGTATACAATGTATTGCAATATGATTATCACCATAGCATTAGCTAACACTTCTATCATCTCACATAACTGTTTTCTTTTTATGGTAAGAACAGTTAAAATGTAGTTTCTCAGCACTTTGATGTTTCTAATACCTTATTGTCTGTAATCATTATGTTGTGCATTAGATCTTCCAGGCTTACTTATCTACTAGCTGTAAGTTATATATATTATATATTATGTTTCATAATTCTGTTTTATATATTTTTATGAAAATACATTATATACTTTCATACATAATATAAAAATTAGTTTGTACTAAAGTACTAGGTTGTTCATTTACAGTTCCACTTTATGTGCACTTCGGAAAGTTTTTAACAGCCAAGCCTCTTCTGAAAATATATATAAATATAGAGTTTTCATTGAATATTCTGAAGAAAACTTTCTGATGTATCTAATTGAGTGCCAAGTGGGCATGAACTCGGTCTAATCATTCCTTATAGCATTTTATGCAGTGTTGATGGTCAAAACATCTTTATTTTTTAAAAATTTTTTATAATTTATTTATTTTTGAGACAGAAAGAGACAGAGCATGAGTGGGGGGGGGGAGGGGGAGAGAGAGGGAGTTACAGACTGAAACAGGCTCCAGGCTCTGAGCTGGCAGTCAGCACAGAGCCCAACGCGGGGCTCGAACCCACGAACCGCGAGATCATGACCTGAGCAGAAGCTGGACGCTTAACCAACTGAGCCACCCAGGCGCCCCCAAAGCACCTTTAAATGGTGACAACGGTAGCAAGGTTCCCTGGTCTCCTGATAGAATGTCACCGCCCTTGCTATTTTCTCATCGCTGGGTACATTTCAAGACCCAGGCTCGCAGTCCAAATTGCCAGGGTGGTGGTTCTTTGTTTTCATGCATTGGCATTGCCCTTCCACTTTATTTGTTGGTATGTTGGCATTTCTTCCACACAGAAGACGTGGGAATTGGCTTGTCTCTATGTTGTCCTTAACCTCTGAAAAATACCTCACAGCAAAGGCATCCAGAAATGCTTAATTTCTGCTATGCTGATCAGAAAATTCATAGTTCAAAGTTGAAAAGAAATGTAAGTTTTCCTGTTCTCAGAGGAGGGGAAAAAAGTCACCAAATGAAACCTGCAGGTTTTATTCGGCTCCAGTGTCTTGAGATGTTATCCAATTTCTGGGCCCAGTGTTATAAATCACAGAGACATTTATCTCTCCATTCCAACAGATCAGCAGAAAGCTGAAGGGAAGCTTTCACAATATTGCAAATTCCTAGTAGTTTCCCCATAAGAAACCTTTTTCCACTGAAAATCTCTATTGCTTTCTTCCACAACTGAACATGGCTGCGTTCTCTAATTCATGCGGTGCCTCTTCAGATGGTGTGTTGGCACTGGTTATTTTCTTTTATTACTTAAGGGTGATATAACAGCTAGATTTCCTAGAAAGTACATTCTAATTCAAAATTAAAGTATTTTATTTTTCATTTCAGGTATTATAAATATATATATTTTGAAAAACATAACAAACGTATAACATATAAATCACAGGTAACACATGTCCACCCCCTCGGAATATTCTAGTATTAAGCTATACGTCTTTTAATACTTACATGCTGGTGTCATGCAATTCAGACTCTTAATCACATTAGAACAAAATCTTTGACTCTGCTAACTCAACTTGCACTGTCCCAGGGCCTATCTGTAGATGAAGAAAAATGAGGCCTTGTCTCCTTCTGTGTAGATGGTTGACTAATGTATTTCATACCATGGGAAGCATTGTTGGAGTTACTGATATTTAGTTCATTCCCAGAGCTCATAAACACAAATCTTATTCTCATTCAGTCTCCTGACATCTCTTTAGATAGTGGGGAAACTTAATATGTAAAGAATCCATTTAATGAAATGAAAATGTTATTGCTAGCAGGTACTTATACTCCAAACTCCATTGCAACCCTCTGGTGGCATAATTTGAGGAAAGTGGAAGAGTAATTCAATTAATTGCAATGATAATTAATATTTATGGAAGTATTGTGTTCCACACATTGTGCTGAGGCATTTTGCATCTCATTTAATCTTTACATCCACTGCATGAAGTGTTACCATCACCATTTTACAGATATGGAAACTGAGCATAGAGATTTGTTGACTTGGACAAGATCATGTTGCTAATAAATAATAAATGCACAATTCTAATTCAGGTAGTCATACCCAATGGCCCAAGCAGAGAATGCATAGATATGGTTTGAGTAATTTCCAAAACCTCAAAAGCCTTAGTAGTTTCCTTTGATTTTCTGCAATGAGTCCATACCAGCATTGGAGTCCTCTGTATCTTACCTCTCTGATGTCAAATTAAGTTCCAGGTAACCCTTTCAAGGCTGGAGCAAGCCAAAAGGCAATTACTCCATTAAAAGTTAATTCATTCTCATTCTGCTGTTATAGGCAAGCCTTATTTTACTACTCATTTTACTCTCCTATGTTAGGCATCCACACCTCAACACTAAGTCGTCCCTGCATGGTTAATGTCCTCATATTGTCCACGCTCTCAGGTCTCACTCCAGATGTTCCTCTCACAGAGACACCACTCTTACCCAGCTTTGGATCCAACATCTCACAATCTGCCACTATTCCACACAGATTCTCACCTCATTTTCTTTGAGCACCGCCTCAGGTATCTGCACAGGACACTTTCCTTTTTTTTTTTTTTTTTTTTTAAATTTTTTAATTTATTTCTGAGAGAGAGAGAAAGAGAGAGAGACAGCCAGTGTGAGCAGGGGAGGGTTAGAGAGAGAGAGGGAGATATAGAATCTGAAACAGCCTTCAGGCTCTGAGCCGGCTGTCAACACAGAGCCCAGTGCAGGGCTCGAATCCAGGAACTGTGAAATCATGACCTGAGCCAAAGTTGGATGCCCAACCGACTGAGACACCCAGGCACTCCAATACTACAGGTTAATTTTGATGAAATATAATCACATTTTCAGAGGTCTATAAAATTGTCTAAGCAATCTTTCCTAAGGCAGGTAATGTGGAGATTGTCTCATATTTTCCTAGAAGATTTACAGTTTCAACTTTGATATTTAGGTCTTTAGTCCATCTCAAATTAATTTCTGTCTATGGTGTGAAGTAGGGTTCATGGTTATTATTTTCATACAAATGTCCATTTGTTCCATAACCATTTATTAGGTAGTACTTCCCTTTCCAATAAAATTGTGCTGGAAGGTTTGTTTAAAATTATGTTATTATACAAGTACAGCTGGAATATCTATTCTAGTCTATTGATACACTTTCTTTCCTACTACAAATACTTTATTTAAACAATGTACCTTTGTAGTTGTAACATTTTAGTAAGTGCTATAACCAGATAATGTGAGTTTTTAAATTTTCTTCTCTTATTAAAATTGCTTCAATATATTTTATATTCTTTGTGTTCCCTAATACATTTTATGATTACATCATCATTTTAAAGCACTCTTTATTTAAGAAGAAATATCTTAACATGAATATGTTTTTTTCTAATTTATTTAGAATTTAATTTTTTTACCATTTTAAACATTTTTAGGGCAGAGATACTGCTTATCTTTCATTCTATTTATTTTTAATATTTGAAGTGTTTGATTTCACTCTAAGTTTTACTATCTAGGTTTTACCAAATTTTACTGTCTAGGTTTCCATTTCCATCTGTTATCAATATATAGAAATAGTTAAATCTCATAACCTTGTTGAAATCACTTATTTGCAGTAGTTTACATATAGATTCCTTTGGAATACACACACACACACACAATTGTGCCTTTTTAAAACAATGATATTTTTTTGAACTGTTCTTTTATTTTGTTATCTTATTGCACTGGTTAGAAACTACAACACAGTGTTTCAGTAAAATTGAGACAGTAGACATCTTTGCCTTTTTCCTAATTTTTGCTAAAACGTTCATTTATTTATCTTTAACAGTAAAAGTTTCTTTAGGTTTTTGACCTTTATATATTAAAGAAGTTATTTTCTGGGCACCTAGGTGGTTTAGTTGGTCAACTTCTGACTTGGGCTCAGGTCATGATTTCTGTTCTCAGCAAAGAGCAGGCTTTGGACTCTCTGTCCCTCTCTGTCTCTCTGCTCCTCCCCTATTCATGCAGGCACTTCTTTCTCTCTCAAAACTAAACATTTAAGGGGCACCTGGGTAGCTCAGTTGGTTGGGTGGCCGACTTCAGCTCAGGTCATGATCTCGAGGTTTGTGGGTTCAAGCCCCATATCGGGCTCTGTGCTGACTGCCAGCTTAGAGCCTGGAGCCTGCTTCAGAGTCTGTGTCTCCCTCTCTCTCTGACCCTCCCCTGCTCACGCTGCCTCTCTCTCTCTCTCAGAAATAAATGAAACATTAAAAAAAATTTTAAAAACAAAAGTCTTAAAAAATAAGTTATTTTCGGGGGGCCTGGGTGGCTCAGTTGGTTAAGTGGCCGACTTCGGCTCAGGTCTCTCGGTTCAAGCACCGTGTAGGGCCCTGTGAAGACAGCTCAGAGCCTGGAGCCTGCCTCAGATTCAGTGTTTCCCTCTCTCTCTGCCCCTCCCTTACTCAGTCTCTGTCTCCCAAAAACAAATAAACGTTAAAAAATTAAAGAAGTTATTTTCTATTCCTATGTTCAGAGTTTTTATCATTCACAAATACTGATTTTAAAACGTATTTTCTACCTCTATTGAGATGTTTTGCTTCTCCCCTTTATCCTGGTGCATTGCAGTGATTGATTTTTACATGTTAAGTCAACCTTGAATTAACAGGGATAAAGCCCACTTCATCATGATGCAATCTTCTTTTTTATATGTTTCTTGATATAATTTGCTATAACTTTGCATTTGCTTTTATGAAGTATTGTGATACTAATATTCATTTACTTTTTTACCTCATCAACTTTTGGTGTCAAAATTATGTTTGCATCTCCTTTTCTCAAAAATATTTTTCATAAGTATGTAGAGAATTTTGTATTATTTCTCTCTTAAATGCTTAATATAATTCCCCATTGAAGTCGATTCTAGATCATTTGGTGAGAAATTTTTAATTACAAATTTATTCTAATGCATATAGTATTTTTTATACTTTCTATTTCTTAATGTGTTTGTTTTGGAAGTTATATTTTTGTCACTATCCCCTAAATTACCAAAATGTATTATAAAAATTAATCATAATATATTCCCATTATTCTTAATATTTTAAGATATGCAATGCTATCCATTAAAAATTCCTGATATTAATATTTTTATGTTTTACTCTGTGCTTATTTAATTATGAGCTTCTCAACTTTATTAATCTTTTCAAAGATCCACATTTCTATCATATTTTTGTTTTCTGTTTCATTGATTTCTGCCTATACATGAATCATTTCCTTTCACCTCCTTTCTTTGAATTAATTTGCTTACCTTTTCCAATATTCTTGAATTTAAAGCTTGTATTTTAAATTTTATACCCTTTTTCTGTTTCTGATATATTCCTTGCTCCAAACACTACTTTAACAGTATCAAACAATTTTATATGGTACAGTTTTCCCATTACCTATCATTTAAATTTTAAAAAAAATTTTTTGTTTTGTTTTCTTTTGTTTTTGTTTTCTGATTTGACCCATAGTTGTCATAGTATTTTGACTTACTTACAAATAGGGATTTTTTTTTTTTTGGTTATATATTTGTTACTTCTAATTTAATTCCAAATGGTAAAAACATATTTTGTGATTTCAATTCTTTAACATTTATTAAGATAGCATTGTTGATTCTAATGTTGATTTTAGCATTGTTGATTTTAATGTTATGTATTTGTCCTACTTTGAAAAAGTTGGTAGTCTTGTTTAGTCTTCTATACTCTTACTGTTTTTTATATAAAGTTCCTGGTAATTATTGAGAGAAATGTATTTTTATCTTTAACTATGATTTGGATTTGTACACTTTATTTTTTTCTATAAGTGTTTAATTTATGAATTCTGTAACTATGCTAACTGCATAGAGATTTAGAAATACATCTCAATAAAATAATTCTTCTATTATTTGAAAAAGCTTCCCTTCATCTCTTTAATATTCTTTATTTATTCACTTTAAAATCAACTCTGATAATACATTTTTATTAAAATTATTTGCATAGTATATCTTTTGTCCTTACATATTTACTTTAACTCTTTTTTTATATCTAAAATAAATCTCTTTTAAACAATTTATAGTAGAACCTCTGTCTTATTTATGAAATCTAACCGTCTCTAGCTTTTAATTTTTGTATTTATTTACATGAAGTGACATTAATACATTTTTTAGTATGAGCAGTTTATTTAGTTCTTCTCATAAATTCTTTAAGTTTTCTCTCCTTTTTCTGCATTCTATTTTATTATTAAAATATAACTGTTTTACTTTGTCATTTCTACTGACTTTTTAGCCATATTGTCAAATTATTTTTAGTGGATATTTTAGATTAAAATATGCACCCTTAATAGGGTGTTTGGATGGCTCAGTTAGTTAAGCATCTGACTTTCGATTTTGGCTCAGGTCATGATCTCAGGGTTCGCAAGACCAAGCGCTTCATCTCTCCCTGTGCTGACAGTGCATAGCCTACTTGGGATTGTCTCTCTACCTCTTTCTCTACCTCTTCCCCACTCGTGTGTGTGCTAATGCATGTGTTCTCTCTCTCTCTCAAAATAAATAAATACATTACCAAAAAACTTTAAAAACAAAGGAAAAATAGTTAAGGAGAGGGAGGGAGGCAAAGTATAAGAGACTCTTAAATACTGAGAACAAACTGAGGGTTGATGGGGGCTGGGGGAGAGGGGAAATGGATGTTGGGCATGGAGGAGGGCACTTGTTGGGATGAGCACTGGGTGTTATATGGAAACCAACTTGACAATAAACTATAGTAAAAAAAGAAAAGAAAAATGAAAAATGCTAAAAAAGCAAACGAAAAATATGCACCCTTGACATATCATACCTCACCTTAATATACAAGTTGCTCATGAACAGTATAAGAATCTTGCAAGAAGGTGATTGTATTTATTTACTTTCTAGTCTGTGCTATTGTGGTCATCTTTTTTTAATTTTACAGTTTTTTTAAACCCTAGAGTACATTTTAATTATATTTGTTTTAAGTAGCCAATAGACTTTCAATAAATGTGATCTACAGTTGTTTACAATTTTCTCAAGTTTTCTTTTTCTTTTTTTTAACTTTGTGGTGGTAACTTCCCATCCTGCATACACATACAATAGTATTTTAGTTCAGTAAGAACTTTCTTTTATTTTTTGTGGTACAAGTTTCCTGGTCATATTTCAGAGATTCAGCTCTTGTTTCTTAGAAAATGCTTTCATATTGCCTTCTTATTTGAAGGTATTTTCATTAGGTGTAGAATTCAGGTTGACTTCTGTTTGATTGTCTGTTTTTAATCCCAACTTCCAGGTTCAATTCCATTACCTGCTGGTTTTTGTTTCTGAAGAAAAGTCTATTTTTATTATTATGATTTCCCTAAGTGTAATATGTCATTTTTCTAAATCTGATTATAAATGTTTATATTTATCTTGAGTTTTCTCAGTCTGACACTAATATGCCTAGAAGGTGTATGTGCGTGTGTACGTGTGTGTGTGTGTTTCTTTTTGTATTAAGCATTCTTGGGGCGTATTGTGATTTTTGAGTCTGCGCTTAGAAAACTTACATTGGCTGAGTAAAATTTTTATTCATCATCCTCTCATGTGTATTTTCTTCCTCTTTACCCCTCCTCTTCTTGTTTCATTTAATTATGCAAATGTCATAGTTTCATGTGTTCTGTAATATCTACAATGCTTTACTTATTTGTTCTTTTTTCTTCTGTTTGTTGGTTTGTATTATTTCTGCTGATCTGTAATCACATCTATTAATGCTTCTGTTGTTTCAGTTGGTTGTTGAACTCGAAATAATTTTTTCTTTTTCTTTTAAGAAAGAAAATTCTAAAATTTCAAAAAGTTAAATTCTAGGACTTTGTTTTTATAGTTATTACTATGCTGAAATCCTCCATCTTTTTGCCACATTTTCCTCTAAACTCTAGCATTTACAGAATAATTCTATTAAAACCTAGGACAGCGAACATTAACATCTGTGTTGTTACTCATGCATTTGCTTCTAGAGGCTACTTTTATTCTTTTGATTGTAGATCACACTTACCTGGTTCTATCTGTGTGTAATAAAGCATGATGTTTGATGAACATCCAGAAAGACACTTTGAGTAGCACTACATTATATTAACAAGATGATATCATTTTACTCTATAAAGTGTCGTCCTGCTCTGGAATGAAATCTAAGTGTTTGATTCTTATCAAGTCTTGAATTTGGCTTCAATGGGCTGAATCAATTGCAGTTTTCCATTATTCCTAAAATAGACCTCAATTCTGGACCTAGTTCATATTGCAAACACAAGGCTCTTCTGAATTATCAAATTAAGACAAAAAAAAATCATGACGTTCACTGTGAGCCTCCTTTTTTTTCTGCCTAAGATTCAATATCTGAGCATGGCACGATCTCCAGAACTTCTGTTCATCTGACAGGCCCCAGGCAGCTGTACTCTGGGCTCCTTCCTGGATTCTTGCGCTATTTATTCCAAACTTAGGAATTGGCCAACCTCTGAGGAAAATCCTTGTGTGACATAAAAACTCAAGATTTTCTAGAACACGAATTTTTTTTCTTTTTTGTGATTGTGCTTGAGGAAGGCAGAAAGTTATGTACATTTCATAAAACGATGAATTACATTTGTAAAAGATACTAAAAGAGGAATACCATAATGTTTGCAATAACAAAAAAAATAATTTTAATTTCAGTCAATAACATAGAAAGTTTTTTAGAACATCCTAGAGGTAAATAGGTATATGAAATTGAGGAAAAATAATGGAGTATATACGCATTGATTTTCAAAATGAAAAATTACCAAAGGTAATTAAATTAAAAGCATTGTTAACATTTTATTTCAAGAACATATTTTAATCTAAAGTGGTTTTGGAATAAATACAGTCTTTGATTTTGTCTTCAGAATATTTATGATACCATTACTTCATTTGATCTAAAAATTATATCTCTTGATACTAATTACTAACTCTAAGCTAAGACTAATCTCATGAGAATCCTTATAATTAAAACTGGGTCATTGGTTTTTGCAAGTTCTCGAGGTTGCCTTCTGACAAGGCAAGGAGAAATGTTGAATGTAATAAAACATCAGGTAGGAAACTTAGGTATATATCTCACCCTCAGAAAGGCATATATCATACACTCTCTAGTTTAAAGTATACAAAGTGAAGTGTGCCTGGGTGGCTCAGTCTGTTATGTGCCGGACACTGACTCTTGGTTTCAGCTCAGGTCATGATCTCACAATTTCATGGGTTCAAGCTCCATGTCTGGGTCTGCATTGGCAGTGAGGAACTTGCTTAGGATTCTCTCTCTCCCTCCTTCTATTTCTGTCCCTCCCCCACACATTCTCTCTCTCTCCTTTTTTCTCTCTCAAAATAAATAAATAAATAAACTTAAAAAAAGATTTTAAAAATATATAAAGTGAAATATGCCTGTACAGACTTATTTTACCCCCGTAAGAGAAGGAATCCCCACTTGAAGAATGAAAAGAAGAGGGAAAAGACAATAAGGACAACAAATGTGTCCTAAAACTTAGTGTATTTACATTTGCCTTTGTTTTTTTTTTAAATTTCTTCTCTTCTCTATGCAGCAAGAAGTACATTCTATTTAAAAATAATTACAAAATAAGAACTAAAAAGATTTATATAAATATATTATAAATACATCTTCTGATTCATTTTTGTGCCATTGTTTCACTCTTCTGTTATCTGGCTAGGTTTGAAAAGATCTTCCTTTACTAATTTAGGAAGAATCTCTACTTTCCAAAGTAGATTATCTCAAAGGAGTTTGCATACAAGTGTGTATAAAACCTACCGCATGATGTAAACTCAAAACATTTTAACTTCAATATCATATAATTTAGTATAATTTTTGGTGCCCCAAAGCAATGCATAAACCTTAATAAAGGAAAAGTCTTTATGACTTGTTTCAGTTGAATGCTCATAAGCAGGCGAAAATGAGAAATCATTATATGCACTGGTGGAAGCACACTTTTAAGCTTCAGTTTTGTTTAATTCCTGTCACCTTACTCATGACAGCTATAACAAATAAAGAAACTGAGGATGAATTCATAGGGATAATTAAGCAGTGTTGATCTTAGGACAGTTGTCTTTTCAATGAAACATTGATTGCATTGTTCATAACAAAACTATCTCTGCATGACAGAACTAATTAGTGACCATCTGAACTTACTTAGCCAAATGAAAAAAGCAATTAAAAACACCGTCATCACTGGATCTACCATTGAACAGCTGGTTATATTGATAAGCAATTCAGCAAGTTAAAGCTACTTTAGAACACAATGGAACATAATCTGCTTTCTGAGCAGTAATTAGAGAGCAGTAAGAGAATATGAGATTACTGTTGAGAAACTGTAATTGTGATGCAAACAACTTTTAAAATACATTTTCTTCCTGAATTCGTGTAATAATAATAGGTGGAAATTTTCTTTCTTTGTGAAACTATCTTATATTCCCATGGGAATTATAGATGCTATTATAGAATTTATCAGCAATTCACCATCGCTCTTAAGAGAAGATACATTTGTATGACATCGCAGTTTGATTTATCAAAGTGGGTGAAGATAGCCTTGACATAGGAATCGTTGTGACACTTAAATAATCAAAAGAGCAATTATATGCCACTGGGTTACAAATGCCTTAAGGACAGGGTTGGGTGTATCTATAGTAATATGTAAAACACAAAATGTTTAAAATGTGTGTGTGTGTGCACGTGTGTGCATGTGCACGTGTCTGTGGTTTTTATGTTGCTGTTCTCATCATATTTGTTTTAAAAAGTCCACAGATATGAGAAATCTTTTTTCAATTTTTAGGCAAGTGAGAAATAAGATCGCATTCTTTTCAATCATATTTGGTGCACATTCCACATAAAAATTCAGTTAACTTGAGTTAAAAGAAAAAAATGCAAAATTTCAAATCAGCCAACCTGTGGGCAGTTAACTATACTTGTTTGAAAGAGTACACGCAACTCTTATGTTGCTTAAGTCCTTTTCTGTCTTTTAGAACCATGTAACTAAATCAAAATTTTATCCTAAAAGAGATGATACTACAATATTTGAGCATAATTTTTTTGGAAATAGATAAAACAGACATATATTCCCATTCTGTACGTACCTTTAGCCAGCTGTGTTACTTCATTTTTAATGCTTAGGTTACACACAGGAAAAGTGGATGGGAGGGAATATTAACAACTTTGGAAGATTGTTTAAATAAGCTAAAAGTATCAAGATACATAAAGGTACATATACATATATTTATATATATATATGTATAATATATAATACATATTAGGCTGGATAATGGCATATACATACATACATTTATGTATATTTTATATATAGAATACCTAAAATATATATACATATATATGAATAATAAATAGCATTTTAAAAAAAAGTTTTATTTATTTCTGAGAGACACAGAGAGAGAGCATGAACAGGGGAGGGTCAGAGAGAGAGGGAGACACAGAATCTGAAACAGGCTCCAGGCTCTGAGCTGTCAGCACAGAGCCCGACATGGGACTTGAACCCACCAACTATGATTATCATCGCCTGAGCTGAAGTCAGTCACTTAACTGACTGAGCCACCCAGGCACCCCAAATAATAGCCTTCTAAAGATGCAAAGCTATCACATTCTAATCCCTAGAACCTGAAAATGTTATTTTATGAAAATAAACTTTCTTTTAACATGTGATAAAGTTAAGGATCTTGAGATGAAATTATTCTGGATTATACAGGTGTGTACTAAATGCATTTACAAGTGTCCTTATAAGAGAGAGGCAGAGGGAGATTAACAGACAAAAGAGGAGAGAGGGATATGACTTGGAAGGCAGAGACCAGAGTGATGTAGCTGTGAGCTACCAGAGTTGGAAAAAAATGGGAAAGATTTTCTAGCTCCTCCAGAATCTCCAGGAGGCCGTGTGGCCCTCCTGCAATTTGATTTCATTTGAGTAATACTGAGTTTGGATTTTTAACCTCCACAAATATAAAATAATAATTTCTGGGGCGCCTCCATGTCTCAGTCAGTTAAGCATCTTACTTCAGCCTCAGATCGTGATCTCATGGTCGGTGAGTTCAAGCTCCACATTGGGCTCTGTGCTGACAGCTCAGAGCCTAAAGCCTGCTTCGGATTCTGTGTCTCCCTCTCCCTCTGCCCCTCCCCCATTCGTATTCCGTCTCACTCTGTCTCTCAAAAATGAATAAACATGGGGTGCCTGGGTGGCTCAGTCGGTTAAGCAACTGACTTCGGCTCGGGTCATGATCTCGCAGTTTGTGGGTTCGAGCCCCACATCGGACTCAGTGCTGACAGCTAGCTCAGAGCCTGGAGCCTGCTTCAGATTCTGTGTCTCCCTCTCTCTCTGTCCCTCCCCTGCTCGTGCTCTATCTGTCTCTGTCTCTCAAAAAATGAATAAACGTTAAAAATTAAAAAAAATGAATGAACATTAAAAATATTTTAAATAATAACTTTTGTTGTCTTAAACCACCCAGTTTGTGGTAATTTGTTACAGCAGCCACAGGAAAACTTTTATATAATATATAGATTTGTAAGTTTTTATAGACATAAATATAGTTATAATATTAGTATCTGAGTATTCTGACTGACCCAATAAAAGTAAATTATAATTATTTCCAAACAGTTCCTTTTACCACTTATTTAAGTACTAATTCCATTTGCTTTTTTGACCTTTTTCATTATTCTTTCTTTTTTCTTCTGTTTGTATGTTCTATATTATTGTTTTATTTACACCATGGAAAATATATTACAAACAAAGCGAGTCTTATTTGTTGCTCAGCTGCAAGGGGAAAATGAGGTAAATGGTAAAGGTCTTCATCTTCAAAATAGTACTTTTTTTGAATCAGTAATGCAAGGACATAATATTCCTTCCCCTCTACTTCCTTACTGTGCAATAAATTTCTCTACTAATACAGATAAACTTAAACTTAGCACTTTGGGTGTATAAACTTATTTAATTCGTTTATTCAATATGGTTACTTTATCATTCCATGTTACCTTATCATTCCATGTCACAGACGAAGGTAAAAACATGGAAGTAATTTGTTCCAGGTCAAAATGGTAGTAAGTGGTGAAGTTGATGTTTTAAACTTAAAGATGAAGGCAAAAGAACTTGTTTATTTAGTCAACAAATATATATCGAGCTGTTACTGTGCTAAGGCTATTACATAATATACTTGGACAATACTATGTCCTAGGGCTATGGTGGACAATAGGAATATAGTTAAAGCTACAGACAGAATCTCTGCTCTTATGGGTTTCTTTTTCTTCATTAGTTAGAGCAAGCATTGGCAAGCTTTTCCGTAGAAAATTATGTTATTTCTTTAGAAATATTTTAGATTTTGCAGGCTATGTGGCCACTGTCCCAGTTACTCATCTCTTCCATTAGAATGCAAAGGCAGTCAGAGGTCAGACATGCATGAGTGTGTCTCCTGTTCAATGAAATTTTATTTGCTAAAACAAGGCGAGAGCCGGATTGGGTCTATCGGCCATAGTTTTTCACTCCTAGTATAGAGAGATAATAAACCCGATAAATAAGTGCTAATAACCTATAAATTGTGCTAGAGCATGTTATGGAAAAAAAATAATAAGACAGAGAAAGGAGATAGGGAGTTAGGGGTAGGAGAGTATATGAGACCTTTCCATGAAAGTGACAGTTGAGTAAAGACCTGAAAAAGAACAGGTTGTAACTTATGTGTATATACAGTAGGTAGAAGAAAGAGCTCTTACAAAGGGCCTGAGGTAAAATCACAGTGGGTCTGGGTGGAATAGTGAGAAGGTGAGTATATCAATGAGGCGGGGCAAGGGGAAGTCAGAGAGATAATAGGAAGCCATATCAATGTCGCCTTGTGCTTCATAGAGGACATCTGGCTCTGAGTCATGTGGAAAGCATAGTGGAGTGGGACAGTGAAAATAGAATCTGATTTAATAGGATGATTCTAGCTATTGGTCCAGGGAGGAATTTAGGAATGGCTGTGTTAGAGGCAGAGAGACCAGTAAGATCTCTTTAAACTTATTAAGCAAATTGTTTGTTTGTTTGTTTGTTTTGTTTTGTTTAGGTTTTATTTATTTTGGAGAGAGGGAGAGAGAGACACAGCATGAACAGGGGAAGGTCAGAGAGAGAGGGAGACACAGAATCTGACACAGGCTCCAGGCTCTGAGCTAGCTGTCAGCACAGAGCCCAACGAGGGGCTCAAACCCAGGAACCGTGAGATCATGACCTGAGCCAAAGTCGGATGCTCAACCGACTGAGCCACCCAGGCGCCACAAGCAAATTGTTTTTTTAATGTTATTCTTTCAGGTTAAAATTTTCTATGTATGTGTGAAATGAAATGAATTAAACAAAATTGTATAAAGTATTTCTCTGTGCCGAAACTTTGCTGTTATAGAAAAATAGGATTCCATTTTTCTCTGAATCTTTTTTAAGCTACTAAATTATTGATCCTCTACCTTTCTTAGTAAAAATAAGTTCTCTTTTTGGGGCTTGCTTAAAACTAACAATTGCCATGACTGGAAACTTGAATGTTAGATTTTACTCTTCAAGGAAGAGATACAAAGACAGCAGAGATGCGTTAGAGGAGTATCTCAGCCTCCTGTGATTTCACCACATCTCTTTGCCAAGTACTGCACATCTGTTGAGAGTCTGGTATGTGTCAGTCAGAGAGGAGAAAAGAAAAGAGGCTAGAAGTCAGTATTCTGATGGTGAGGTGACAAAGACTTACAGTAACTGACTCTTGGCAACTCTAACAATTGCTTCATTTGGATAGATGTTGTGGTTTTAGCAGAACTGCAAGGCCCTCATGTCAAAAAGGATCAGCCTTTGTGTGCTGCATGAACATGCAATAAGAGTTCTTTCAGTTTCTAGTGAGCCTGAAGATGTTAATGAGTTCAGCTTTTGGCTGAACTTCAGACAGATCTTTTACATCACTGATTGACCTGCTAACCTGAGAAAGAGCATGGTGTCCTATGGCCAAGGAACAGAGCATTTAGGGAAGAAACACATGCTTGTGCTTTAACCTGTTTTTGCAAGACATTTTCCCAGTATATCTTTGGATTGAAAACCAGGGTCATTTCCCTTAACAAATTGAGGGTGATAGTGTCAACGTGGAAATTAGATGAAAATGCTTAGGTTCTGTAGGGACTTGAAGTTGGTCCTTCCAGATGGCTTCAATCTTCACTCACTTAGTGTTTAATAATAATATCTCTTTTACTGAATATCCTGAGAAATCACATTGGTATTTAGTTTCTTCTGTAGTATTTGGATTTTATTATAAAAGCTACCATTAAGTCATTGTTTTCCTATTAGTATGCTTTCTTAACTATAAAAATTTATTGCCTTGATCCTTAGTTTTAATTTAAAATATTAAAATTGTTAAGTATAACAATGGAATTCTAGTTAAAGATGGTGATATATGAAGTTTCTGAACTCATCTTTTCCTACGAATGCTCTGAGTCTACTGCTACATATGGAACAATTTCCTTTAAAAAAAACTTAAAAAGTGACTGAGGGAGGACTACACATCAAGCAAATGAGAAGAAACCCACACGGAAGCAGGTAAGAGAGGCTAGGACACAGTCTTGCCATAAGCTCCACCCCCAGCATGGCGTCCCACAAATGGAAAGGAACTCAAAATCCAGCACTCCTCCCTGAGGAGTGAAAGGTTTGAATCCCACGTTGGGCATCTCAACCTTTGAGACCTATGCTTGAGAGATGAGCACCCAAAATATCTAACTTTGAAAACCACGGAAGTTGTGTCCAGAGACCCATAAGACTATGACAGTCTGAGAAGCTGCTTTTAAATGGTCTCATTCCTGGACTCATCTACTCCAGGGCCTGTTCAGGGGCAGCCAATTGTGCCCAGGTTGGAAATGATATTTACTTCCATATATTGAAGAACTGGCCTGAAGAACAGACATCTAACGTAACCCACACATCTAGGAGACTACTGGAACATTCTCCAGGGATAGAAACTGGTGACTACCACGCTCTCCCTTTTGCTGTGTTCTACAGCACCAGTATCTCCCATATTCTGGTGCCCCAATTTTTGCAGGTGCTGCCTAGGGGATGCCTTCTGATCACCTGGCTTGAAGGGCCAGGGACTTGTATTTCTGGTCCCAAGACACTGCCATAATTGGTGTCACCCAGAAAAGAGCCCATATTCTAATATGGCCACCTAAGTTTTGCCACCCCTGCCAGAGGACATCTCTCCATTGCTTGGCTCTTATAGCCAGTGAGACATAACACTTGTTGGTCCCACAGGTTTGTAATGAGGGAGAAAGGGTTCTTTTTTTTTTTTTTTTTTAATATTTTTATTTATTTCTAGGAAAGAGAGAGAGAGATAGCGTGAGCAGGGGAGGGTCAGAGAAAGAGGGAGACACAGACTCTGAAACAGGCTCCAGGCTCTGAGCTGGCAGTCAGCACAGAGCCCGACGCGGGGCTCGAACGCACGAACCGCGAGATCATGACCTAAGCGAAAGTCGGACGCCCAACCAACTAAGCCACCCAGGTGCCCCGAAAGGGTTCTTAAACAGAATCCAGAAATAGTCAACAGACCCAGGAGCTCAGTCTTTCTGTGAAGGAGTTCTGTTAGCTAATCATCATGGCTGCAGCCGGAGGGACAGGCTTCTAATTAAACACACAGCTTGGGGCAGAGTATAATCCTTTCAAGAAACCTTGGAGGGCATACGCTATCTTCACACTCACCTTCTGACATGTTCTAGAGTGCTAGTGTCTTCTGGAGGGGAGATTTACATATGTTTGGTGCCCTGTGACTTATGTCTGATATCCTAGTTTTTGTGATTACTGCCCGGAGAATAACCCTTGATCACCTTCTCGAAGTAGCATGGGGGTGTGGGGGTGGTGGAGTGGCTAGCATTCCTTGTGAAGCAGCTCTTATCCGACTTAAACTCATTACCCTGAAACCAAGAGTCACATGCTCTACTGGCTGAGCCAGCCAGGCACCCCCAATTTCTAATTTTTAGTTCCAGTTCAAATTTTCTTATTTGTCAAATAAGAGTTAATCCTTTTTTCTGGTGTCATTGGAGGAAAGCTGGAAATATTTCAGTTGGCAGAGCTAAAACTCCAATTTCGTTGACAACTCCTTCCCTTCTTACCAGGAAAGAAAAAAGCCGAAAGGCTTGGGGACAAAGATTTAAGCAGCTCTGAAAGAAGAGAAAAAATGGAACCTCTTTTGCCAGACCAACAGAACTAAAGGAAGAAAAACAACTTATAGGCAAGAAGTACATGAAAATAATTTGAAAAAGTCAAGAATCATATGCAGCAACAAGAATGAATTTTAATATTTACTGGCCTTAGAATGTTTGTTTTGTGAAAATTGATAAATTAATGTACTTGTACTTTATGTGATTTTTTATTCGTGATAGTTTGACAGTAGATTTTAGGGCCTGGAAGTCATAATGATATTGACTCATACTTCTCAGAGTATTTAACAGGGTCAACCAGATGGGGTGTATTTTTAAATTTTTAAAAATTTTGTATTTGTTTTAGTTTTGAAGTAGAGTTGTAGTTAATATACTGGGCAATCACTAAAACTTCTGCTTGTTATTGTTTATTTTTTCACTCAGATATAGCTTTAAAAACTTAATTTTCACAATGTATCCTTTTTCTTTTACTTTGCTTCAACTAGGACACAGCTACTATTTCATAGGTAATATGTAGTAGAATTAAAAGAATTATAAAATAATCATTTCTTTTTATCTTTCAGTTACCAGTATCCTCACATGATCTTAAGTCACATTAATCAGTTTCCTGATTTGGTAAAATGTGGATATAGTTTACATTGCTGGTACTCAAGACAAGTTTACTGAATTGAATGGTACTTTATATAGTATGTTTGATAGGTCCTTCAGCTGTTGAAAAATTGGATTATTATATTCTTTATGAATAAAATGAAAATATTGGCAATTTTATTCAATTCAACATTATTTATTGACTATTTACTCTGTTTGGGACTGCACTAGGCATTATTGGGAATGTTTAACTCATCAAGATAGATTCGTGCTTTTTGTCCTGAAGGAATTTGCTATATTCAGGAAAATTATTTGAGCCGAAGCTTTCTTGTCAGTTTCCTACACTGACAGTCAGCCATTATACATAAAGAAGAACACTTACTGACTTCTTTCAACGATTCCTCCTTTCATTCTGAAATTGTTTTACCTAAGTCCACCTCACCAGCCTCAAATCCTGTCCATTCTACATATTACATCTTTTATATCATTCTCTGAAGGAAGTCCTTCTATTCTCTGGTAAGTAGGTTAATGTCTCTCCCTACTCATTGTGATTTCCATAATTAGTTCTTTGTATTTGTTTAATGTTTATCTTATCTACTAGAGTATATGTTTTCAGAAGGCAAGAGTCATTTTCATTTCCTTCTATATATCCCCGGTGTCTAGTGAATGTCTGACTCAATGACAATTGATAATAAGAATTGGTTGAGGCAAATAGCTAATACTATTTTTGTGAACCCTTTGAGAGCATTGACATTTAAAGTACCCTTTTACTAGATTCACCAATTAGTAACATTTGTCACATTTGCTTCCCTTCTCTCTCTCCACCTTTTCTTTTCATGTGTACTTTAAGCATTTATCACCAATGAACAAGAAAATCATTCCACCAAATCGTAACACTATCATCTGCACAAGGAATTTACACTGATAAAATAACATGGTCTTGTCTTTCCTAAATCCGCAGTCAAATTTTCCCCAGTTGTTGCCATAATCCTCCTTTTAGTGTAACCCATGATCTAGGGACGTATCATAGATACTTTTAAATTGTCAAACTATAGTTATTATAATTATTATTACCTAATATAATTACTTTACTTTGTTTTTGAAATAATGCTCACTCAAAGCTTACTTTTACTTTTAAAAATATAGCTTACTTAAAACTTGAACTATTGTAGATTCTCTAGTATGGAAATTGCCAAATGAATGAGTGGCCTGAGGGCAAAATTTACATATGTCTTTATTTATTCTATAAGAGTAGGAATATTTTAAATCTAGGCTTTTAAAAAGTCATTACTAGTGGTATAGCACATTGATATTAAAATATGATTTCAACAAACAAGACTCTCCATGCTGAACATTTACATAGTTCCAAAGAACAGATTAGAAAAATTTTCAATCTTTAATTTTCTCCTTGAATTACCTTCTTCATGAATCTAAGTTTACCTGCAGTCCCTTAAAGAAAATGAAAAAACTGCCAGGAAAACATACATTATAAAAAAATATCACTTTTTTATTTTTTATTTTCAATAGCATGGAACTTGCTAAGAGAAATCAATGTAGAGGAGAGATATAGCAGGGACTGTCCAAAGAACTTACACTATTTTAACTCAGTACCATCTTTTTAAAAGCTACAAGAATAAACATTGTTGTATTGAAGAACTGTCTGTAAAAACTGAGAATAGGTATTTCAATCTGGGCCCATTTCACATTCACTGTGAACAGTTGGATATTATTGAACAGGCTTTGCCCTCTACTAGTAAATCCTGCGGCTAATCTTATTAAGAACCAGTGGAAACGGAAGTTATATAGAAATCAGAAGTCTGCTACACTGTGGAAGAATTCAAAGAGGTTTCCTTTTTTTGTTAAAATGCTTTCCCTGTGTTTGTTTATGTAAATTATCTCATTGCATTAATTGTATTTACAACGTTTTAAAATAGAATCGGATGGATTACACATTGCAGTTCCTCATATGAACTATATTCAAAGATTTAGCTTTGTCAAACATGGGCTGATTTGCCTTCCACATGCGTTAGATAATATTAAATATCTTTAGGGGCACCAGGGTGGCACAGTCAGTTGGGCAGCCAACTTCGGCTCAGGTCATGATCTCAGGGTTCATGGGTTCGAGCCCCGTGTCAGGCTCTGTGCTGACAGATCAGAGCCTGGAGCCTGTTTCATATCTTTATTTTATTTTGAGAGACAGAGAATGAGCAGAGGAGGGGCAGAGAGAGAGAGAGAGAGAGAGGAAGACACAGAATCCGAAGCAGGCTCCAGGCTCTGAGCTAGCTGTCAGCACAGAGTCCAGTGTGGGGTTCGAACCCACAGACTGAAATCATGACCTGAGCCGAAGTTGGCCGCTCAACTGACAGAGCTAACCAGGCTCCCCTGGAGCCTGTTTCAGATTCTGTGTCTCCCTCTCACTCTGACCCTCCCCTGCTCATGCTGTCTCTCTCTCCCTCAGAAATAAATAAAACGTTAAAATTTTTTTTAAAAATATTAAATATCTTTGATGATTCTTTGAAGAACACAGACCATTTCCTTTAACTGACTTATCTTTCCTTTTAATTACCTGATAGGAGAGGAGTGAGAGCTGACTTTGCAGATTCTCAATAAGTCTTGGAGTCCTCTAAAGTATTACATCTAAGGGACATGACCATGTGGTTTTGTCACCAATGAACTTTGCCATATTATTGACTGTTGAACATAATAGGTTGTGGACTGTATTGTGTTTATGACTCTGCCACTGGTCATCCTTGTGACTGGGACCTGTTAATCTTTTATCTTTTCCAAGCCTTGATTGTATTAGTGAGAGACTAGGGTAATTTGGAAAACCTAAAGTTATGTTAAATCACTGTTTTGTCCATGACTCTTCAACGTTTCCCCCATTTCACTAAAAATAAAATTAAGTGTTCTTAAAACAGTTCTCAGGGCTCTTTGGGATCTCTATTTGCTTGTCAAAACTCATCTCCATCAATCCCCCCTCTAGCTATTGTCACCACTGTGTTTTGCCTTCCATACTTCTGCTAAGTTTTCCTTAGGTGCTACATTCTCTCTGAAGCCTACTTATCCAGACATCCTTCTTTAAACCTACTGTCACTGCCTTCTGTTTCCTTCTTTCCTCACATCATGTATTATGTCCACGATATAAAATCAAGAGTAAAGGAAGACAAAGGTGATGACTTACTTAGTTAATAAACATAATGATCATTTCTATTTTCATATTTTTATTAAAAATTTTAATGTTTATTTATATTTTTTTTGAGAGAGAAACAGAGTGTGTGTTGGGGAGAGGCAGAGAGAGACACACACAGAATCTGAAGCAGGCTTTAGGCTCCCAGTTGTCAGCACAGAGCCCGATGTGGGGCTTGAACTCACAACTGGTGAGATCGTGACTTGAGCCTAAGTAAGATGTCCAACCAACCGAGCCAGCCAGGTGCTCCCTCTATTCTCTTATTTTTAATGCATCATACACAGTGAAGAAAGTTGGAAAATCGGCCATTGATCATCAAAAGGATTTGAGAAAGTGTATCAGTTGATATGGAGGTAGATTGGCAAATTGAATATGGTATAGAAAAAGTACATGAACTGTAAACAAAAGTATATAAAAAGTACAGTATCAATAAATTCACTGAGGGTTTATAATTAGAAAGGTAGTTGGGTTTATGTAATGGGTTTTCAAAATGCACATGCATATTAGTTAAATTCTACATAGTACAAACATTTCTTGGTAAACATTTCTCGTTATGCTGTTTTATTTTTTTAAGTTGTGTGTGGGTTTTGTTTTTTTTTTAAGGGATGCTTTCAGTCAGTTAAGCATCTGACTATCTTAGCTCAGGTCATGATCTCTTTCTTTCTTTAATCTCTCTCTCTCTTTCTCGACAGAGAAGGAGACAGAGGATCCAAAGAGGGCTCTGTGAAGCAGGCTCTGTGCTCTCAGAGCAGAGCTCGATACGGGGCTTGAACCTGCCAACTGTACCCACCAACCTTGAGATCAATACCTCAATCAAGATCAAGAGTTGGAAGCTTAACCAATGAGTCACCCAGGCATTCCTTGA
This sequence comes from Proteles cristata cristata, assembly GCA_017311185.1. NCBI lineage: Eukaryota > Metazoa > Chordata > Mammalia > Carnivora > Hyaenidae > Proteles > Proteles cristata. The sequence continues at coordinate 2,825,105 of JAESUZ010002627.1, forward strand.
TGTGGTTTCTTGAAAAACAAAGAATCACTCAGCATTTGGATGAACTATTCTCCCTAACTTAGTTATTCATATCTGAAAACTGCAGTAATTCCTTTGGCAAACTACTTTAGGGAATAAATAGATTTATGGATAAATTATTTAAATGACAACTATAAAAATGAAGCTGGCATATCAGAAAATGAATTTTAGTGGTATTGTAGATTGGCCCTTAGGAATGGTAAAAAAAAAAAAAAAAAAAGGAAAAAGGCTAATATTATTGTAGGCACTATTAGTTAAAATACTAAAATTAAGATTAGAAGCATGGTCTAACCTAAATCGAAACTATGGATTTTTTCCTCTAAAATGTGCTATACAGTGTGCTACAAAAAGAGACCTATACAAAATTATTAAAGTTTTGGGTGGGGAAGTCTACTTTTTGATACTATTCTTTATACTATTCTTTGGCAGAAAAGTGAAGTATAATAATTTATAAAACCATAAATACTACTGACTCTAATGGATGAGCTAAAGAATGAAAAAGTTAAACTACTCTTAGTGGCCAAACTCAGAAATTTTGGAAAAATTCAACAGCCTTTGAATATATTTAGGACTCATATGAAGAAATGCAACTTCATTCATTTCTTAATCTCTACAATATTTGTGAATAAAAGGCCTATAAATATCAATTAAGAGGAGCATTTGGTGGACTGTGGTGTTTGTGTGTAATGAATTGAAGGAAGAAGATTCACCAGTGATATAGAACTAAAATTTTATAAAAGATCTAGGTTTTGAATCACAAACTTACCTGAAAGTGAAACCTAAAAATATGTAAATAGCTCAGTGAGCATTATAATTTGCTGAATGACTAAAGAATAAAAAGACTTCCCAGAACATTTTAAATATATTCAATTATTTAAATTCATGTTTCTACTGTGAGTGCTCCCCAGTTTATTCAGTATGAAAATGCCATGGATGTACTGTATTGTGTGATTATAAAATAAACATATAAGTTATTTAGTTTTAAATAAAAATATTAGTGTCTTATTATATTTACAATAATATATCTGTGTCTACTTACATTTTCTTGAAGATATTTCTTTGAGTGCTTTGCATATTTAGGTTGTCTTTTTTTTTTTTTTTTGGTCACAACCTTCTTCTTATCTTTTAATCAAACTGCCAAAAAGTCCTGACCCCAAGCATTGAATAGCAAAGACCAGCCTCCAGTTCTTAAAAAGAAATTATAAAAATTTCAAAGTCAATGCTAAATACAAGAAATTATCTACATCATTCTATTTAAATGTTCTTGTTTTGATAGATTCTCTGTTTACACTTTCTTGTTTTGCCCCTCAGGGTCCTTCTTAACTTCTTCAAACTGACCTTACTAGTCAGGGTCAATTTATTCTCTTAAAACAAAAGTGCCCCAAGCACATCTTTTTCCTGGATGTTTAACTGTTTTAAAGAGAATAATACTTACCCTACATTAAATCTTTAGTTCCATCCTTATTTCCTTCCTCAAAATGGATTTCTTTGAATAGAATTCATGAAGACTTGAATCATCTAATGACAAGGTTAGAACATTTTCTCATGACTTAAAACAGGTCAAGTATCTCACAATATAGAGTTCAGCAGTTCTCCAAATTATGCCATTTATAGGTCAGTAAGAGGCCAGTCCTAGTTGAATGTACATCTAATCTGTCCAGGTTGAGCTGATATTATGATGGTACCTTCAGGTTCATCCTACTGTCTTCTATTTCAATTCACTCATGAGAACAGCTGCTCACATGAGAAAGCATACGCATCTACTAACGTGCAGAATTAACAGCTATAGGAAAGACTACATGCACAGGGAGCAAAGAGACCTTTCCTTTTCCATTACTTTGTTATCTTCGTTCCCAGATGTGCAGCTACTTCTCAAGTAAAAAATTAACAGTGTGATCAAACTGTAATTGAGGTTCTTCATCTAAATCTCCATTGATTATTTTCAAACAAAAAGGGATATTTACTTTAGTGAAAATAATGACCTTTTTTAGAATTTTCCCCCAAAAAGAGATGCTCCCCAAATCAAAGGAAATACTCTTACAAGACTAAAGAAAAGAAAAGAAAAAGAGAAGGAAATGTTTTAGATTTGTCATATGTTAAAGTTTCAAATCTTAGGAGGTACCTGTGTATACTTATGTTTATGATCTTACTACCAAGATTTCAAAATTATATCTTCTCCAAGTACTTAGTCTCATATTTTTATGGACCTTCATATTGTTTATTTGTTACTTTACAGCTATGTTGGAGTAATCACCTCTAGTTCTATATACATGTGTGTGTGTCAATGAAGAAGTTTGCATTTGAAAAAAATGTGGAAAAACAACTAAAATTTCCACCACAAAGAGAGAAAATTAAAAATTTTTAAAAATATTTTTATTTATTTCTGAGAGAGAGAGAGAAAGAGAAAGAGAGAGACAGAGAGAGAGACAGCATGAGCAGGGGAGGGTCAGAGAGAGAAGGAGACACAGAATCTGAAACAGGCTCCAGGTTCTGAGCTGGCAGTCAGCACAGAGCCTGACGCAGGGCTTAAATCCACGAACTGTGAGATCATGACCTGAGCCGAAGTGGGATGCTTCACCGACTGAGCCACCCAGGTGCCCCAGAGAAAATTAAAGTTTTAATGTAAATAGGAGCACTTGGGTGGCTCAGTCAGTTGAGCTCTGACTTGGGCTCAGGTCATGATCTCAGTTTATGAGTTGGAGCCCCACATCAGGCTCTATGCTGACAGCTCAGAGCCTGGAGCCCGCTTCAGATTCTTGGTGTGTGTGTGTGTGTGTGTGTGTGTGTGTGTGTGTGTGTGTGTGTCTGCCCCTTCTCTCCTTGCACTCTGTCTCTGTCTCTCTCTCAAAAATAAATAAACATTAAAAAATTAGTGTATACATCTATACTTTTTTCATAAAATATGTTTGTTTCTATAAGCATAGATATGCAGTGATTACATTAGGTTCTTTTGTAACCTGGTGTTTTCTGCATAACAAGTGATGAACAGTTTTAATAATGTATCGTAAACAATTTACTATAAATATAATTTTGGTGTGATTTTGAATATTGTACAAAATGTCATCATTTTGTTCACTATTGGTTGTTATAATGAATTTATTTCTGCTACACATAAAGCTTTATGTAAATCCTCATAATTTTTATTGGTTAAGTTATTAAAGGATTGGCTGACTGGATTAAAGATGCCCAATGAACTCAAGTTTCAGCTTCTTAACACTCTATACATAAATAACTCTATCAGCAGCACATGGCAATGCTTTTTTTCTCTATAATTAGTATTTCATGTGGGAGTGCCATGGTTTTATATTTGTGATATGTTACCATAATTAGAAAAAAGGATAAGCTATCACGTTTCAGCTTAAATGTTAAGCCTTAAGTTAGTTTTATGTGACACTGGTCAATTCAAGGAAGACAGCTGGTTGAGGGAAGCTGTTTCTATCTTTTTCTCAACCTTCTTCTCTTATTATGTCTTCTCCTGCTCCTTCATGCACACACATTCATATGTGAAAATAATACACTCTTTCTACTAAATATTTCTGTGGGAGCCCGACAGTAACCACAAGAAAGCCTGGTTAGGGACGCCGGGATGTTCCTGCACACGGGGCTCCTTGCCTGGGCAAAGCATGCCTGCAAACAGGGTGCTCTGCCAGGAAGCCTGCACACAATATCCAAGTTTAATGGTCCGCTCGCAAACGAGGGAACATGCCCTCCTTAGAAATAAGGAGGAGGCTGGAATTGTGAGCAGGCCTCTTAGTAAACATGTTGTGGTCGCTTCCTCCCTTTGCTCCCCCTGTCCTTGAAATGTGTTTGGCTACTTGCCCTTAATTGGTAAAGGAATGCATCTTGTAGATTTCAGTTTGTATCCAGTTACCGGGGTATAAAATAAACCGCAAGAGGGGCTTGCGTAGAATTGATCCTCCGGCCGAAGTTGTGTCTGTGTCTGTCTTTTGTGTGTGTCTTGTCCTTTGTGTCATTTCGTCCGCAACATATTTCAGTTGAAATCTATTGTACTAGAAATGCATAAACTTAGATCTGACACAGTTTGCAAAACTCCCTGATAATTTAACTAGGAAGAGTGAGTTAGTTGTTCTGTTGTATTTATTTTCTATTTCTGTTTAAGATGTGATTCTAAGCATTTTTACACGTATGAAATGCTATCTAATGTATCTAATTGTTTATTCTTTACCATATTTGGAATCCAGCTTTATAGTTTTAAAACAAATACACAAAGAGATGAAGTGCCTTTGGAAACACCAAAAACAACAGAAATAACCTAATTTGGAAAATTTCAGAGATTTAAATATTTATATTTATACTATCATTAGTTTTATGGTGTGTGTGTGTGTGTGTGTGTGTGTGTTTATACGGTGGTTAAAATCCCCACAGTCCAAAAGCTATCCTTTAACAAGCTTATAAAGATATCACAAAGCAATAGAACAAAACAGAACACTGATTATAGAACAAAAATAACACTGATTATTAAAATTAGAAAAGAAACTTATAATCTGCCAGTCTTGCCTTTTGTATTTTAAGATGAAGAAAAAAAAGATATTAAGACGTGAATTACATTGAACTATACAACCCAGAGAGAAATTGGTCTTTAAATCTAATCTTTCTGATTTGGGTCTAAATATCCTTCTTAGGTCATATGGAATATAATGTAGTAAGTTAAGCACATGTAATATTAAATAAGCATGTATAATATTAAATTCCAAACTAATAATAATCCCCAAGGGACCAACAGATTAATCTAGATGGCATTTTAAAAATTTTGTTTCAAAGAAGCAAAAATTGGGGCACCTGGGTGGCTTAGTTGGTTAAGTGTCCGACTTTCGCTTAGGTCATGATCTCACGGTTAGTGGGTTCGCTCCCTGGGTCAGACTCTGTGCTCCAGCTCAGACCTGGAGCCTGTTTCAGTCTGTGACTCCCTCTCTCTCTGACCTTCCCCTGCTCACGCCGTCTCTCTCTCTCTCCTAGAAATAAATAAAACATTAAAAAAATTAAAAAAAAAAAACAAAGAAGCAAAAATTAAATAATCTCAAAACTATTTTCATGTGAGTCTTTCAAGGACCTTCATTTGTCTTGAAATATATAGTATCATTCTCATGTTTTTAAAATCATATCACACATTGACATTTTGCTACAAAATTAAAGATAAAGAGTATTTCATTGCCTAGAGAATTGTATCAGTTACTAAAGTTTCAATTGATCATATGCTAATACATAATACATTTTAATGCTCTAAGGAAAACTACTTGATTTTAAATATTTTCGCCTGAATCTGTCTTAACATTTCTCTTCAGATGCCTCATGAGTAGGACATTTGTTATTAGGAAATAAGGAATCTAGGAAAGACTTGTGAGAATAGAAATGACATATTCAGAATTATTCTGCATCTTCTGCTTCTGTGAGGATCTGCCTTTATTCTGAACATCCTAAGGCAACTTTTTTCCCCCTCTTTCTCTGCCTTATAACAAATAGGCAAAACCCAAATGAGAATAAGAATATTAAATCTTGGGTATAAATTCTGCCTGTACTCATAAACAAATGAGTCTCTTTGGAAAAGTAATTTACCAAATCGGGACTTGAGTCTGATCTAGCTGTAAGATACAGCTGTCATCAGGCTATTACATAGTAAATAGATTAATAGTTTTAAATGATTAATATTTAATGCACTTTTAACTTTCTGAGAATGAGTCCTTTGACCCAGGTGGCCTGAGGCATTCATCTTCGTGGAAAGTGTGTCAGAGTAAGACTTAGTATAGAAGGAATTAAAATTAAAATGTAACTTTCAATTTTGACATATCCAATTCATGCAACGAGACATATGTGTGAGAATTCTGCAATGCTGGAAAAATAAAAATTGTCCAGATTAACCCAGCATTCTTGTCTCTTCCAAACTGTAACATTCTTGCACAGAGATAATACCTTTTATACCCATGACATTCAAGCCTTGAGGCTGTGTTATTTGTTATATAGAATGAAACATTTTGGGAAAATTTAAAAAAAAAGCACAAATCTTTTCCTTCCCTTGAGAAATGGTAGAAAGATAAAAGGGAGATGAGAAATCAGAAATAATTATCCATTTTGTCTCTCAAGGCTTTGGTTTCATAAGCAACAGATACATATGTATTGCATATTGGAGGTACAGGAAGGCCAAAGAGGTAATAATATCTCTCTTTCTTAAAGCAGTAGAACAATTAACTCTTGGGTCATCTCTGAATGAAGCGGAAATGTAGCAAAAATGACTGGTAAAATTCTCTGGACCTGAGGTGAATTTCCCCATGGTACCCTCCGTTTTTATGAGGAATGGATGTTGAATTCCAGGCAGTTACCTTTCACGGGACACATTTTGTCAGAGAATATCATCTTGCAAAGCTGGAAGAGAAATGCCCAACATAAATGGACAGAACACTGAGAAGACATTTCCCACTTAAGCCGGTAGAGACTAAAATGAGGCAAAAACTGAGAGGCAGCAATTGGGCTTTGTCTGAGCCATGAGTCATGTCTTCTGCAGAGCTCAGCCATGCCTACCGCCCCAAAGATGGAAGGTGCCTGAAGGGAATCAATATCAGTAAGTCATAGATCACGATATAAATCTCCTTTGTCACTTTCCTCTAGTTAAGAAGGAAAAGAATAGGACAGAGGAGGAAAACTGCTCTTTTAAAGTCCACACAAGGTTTAGCAAGAAATGAGGCACTCAAAGGGCACCTGGCTGGCTTAGTCAGTTGAAGGTCCAACTTCAGCTCAGGTCATGATCTCACAACTCAGGAGCTGGAGCCCCTTGTGAGTGAGGCTCTGTGCTGACAGCTCAGAGCTTAGAACCTGCTTCAGATTCTGTGTGTCCCTCCCTTTCTGTGCCCCTCCCCAACTCACAGTCTGTCTCTGTCTCAAAAATAAATAAACAAAAAGGCGGGGGGAGAAATGGCAGAGGCACTCACTGCTTATCTGAACCTAGGTTATAGGCCTTTATATCCACTTCATATCCACTCTACTTTTTATTTATTTATTTATTTGTTTGTTTATTTTTTATTTGTTTTTATTTATTTTTTGAGAGAAAGAGAGAGGGGGAGAGAAAGAGCACAAGCGGAAGAGGAGCAGAGAGAGAGACACACACACAGAATCTGTAGCAGACTCCAGCCTGAGCTATCAGTCAGAGCCCGACGCAGAGCTTGAACCCATAAACTGCAAGATCATGACCTGAGCCGAAGTCTGACGCTTAACAAACTGAGCCACCCAGGTGCCTCTTTCCACTGTCCTTTAGATATTTATAAGAATTGGTGCTACTCTGATCAGATTAGATTATCTATAAATGTTTGTTCAACTTTAAATTTCTATAAAATATTTCATTCAAATTTGGTAGGGATGACATGAAATGTTGGGCATAACTCTTGTTCTTATCAGTTTACAAATTCTTTAGGAAAAATAAAAATACCGTGGTAAAAATACCATGCAAAGTTAAATATGTTATGTACATTATGATCAAAGAAATTTAAAAGGTATGAAAGTATAGTTATTTAATATAAAACACACAAAATTAATATTTTGATATAATTTATTAACATTTTAAGTTACTATATAAGGCATTTTGGGAGAAGAGCTTTGAGATACACCTTGGTATCTTTGTTCATTTATGAAAACAAACACTGTATACAGATGCATGGGTTGCTCAGTAGTAAATGTCCAACTCTTGAATTCAGCTCAGGTCATAATCTCAGTTTGTGAGTTTGAGCTCCACATGGGGCTCTGTGCTGATGGTGTGGAGCCTGCTTGAGATTCTTTCTCTCTCCCTCTCTCTTTGCCTGTGCTCTCTCTCTCTCTTTCTCAAAATAAATAAATAAGCTTTAAAAAAGATAGAGAGAGAAAAGACTGTTATGCAGTAAGGATACAGAAGTAAATAACATCAAAGGAAAGTCTGGTTCTCATGAATCTTATTTTTCTAAGTTCAAGAAAGAATAAACATAATGAATAAGCCAAATACAAAATAGGTAATATTAATGTGTTTGGGGAATGTTCATTATAGAAAAATGTCACAGCAAAACATTTAGTTTTAAATAAACCTAGAAATTTGGGAGGCTAATCATGAATATGAGGATAAAGGAGAGCTTTTGAAGAAGGAAGTGGTGGGGAATTAAACTGCAAGTGTTGGTAGTGGCCGGACTTTGTGGTGGTGTTGATTACTGTGCTTTGCTGTTTGGATTTTGTGTAATAGGTAGTGTGGAACCACTGAAAATTTCCAATCATGGAATGACACAAAGTTTTTCTTTAAGGAAAAAAAAAATCTAACAAGACCAGTGTAGAAGGATTAGAAGCCTGTATAGATTACTGGAGCCACATGAACCAAAAAATAAAAAATAAAAAAAAGGCATAGCAAAGCAAGGCTTAGGTAAAGATCTTCAGCTACTTACCCTTATTGGGAGGCCACTTAAAAAAGTGGCTTCAGAAGAGGAACTTGTTCTAACTGGCCTTAAGGAGTGTTTGGAGTTTGGGAAGAAAAGTAAAAGTAAAGAAAATAAGGAACCTATTTGGTGTCCTCTTTATTCATTTCATTCACTTCTTCATTTATGAATTTACTAAAAAAAAAAAATCTTTTTTGATAACCTAAAATGTAACAGGGATATAGTGCATGGTAATGACCCATGATTAATAGGACACAATACTTTTTACCAGAGGCATGAAATTCATAAGGTGTCCCTTTAGAGGCATAAAAAAAAAGGGCAGAAATATGTATAGAAGCAAACCAGACAGGGAGAACATGTGATTCACTGTGCCTCTGGGAAGGAAAGAAGGGAAGAACTTTATCCTCGAGGAATTCATGATTAAACTGAAACTTCAAAAATAGTAAAAAAGTAGCAAAGGTGGGTGGTGGGGAGTAAAAAGAACCCCTGGGGAAAAGGGATCAGGTAGATAAAGAAGCAATTGGTTAGGAGAGGGCATTACAGGTAAAGGCTGGTATCTTTGATGTGGGAGGATAATGGGTTTCTCCAGGACAGTTGTTGAGGGAATGGAAAGTTTTTCTTTTCGTTTTTGTTTTTGTTTTTCAAAGTTTATTTATCTATTCTGAGAGAGAAAGCAAGGGTGGGTAGGGGAGAGAGAGAGGGAGGGAAAGAGAGAATCCCGAGCAGGCTCTACAGCATCATCATGGAGCTCAATACAGGGCTTGAACCCACAAATCATGATCATGACCTGAGCTGAAATCAAGAGTCAAAATACTTAATGAACTGAGTCACCCAGGCACCCTGAAAATAAAGCTTTTCTAAGAAAGTGTTGATAATGCATAATAACTAGCCCCCAACAAAGGCAAACATTGAAGTAAAATATTTTGAAATGTTTCTAAGTGAGAGAGGGCTTCAACCTACACTTGAAATACTAAGACAGGATCATGGAAGTGGCATCAGGCCTGAAGATTTCAATAGGAGTGTCAGACATGCAGGGACCAAACAGAAGGAAAAAGAATTTTCCATATGATTAGAATTAAAGGTTTTTAAATTATTTCATTTCTTCCACAGTCAAAAGGACTACAATAAATTAAGTGAAACTCCTAACTAGACTTGAAGAATTGTGTTTCATTTTTTACTGTTATGTCGTGTTTTACTTTTTTTAACTTAAATACAGTGTTTTTGTTCTAATTCTATAGTCAGGTCTGCTGAAATTATAAAACTGTGTTTCACATTATAAATGCATCCCTTTTAAATTCAATATTTCAGAATATCCCATAATCTGAAGCACACAGAATGATATTTTTCTTAGATATTTTTGGCTTAAACATATATTTTGAAATTAGCTATTTTTCTTTAGTGTTAATTCTCTTCACATTGAATAAATTATGATTTCATAAAAAGAGGAATAAAATACTAAAGGATATCCCTTACAAATTTTTGTACCAGAAGGAAACAGGCAGATTATGGTTTCAGTTCTTCATATATAATCATAAAATTCTCCAGAAAGCATTCTTTGGGTTAGAGCTGTTCAAAGATAGAATTGGGCTTTTTCAGGTGGCCATGAGTTACTCTGCAGGGAGGGACAGAATGGATGTAAAACATATGATGACATTTAAGATGCAGAACTCTATGTGAAGTTATTTGCTCAACTTTACTAGAGCGATTTGGACCCAGGTCTTTTAACTATCTGAACTCGGTCTTTATCTCATAAATCTTTCATATTCATCAAGGTTATAAAGCAAATTTCCATCATATATATATATATATATATATGATGATACATATATTTCTTTTCAAGCAGAAGTGAATGGATACTGACTCCTGAATAAATAAAACAATAATCTTTCTTATCCAGGAATTATATGTAGTTTGAGACAAGGCACAATCATTGACTTTAACATTGCATTTGTTTTTATGCTGAAACCTGTTTGATGTCTAGGAGACAAAATGCTTTGGTTAAAAAAAAAGAAAAAAATCAATCTAAATCTAGACCATACTCTTATACCAGAATGACTGTAGTTATTGCTTTAGAACTTGACCCCTTGAAGCAGACATTTGTTGAAGCTGACCTGTTCAGAGATGTCATTGGGCTGACTTAAACCCCCTGAGGTTAATGTAATAGGTATGGATCTGCCTGGGGACTGCTTAAAGTGTCACCTGCAGTTGTTCTTTTTTATTGGTCAACTGCTGGCCTGAGAACAGAATAAATTGTGGAGCAGATCCTTAGAATCTTTCACTTACTCTAGTGTAACGAGCAGTGCAGGTTTGTGGCATGCTTGGTCAGTAGATAACTGTGGAAATGATCTTGGAAAATAATTTTCAAAATTTGCTTACAGTACCTTTTTTTTTTTTCCAATTCATTCAGTCAACATATATTTATATGTACCCTTCCAGGATTAAGAGATACATTGGTGAATCATGTCATGATCAGAGGGGTAAATATCAGAAAACATAGAAACAAAAAAAATAATGGGAAATGATCTGAAGGGTGAAAAATAGGGAGATATGACAGTAAATGCCTGAGGTCTGTGTTAGCTGGATTATCAGTGAAGGATTTATTGATATTTGAGTTAAGGCCAGAATGATGATAAGAAAGCAGCTATGCAAAGATGTGGAAGAAAAGTCTGGGAGGTTTCCAAGAAGTATATATATTAAGTGCAAGGGCTTTAAACAAAAACCTGTTTGGTCATTTTTAGAGACAGAAAGAAGCCCAGATGAGCCCTAGTTTAGAGAGTTGAAGAGTAGTTTGTGAAAGACCTTCTAAAACATGATGGATAATTTCAGTTTTATTCATATTATGAGAAAGACAATGTTGTTGGTTTTTTTTTAAATTTGGAAAGAGAAACATGATTTATATGGTGTAGTAGAAGTTGGCTTGTGTGAGGGCAAGGCTGAAATACAGAGGCTTTTGTGGTAAGAGTTCAGGTGAGAGCTGATGGTGGTTTGGATATGGTTGTAACATTAAAATAAGAGTAAAGGATCTGATTCAGGATATATTTTAGACACTGAACCATCACCACTTAGATGTTGGATAGGGAATGTAAAGAATAAAGTAGAGTGACTTCTAGACTTTTGACCTAAATAACCAGGTGGTGCTAATCTGAATATAAAGTAGGTTTGGGGGTGGGGGGGAGTGAAGAATGAATAAAAGAAAGGTTGAGATGCTTGTTAGATATCTCTGTAGGTATAAATTGACTATTAGCTATACTACCCTGGAACTGGGGGGCAGTCCAAACTCAGTCATCTGAAGTCATCAAAGAGCAAAGGACCTCCAATATTTACATGTGTGCCAGTGAAGTAAGGGTAAGCGTAAAAAGAACCTGGGCTATTGTGATGTCTCAGAGAACCGGAGAACACAATATTCAAAAGAAGAGGAGTGGCTGGTTACTGATATGAAGTTGATCATGGAGTAAGAAAAGAAAATTTGCCCATTGTTTTGGCAAGATGTAGTTTTTGGTGACTCCATAAGTTTAATCAATAACTCAATTACACCATTTGGACTGAGAAATTTCACTTTAATCTTTTTATTACTATTAGTAATGCAGTAAAAGTAATGTAATCCATAACAATAATGAACAACAATAGTAACAACAACAACAACCACAACAAAATCCCCCCTGAAATGACATAAACAAGGTGGCATAAAAGGATGGTTGTGTCTGCCTTCCAACATCCACAATCAGAGATGCCAGTTCATTCCCTCTCAATGACTTTAGATTTCTGGGCAAAACCGACAATCTCACAAGTACAACTAATTGAGGAGCCTCTTCATCAACATCAGACATTCTATTCAATTTGATGCATATGAGTAAACTTTTGAAAACTGAAATTCAACATAGCAACTGGCTTTTCTGAATTCAGCTTGCCATCTGAAGAAGGGAAACAAATAAACAAACAAAAACAATAAAGGGAGACAACATGGTTTTTAGGCCTTTGGGTTTTTTCTATATTCATGTTCTGTTATTTATTATATCTGATGGTGATTGCAAAGTACATAAGAATAAACATACTTTCTTACTCAGGTAAGATAACATAAATGTAGGAGAGTAGACTCAAATAAACCCATTCTGAACATTATTCAGTATACCATCTGATGCAGAATAAATCCCAATAAGCAAATACAGGTATTTCTAATCTGAAAAGACATGGCACCTATCTAATCCTGCATTAAATTATAATCAAAGTGGGGCACCTAGATGACTTAGTCGGTTAAGCATTCAACTTCAGCTTAGGTCATGATCTCTTGCTTGGTTCATGAGTTTGAGCACATTTTCCTCTCTGATGTTAGCACAGAGCCTGCTTCAGATCCTCTGTCTCCCTCTCTCTGTTCCTCCCCAGCTTTCTCTATCTCTCTCTCAAAAATAAATTACATTTTTTAAATAAATAAATTATAACCAAAGAGATTAACTTCTCTTGGTACATGCTGATCAAATATTCTTACAATTAGTTACCACTTTTAAGAGATCCTGGAGACCAGCATAAATAGATGTATTGCTATCTTGTATCAAATGTTTAATTTAGTTGGTTTGCTTTAAAGTACTGAATTTTGGAGGAAGGGCAAGATGGCAGAGAAGTAAGGAGCTCCGTATTTGCACTCGCGCTCATACATCACACAGAAAAGACCTGAAGCCATTGGAAACCTTACAAAACCTGAGAGACTGGGAGAAAAAGGACGCAGAATCCACTGAGAAAGCCTAACGTGAGTGCGAACCGGGGAAGATAAAATCGGGCCGGGATCGGAGACTCCAGGGTGGGAGGCGATCCCCCTCTACCCTCTACAGGGAGTGAGAGGAGAAAAGGAGAGAGTCCGAAACAGAAAAACCTCCGCTCGGAGGGGAAAAAACCTCCGCTTGGTGCATAGAAAGACCGAACTTGCCAAATACCTGCACACCAGGTCCCCTCGTGACAACTGGTCCTGGGGGAGGCTGAGCACACAAACTGCTTCTTTGTGCCGCTCCTGGAGGTTGGATTTCAGAGCGGCGGCGCCCCTGCCGCCATTGTAACTCCAGGGTGGCTGGGATCCCTGAAAGAGCCGCGCTGACACCGGGGGTCCACGCTCCTGGCTGGCTGGAACTCGAGAGGGAAGGCAAAGAGCTAAAACCTGGGAAATTTGCCTGTGAGTTCGTGTTTCGGGTGACGAGCCATAGAGGGACCTGGTTTTCCTCACTCCAGCCGGCTCAGGCTACGCGGACCGGGCAGGCAAGCCCCCGCGCATGCGCGCCAGCCGGACCCAGAGAAGGAATCAGCGATTCTGACTCCGCCCCCAGAGCTCAGCAGGGAGCCTGGAATAGCCCGAGGGGTTTGCCTGGGAAGCTGTGTCTAAGGCAATTTCAGCGGGGCGCGCGACTGGGATTTGGAGATTGGAACTGGCCTGGGTTGAAGAGTGCAACCAACTTCGGCTGCGTCCCCGGAACGGGGAGTTGACACGCCAAAAAAACGCGAGCTGCAGCGCGGGGTTCAAGAAGGGACTGGAGCACCCTCACTCTCCTCCCCACAATCTCCAAGGCAGAACCCCCGCCTGAGGCATCGGATCACACCACGCCCATCCCTGCCTGAGAGGTGCCCTCCTCCCTTTTTTTTTTCTCTTTCTTTTTTCCTTTTTTTTTCTTTTTTTTTGTTTTTTTCCTTTTTTTCTTCTTTTCTTTTCCCTTTATTTTCTCTTTCTTTTTTTATTCTTCTTTCTCTTTTCTCGCTTTTTTCCCCAAAACACTGACCTGATTAACTCTGGTCACCAGCTTGCTTAAACAATCACAATAAGTCGATTCTGTAAACGTAAATTCTACACCTACCGACCTTTTCAGCTATTTCTCTCAGGCGTAATTAGACTATATAGTTTCTCTGGATAATTCCAGCATCCTTCTCTCACCTATCCAACCATATTCTACCCTTTACCTCTTTGAAAAAAACTTCTTATCCCTTCTGCCTGTTCATTCTATTTCCAAATCTGCCTCGTCTCGCCCTGCCTTCTCTCTTTTTCTCTATGCTCTTCAACCAGCACTGCATACACATGGCTATTTAACTGTAGCTGGGAAATCCAGGTATATGCTTTAAACCGTTCTTTGTCCATCGGTTTTCTCCTTTTTTCCTTTTCTTTTCCCCTTTTTGACCCTTTTATGTATTTTATGCTCCCTATTATTCGCCCTCCCTCCTCCGTCTTTTCTCTTAACTTTTTCGTTTTCCCTCTCGCTTTGCATGTTAGTTGAATTAGCCTGTGCGTTTGTGTGCTCCTGCTCCCTGCGTGTTTGTCTGTCTGTTTTCTTTTCCAGGGCTACCTCAAGATACAAGCTAGAGTACACAAGGTGAAGAGCCCCAATTATCACTACAAATAGGAAAATAAAATAACTAAGGTCCCAAGAAGAGAGACCGAGGGATACCATTCAAAAAACAATCTCTGAAAAGATAGGCCCTGGAAAGTCAAAGAGTCTTCTTGGATATAGCAGTGCTCATAGAAACAGAGAGCATAACAGGTCTTTAAAACCAACAAGAGCCGGAAAGCTAACTAAAATGACGAAAGGAAAGAGCTCTCCTCCAAAGAAACTCCAAGAAGAAATGACAGCTAATGAACTGCTCAAAACAGATATCAGCAGCATCACTGAACAAGATTTTAGAATAATAATTGTAAAATTAATAGCAGGGCTTAAAAAAAACATAGGGGACATCAAAGAAACTATGGCTACAGACAGAATGGAAAATAAAAATAGGCATGAAGAATTAAAAAAATGCGATAAATTAGATACATAATAAATTAGAGGCCTCCAATGCACGGATTGAAGAGGCAGAAAGGAGAATAAGTGATTTAGAAGACACCATTATAGAAAAACAAGAAGCTGACAAAAAAAAGAGACAAACTGATCCAGGAACAGGAAAGAAGAATTCGAGAGCTCAGCGATACGGTCAAACGCAACAATATCCGTATCATAGGAATCCCAGAAGAGGAAGAGAAAGGGAAAGGTGCTAAGGAATCCTGGAACAAATTATAGCAGAGAACTTCCCCGACCTGGGGAAGGAAGTCAATGTGGAAATACAAGAGGCTCAGAGGACTCCCTCAGACGTAACTTGAATCGATCTTCTGCACGACATATCATCGTAAAAATGGCAAACTACAAGGACAAAGAGAGAATTTTGAAAGCAGCTAGGGAGAAAAGGGCCTTCACATACAAAGGGAAACCTATCAGAGTGGTGACAGACCTATCTACTGAAACGTGGCAGGCCAGAAATGAATGGCAGGAGATCTTCAATGTGATGAAGTGTAAAAATATGAAGCCAAGAATCCTCTATCCAGCAAGCCTGTCATTCAAAATAGAAGGAGAGATAAAAACTTTTCCAAATAAACAGAAATTGAAAGAATTTGTCACCACGAAGCTAGCCCTACAAGAAATCCTGAGGGGGATGCTCTGAAGGAAAGGTTGCAAGGAACACAGATTCCAGAGACACCACCTCAAACATGAACCCTACAAAAGATACAAAGACTCTAAACCCACATATTTCAATAATAACACTGAATGTAAATGGGCTGAATGCTCCAATCAAAAGACATAGGGTAGCAGAATGGATTAAAAAACAAAATCCATCTATATGCTGTCTATAAGAAACTCATTTTAGACGGGAAGATACCTTCAGATTAAAAGTAAGGGGATGGAGAAATATATATCATGCTACAGGAAATCAAAAGAAAGCCGGAGTAGCGATACTAATATCAGACAAACTGGACTTTAAATTAAAGACAATCACAAGAGATGAAGAAGGGCACTACATAATAATTACAGGGTCCATCCATCAGGAAGAACTAACAATCATAAATGTCTATGCACCGAATATGGGAGCACCTAAATATCTAAAACAATTAATCACAAACAGAAACAAGTTTATAGATAAGAATGTGCTAATAGCAGGGGACTTTAATACTCTACTTACAGCAATGGATAGGTCAACCAGACAGAAAATCACTAAAGAAATAATGGACTTGAAAGACACTTTGGACCAGATGGATCTGACAGATATATTTAGAACTCTACATCCTGAGGCCAAGGAATTTACTTTCTTCTCAAGTGCGCATGGCACATTCTCCAAGATAGATCACATGCTGGGACATAAAGCAGCCCTCAATAAATATGAAAGAATAGAGATCATACCATGCACACTGTCAGATCACAATGCTTTGAAACTTGAAATCAATTACAGGAAGAAGTCTGGTAAACTTCCAAAAACATGGAGGTTAAAGAACATCCTTCTAAAGAATGAATGGGCCAATCAGGCAATTAGAGATGAAATTTAAAAATATATGGAAACAAATGAAAATGAAAACACAACAATTCAAAATCTATGGGATGCGGCAAAGGCAGTGCTAAGAGGAAAGTACATTGATCTCCAGGACTATTTCAAGAGATTAGAAAAAGCGCAAGTCCAAAATCTAAAAGCTCACCTAAAGGACCTAGAGGCAGAGCAACAAGAACGTCCTAAACCCAGTAGAAGAAGAGAAATAGTAAAAATTAGAGCAGAAATAAACAACATAGAGACCAAAGAAACAATTGAACAGATCCATGAAACCAAGAGTTGGTTTTTTGAAAAGGTAAACAAAATTGGCAAACCTCTAGCCAGACTTATCCAAAAGAAAAGAGAGAGCACCCAAATAGACATAATTATGAATGACAACGGACTTATTACAACCAACCCCTCAGAAATACAAGCAATTATCAGGGAATACTATGAAAAATTATATGCCAACAAATTGGACAACTTAGAAGAAATGGACAAATTCCTAAACACACACTCACTACCAAAATTCACACGGGAAGAAATAGAAAACCAGAACAGACCCATAACGAGTGAAGAAATTGAATCAGTGATCAAAAATCTCCCAACAAATAAGAGCCCTGGACCTAATGGCTTCCCTGGGGAATTCTACCAGACATTTAAAACAGAATTCATTCCAATTCTTCTCAAGCTATTCCAAAAAATAGAAATCGAAGGAAAACTCCCGGACTCATTTTATGAAGCCAGCATCACTCTGATTCCCAAGCCAGACAGAGATCCAGCAAAAAAAGAGAACTACTGGCCAATATCCTTGATGAATACGGATGCAAAAATTCTCAACAAGATCCTTGCAAGTCGAATCCAGCAGCATATCAAAAGAATCATCCACCAAGATCAAGTGGGATTCATTCCTGGGTTACAGGGCTGGTTCAATATTCGCAAATCAATCAATGTGATACATCATATCAATAAAAGAAAAAGATGAAAACCATATGATCCTGTCAATAGATGCAGAAAAAGCATTTGACAAAATACAGCATCCTTTCTTAATAAAGCCTCTCGAGAAAGTTGGGATAGAAGGAACCTACTTAAACATCATCAAAGCCATCTATGAGAAGCCTTCAGCTAACATCATCCTCAACCGGGAAAAACTCAGAGCTTTCCCCCTGAGATCAGGAACACGAGAAGGATGCCGACTCTCACCACTGCTGTTTAACATAGTGCTGGAAGTCCTAGCATCAGCCATCAGACACCAAAAGGAAATCAAAGGCATCAGAATTGGCAAAGAGGAAGTCAAACTTTCACTCTTCGCAGATGACATGATACTCTACATAGAAAACCCGACAGACTCCACCAGAAGCCTACTAGAACTGATCCAAGAATTCAGCCAAGTTGTAGGGTACAAAATCAACGTACAGAAATCGGTTGCATTTTTATACACCAACAATGAAGCAACAGAAAGAGAAATCAAGAAACTGCTCCCATTCACAATTGCACAAAAAACCATAAAATACCTCGGAATAAACCTAACCAAGGATACAAGAGATCTGTATGATGAAAACTATAGAAAACTTATGAAGGAAATTGAAGAAGACACAAAGAAATGGAAAAACATCCCATGCTCATGGATAGGAAGAATAAATATAGTTAAGATGGCATTACTACCTAAGGCACTCTACACATTCAATGCAATTCCAATCAAAATTGCACCAGCATACTTCTCAAAACTAGAACAAACTATCCAAAAATTTGTATGGAACCACAAAAGACCCCGAATAGCCAAAGTAATCCTGAAAAATAAAACCAAAATGGGAGGGATCACCATCCCAGACTTTAGCCTCTACTACAAAGCTGTCATCATCAAGACAGTATGGTATTGGCACAAAAACAGACACATAGACCAATGGAACAGAATTGAGAACTCAGAAGTGGACCCAAAAGTATACAGCCAACTAATCTTTGACAAAGCAGGAAAGAATATCCAATGGAAAAAAGACAGCCTTTTTAACAGATGGTGTTGGGAGAACTGGACAGCAACATGCAGAAGAATGAAACTAGATCATTTTCTCACACCATGCACAAAAATAAACTCAAAATGGATAAAGGACCTGAACGTGAGACAGGAAATTATCAACACCCTAGAGGAGAAAGCAGGAAACAACCTCCTTGACCTCCATCACAGCAACTTCTTACTTGACACATCCCCAAAAGCAAGGTTAATCAAGAACAAAAATAAACTGTTGGGACCTCATCAAGATTAAAAGCTTCTGCACAGCCAAGGAAACAACCCAGAAAATTAATAGGCAACCAACGGAATGGGAAAAGATAGTTGCAAATGACATATCAGATAAAGGGTTGATATCCAGAATCTACAAGGAACTCACCAAACTACACGCCAGAAAAACAAACAACCCAGTGAAGAAATGGGCAGAAGATATGAACAGACACTTCTCCAAAGAGGACATTCAGATGGCCAACAGACACATGAAACGATGCTCAGCATCGCTCCTCAGAAGGGAAATACAAATCAAAACCACACTGAGATACCACCTCACGCCAGTCAGAGTGGCTGAAATGAGCCAATCAGAGAACTCTAGATGCTGGTGAGGATGTGGAGAAACGGGCACCCTCCTACACTGTTGGTGGGAATGTAAACTGGTACAGCCCCTCTGGAAAACAGTGTGGAGGTTCCTCAGGAAACTAACAATAGAACTCCCCTATGACCCAGCAATAGCACTGCTAGGTATTTACCCAAGGGATACAGAAATGCTGATGCATAGGAGCACATGTACCCCAATGTTCATAGCAGCACTTTCCACAATAGCTAAAACATGGAAAGAGCCTAAGTGTGCATCAACAGATGAATGGATCAAGAAGATGTGGTTTATCTATACCATGGAATATTACATGGCAATGAGAAACAATGAAATCTGGCCATGTATAGCAACATGTATGGACCTTGAGGGTGTTATGCTGAGCGAAATAAGTCAGACAGAGAAGGACAAATATCATATGTGTGCATGTATAGGAGGATTAGGAGGAACTTAACAGAGGACCAAGGGGGAGAAGAAGGGCGGAAATAGTGGGGGAAAGGGAGAGAGGCACACCATGAGAGACTCTTCAATGCTGACAAAAACTGAGGACTGATGGATGTGGGGGGAGGGAGGGACGGGCATGTAGGAGGACACTTGTGGGGATGAGCACTGGGTGTTATGTGGAAACTAATTTGACAATAAACTATTTGTAAAAAAAAAAAAAGTACTGAATTTTGCTTCCTTCTATAGGGTTTTTAATTTCCTCGAAGATGCAATATGAATTTGTCACAGAGCTCCTGCCACTAAAATGTAAATTTGTGAGGCAGATGCAGGTGGTGGAAATCTTGCTTTGTTCATGGATGAGAGTCAGGCTGACAGAGAAAACAAAAGGGAGGTGACCAGAAATTCCTGCTGAAATTTTGACTTTTTGTAGGATCCTTAGTAAGTCACCCAACCTCACTAGGAGTCACTGTCTGAAGTGGTAAAGTCAACAGGGAAAGGTTTCTATCTCTCAGAGGCAGGGTGTGAAATAATAATTGAGGTTTTTGAATAGAAATAGGAAGAGTCTGCTTCTTTACAAGTATAAAAGCAGGTATCTGAGAGTTTGGAATATTAATCTAGACTATGGAAATCAAACTATTTTCTTTTCAAACATTTTTAGCTCTGTCCTCCTGCAATTAATGTAGAAGGCATAAGTTTCTTACTAAAGCATTTTAAACATCAGCTTTAGTTTGACTGTTAGAATAGAAAATAAAAAAACCCTTCAGACTCAGTGGTTTTCTAACATTTTATTTTGTGCAGTGGCCTTTCTAAAATAAAATTTCTGCCTTAATATTTGGTTAAAATAAGAGTTGTTTTATTAGCTTTGGGAACTTGGGCAAGAGCCCCGTTGACTTGGCTTCTGTTTTCATCTGCCAGTAACCACAGATACATTCTTGGATAAGAATATGAACACAGTCAATTAGAGATTTCATAAAACAAGTATGTTTTGGGGCAATTGGATGGCTCAGTCGGTTGAGCATCTGACTTCAGCTCACGTCATGATCTCACAGCTCATGAGTTAGAGCCCCATGTCAGGCTCTGTGTGACAGCTGAGAGCATGGAACATGTTTTGAATTCTGGGTCTCACTCTCTCTGACACCCCTGCTCATGTTGAGTCTAACTGTCTGTCTTTCTCTCTCTTAAAATAAAGAAACATTTTTTAAAAATGTAGAAAAGTATGTTTTGAAGTATAAAGTTAATAAATATGCAAGCTGTTTACCACTATTGCACCCAGACACTTCTGTCCTCAATACGTCTTAAGTAGGATTAGTTTTGGACTAATTTGCAAAGATGACATTTGCTTGTTGGTCATCCATTCTCTGATTGTATTCCTTATCTTAAGACACACACACAAAAAAAACCCTTTCTAAATATTTAATGGTTACTTATGTTTTTCTTTCTTTCTTTCCTTCCTTCCTTCCTTCCTTCCTTCCTTCCTTCCTTCCTTCCTTCCTTCTCTCTCTCTCTCTCTCTCTCTTTCTTTCTTTCTTTCTTTCTTTCTTTCTTTCTTTCTTTCTTTCTTTCAATGTTTATGAGAGAGAGAGAGAGATACAGAGAGAGAGAGAGAGAGAGCACAAGTTGGGGTAGAGACAGAATCCAGAACAGGCTACAGCCTCTGAGCTGTCAGCACAGAGCCCGAAGTGAATCTCGAACTAATGAATCATGAGATCAGGACCTGAGCTGAAGTCAGACTTCATGGTCGGAGACACCCAGGCACCCCTGTTTCTTAATCTTTCTGTTCACCATTATTGGGTTTTCTTACTTCCAGAGGGAAATATCCCATGGTCTAGACATGTAATGCTAACCACTTCATCTGACTTTTTTGATTTTTTACTCATTTACTCATGGTCTTTCAAATGGTGAATTCATTCATTTCTCCAGTATATTCTGATTATTTGCAAAGAACGAAGCAATGACTCTAACATAAGCATAAATAAAATGTTTCTTCTCTCAAGAAGAAGATAGCTTAAGGAAGCAAGCAAAGTCAGCAAGAAATTTTAATTCAGTATGTTTGAAGTATTTTGTAACCTAAAATCAGATACAGTAGATCACAAAGCAATCCATTGAGATTTATGGTTTTTTGATGACCATAATATGATTCAGTGGAATATGAATGAAGATGCATTTTAAATATCAAGGCCTTTACAATGTAAAGTAGGTAATGAAATAATTAATCATATGTAAAGTTTTAGTTCACAAGACTATTAGGTCAGGTTGTCAAAAACGGTGATATAAAACAAGTACAATTAAGATGACTCATTTCTATTATTTCCTTCTTCTTTTAAAAGAAAATCCTCCCACCAATGCCATCAGTGCTCTTCAGAGAAGAGCAAAGACAAATCCCTTTATTTCTGCTTTAGATCCAGCCATAAGACTGAAGTAGAATTCTTAGAAGGAAAATAAAAGTATTATTTTTTTCTCAGTACTTGTTCTTTAACAAGTGCCTTAACACAGAGGAGTGAGTGGGACATATTAATCATTATGCTGATGAGAGAGCGAGAGAGCAGAGGCACAGGTGATAGTTGATACCCTGAAATTCTTATATTTTATTGTTGACCAATCACTGTGTCTGACCATCAGGGTTCTGAATAGCAATCCTTCTACTAAGCGGTCATTGTACAAGTAAAGAAAAAAAGGATTTGATTATTATAAAGACAAAAAATAAAAATCCTCCGCAGTATAAATCCTAACAAATCTTGAAAATAACAGCTGCCATTACAAAACAAAAGATTATTTCCAGTAAATCTCACAGTGTGAAGATTCTTGATCACACATAATCTTTTCAGTAACAACTGAATATACCAATCATGACCATAGTTATCATCTATTCAGAAATAGAGCAGGAAAAATATGGGCATGGGAAGATACAAAAGTATTTAAGAGTGTCTAAGAAGAGCAGATTGTGACCTAATAATGTTCATATTTTAGAGTTTAAAGCAATCATCCTATCAACATTCCTTTACATAATTCATTTCACACGGTCTGTAGAAAATCAGTAATAATATATATGGAATAATTAAGGAAAAGAGTAGATCAGAGACCCTTACTTTGGAATATACTTTGGAGATAATTATATTTTTATATTTAATAAATTTTATAATTTATGTTTTAAGGAAGGTATTACATTTATTATATAAAGTTAAAATTAAAGGCATACTAGTATTTACAGGGAACAAATGATGTAAGGAAATTTATAGGCAACTATCTTTACACTTTATATTTTTAAACTTTTATACTTTATACTTTTATACATTTTATACTTTATACTGTTACATATTTATACACTCTTACTTGGGTGTACTCTGGGTTTTCATTTTGAAGATTAATGTTTATGACTTTATAATTTGTTGCATTTTATGAATTGGTTCGTATTCTAAATCATAGTAAAGATGCCTGGTTTCTGAGCCTTGAAGGCTTGTTCCAGTTTATAGAACAAAGCTGTTTTCATGCCTCTAGAACAGTGTATTACTTTGCATTTTTATGCAATGTTTAGAATTTTACCCAAAACTTTCTGAGAACGATTTCAAAGTGTTTCACCACCTGGCTATTCCTCATTTAACATAACTAGCTAAGTACAAGTTTGGCTTTGGGTTTCCAAAATGAGAGAACTACAGCTGAAGATATTAACAATAATAATTTATGTTGTTTAGAAGAGCAAAAAGTACATAAAAATGAGAAAATAGTTTTTTCACATAAGAATATAAACTAATACTTCTGTATATTTCCACCAAACGTTATAGAGAATTTTAATTTATTTAATACTTTGTAAATAATTATGTTCTGCTTGCTTCATTTAACAGTACTGAATATCCTCATTACATTATTTCAACATCTGTGTATAATTACTTTACCAAGGAGAAAATTCCCAGGACATGAAGAAAAAAAATGGTAAAAATATCTCCTGCCATTGAACATTTAATATGCCTTTGATTTTTAAAACTGTTTTACAAATTACATCAAAAAACATATTTTATGAGTAAACCCTATTTATGCCAATAGAAAGTATATTCAGATTTCATAGATGTCTTAGTCTTGGTTCTCTAGGAAAAAAATAATCTGCTGCATAACTTATGTCTTAATGTTTTAGTCGAAGGTATTATTCCTGGGCAGCAAATGAGGGAAATTAAAAACGATACTGAGAAAAATGTAGGTAAATGCAGGGTGAAATGTTACTTTACATAAACATACAACTAGTGTCTTGATTATGAGGAATATTCTGAATAGACCATATGGAATCAGTGTGCTTTGAAATAGTCCATCAGAAGGAGGAAGAGAGAGGAATTTTTCTGCCAAGTCTTTCTTTCTTCTGTCTCTCATTGGCTTTCATGTTTGTACCATGAAGTGTTAATTTCCCCACATTTCCAGGATATATTCTACTCTTCTGAGAGAATCCTAGGAATCTAGTTCCCATGCCCTCTGGTGTACTATTTTATTTGAATCCAGAAATGGTGCAGGCCAGATCATTGCTGGCACGTGTTGAATAGGAAGTGAGCATTGACAGTGCTGAGCCTGCACCATGGTAAGCCATCATGGAAACCATTCAAGGGACTTGGTACTCACATTAAGCATTCAGTGTAACTGAAAGTGTTAGGAAATGAAGTGGGGACCAGGGATGATCAACACCCTATGTGGGAAATGACGCTCACCAAATCTAAGGGGCAATATACATTGGTCCTGATACAACAGTATATCTGATAAAAGGTATGAAATTTACTTGAATCTTAACACAAACTGATATACTCATATACACACAGATCTGTGCAAATCAACTTTCTTCCCTTCTTGAACCAAGTTTCCCTAGAGTTTTATACAAATATTGAATGAAATAACAAAAAATAGCTTTTGCAGATTAAATACCTAAGGCTATACTTTTTTTTAGCATCTACAATAATGATAGTAAGAAATTCATTACAACCAACGCACTCAAAAGGAAACATGAACAAATAGAAAGAACAACCATATGCTTAGATTGAAGGACTCAATAATCATGGGCACTTAATTTAAATTTAACCTATAAATTTAACATGATTCAAAATCCTGAGATTTTTTTTTAAAGTTTTAATGTTTATTTATTTTTGAGAGACAGAGACAGAGCATGAGTGAGGGAGGAGCAAAGAGAAAGGGAGACACAGAATCTGAAGCAGGCTCCAGGCCCTGAGCTGACTGTCAGCACAGAGACCGATGTGGGGTTCGAACCCACGAACTGTGAGATCATGACCTGAGCCGAAGTCAGACACTTAACTGACTGAGCCACCCAAGCGCCCCTAAAATCCTGATGATTTTAAGTTAATAAGATTTATAAAACCCACAAATGACCAGAAATTGTGCTGTTGCATAATAAACATCCACCAAATGTCAGTGACTTCCAAAAATAATCATTTATTTTATATCCATGGATGTATAAGGTGGTTCTAGTTTGGTTACTCTTGGCTGGCCCTAGTGGCTAGGCTTGATTCAGATCAGGATCAGATCCAGGTTATCTTCATCCTACCCTCAGGTCAAAAGAGCCATGGGTGCTTAAGGTATATTTTCACCTCAAAAGCTCAAGAGGGATCTCTTAAGATCTTGAGTCAGAATTTTTTCTCTCTCACTTCCATGTACATTATATTGATTAATTAAATCAAACCTTTCAGAGAGACCTAGAGTTAAGATAATTTGCTAATAACGAATAATGGCAAAGGCAGAGTGGGAAAAAAAAAAAAAACCTCTGGTACATTTTGCCACACATAAATTCTCCATGATGTGTGTTCCGCTAACCCTCTAAATCTTAATCGCCTCCTATATTTTTCTGTATTTCTAAAGTTCGCAGAGCTATTTTTTGCCTCAATATCATTGCACATATTTGCTTGTCAGCACCAATTCCATTTTCTCTACATCTTGACAGTTTTTCAAGTTTGTATTTATGGCCAATATTCTTACACGATCCTGTTGTCTTATTTTATAGTTCATGTCACGATGGACTTTAAATAATTTACCAGTTACTTGTTTAATGTTATCACTATTGTTGAACCAAGGATTCGTGAAAGTAGGATGAATTCTTCTACTTCATCACTATATCCCTCAAATTTAGCTTAAGATCTGTCATAGAGTACTCAATATGCATATACTGAAACAATGTATGAAATATAAGTTTATATATTTTTTCTTTTGGAAATGATCTTTTCAAATACATTGTTCAACTTTTATTGATCATTCTTGTTCTTATCAATCTTTATGCACTCTTTTCCACATCTCCATTATACATATATTTTCCACCCTCCATGACTGGTTGTTTTACTTTTATTTATGTTGCTTTGCTTTTGATAATGGAGATTTTATGTAAGAGATTTTGAAAAGACATGATGCTTAAAACTGTAAATACAAAGAAAATAAAAGAAAACAAAAGATAAAAATTCTGTGATAGGAAGCATGTACTGGAAGATAGCTAGTTATCAGCAGAACACTATAATTCAACATGGCAAGGATAAAGAAGGACTAATTAAAAATAAAGATACTCATTAACTGGAAATGAATTCCAAACAGGTATGGTTTGGGGAATATTAAATGTGGTATGTTTGCAGAAGGTTGATGCTACTGGGTCATAATGCAAATCAAAAGTAGATCTAATAAGTGGCCTTGTTCTCTGCCTTTCTCCTCTCATAGCTGAGGCCGCTCCTGCTCTTGTCAACCTCCGGCCTGCAGTCTCCTTGAGACCGAGCACCATGCCTTCAATTAAGTTGCAGAGTTCTGATGGAGAAATATTTGAAGTTGATGTTGAAATTGCCAAACAGTCTGTGACTATCAAGACCATGTTGGAAGATTTGGGAATGGATGATGAAGGGGATGATGACCCAGTTCCTCTACCAAATGTTAACGCAGCAATATTAAAAAAGGTCATTCAGTGGTGCACCCACCACAAGGATGACCCCCCTCCTCCTGAGGATGATGAGAACAAAGAAAAGGGAACAGATGATATCCCTGTTTGGGACCAAGAATTCCTGAAAGTTGACCAAGGAACACTTTTTGAACTTATTCTGGCTGCAAACTACTTAGACATTAAAGGTTTGCTTGATGTTACATGCAAGACTGTTGCCAATATGATCAAGGGGAAAACTCCTGAGGAGATTTGCAAGACCTTCAATATCAAAAATGACTTTACTGAAGAAGAGGAAGCCCAGGTACGCAAAGAGAACCAGTGGTGTGAAGAGAAGTGAAACGTTATGTCTGACACTGTAACACTGTAAGGATTGTTCCAAATACTAGTTGCACTGCTCTGTTTATAATTGTTAATATTAGACAAGCCGTAGACAAATGCAGCAGCAAATCAGTTGTTTTAGCAGAATATTGTCCTACTTGCATGTGTAATTTGAGTACAGATTCAAAACTTAAGGCTGAGTTTCTTCTAGTATGATCACAAGTTTCTTTTTTCTTAATTCTGAATAAAACTCAATTGTGGGTTCTGAGAAGGTGACATTTTGGGATTTCCCTCTTTGTAAAACGATTTCTGCCTAGTTTATTGCCAGTTAACTTTAGTTTAATGACCTCTTAAAAGTTGGCATTGTAAATAAAACAAGTTGCAAAAAAGTTTTCTGAACAGAATTAACAACGTATTATCTTTATTCATGAGTAGGAAACTAGAAAAAGGCTACTTGAGGTAAAAGTTTGGAGTGGGGTTATTAGGATGTCTTCCAGCTTCCTGGAGTCAAGGAGTACCACTGGTATTGATGAGCCTGTATGTAGTAGGGCTCCCTTAATTGGATCTAAGGACTTGTTTTTGCATTTTTAATCCTGAGCTTTGAATATGTTGGCTAGAGACTCAGTTACTCTTCATTTGTTGTTTTGGGGGAAATATAACTAGATGGTCTGTTAGCTTTTCAATTAAAAAGGACAAATAACCTATGTGATCTGTCATCTTTTTATAATCAGTGATTCCATGTGGGGGAAAAGTCACACTACTTGCATGTAAAAATAATTTAACCTTTAACATTAAAATGTCTGGCAAAACCTAAAAAGCATCCATCATGAATGCAAGATACTTTCAATAAAAAGTAAGTTGCATAAAAAAAAAAAAGTAGATCTAATAATCAAACAAAAGTGAAGTAAACTGGCAGGAGGAAAACTTTTGATTGTGTAAGTTTTGCCATTCTTTATGGCCAGTTAACTCTTTAAGAATTTTCTTTCACCTTTCTCTGGTGCTGAAAATATTTGTTTGGAAAAATGTACATTGTTTCTCACTTTTCTCAGTTAAGAACCCAGTCAAACTTCCTCTTTTGGAGCAATATTGGCCTTGATACCAGCATGTCAATCTGTCTAAGAATATGAAAGGAAATGTAGCCCTTGGATATGATAAACATCAAAAGCCTGTATTCCTACACTCTTAGTGCATTTCATTTTGTTCTTTGGGGGACAAAGATTTAAGAGAAAGTAGGGGATGATATTGGAGTTTATTTAATATTTGGGAAAATATGTGTCTTGAATGAAATTTGAATTGGAATTATAATTTCTAAAGAGTAGTCAATATCACATGGCCAATAAATTCTCCTAGTCACTAATGAATTCCATCAGTTTCCTTTTACAAAGTTAGTCTAGATGAGAAAGAGATGCACATATTTTGGGGATGAACATAAATTGCCTTCCTCAATGCATTGCGTATAATGCAAGGTATTTGTCTGTATTGCAAATAAGTATCTCCGTGAATCTGGACACAGCTATTAATTTAATGACATTATAGATTTTATCTACTTTAAATCAAAAAAGAACCATACATACCCTTACCCCTTTTCCCTCTAGTATTGTATAAGAGCATCCAAAGTTACAAATCTAAGGCACCTGGGTGGCTCAGTCGGTTGAGCATTGAACTTCAGCTCAAGTAGGTAAGGATTTCACAGTTCGTAGACTTGAGACCCAAATCGAGCCCTCTTCAGGCTCTGTACGGACTACTTGCTCAGAGCCTGGAGCCTGCTGTGGATTCTGTGTCTCCCTCTCTCTTCTCCCCACCACCCTCAAACACGTGCTCTGTCTCTGTCTCTCAAAAATAAATAAATGTAAAAAAAAATTAAGTTACAAATCCGGTTATTTTACATCTTCCTTTTAAATACTTCATTATTTGTCCCCATCTTCCTTTTAAATACTTCATTACTTGTCCCCTGAAAAATAATAATATTAATAAGTAATGATATACAAAGTCTTTTATGATCTGGAGCACCCCCTACCTCCCATCTTATCTTGCTCTGCGCTATGGTGATAAGCATTTGTAATTTCCCTGTTCTTTCACAAAAATAAACTAAAGTAGCTGTAGACTCCCCTAATACTACACATCCCATGGCCCCCACACCTCCATCAGATTGAACACAGAGGTGTTTCTATTGAAAAAACACAGTGGCTTCCCTGTTTCCACCAAGCACATAGTCTCACCAATTTGATAACAACTAGCAGTGGTATTCTGGTAAGCCGCCTCACAGAAAGGGGCAAAAAAAGCTCTCATTTGTAGCTTTTACTCCTTTCCATAGTATAAATACTCCCACCACAGCTGATTTCAGGTACTGACATGACAGCATTGAACTGAGAATTTGTAAGACATGTGCACAGTCAGCTTTCACAAGCCAGTATCAGCTGATCCAACACATTACAAACACAAATGCAGCCATGACCTTTATTTCTATTTACATTAGTGACTATAAAAGGCATGAGATAATTTTTTCCATTTCTTATCCCCCAGATTCTGATTTATATTAAATTAATTTTACCTGGTCTCTGATCCTGCTATGGTTTCAATATCCTAATTTGTGACCCATTTTCCCAACCTTGCCAGCTCCCAAAACCTCTTTACTTTGCCTTTCTAAAAATCACAATCATCATCAGAAAAACTTTCTATATCTTCCCCTTCAGGTATGGATGACCATTTCACCTTTTGCTTCAACCACAACCTAATGAGAAAACAAATGTTTCCACTGCAGCCACCTGCATTGCATCTCATTTTTCCTGTGGGCCAGAAGAAATGATAAAAGGCATTCTTTCTCTTCATAGACGTTTCAAAATTTTTATCACTTCTTCTTCTTTTAAAAATACCCTAGCATTTCCAGAATATGACCACTTCTCTTCCCTTTACCCTAGTCAACTAATTATGCCTATGTCTCCATATCAACATCTCTGATAAAAATTTCTGTAATCATTGATTTGTTCTATTTCTTCACCATTCACTTTGTGGACATTAGCCCCATATGGGTGTTATGAATTTCACATTGGATATGTTTGAGAAATTTGAATGTTAGTTTTATTTACTTTTAATTTTCATTTAAGTAGTCACATGTGGGCTACATATTAAACAGATACCCTGACCTAGGACATATTATTTGCAATTTATGTCATTTTCAATAATTGTACCATTTTTATACCTCTATAACAATTTCATATATCCTATTCTCTGACATCTTTGTTATTTTATTTTCATTTTTTAAAAAATTTTACTGTTTACTTTTTATATTGTTTTTGAGAGAGAAAGGGTGTGTGAATAAGTACATGCAAGCAGGGGAGAAACATAGAGATAGGGAGATGGGGAGAGAGAATCACAACCAAGCAGGCTCTGTGCTGTCAGCACAGAGCAGGGCTCATACTCAGGAACCCTGAGATCATGACTGAGCCAAAATCAAGAGTCAGATGCTTAACTGACTGAGCCACCCAGGCTTCCCACCATCATTATTTTCAATGTATTCTCTCTTCTGTCACAATGTTAACATTTCATAATACCAACATGTTGATCCAAAGATGTTTTTGGCCTTCCTTTATACACCTCATGTTCTCTTTTCTCTTCTGTCTCAGCTTATACTTGATGGTCTGCTATGAAGATACCTCCGTTGAATATATCCTAGAATTCTCTACCCTAATCTTGTTTCATCATATTTGCCTGATAATCTTCATTACATCAAATTTTCCATAATTCTTTATATGTTGCAGCACACCTGAATACGATTGTCAAAATACAAGTAAACGAGCTGACTGGTCTCATTTTAAATCTGTTCACGTTGGTCTCAAGAGTCCTATCAATAGTCTGCAGCCCTTAGTCTATTCTCTTAGTTATTTTCCTGGATGACTATGTAATTACTTATTTTCCTATCTCAGAATTGTGGTACCTCTTTCCTCCCTCTTAGTTTGCCTCTCATTTTATTGAGTAAATAGAAACAATCCAGAGGGAATTTGCATGTCTGTCTGTCTAATTGTTTTTCTCCATATGTATTGCTTTTCTTATTTTGTCACATATGTTCTCTCAAATTCTTCATTCCCCACAACTGTCCACCTCCCCCTCAAAGTTAACAGCATCATCACACTCAGTGTTTTCTATGTCAAGAAATTACATTTGTTGTCTTTAGCTTTTCTTTGACAACAGATATTCAATCTAACTTTAAAACTTTTTGGCTCCATCTTAAAATATATCCAGCAAAATATAGAATCTGGCCACTTATTCCTATTGCCTCTGTGAATGTCCTTGATCATGCCTCTATAGCCTTCATCATTGCAACAGCCTCCGGTTTACTCATTCACCTCTCCCAAAGCCCAACATAGAGTCTATTTTCACAGAACTGCAAGAATGGTTCTGGTTAAAATATTACAGATTAATAGGTGGTAGGTAAGTATATAGGTAGGTAGATATTCAAAGAAAATTATTTCTCTGCTTAATTCATCCACGTATTCCCTCACTGGCTTTCTTTCTCAGAGGAAACAAAACAAAACAAAACAAAAATACATGTAATCTTTTCCAATTCCTAAGGCTCTATATATTCTGTCTCCTGCTCTCCCCACTTTTCTATTTACTGCTATTAATCAATTTACGTCAGCTATATGGTTGTTTTGTTTCATTTTGGT
This sequence comes from Proteles cristata cristata, assembly GCA_017311185.1. Lineage (NCBI taxonomy): Eukaryota > Metazoa > Chordata > Mammalia > Carnivora > Hyaenidae > Proteles > Proteles cristata. The sequence continues at coordinate 2,856,732 of JAESUZ010002627.1, forward strand.
ATTTCCTGGGAAAGCCTAACCAACTGCCTACTCTAACATTTACATCGCTGGTTCTTTCTTTCTTTGTATTGCTTTTTGAATTTTACCTTATTTTTAAGGCTCTTTCTGATCACCTGATGATGCAAAATATCAACATCCACTATACCTAATTAACTTTTCTGTCCCTCTTACCTTGCTTTATACATCTCAGTGGAACTTCTTGCCTTATATCAATTCATTTTTTTCTCTTCCTTGTTTATTCTTAGCTCTGTTAGACTGAGGTATTTATCTTTTTATCCATTGGGTTGAGCAACTAGAATTGGCCTTCAAATCTTGTAGATCCGAATTATTTATTGAATGAATGAATGACAAGACTTCTCCAGCAATTACAGTCTCCATTGGGTGTCAATCTATATGCATCAGAAGCAGCTGCTGATATATTTCTTAATCATTCTCACCATGAATTTTCAGTTTCTTTTAAATGTTCTATCCTCACCCATTGTTGCCTTAGAGAATCTTAATATGTAATTTATTCACCATCAGGAGTTCATCTTTTAACATTTCTGTATGTTTTCTACATGCTATTGCTACTCCTAAAGTTTGTAGAATTCTTCTCCACTCCCTGGTGATTGCATACTCATGCTTCAGTACTGTCTCCATTATCCTTCCTACATGTGGCCTTTCCTAGGTTCCTTGTTAGTCATCCCTCTCCCTGTGTTACTATAGAATTAGCACATTGTTATTATGATAATTCTATGATATAGTAATAGATTTTATTATGAGTTAAATTGTGCCCCTCCATTCGCTGGCTGAAATCTTAATCCCCAGTATGTTGGAATATGACCTTATTTGGAAATAGAGTCATTGAGATGTAATTAGATAAGTTGAAATGAGATAGATAAACCCCGCTAACACTGTGATCATAGACTTCTAATCTCCAGGCTATCAAATAATATATTTATGTTATTTAAGCCCTCCAGTTTCAGATTCATTGTCTACCAGCTCCAGCAATCTAAAGAGTTTATTTTCCCTTACAAATGAGACATTCTTTTGTCTCATTTATCTTTGTATAATTTCTTCCTCTAACTCCACCTAAACCTCAGGTCAGACACGGTGTCAATGGAATGAATATATATGTAAAAGAATGAGTAAATGAATGATCCCAAGATGGAAAAAAAAAATCTCAATTAATTACTATGATGCATTTGTAAGGTAAGTGTAAGAAGTGTTGGAGATTTTGTTTCCAAAATATATCTTACAAAGGACAAAACGAAGTGGCATTTATTCAACTGTAGACAGACATTTAAATTTCTGTGGACTTTTTCAATCTGACAAATTCTGATCTCTATTTTGATTATGTGTACATGAATCACTCTCTTTTTCATAGTTGTTTTAGCATAACATATTTGCATAAAAGTCTTCTTTAAAATAATTCTTTCCTCGGTCATTATATCCAGTTCAGTTCTCTATCTCCAGTTTCCGAAATAAACTTCTATGACAGGGGTGTCTCAGCCAGTCAGGCATCCAACTCTTGATTTTGGCTGTCAGCTCATGATCTCATAGTTCATGGAATCAAGCCCCATGTAGGGCTCATCCTAGATGTGGAGGCTGCTTGGGATTCTCTCACTTTCCCTCTCTCCCTGCTCCTCCCCTCCTCAAAATGATAAACTTTAAGCTTCTATGAAAAATGCCTATCTGTTCACATTGATTATCTTGTTATTATCTCCATGTAGTGTATATGAATGCTCATTTACCAAGAGACTTCAACTATAGGGTAATGCCTTTTGTATATATTTATTTATATCTCTGAGTTCAGGAAGAACTAAAGATCTGTTCTGATTTCACTCTAGCTTCAAGAATGAGGTGGAAGAATTTTTAAAGAAATCAGGACAAAATATCATTCAGAAATAAAATTATACCAATGCTGCTCTGAGGAAGTAAATCCATTAAATGGAACTGCTCTGTGTTGGATTTTTCTGAGGCCACATTAGATAACTTTTAAGGCTGCTGCTCTTTGTAGGAATGTTTACAAAATTATTTGCGGGGGAAACATGCTAGTCTTCAGGGAGTAGTGAGAAAAAAAAAAAAAGAATTAGGTTACACTAAGATAAATCATCAAACAAGCCGATGCTTGGGACTATCTTTAGACTAGGGCAATGGAATGTTCATGCCTTACAAATCCTGTTTCACTCAGTAAGATGCTATGTAGGGATTTGAAGTCAGACCGTTGCTGATCATAATGAGTGTATTTGCCTGGAAATCTGGCAAACATCTACTTGGAATCCTTAGCAACTGTAGGAAACTGGTAGTGTGTATGGGCTGTGGGGATCACGGTCATTTTCATTTACTTCACATAAAAGGGACACTGCTAACAGATGGTATCAGATTTAAAACTTTAGTATGGGTTCATTGTATTCCCCTCCTGCTTCCGATAGGTCTTGTTTAGTTTGTTTTATAAAATCTAACTCATGAACTACATGGCAATCAGCGTTGGTGTTGATTTCTTTTTCATTTTTATCATGGGTTTCTAAATTAGGAAGCACACTTATGATTACAACAGGTACGTAAAATACATAGATAAGATGTATTTAAATAATCATCTTTTGCTGAATTTATATTTTAAGGGAATAAAAACAATACAACCACATTTTGAAAATGTCTTTTTCTATTATAATTTTTTAACACTTGAGAAGTATGTTCTGTGTAGAAAACTATTTTCTAAATCAACTTAAAGGCCATGATGAAAATATATATCAAGTGAGAGGAAATTATTAGATTTTTCTTGTTCATATATTTATTATGTCACAAGAATAGCATAGAAATGACTGAGTTCCCTCATTTTTAGTGTGTTCTATATCAATACACAATATTAATGATTTTTTAAACCCAGACTTAAATACATATACTTATTGAAAGATAGTTCTGAAATGTTGCTAGAGAATAAACACTGTTCTAAGATATTGAACAGAAGTCTATACTGTATAATAATATAAAACTATAATAAATATAAGAAAAAACAATATTGTGACAAATTACCCAAAGCACAAGCAATAGTTATTTTTATTTTTATTTAATTGTTTTTGTTTATTTCTGAGAGAGTGAGGGGGGGGGGGTCAGAGAGAGAGGGAGACACAGAATCCGAAGCGGGTTCCAGGCTCTGAGCTAACTTTCAGCACAGAGCCTGATGCGGGGCTCTAACCCAGGAACCGTGAGATCATGACCTGAGACGAAGCAGGACACCTAGCCAACTGAGCCGCCCAGGCACCCCTGAAAGTTATTTTTAAAAGACAGCCTATTGGGGCGCCTGGGTGGCTTAGTCGGTTAAGCGTCCGACCTTCGCTTGGGTCATGATCTCGCGGTTCGTGGGTTCGAGCCCCGCGAAGGGCTCTGTGCTGACAGCTAGCTCAGAGCCTGGAGCCTGTTTCGGAGTCTGTGATTCCCTCTCTCTCTGACCCTCCCCTGCTCACTCTGTCTCTCTCTCTCTCCGAGAAATAAATAAATAAAAAATAAACATTAAAAAAAATTTTAAAAAAATAAAATAAAAGACAGCCTATTGTTTGCTTATATATAATGCTAAAAAAGATACAAATAGCATCTGTATAAAGAAGCAAATCTCCATGTTCTGCTAAGCTAAATATATTTTGGTTTCTTAAAAAAAAGTAACATGAGAAAACAAAACAAAACAAAACCTCCACACCAATAAGATATACTTGTCACAGAGGACGGTCTATTTATAGCAATTGTAGTGCAAGACTTACATGGCTACCGGAGTGAACACTTATTTCTTTGGCACCCATTCCCTGATGGAACAGGCTCACCAACTTGTAACAAGGCAACATGCCATTCTAGCAGATGGTTATGAGTATTTGCAGCCAAGACACCATGAATGAACAACAGATGTGTTTGTTGAGGGCAGGAGTACCAATCAAAAATACCCAAACAGCTGTCATTCCTATGGTTATGAACCCAGGGTGGAAGATACATGCCAGTCTTACTCTTTATCTTATGAGATTAAGTTTCCTCGAGCCTCTAAGTTGTCTTCTTCCATTCACAGGAAACAACTCATAAGAATATTCTTTATACAGTGGACTATAGGTGTATGTAGTTAATTGTATTCAAAGTGGTATTTGACTTGTAAATATGTTAATGCCAATTAACATACTGAATGTATGCCCAAAGAAAATAGCATATAAACACTCAAATATGATATTGGTTGATATATATGGAAATCGTTGTCATCATTAGTATTCATGGTCTCAAATCTATGCCTGACCATAAAGGACTTCTACTATTAGAAGGACTGCTGAGTAGTAAATATCTCCATACTCTGCATTGCCGGAAAATAAAATTAATTTCATCTTGTCTGGATCTATTTACCCTCAGGTTTTAGGAAATGTAGCACAATCTGAGATGGGAAACATGATCTTATTCCTTAGAAATTATAAAACACTGATCACTACATGTGACACATCAATAAAGAACATTCCTTGGGTAAGTAGAAACAGAACTTAAGAAAGGTAACAAGAAGAAGAATTATAGTCAGTTAATGAAAATATAGTTAAGTCCCTTTTTAATTAAAAGTGGAATTTAAGACTGATGAATTAGTCTTTATTGATCAGATTAATAAAGAATATAAATATTGGTTATCTAGAATTAGAGGATAGATTTCATCACTTTTCATTAGACCATAAACACTATAGACTTTTTGGGTATTGATCCAGACACACACACACACACACACACACACACACACACACACACACACACACAATCACAATGAAACAGAGTGAGAGAGTGAGAGTGAGAGAAAGAGAGCAGAAACATAAATGGTTGTTTTCCACTCATTTGACAGTGATTATCTGAAAAGTAATAGGGAAGGTTATTCTTAGGTGTTTATACTTCTGTTCTTTTTATTTATTTGCTTTTGTAAAATGTATGTATTGGTATTGTAATTCCAAAATGTGTTTTCAGTAGAATTAAAAATTCTGTGAACTGTGAAAAATTATGAAAATATATTAATGCTCTAAATACATTATAAATCTTAGCTAAGTTTTAATTCAGTGCTTCTCAAATTTCAGCTTGTAAAATAGTAATTATGGAGTCTAATAAAACACAGATTCCATAGCTACATTTCCAGGGTTTCTCATCAGTGTTATCTAGGGAGTAAACTGTGAGCATACATATTAATGAATACTCCAGATGCTTCTGATGCTAGCCTTCTCTGATGTACATGTAAAATACAGTTTAAAAAATACTTTATTAATGAATAAAAAAAGAGTCTACAAAACTCTACAGTAGAGTTTTGTTTTTATTATAATTCACTACATACTAATCACTATTATTTTTTAAAAAATTTTTAATGTGTATTTATTTTTGAGATACAGAGGCAAAGCATGATCAGAGGAGGGGCCGAGAGAAAGGAAGAAACAGAATCCAAAGCAGGTTCCTGGCTCTGGGCTGTCAGCACAGAGTCCAGGGCGGGACTTAACTCATGAACTGTGAGATCACGACCTGAGCCGAAGTTGACCCCTTAACCGACTGAGCCACCAAGGGGCCCCCATACTCATCACTCATCACTTTTAAAGGAAACTGCACTCTGCACAGTGACTATTTCCCCTTAATCAGAAATCTCTAACTTATGATATTGAGGTTCTGGAAACATTTTCAGTGTATTGATAGCATCCATGTTATGCTTACATTAAATATTAATCACAATCACATAACTATTTTTATACAGATTTGCCTCTGTCTTTCTCATAAGGTGTGAGATTTGTGAAAGCAATTATGGCACCTCACATATTCACTGATGTGTCCCAAATGTTTCACACAGGTTTAGCACATGAGTTGGCAAAAAATACTTATTGGATGTGTGCCGATAGTTGAAAGTGTGAATAAATAAATGAATGAACTGCTCTTAATCTCATGTTCTTTCATTTTTATATATGTATTTTTGTTCCGTTAACTAGACACAGAATTTTAAAATCATCTGTTTCTTCGTAAACTAAAATAAACACAAATGGAAAAAAAAAAGATTGTTTTAGAGATTAAAAGGAATAACAGAGTATCAAATGTTCTGTTGGAGATTTTGGTTTATTCAGTCTTACTGAAAAGATAATCTGTCAGTCAGTGGAATGATGCAGAGAGAGCATACAGTGGTTTTAAATGGTAGAATTTTGAATTAGACTTCCAGGGTTTGGATTCTGGTCTCAACACTTTTTAGCTGGGTGATATTAAGAAAATGTCTTACATTTTCTGTCTACGTTTTTTAATTTGTAAAATGTGTATGATAATAACATAGTTATATCTGTAGACCCCTGTAAAAATTAAATGAACTATTTGTATCCATATTTGACATATATTAACAACTAAGTAAATGATAACCAAATAAATTTTGGGTAATATTCATACATTCTCTTCTATATTTATTACTGTACTGGTCTAGAAAGTACAACAATTTCATCAGTTTGGAGTCTATTGAGTAATTAATAAACCATTGTACAACACGTAGATTGTCATCTGATCAGTACAATCCATGATTTTAGTCAATTAAGCTGTTACTTCAATGGTTGACTTTTTTGGTGGTTCATTTATGCCTTATCTTTTTATTCTTCCAGTAAGTAATTGTAAGCATTTGTGCAGTAGGCAAATCCCTACCCTAATGGATTTTAAGACTATTGTATAGGGAGGAAAATATAAAAATAAATAAATACATAATAACATGATGTAGAAGATGATACTAATGAATACTAGCGGATGATATATTATCTCTGTAGAAACCCATTCCCCAAATTCTAAACTTATGTTGCAAATGTTTATATAAGAATATTTATACATGTATCAGCTAACAGTTTGTAATCATATTTCTTTTTCTGTATCTATAGTCAATATAAGCATAAGGCAATAACCAAGAATGTCATGTTTTTGTTAATTACCAAGAAATAGAAAAAAATGCTATATTTAAGAATAGAACACTGACTAGAAGATCTAGTTCTGGCCCAATGCTCATTATTATAATAGAGATAGCAAAGATTAATTGAAAACTTGAGAAGAGTATGTTGCTTCCAATAAAGGACAAAAACAAGTTCACTTTTATCCTGATTCTGCGGTTAACTCTTGAGGTTTTTCTGTTATTGCCTAGCTTAAGCATGGATTCTTCCAAAAGGAAATCTTACATCTCCTCACCTCACTTTCTTAAGTGTGAAGGCCCACTGCTTTTACTTGCACCAGAAATGAGTCACAAGCCATGTGTTTATTGCAAAGAAAGAGGAGGAAGAAACAGATGAAACAAAGATATTTTACACATAGCGATATCTCATGCAGTCAGAACTTACCATAGCTTCATGTGTGTATTTTTAGGTAGTAATTGAGTTCCCATAGTGCCTTTGTACCAAGACAAAGTAGAAAAGAGAAAACAAACAAGATAAAGATACCAAGGTGATTACTTTTTTAAAATTCTGATCAGAACTGCAGAAATATGTATTTCTTAGTTTCAATTGTCGCAATGAGAAAACTAAGCTAGAGAAGAAACTTCTCTTTCAGTTTTAGTCTTTTGTCTTTATCGCTTGTGGGGTTCTATAAGTTGCTGATTTTTAAGTTCATATTTTCATAATTTAGGAAGCTCCTTTTGGCAGTATTGCTATTCAAATGGAAATAAGAGACATGTATAGTTTAGAAACTGGAATTATAACTTACTGCTTTTAATAATGTTTGTGTCCATCCTTCTTCAGGCTTGAAATACTTGAATGTACATCTATCTGTATAGACAAGAGAAGAATTAAAGTGATCTCAGAGTGAGTGAGTATGAAGTTAATTACTTCATAATCTTTGTTCTTAATACAAATTATGTCCTGCTCATTCTGGTTCTTAATACAAATCATATTGTTGTTTCTCCTACAAATTATGTTTTGTTCATTCTGGTTCAGTTACTCTGACTAGTTTTCTATATTTCCAATTTTACTTTGTTTCAATATTGGCTAATTTCATGCTAAGCATTCAGTTCTCAGTTTGAAACTGTTAGGATGAATTATGTCTTTCTCAGTGATTCTGTCTTCAGTTACCTGAAGACTAACCCAAACATTCTTTCTGGACAGAACTCCTCAAGTGTTTTTATATAAACTCTAGTTTGTCTTATTAATTACACAAGTATGTGCAGTACTAACATTTTTGAGGTGTGATTCTTAAATCTCTTGTACTAATTCCTTACATTTAGTATCAGGAAAAGCTTTCTAGAACATGGTGTCTCTTAGTTTGAATGTTGTCAGAAGACTCTACTTTGTTTCTTTTCTCTCTGTAAGGGGATTCATCACGCATGCCTTCACTGTTAGAAGCAATCCTGGCCCACCTCGGCTTTGCTGTCTCTTGGTTCTATTGGCAATTGGATCATGTTGGCTTTATTGGAAGTTGGGATAAATTGTCATTCATCCATGTATATTCTTGCTCGATAAAAATTGTGACAGTTTAAGGTTAGATAACCAAACAAAGAATTGACATTTTAAAAGTTTGTGAATAAAAACAAAAGCTTCATCAACAATCAATTGAGTAGTTATTACTTGGCAACTTCAAATGTGTCTTCTTCTCAAACATTAAAATCAGAAGTTTGTCATCTTTTTTTTAATCTCAAGTATTTTTTTAAAATAGCACCTTTCATTTATTGACTGATTACTATATACCAGGTTATGTTCTACACACACACACACACACACACACACTCGTGTGTGTGTGTGTGTGTTCACTTATATTACATTTTGTCCATCCTATGAATTTGATACTATTTTTATCTCTTCCCTATGGCTAAGAATTCTGAGTATAGTCTGAGAACTCGCAACCACGAAGTGCTGAAAATGTTTCAAATCCGTGTGCCAGCACTCATATGCTATGTTACAAACCAATAGCAGCTCAGAAAGTCCTTATATATTAAAAGACTTCTATCTATAAAACATTTTAATGGTTCTTCATATGCAACATGACTAATAAAGGTTGATGGCTTTTCATGACAGTAGTTTCTGCAAAGTATGAGAGCAGAACTCCCTGGTTAAGTAATCAGAAGACAGTTTATAAAACTATAGTAACAGAATAAAAGATCAGTTGAACCCTTTATAATTGGGTAGGAAGAAGGGGAGATTTGCACATTTAAAATGTAATTTAGGGAAGCAGAATTTATGGTATTACATGAGGAGTAATATTTAAATGTTAAATATTTTAAGACCTCAAATTTATATTTAAGTCGGATGGCGAAATGACTATCAAGATTAATTTTACTAGCAAAATGGCAGCTCCTTATTTCATTATTAAACTGGTAGTAATACTACACTTAACCCTTTTATTCTTTCAATAAGATTATTGAATTCCTACTCTTATACCAATCACTATTCAAAATTTTCGTGTTGCAACTTGAACAGGACAGAAAATAGTCCTGTATAGATGGAGTATCATTTTATTTTGGGAGCAGGCAGAGAATGGACAATCAAAAAAGAAAAAGAACAAAGAAAAAAAATAGTGGGGATATTATAGTAATAACAACTTTCATTAAGTTCCTATATATGATAGACATTTTTCTATATTATTCACATGCATTTGATTTTCACAAGCACACTATCAGGTAAGGAATGTCATCATTCACATTTTTCAGGTTAGACAATTCAGTCACATATACATAAAATAGTGGTGAGATTTAGCCAGGCAACTTGTTTCTTTTTTTTTTTTCAATTGATAGATTTAATCAATCTATTGATTGATTATTTTAGTTTCTGATTTGTAGAAAATTAAGCAGATAATATGGAGAATTCCCATAAACCCCTTCTCTTATTCACTCGAAGTTTTCCATATTTTTAAAAAAAGTTTTTAAAATTTATTTCTGAGAGAGAGAGAGAGACAACGTGAGCAGGGGACGGGCAGAGAGAGAGGGGGATACAGAATCTGAAACAGGCTCCAGACTCTGAACTGGCTGTCAGCACAGAGCTCAACATGGGGCTCAAACCCATGAACCTGGAGATCATGACCTGAGCCGAAGTCGAACGCTGAACCTACTGAGCCACCCAGACATCTCACATTTTCCATATTTTTAACATTTTGTATTAGTATGTTTCATTTGTTACAATTGATGAACCAGTATTGATACACTATTATTAAATAATTAATTTATTATTAACTAAAGTTCATAGTTTACCTTGGACTCAGTTTTGTGTTGTATAGTTTTATGAGTTTTGACAAATATATGATGTTGCATATATATGATTACAATATTACAGAATAATTTCACTGTCTTAACTATCCCCTGGGCTCCATGTTATTTATTCCTCTCCCTTTCTTTCTGGCAAGCACTGATTTTTTTACTGTTTCTGTAGTTTTACCTTTTCCAGAATGTTATATAATTGGAATTTTACAGTATCTTGTTCAGGCTTTTATAACAAAAATAGCATAAACTGGGTGGCTTAAACAACAAATATTTATTTGTCACAGTTGTGGAGGCAGAGAAGTCCAAGATCAAGGCATTAGAAGATTCAGTGTCTGATGAGAGCCCCCTTCTTAGTTTGGGGGTGAACTCTTTTCCCTAGGTCCTCACATGGCATAAGGGGTCAGAGGAGCTTCCTTTCATGACTTAACCAATCCTATTAAAGAGGGCTCTGCATTCATGATATAATCACTTCCCAAAGGCCTCCAAATACCATCCTATTGAGGATTAGGTTTTTATATACGAAATTTGTAAGGACACATTCATTCTATAACATACAGCATGTAGCCATGGTAGACTAGCTTCTTTCAGTAAATGACATGCATTTAAAGTTCATATATGTCTTACAGGGGCACCTGGATGGGTCAGTCAGTTAAGCATCTCACGGTTTGTGAGTTGCTGCCCCATGTCAGGCTCTGTGCTGACAGCTCAGAGCCAGGAGCCTGCTTCAGATTCTGTGTTTCCCTTTCTCTGCCTCTCCTCTGCTCTCTCAAAATAAATAAACTTTTTTTTTTTTTTTTTTGGTGGAGAGGACTGGGTGGTTCAGTAGGTTAGGCGTCCAAGTTCAGCTCAGGTCATGATCTCACTGTTCGTGGTTTGGAACCCTGCATCGGGCTCTGTCCCGACTGCTCAAACCCTGAATGGAGCCTGCTCCGAATTCTGTGTCTCCCTCTCTCTCTCCCCCTCCCTAACTCACACTCTGTCTCTCTCTCAAAAATAAATAAACACTAAAAAAATTTAAGGTTCATGTATATCTTTTTAAAAAACTTTTTTTAATGTTTTATTTATTTTTGAGAGAGAGAGAGACAGCATAAGCAGGGGAGGGTCAGAGAGAGATGGAGACACAGAATTTGAAGACAAGCTCCAGGCTCTGAGCGAGCTGTCAGCACAGAGTCTGATGTGGGGCTAGATCCCACGAACTGTGAGATCATGACCTGAGCTGAAGCCAGACGCTTAACCAACTGAGCCACCCAGGTGCCCCCGTTCACGTATGTCTTTTAATGGCTTGATGGCTCATTTCCTTTTACTTCTGAATAATAATCAATTGCGTGGATGTACTGCACTGTGTTTATTCACCTTCTGAAGGACATCTTGGACAATTCCACCTTTTGTCAATTATGAATACACTGGTATACACATTCATGTGCAGGTTTTTTCCAACTACCAAAGAGTGTGATTGTCTGATGATGGTATAACACGGCTGTTCAGTTATTTAAGAAACTGCCAAATAATTTTCCAAAGTGGCTGTACCATTTTGCACTCCTACCATCAGTAAATAAGGGTTTCTGTTGCTTTACCTGTTAGCCACTATTTAGTGTCATCATTTTTTAAAGTTTTAATCTTTTTAAAAATTTTTTATAATTTATTTCTGAGAGAGACACACACACAGCGTGAGCAAGGGAGGGTTAGAGAGAGACACACACACAGAATCCAAAGAAGGCTCCAGGCTCTGAGCTAGCTATCAACACAGAGCCCGATGCGGGGCTAGAACTCACGAACTATGAGATCATGACCTGAGCTGAAGTCGGATGCTTAGCCGACTAAGCCACCCAGGTGCCCCTAAGTTTTAGTCTTAATAGGAGATATATAGTAGTATCTTATCATTTTTATTTGCAATCCCCTAATGGCATTTGGTGAAGAACACATTTTCATAAGCTTATTTGCCATTTGTATCCTCTTGGTGAGATGCCTGTTCAGCTCTTCTTCCTACTTTTTAATTGGTTGCTTATTTGCCAGTTTGTTTCTTGTGAGCAAAAAATTAGCCATTATGTTATATTGCCTTTAGAGTGTGGTGTAGACAATGAAACAGGGAAGGGAATAGGTGTAATTTGGAGGATAAAGACTCTACTTTATATTTTATGTAAGAAGAAATGGAAAAATGACATGGACTCTAAATTTTGGACAGATAAATGATTCAGAACTTTCATAAGATATCATAACTATAGGGATTGCAGCAGATATAGCTCTGTGGACAATGTATCAGATACGTTCACCAGGGAATACTGGTTAACTCATTTGCCATCAGTAAAAAATACTTAACCTTTAGTGAATATATTTTTTATATTGGTCACTGAATATCCTAGTGAATCAGTTTCTGCAATGAATTTGTATGTTATTTATAAATGACTTGTACAACCCTATTATTGCTATGGAAAGCTAAAGAGTATCTTTTCCAAAAGATTTTCCTTCAAATCATATACATTGAGTGAAATTGACTGTTCATTATGCCAGACTACCAATCAGTTATTTCTAATAAACCTATAAACATGATTTCTTTAAAGTGAAAAATATAGAAATGTGTTCCTAAATTTGCTGTGTTACGGTTCTAGAAAGTAATTTTAGATAACAGGAAATTTTTTGTGACTTTTGTTTCTATCATACTATTGACCTCATATCCTTACATTTGATTGTATTCATAATGTTTCAGTCAAGTTGTCTTGGATAATTTAATTTAAATGGAGTATAAAATATTGTTTAGTGTTTAAAGGCTATTAACATACATCAGGATGCATAACAAACTATGTATTTCTTGAATAGCAAATTCAATAAAATACATTTTTAAAATATTTTTGCTTCAGAAAAAAAAGTCTGTGTATTAAACAAATGAAGTTAAGAAGAAATTTAAATTATTACCAGGCAGAAATACTATAAAAGCATAATTTGAATTATTTCACTAGTGGACATTTATTTCTGCTTCTGTACATTCATTTTTTTTTAATGTTTTTTTTTTATTTATTTCTAGGAGAGACAGAGAGACACAGCGTGAGCAGGGGAGGGTCAGAGAGAGAGGGAGACACAGACTCTGAAATAGGCTCCAGGCTCTGAGCTGGCAGTCAGCACAGAGCCCGACGCGGGGCTCGAACCCACAAACCGCGAGATCATGACCTAAGCGAAAGTCGGTCGCTTAACTGACTAAGCCACCCAGGCGCCCCAAAGCAACTTCCTCCCGAACAGGGACATGAACCCTGGACCCTCAGATTAAAAGTCTGATGCTCTACCGACTGAGCTATCCAGGCTCTGCTTCTGTACATTCAATAGTAGACAATAAATGGAATCTAATCTGAGAGATAAACTAAGTTAGATTTGTCCAACAAATGGAGTGGTGAAGAAGGAATATTAGTGGCCACAATATGAAAGAGAAATATGACAATAAATAATCATTATATTTGTAAATCATAATATTTATAGCTAAAATATTAATTGATTAATTATTTTATCCACTTAGAATAGTAATCATTTTATCCTATTTAGTCTTCAAACACACTTTTGTCAAGACTTGGTGTTTAATATGTTGCTTTGGTTGAGCTTTTAATCTAGTCTTGAATTCCACTTCTAATTTCAATTCTACTACACCGTGGCCTTAAGTGATTTATTAAATGGACACTAACCAAATAGCTGTTCTTACACATGAAGACATAAATTGTATCCTCCTTTAGGCTTTCCAATTTTATTTGGGCTCTAAAATTTTGTTCATTTTAAAACTGTCCTTGACTTTTTTTTAATGGAAAAGTTTAGTTGTTGACACTATGTGATATTAATCTATTACGACTCAGAAAATATGAAGAACAACTTAAATTCTGAAATCTGCAAACTGTGACCTATATCATGTGTTAAGCATATCAGTGACTAATGGTACCATCGGTATTTTTATTTCTTTGTACAGATGACAAAATTGACATCTAGAATTATCAAGGTACTTATCAAGTAGAGGACCTGAAGTTGCAATTCTTGTTTTTTCATCTTATTTTATTTCCGTAAGACTGTATAGCCTTCTGAAGAATAGGATTTACATGTATGTTACCTTAAATTTTCTCATTCCAGTTGACTACTGAAATTAAATGTTGAAATAGGCGTCATTATGCCAAAAATGAAAACATCATATAAAAATTATAATTCTATGGGGTGTTTTTGGTCAACCATAATTCAGCAATTTGATACTTAAACTGTTCTCCAAAGACAATGAGCTTTTCCAATCATAACATGGCTCCTGGAAAAGAAAGTAGTTTTAAAATAAGATGGCATTAAAACAAAACAAACCAGCTCACTCCCCCCAAAAAAATTGTTGAGTCTAATTAATACATAGTGTGGTCAAAGGTAATTGCCTGTTAAATAAAACAGACAGAACTCTCATAAATATAATGAAAGTATTTAGTGTGATGCAAAAACACAAGTTTTACATTCTTGGAAAACATTATATCTTCAGAAAATTAATATATTATTTATATTTAGTGACTTATGCATTGCAAAAGTGTAATAATACTCAGTTAATATGAAAGAACTCTTAGAAATAAATGAACATGGAGGAAATATATGTATTTCACTTTTTTCATAGAATAATTTTCAATGCTCTTTTATAGCTAACTAATAGATATAATAGTGTTTTATCTAAGGTGCTTCAGATCTCAGTCCAGAAATAATTGTGCTTTTATAAAATTTTTAATTTAGTTTTTTTTTTCTTTTTATGCCACCAAAACTTTAGGATGGTTATACTTTTCTGGGAACTTACTGATAGCTAGCCATCACCAGGACTATACTGTATAAATATACTCAACTTGCTTACTAACAGGAAATTGACTTTTATTTATTTTTAACTTTTATTCATTTATTAGAGGACAGAGCAACAAACAGGGTAAGGCAAAGAGAGAGAGGGAGACAGAGAATCTGAAGCAGGCTACAGGCTCTGAGTTATCCACATAAAGCCTGACAGGGGCCTCAAACTAACAAAGCATGAGATCGACATTGTGACCTGAACTGAAGTCGATGCTCAACCAGCCAAGCCACTCAGACACCCTGAGAATTTAGCTTTTAAACAAACCCCAGGTAACTGCAAGTCATCACTGACCAAATGCTAAATTAGTCTGTGGAATTAGACTAACGTAAAACGTGCTTAAAACTATGATGCCAATACATACCAAAATTCTGTAGTGTCTCCTGGGATTTACCAAAATGCTAGAAATTATTGCTTTAATATAACAATAAAGTTTTTAATTAACTCAAATAAAGAATTCATTGTTATATTTCATTTCACAAAAATCTGTATGCCTGCATTATGCTATATAAAAGAAGCGTAATAGACCATGTTTCCCTTAGGGATTTGGACATAAAGTTAATTATTTATTTTATTTACAATTTTTTTTAACCTTTATTCATTTTTGAGAAAGAGAGAGAGAGACAGAGAGCATGCGAGCGAGCAGGGGAGGGGTAGAGAAAGAGGGAGACACAGAATTTGAAGCAGGCTTCAGGCTCTGAGCTGTCAGCACAGAGCCCATCGTGGGTCTCAAACGACGAATGGTGAGATCACGACCTGAGTCGAAGTCGGACGCTTAACCGACTGAGCCACCCAGGCGCCCCAAAAGTTAATTATTTTAATATTAAGAATTATTTTGGGGCGCCTGGGTGGCTTAGTCGGTTAAGCGTCCGACTTTCGCCTAGGTCATGATCTCACGGTTCGTGGGTTCGAGCCCCGCGTCGGGCTCTGTGCTGACTGCCAGCTCAGAGCCTGGAGCCTGTTTCAGTCTGTGACTCTCTCTCTGACCCTCCCTTTCCTCTCTCTCTCTCTCTCTCCTAGAAATAAACAAAACATTAAAAAAAAAAAAAAGAAAAAAAAAAAAAAAGAATTATTTAGAGGCACCTGGATGGCTCAGTCGGTTAAGCGTCCAACTTCGGTCAGGTCATAATCCCATGTTTTGCGAGTTCAAGCCCCAGGTCCGGTTCTGTGCTGACAGCTCAGAGCCTGGAGCCTCCTTCAGATTCTGTGTGTGTGTCTCTCTCTCTGCACCTCCCATGCTCATGCTCTGTCTCTCTCTGTATCTCAATAATAAATAAAAACGTTAAAAATAAAAAATAGAATTATTTAATATTACCGTCAAGAGGAGAAATATTGAGATTTGAAGTCAAATTACAATCCAGCATCACACAACAGCAGTGTACCTAACTTTCCAGGTAAGTGCACCAGGGTCTGGATGTATTGATAGATACTTATAACTATCTGTGAAAGACCCAAGAATGATAAGAATTTACCACTCAGACTCCCAAAAGTAATTTCCAAGATTCGTATCAAGTGCATGATTGTTAGAAAGTAATGTCTCCGACACTTTACATTTCTGAAATGATATAGATAAATTCAGTCCAGTAAAATTCCACTTGAGCGTAGTTAATTTCCTATGATTTGATTACATTAGCCAATGGATTTTGTTTGGGTTTGGGGGTTATGCTTGAATAAGACTCAAGTTAATCATTTAGGTACTTAAATGTTCTTAACTCAAGGATTTCCCCTGTTCCCCTGACAGTCATTTTAAGAACAGCTTTATATTATTCAATTCATCTATTCCACAAGAAATGAATGCAAGGGAATTTCATTCCACTCAGGTTTTTCTGTCTTGTCACCAAAATATATTCCTCAGGGCCATTTTCAGTTACAAAAGGCCTATATGCTGCATGGATTTAAGCACCTATATTTCTCGGCTAAAGGTCAAAGGGTGTTAATTACAGCTCCATAATTGTTCTCAACCTTCATTAAAAGACACCATATGATACTGATGGAAAGCTCTGCCTAATCAGGCTTTGCTAAAATTACTCAGGTAGGTTATCAGGATGAAAGAAGGGAAGCTAGAAGTACACCTGAGGGAAAACATGCCCTGATGTTATCTGTCCTTCTAACTCTGAAACCTAGGTTGCACTGGCAGATCTTCCTTAAGAGAAAGTTCAGACTTACTGTTGGGTTTTATTTTGAAACATTAGAGTTTGATGGTTTCAATTATTGAAGATAAATGAAAGCAGAACCTGTGCAAAAGGATTTCAGGAAGGATGTTCCATTGTTTCAAATAGAGCTTTAAACTTGCTATCCGGTATTTGAAATGTTTAATGCCATTCAGACTTACGTTGATGACGTTTTTGTGGTATTAATCCCTCAAAAACATATTTGCGAAATATAGCAGAGTACTTACATTATAAAACAGGCTTTGCATTATGAATTTGTAACTACACCTATCAGCTACATAATCCATGTTGACTTAACACAGTTAAGCCACTTTGAAAATATTATGAAACAAAAAGAAAGCACTGAAGTGTCAAGTACCTTATATCCGACGTGTGTGGGTGTGTGCACTCACGTTTGTATCACACACATTGGGCAATCAAAGGAAGATTCTGCTTAAACATATACATTTTTATGAGTGTGTGTATGCATATGTGCACATGATGAAATTACTGTATAAATTAATATTCACTTAATTCAAATTAAAATATTCTCTTCATTGTTGTACTACAAACACCACTAAAGTAAATCTAAAAGGTGATAAAAATATATTAAAACACAGTTCTCTTAAATGATTACCTTTTGAACATACATATAAATATTTTATAAAAGCTGGCAGAATAAGATGCATTTTTTTTGGTGAAATAAAGTTTCATGGAACCACACAGAAATGAGTAGTTAATTTTTGCTGCAGAGTCATAAACTTTTAGGTAATTCTTGAAGGAGATAATATTTGAGTCAAATCTTTAAAAAGTAAGTAAAAAATCTCACTGATGGCATTTGGCAGCAACATTCCTTTATTAAAAGAACAAGATGGGTATGGGAAGATTTTGAAAGCGGGCACATGAAATTAGATGCATGTGAAAGTACATTCCAAACTACCAAGGCCATTGTGATTCTCAATGCACAGGTAATAGGGAAAAACACAATCAAGACTGGAGCAAAATAGAGATGACATTTGAACAGCAACAAGAGAATGGACATGCAGTAATTCGAGGGTAAGTTTTTTATCAAGAGGATTATTAAGTGATATGGAAATATTTCAAGTTGGGGAGAGGCAAGATCCCATTTTACTTTCCAAATAATCATCAAACTGTATTACAAAGTGTGTGGGAGTGCGGTGAAGGTGAAGACTGAAAGATTCCCTTGCATGCTGTTGCTGGATTTATTTGAAGATCAAAGACCTTGACCTAAGGTGGTGGCAATAGGAATTGACAAATATCGACTGATGATAGTAGAAGACTAGAAAGATAGGACTTAGAAATTAAGTGTATTATCAAAGTATAAGAAATGCATTGTTCTAAATTATCACACTTTATTGTTACTATTTTATTTCTTGCATGAACAAATTTTCTTCTCCCCTTTCCTCCACATCACTATTCCTATATTTCTAAAGTGGAAATCTCATTATATATATATATTATATATATATATATAATATATATATAATATAATTAATGTGTAATAAACTGAAAATTAAAGAAAAATTTAAAAAAAAAGATAGTAAGATTGAATTCTTGGTACCTTGACGATGGGAATAGATTTTTAAAATGCTGTCCTTACCCAATTAAAATCATGTGCCATATTGACAGTGAGAGTTCTGTAAATAGTGGTGGAAAGTAAGACTGTTATTGACTTTAATTCCAAAGATGTTTTTTCACCAGTTTATGTGAATAGCCACATGTCAGATTATCTTACACGTTTGCCTTTACCTTACAGTGTGGTGTTAATTCACCATCACTATATTCATCAACCTGTCCTTACCACGTAGCAGTGCAAAATACATGCCATATCTGAAATTATTACTTTTCTAAATTTCCATGGATATTGCCGGTAAAATTCATAGGAAAATATTATTTGTCACAAAGTTAAATGTGCAAGGATAAGTTTGATATAGTGTCAGTGTGTCAAAATAACACATTTCATGCTGTGTGATAAAATTTTCACCACTGTCAACCTCGGAGAAAAATAATATTTTAACAGGTTTACAAGAAACCAAAACATGCTTCATTATCGCTTTGAATATTTCATGAGATCAAAGATGCATGTTTTTTCCAAAGGAAAAATCTGTTTCATTACTGAGAAGAACTTGCTTAGGTTTAAAAAGGTCAACATTTTTGAGATAAATGCTATAATTTCATTTAAAAAATAAGAACTTCTAAATTTTTCCACATACTAATAGTTGCAATATAATTGCATTTGTAGATATTCCATTTTGAATAAATACTTTCAATGAAAAAATTGCACATTGGGGCACCTGGGTGGCTCAGTCGGTTAAGCGTCCGACTTCAGCTCAGGTCATGATCTCATGGATCGTGGGTTCAAGCCAGGCATCAGGCTCTGTGCTAACAGCTAGCTCAGAGCCTGGAGCCTGATTCAGATTCTGTGTCTCCCTCTCTCTCTGACTCTCCCCTGATCATGCTGTCTCTCTCTCTCTCAGAAATAAATAAAACATTTAAAAAAAAGAAAAAAGTGCACATTTTTTAAAATATAGAAAAGAGTAACTAATGTTAGTATGCAAGTCAATTTTATCATCTCAGGTGATGTAATGTGTTGTAGCCATTAGATAATGATACAACTCCCATCCAAGACCTCCCTTTCACTTAACTTTATGATTTTAAACAAATTATTTCACTTTTCTAGGTCTTAAGCTAGCACTTCCATAACTAAATACCACAGACTATTGTTTCACACAATAGAAATGTATCATTTCGGGAGGCTGGATGGCCAAGATACAAGAGTCAGCAGGCTTCTCTCCTTGGCTTGTAGATTGTTATCTTCTTATGTCTTTCCACCGGCTTTCCTCTGTGTGTCCCTCATTGGACCCTCTTCTTGTAAGGACACCAATCACATTGGATGAGGATCCAGCCTAAGGGCCTCATTTTCACTTAATTACCTCGTTAGTGTTTCCATCTCCAAATACAGTTACATTGTAAGGCCTCGGGATTAGAACTTCAATATATGAATTTTTAAAATAATATTTATAATGTTTTATTTATTTTTGAGAGACAGAGAGAAAGAGAGAGAGAACACAAATAGGGGAGATGCAGAGGGAGAGGGAGACAGAGGATCTGAAGCGAGCTCTGCTCTTCTCTTGTATCAGCAGAGAGCCTGATGTGGGGCTCCAACTCACAAACTGTGAGACCATGACATGAGCCAAGTTGGATGCTTAACAAACCGAGTCACTCAGGTGCCCCGATATATGAATTTTAAGGGAGAAACTATTCAGTTCATAACAGCCCTGGTTTCTTCAGAATGAAAAAAAGAAGAAACATCTTAAAAATTACATTAATATAAGCACTAAAAAGAACTACATTTAACTAATCAATCCAACCTGACAACTGGCAAAATTAAATCAGACTTTAAAATAACTACAAATATAATTTTCTGAGGGATTATTGAAAAACTGACACATTTCTGTTTTCCTTTGTAATGCTCAAAAACTATTACTTAATTAACGACAAATATATCTAAAAATCATTCATAGCGACAAATTAGATTAAAACAGATTTTGAACATCAAGCAAGAGCCAAATTGATAAGACCAATATTTGAGGTCTTACTAAGACATGTCTCCATTTGTCTTTCAGTTATTCAACACTCGGTCAATTTCTGACCATCTCTGTAAACCCGTCTCTGTAAATTCCCATTTTGTGAGCAAGTATATACTACTTTGGAGGATTATAGCTATCTTAACATCTGGAAAAAAATGAAATTTTAGTGGTAAACAAGTATTTTTTCAATAACTGATGTGTTATAAAACAGAGAAATATACTTCCTTGGTGTGTTGGAGATAATCTCAAGCTGTTTGCCAGTATAATATGAAATGGTGATTTAATAGAAGTGCTCATGGCCAATAGTGCTATTACTCTTTGAAATCATTTAGGAGGAACTGATCAATGCATGAACAATAACAAAAACAAGAAAGATACACCTGTATAAAAAATGCTGGCAATTCCCTTATTTGAAGATAATATCCATTTTTTGGATTTTGTTTTTTAAAGGTAGACTGCTGTGGGGCGCCTGGGTGGCTTAGTCGGTTAAGCGTCCGACTTTCGCTTAGGTCATGATCTCGCGGTTCTGGATTCGAGCCCCGCGTCGGGCTCTGTGCTGACTGCCAGCTCAGAGCCTGGAGCCTATTTCAGAATCTGTATCTCCCTCTCTCTCTGACCCTCCCATGCTCATGCTCTCTCTCTCTCTCTCTCTTTCCTAGAAATAAATAAAAAAATATATTAAAAAAATAGTGTAGACTGCTGTGGGAGGCAAAGGAGGTATACACTATAATTTTAAAAATTGAACAAATGAAATATTTTTCCTATACACAATAAAAATGTAAAGTACTTTATAGACAATATGTAGGATATTCATAACATTACCTATAAGATAATTCAGATGTAAAAAGATGATAGATGTGGGGTGCCTGGGTGGCTCAGTCAGTTAAGCATCCAACTTCGGCTCAGGTCATGATCTCGCAGTTCGTGGGTTCGAGCCCCATGTCGGAATCTGTGCTTATAGCTTGCTCATCGCCTGGAACCTGCTTTGGATTCTGTATCTCCCTCTCTCTCTCTGACCTTCCCCTGCTCACGATGCTTCTCTCTCTCAGAAACAAATAAATAAAAATAAACTTTAAAAATTTGAAAAAAGAATGATGATAGATAGATAGGGGATATAGAGATAAATATTCTGAGTATATATCTATATAGATACATACATTTTATGGAGAAACACAAAATATATCATGAGCATATGTAAAAATAATTCCACATTTATTTTTGACTGTTGGCTATTATTATAATATAGATGTCAGTTTCTCCCCAAATAAATGTAATGTTCAATGTAATGACAATCAAATGTGAATGATTTCTAAACTTCTAATGGAAGAGTTAATAGGTAAGAAAAGTAAGATACTTTAGAAGAAATAAACCATCAAAAGGACTTTCCTTAGTAAACATTAAGGCTGCTCTTAAGCTTCCAATGATTAACCAATTGTGGTCTTGTTTCCAGAATAGAGAGCATGATTTATATACCAAAATGGGAGTCTAGAATATAAGTAATTTAATATATGATGAAGAAAACTAAACAAATAATCTAAGGGAATAGAATATTTAACAAATATTAAAAATTAAAAAAAATTTAAAGATTCATATCTCATGCTATATACCCAAAATGAATTCCATCATGAAATATAAAAGAGAAAGTATGAAAAACAAAAAACAAAATCTACTCATTAGGTTCTGGAAGGAAAAATACTTTAATGGCAAAAATGCAAAGGAAGAGCTAACATAGGGAAACATAGGTGGTCTTATTTCCTCATCCCCACATTTTCATTCCTTAATGAGGTGTATTGATTTGATCACCAAAACATATTCCTTATCAATCAATTTCTCTCCTTCTACCCTGCCACCACCCAGAAGGTCATAGCTGGACTTCTAGAGGAGTCTCCTAAACTGTCCTGTTTGTCCACAGGCTTACTTGCGTTAGTCTCTCAGTGGCTACGTTTTATTCTTAAAACATAAATATTTTTTACCAATTATCAAACATGTATTTTATATGTCATGTACTCTTTTGTTTATTTGGCTATAATAATACACTAATCTTCATATTAATCCTAAAAAGTACTGTGCTATTATGTACATATACTATTATGACCCTTGAGTTTAGAAGAAGAAACTAAAATTTATTAATTTTTTAAACATGCATTATCTTAACAAGGTCCCACAGCTGGAGAGCAGCAAAACAAGATTTACACCCATGCAGTTACAGCCAGAGCTGGCACTCTGAACTCTACACTGTAGTCTTAGAAGACAGCCTTGGGATTTATCTAGAAACCTCTTTCCTTCGGGTATAAAACCTCTGTCCAGGCTCACTTACGTGACCCCTTTCACTCCCTCACAATACTTCAGTCATACTCCTGGCACTGAATTCTTCACACTTGTCATGATGATTCTCACCTAAACCTTTTGCTTTTGGCCTGGCTTCTGCCTGGTTTTTCTCAGCATCAATCAAATATTAGCTCTTCAGACATAAATCACTCACTGTAGAGTAACCCCTACTTTCAACACACACACATTCCAGAAGCTATGGCAACATCCTTCAGAGCCTTCCTAACTTCCAGACATTTTCTTTATTTATTTGCTAACTTCTTTATTGTATGTGTTCCCCCATTAGAATGTAACCTCTGTGAGATCAGTCTCCTAGCCTTTTCTGAGCAGTGATCTCTCAATAAAGAGTTAGTTTATCCATTTGTGGCATGGTAGAATTTCTTAATAACTATTAAATTAACTGGGCAAAGAATATGCCAGATTACATAAAGATGCAAGACTACTGTATGTTAATCAAATTTAGTCCATTCTGTAGATGTAAATTCTATACTTCCCGACCTGTTCATCTCTTTCTCTCAGGAGTAATTAGACTATATAGTTTCTCTGGATAATACCAGCATCCTTCTCTCACCTAACCAACTATACTCCACCTTTTAACTTTTTGAAAAAAACTTCTTATCCCTTCTGCCTGTTCATTATATATCCAATTTTGCTTCATCCTCCCTCCCTGCCCCCCTCGCCCTGTCTTCTCTCTCTGTCTCTATGCTCTTCAAATAGCACTGCATACATCTGGCTATTTAATTATAGCTGGGAAATCCAGTTATATGCTATAAACCGTTCCTTGTCCATTGGTATTCTTCTTTTTTCTTTTTCTTTTCTTCCATTTGACCTTTTTATGTATTCTTTGATTTTCTATTATTGGCCCTCCCTCCTCCTCCTTTCCCTCAACTTTTTCGCTGTCCCTTTTGGTTTGCATTTTAGTCGGATTTGTCTGTGCGTTTGTGTGTCCCTGCTCCCTGTGTGTTTGTCAGTCTGTTTTCCTCTCCAGGGCTACCTCAAAAAACAAGCCAAAGTATACATGGTAGAGAAGCCCAGATATCACTACAAGTAGGAAAACAAAATAACCAAGGTCTCAACAAGAGAGACAAAGAGATACCATTCAAAAAACACTCTCTGGAAGGATAGGCCCAGACGGTCAAAGAGTCTTCCTGAATACAGCAGCGCTCACACGTGCAGAGAGCATAACAGGTCTTAAAAACTAACAAGAGCCAGAAAACTAACTAAAATGATGAAACCAAAGCTCTCTCCCAAAGAAACTCCCAGAAGAATTAACAGCTAATGAACTGCTCAAAACAGATATAAGCAGCATAAATGAAAAAGATTTTAGATTAATAATCATAAAATTAATAACTGGGCTTGAAAAAAATATAAGGGACATCAAAGAAACCATGGCTACAGACAAAATGGAGAACAAGAATGGCATGAAGAATTAAAAAAAGCGATAAATGAGATACATAATAAATTAGAGGCCTCCAATGCACGGATTGAAGAGGCAGAAAGGAGAATAAGTGATTTAGAAGACACCATTATAGAAAAACATAAAGCTGACAAAAAAGAGACAAACTGATCCAGGAGCAGGAAGGAAGAGTTCGAGAGCTCAGCGACATGGTCAAACGCAACAATATCCATATCATAGGAATCCCAGAAGAGGAAGAGAGGGGGAAAGGTGCTGAAGGAGTCCTGAAACAAATTATAGCAGAAAACTTCCACGAGTTGGGAAAAGAAGTAAATGTTGAAATACAAGAGGTGCAGAGGAGCCCCCTCAGACGTAATCTGAATCGACCTTCTACAAGGCATATCATAGTAAAAACGACAAAATATAAGGACAAAGAGAAAATTTTGAAAGCAGCTAGGGAGAAAAGGGCCCTAACATACAAAGGCAAACCTATCAGAGTGGTGACAGACCTATCTACTGAAACATGGCAGGCCAGAAAGGAATGGCAGGAGATCTTCAATGTGATGAACAGAAAAAATAGGCAGACAAGATCCTCTACCCAGCAAGCCTCTCATTCAAAATAGAAGGACAGATAAAAACCTTTCCAAATAAGCAGAAATTGAGAGAATTTGTCACCACTAATCAGCCCTACAAGAAATACCGGAGGGGATTCTCTGAAGGAAATGTTGCAAGGGAAAAAAGATACCAGAGACACCACCACAAGCATGAACTCCACAAAGGGCCCAAAGACTCTAAACCCACATATCTCAATAATAACACTGAATGTAAATGGGCTCAATGCTCCAATCAAAAGACATAGGGCAGTAAAATGGATAAAAAAACAAAATCCATTTATATGCTGTCTAGAAGAATCTCATTTTTGACTGGAAGATACCTTCAGATTAAAAGTGAGGGGATGGAGAAATATATATCATGCTACAGGAAATCAAAAGAAAGCCGGAGTAGCTATACTTACATCAGACAACCTAGACTATAAATTAAAGACAATAACAAGAGATTAAGAAAGGCATTACATAATAGTTACAGGGTCTATCCACCAGGAAGAACTAACAATCATAAATGTCTATGCACCGAATATGGGAGCAACTAAATATATAAAACAATTAATCACAAACAAAAACAGACTCATAGATAAGAATGTGTTAATAGCAGGGGACTTCAATACTCCACTTACAGCAATGGATAGGTCAACCAGACAGAAAATCACTAAAGAAATAATGGACTTGAAAGAAACTTTGGACCAGATGGATCTGACGGATATATTTAGAACTTTACATCCTGAGGCCAGGGAATTTACTTTCACAAGTCAATCACAGGAAGAAGCCTGGAAAACACCCAAAAACATGGAGGATATAGACCACCCTTCTAAAGAATGAATGGGCCATTCAGGCAATTAGGGATGAAATTTAAAAAAATATGGAAACAAATGAAAATGAAACACAACAATCCAAAATCTATGGGATGCAGCAAAGGCAGTCCTAAGAGGAAAGTACATTGCACTCCTGGCCTATTTCAAGAAACTAGAAAAAGCGCAAGTCCAAAATCTAACAGCTCACCTAGAGGAACTAGAGGCATAGCAACAAGAACGCTGTAAACCCAGTAGAAGAAGAGAAATGGTAAAAATCAGAGCAGAAATAAACAACATAGAGACCAAATAAACAATTGAACAGATCAATGAAACCAAGAATTGGTTTTTTGAAAAAATAAACAAAATTGACAAACCTCCAGCCCGGCTTCTCAAAAAGAAAAGAGAGAGCACCCAAACAGACAAAAGTATGAATGAAAATGGAAATATTACAACCAACCCCTCAGAAATACAAGCAATTATCAGGGAATACTATGAAAAATTATATGCCAACAAATTGGACAACTTAGAAGAAACGTACAAATTTCTAAACGCACACCCACTACCAAAATTCACACAGGAAGAGATAGTAAATCTCAACAGACCCATAAGTAGTGAGTAAATCGAATCAGTGATCAAAAATCTCCCAACAAATAAGAGTCCAGGACCAGGTGGCTTCCCCGGGGAATTCTACCAGACTTTTAAAACAGAACTAATCCCAATTCTTCTCAAGCTATTCCAAAAATAGAAAGCGAAGGAAAACTCCCAGACTCATTTTATGAAGCCAGCATCACTCTGATTCCCAAGCCAGACAGAGATCCAGCAAAACAAGAGAACTACAAGCCAATATCCTTGATGAATACGGAGATGCAAAATTCCTCAACAAGATACTTGCAAATCGAATTCAACAGCACATAAAAAGAATCCCAAGATCAAGTGGGATTCATTCCTGGGTTACATGGCTGGTTCAACATTCACAAATCAATCAATGTGATACATCACATCAACAAAAGAAAAGATAAAAACCATATGATCCTGTCAATAGATGCAGAAAAAACATTTGACAAAATACAGCATCCCTTCTTAATAAAGACTCTCAAGAAAGTTGGGATAGAAGGAACCTACTTAAACATCATCAAAGCCATCTATGAGAAGCCTTCAGCTAACATCATCTTCAACAGGGAAAAACTGAGAGCTTTCCCCCTGAGATGAGGAACACGACAGGGATGTCCACTCTCACCAATGTTGTTTAACATAGTGCTGGAAGTCCTAGCATCAGCCATCAGACAACAAAAGGAAATCAAAGGCATCAGAATTGGCAAAGAGGAAGTCAAACCTTCACTTTTTGCAGACTACATGATACTGTACATAGAAAACCCGACAGACTCCACCAGAAGCCTACTGGAACTGATCCAAGAATTCAGCACAGTTGCAGGGTACAAAATCAACATACAGAAATCGGTTGCGTTTTTATACACCAACAATGAAGCAACAGAAAGAGAAATCAAGAAACTGCTCCCATTCACAATTGCACAAAAAACCATAAAATACCTCGGAATAAACCTAACCAAGGATACAAGAGATCTGTATGATGAAAACTATAGAAAACTTATGAAGGAAATTGAAGAAGACACAAAGAAATGGAAAAACATCCCATGCTCATGGATAGGAAGAATAAACATAGTTAAGATGGCATTACTACCCAAAGCTATCTACACATTCAATGCAATTCCAATCAAGATTGCTCCAGCATACTTCTCAAAACTAGAGCAAACTATCCTAAAATTTGTATGGAACCACAAAAGACCCCAAACAGCCAAAGTAACACTGAAAAATAAAACCAAAATGAGAGGTATCACCATCCCAGACTTTAACCTCTACTACAAAGCTGTCATCATCAAGACAGTATGGTATCGGCACAAAAACAGACACATAGACCAATGGAACAGAATTGAGAACTCAGAAGTGGACCCAAAAGTATACAGCCAACTAATCTTTGACAAAGCAGGAAAGAATATCCAATGGAAAAAAGACAGCCTTTTTAACAGATGGTGTTGGGAGAACTGGATAGCAACATGCAGAAGAATGAAACTAGATCAATTTCTCAAACCATGCACAAAAATAAACTCAAAATGTACAAAGGACTTGAACGTGAGACAGGAAACTATCAAAACCCTAGAGGAGAAAGCAGGAAACAACCTCTCTGACCTCCACCGCAGCAACCTCTTACTTGACACATCCCCCAAAGCAAGAGAATCAAGAGCAAAAATGAGCTATTGGGACCTCATCAAGATTAAAAGCCTCTGCGTGGCAAAGGAAACAACCCACAAAACTAATAGGCAACCAACGGAATGGGAAAAGATAGTTGCAAATGACATATCAGATAAAGGGTTGATATCCAGAATCTATAAGGAACTCACCAAACTCCACACCCGAAAAACAAACAACCCAGTGAAGAAATGGGCAGAAGATATGAACAGACACTTCTCCAAAGAGGACATCCAGGTGGCCAACAGACACATGAAACAATGCTCAGCATCCCTGCTCATCAGGGAAATACAAATCAAAACCACACTGAGATACCACCTCATGCCAGTCAGAGTGGCTAACATGAGCAAATCAGGAGACTCTAGATGCTGGTGAGGATGTGGAGAAACAAGCACCCTCCTACACTGTTGGTGGGAATGCAAACTGGTGCAGCCCCTCTGGAAAACAGTGTGGAGGTTCCTCAGGAAACTAACAATAGAACTCCCCTATGACCCAGCAATGGCACTGCTAGGAATTTCCCCAAGGGATACAGAAATGCTGATGCATAGAGCACATGTACCCCAGTGTTCATAGCAGCATTCTCCACAATAGCTAAAACATGGAAAGAGTCTAAGTGTCCATCAACAGATGAATGGATCAAGAAGATGTGGTTTATCTATTCGATGGACTACTACATGGCAATGAGAAACAATGAAATCTGGCCATGTGTAGCAACATGGATGGACCTTGAGGGTGTTATGCTGAGCGAAATAAGTCAGGCAGAGAAGGACAAATATCATATGTTTGCACGTATAGGAGGATTAGGAGGAACGTGACGGAGGAACAAGGGGGAGAAGAAGGGTGGAAATAGTGGGGAAAAGGGAGAGAGGAAAACCATGAGAGACTGTTGAATGCTGACAAAAACTGAGGACTGATGGATGTGGGGGGGATGGGGGATGGGCATAGAGGAGGACACTTATGGGGATGAGCACTGGGTGTTATTTGGAAATCAACTTGACAATAAACTATTTGTAAAATAAATAAATAAATAAAAACTATGTATCTGAAAGAAAAAAAAGACTACTGTATGTTAAAAAAAATGCCATTAGAGCTATACTTTTCAGTCTATTCTTCTATAAACCTAAAACAATTCATAAGCAAAGCTTATTAATGAAAATTTAAAATTACAGAAAAAGAAAAAATGAGAACAGGATTTTGAACGCCATGCTACAAAGTTATAATTTATAAATGTGAAAAATAGAAATGCATATATAAAACACACCAAGGTCTCAACTTTGAAAATGTGCAAGATACATTGAGATTTATGTATTTGGAATAGTAAATGTTGAGAAAGTGTATAAAATAATTTAAATTGCAAATGCTTTTCCTTTGGGAATTTATATTATCGTTGGTGAGATGGATAAGAAACAAATAAATAAATTTGTGTCAACATGTAAATAAATATAACAGTTCAGATAGCAAGAACTGATAGGAAGAAAACTATAAAGGTACCCAATGCATAGACACTATTTATTGAAATCACTGATATTATTTATTAACCATGTATCTAAGAGCATGTATCTAAGCTTTTTAGAAAAATATTTTATTACATCCACACAAAACTTATAAGAAAATTTCTAGTATCCTAAACCTTTTTTTGAAAAAATACACAAGAAGAACTAGAAATTAAAAGGTTACAATGCTTGTGCAAGGCACACATGGTATCAAAACACAGAATCTGTATTCCAAGATTTTGAAGCCCACACTTAAAAAAATTATCTGTATTTATTTTTGAGAGATAGTGAAAGAGAGACAGAATATGAACAGGAGAGGAGCAGAGAGAGGGAGTCGCAGAATCTGAGGCAGGTTCCAGGCTCCGAGCTGTCAACACAGATCCCAACGTGAGGCTCAAACCCACCAATCATGAGACCATGACCTGAGCCAAAGTTGGATGTTTAACCAACTGAGCCACTCAGGCGCCGCTGAAGCCACACTTTTAATGAGTAGTTAGTTTCTCAATAAATATTTTGTAGCAATAATTAATGAATGCTTGCATAGGAGATTGAATATTTTTTATTTAGCCAAATTCACCAAATTATGTTCAAAATTACTAAATTGTATTCAAATTTCCTTTATTCAAAAGTACAAGGAAAATCATATCCCTATGATCTCGTTCTGCTTTACTCTTCAAAGTATGAGAACTCACAGTTTGTCTGTCAGAAGGAACATCTGACAGATAAGATATTTATTTTCATTTATTTATATGCCCTTTTTAAACTCTTAGGATAAAATTTTAATGTCCTCTCTATAAAATTATCATAGAAAGAATCAAATTAAGCATTTTTAGTGGAACATTATATTTATAATCCATAGTAGAAGAGAATAGAATCACCTGGACAACTCAGTTCCTTCAGCGTTTTGTTGATTTATTCATTAATTTATTCTGTCAGTCTCTAATTAGGAAAATAATTGTGTAATTGAGGCTTATGTGAAGAAAAATAGTGCAATTCTATTTTAGATTCTCTTGCCTTCCCAATCAAAAGTGTCCACATTATAATTGAAAGAAACTAAAAGGAAAGAAAGATAGCAGGTATACAAATAGTGCTAAATAGAAGAATGACAGCCAATTTTTGTCCCTTTCCTTGAACATTTAGCTTTTTCTCCCTCAACCTTTTCCTCCAGTAGATCCAGAAACATCCATTTGTGGAAACAAAAATTCTAGAAAAACTTGGATTGCATCTCTTGGTGTTGATTTTGTAAATAGATGTTATTTATGTCATTGAAATACTAAAATGCATTGTTAAAACAGGATAGAATTATTCCATCTTTTTAAAAAAAATTTTAAATTTATTTCTGAGAGAGAGAGAGAGAGAGAGACAGCCTGTGCAGGGGATGGTCAGAGACAGAGGGAGTCACAGAATCTGAAACAATCTCCAGGCTCTGAGCTGGCAGTCAGCACAGAGCCCAATGCAGGGCTCGAACCCACTAACCGTAAGATCATGACCTGAGCCAAAGTCAGCTGCTTAACTGACTGAGCCACCCAAGTGCCCCAGAATTATTCCACCTTAAACAAAAGCCAAACAAATAAATATGAATTATTTATCTATGTTATATTCCTCTGTTTAGATCGCAGATATTATAGATGAATTAATTTCAACATCTCAGAGGTATTCTTTCCACAATCAAAATTTAAAAAAAAATATATGTATATATTGATATATACATATATATGAATATGAATTATTTTCACACCCATATGAGCATGGGAAGTTTTGTTTTGTCAAATCATAATTATACTTATGATTAAAATGCTTAGTTATCCTACTGTTTATAAAAAACTGCTAATGCATCAGATATACCTGGAATAAAAAAACAAAAGAAAACACATTTTTTTCCAGGGTGGCTAACTGATAAGAAGCTGTTGATAATATACAGAAGTAATGTGATTGTTTTATGTACATAGGGGTTGTGAGGCTGAATTTATTAAAGGGATCAAAGACATCTATTTTCAGCTACTTTTCTATGTTAACAAATAAATGCTGTTCCAAGATATTGTTTCTCAGCTAGATATTCAGTATGTTAAAATGGAACCTAATGGCTATTATTAATCTTTGTATCTTATTTTTAAAAACTGTATTAAAAATAATGAATTCAGGTTTTCAATAAGTGCTTTATTTTCTCTTTCTTTCTTTCTTTCTTTCTTTCTTTCTTTCTTTCTTTCTTTCTTTCTTTCTTTCTTTCTTTTTTTGTAAGAAGTATGGGTTAATAGTGAGCTATAAATACAGATGATAAATTAGCAGGACTTTTTTTTCCTTAGGTTCTAGCACTGTCGTTTATTAATCCTGATACCTTTTTTAAATCCTACCTATGACCCAGTAGTTGAGGGGGATTCATGAATATTTATTTGAGTGTAATGAGGGTCAAGTTAAAGCAAGGTAATGAATCAGTACTTCTTTGTCCTCACTCCTCTCCGTAGGAGTGGATTATTTCTTAATGTGGCACTTTACGTAATGTGAGGAGAGCAAGTGCCTTCAGCCTCCCACTTGCCATCCCTTCAAAGTGCAAAGGCAGAGTGCTACCCTACCAGAATCATTTCTGTTTGAAAGTGCCTTCCATTGCATCTGAACAAACACCAACAGATCGAATCACAGATGTGCATGCAGAAAACATTTTTCTTATTTATTACATGATGTTTAGAATCCCTCAGAGATCACTCTCCTTGGAGAATTTTGTGTGAACAAGTGCTTTTCATTTGTTTGTTTGGTTGATTTTTGTACCTATGAATTTGCCTTTACAACGTAATTGTTTCCCTCAAATGGCAAACCATGTGCCACCAGAAAAATGAGCTGTTTCTGTTCAGATTCTTTTAGGACTCAGTTCAACTAGAGAACTGAAAGTCTAATTAGGGATTTCAATTTGAACTAGTAATTCTATATAGTACGTCACACATCAAGGACTTTTGCCACAAGCTTCAAAATCTAGTCTATGTGCCTAGCAGCACATAGGCACACAGCTGGTCCAGTACACCAATGAATCAGTTAGCTCCTTATCACTCCTTCAAAAAGTAACTCAACAGAGGTTCATTTTTAGAATGTAAGCAGAACAGCTTTTGCTGAAACACATTTTCTGACCTAATACTTAATGGATAATATTAATATTCAGATGAGATCAATGAAATGCATTGATCTGCATTTATATTATTCAATTTAACTTAAAAACAGACTCAGGGTGCCTGGGTGGCTCCGTCAATTAAGTTTCCAACTTAGGCTCAGGTCATGATCTCACAACTTGTGAGTTTGAGCTCAGCATTGGGCTCTGTGCTGACAGCTTAGAGCCTTGAGCCTGCTTCGGATTCTGTGTCTCCCTCTCTCTCTATTCCTTTCCTGCTTCTGCCCTGTCTCTTAAAATAATAAATAAATATTATTTTTAAAAATTAAAAATAAAAATAAAATAAAATGTAAATAATACAGCTTTCATTATTATTCCAAAATGGTGATTTTTAATGGAGAATGTTGTCTTCCTAACTTGAAATTTTGTAACCTTAGAAAAAATTCAAAATTTTTATTTTCTATGCTATATGATTCCTTCTCAATATACAGATAGTTTTTCTAATACTGGAATGTTCTTTTTTTAAAAAAAACAATTTATGCCTTTTTAAATTTTTATTGTGAGAGACAGAGACAGAGAGCAAGTGGAAGAGGGGCAGAGAGAGAGGGAGACGCAGAATCTGAAGCGGCTCCAGGCTCTGACCTGTCAGCACAGAGCCCAATGCTGGGCTAGAAACCACTGTGAGATCTCACATGACTGTGAGATCATGAACTGAGCCAAAATTGGACGCTTAACCGACGAGCCACCCAGGCGACCATAATACTGGGATGTTCTACTGAATACTACTAAGTAAAAATGAAAACCATTAATTACATATCATTAAAAAGACAGATATTTTGGAAAAGCATAGATTAATATATGTTTTGTGTTTTTTTCAACTGTTAACAATTTTGTTAGTTTTAATAAAGATGATTTTCCGTGAGATTTTTAAGAACCAGAATTTGTATGGTATAGCTAAGATGGCAGTTACCCTACTATTAATATTTTGTTATTGGGAATACAAAAATTTTCTTCTTAATTTTGGTCTGATTCATTTTATATTACTTTAAAATACTAGATTTTTCTTGTCATATTATGGACCTTAATGCAAAAATTTACTTAACAAAGTGAATCTGATAGAGCGGTGTTTCCCTAGCCATTACTTGTCCAAATATGTTGCCTGCAGTTATCATTTAAACCTCTACTACTTTCATGTGTGCTTTTGTTATAAACGTTCAGTGCCTTAGAAATAGGCTATGAAAAAAAATATGTGGGGACAGAAGAAGGTCAACAATATGAACTTAATTTTTTTTTTTTTTTTTTTTTTTTGTATGTAGGGAATAAGTTTAGGAATTCCCTGGGCTTACACCTATGGGTTAACAAGGCAGATAAAATTACAAAGCCATAGGATGCTCACACCCAAGCTTGGGTAAACAAGATTAGAACCTCAGAATAGAGCAGAGAGGGGCAAAGATCCCCAGGATTGAGAAGGGAGAAGCCAAAGCCCTCAAGGATAGATAAGGGGGGTGCAAAGGCACCCAGAATAGAGAGGCAGGCAAAGGCCCCCAATACAAAGGTGTATGAGGTAAGCAAGATTAAGTATTCAGGGCAAAAAATGTCCCCCAATTTAATACTATAGAAGAAAGTTGCTTTCACAGGAAGAAAAGACCATGTTAGGTAAACAGGTAAATTGGGCTATGGACCACTGCTCTGCATTGTGAGTGAAGCTGCCCAGAGTGGAGATGATTAACAAAAGAAAAAGGTGTGTTGTTAACCCTGAAGCTATTTGCCCTACCTGTCTCATTCCATAGGCTAGCTAAGATAAACAGAGATGATGTCTCATGTCCATTACACAACCTTCTGCCTGATGCACCCCCCGCCAGTAATTTGTTTTGTATTAACCCAAACCCCTAACTCCTAATATTTTCAAGAAAGACCCCCTTTTCCTCAAATCCATGAGTTAATGTTCATAGATGTATTGTCTCTTTGTGCACATCCATCACCATGTTTATAAGCCTTCTGACCCTAATAAAAATGGAACAAGGACCCTTACTCAAAGGTTTTGTCTTTTCCTGGACATTAACATCTCTCGCATTTAATTCTGCATCCCGCTTTCTTGCTAGGATTGCCAAACTGTCAGCGCAGAGCCCAATTCAGAGCTTGAACTCATGAACCATGAGATCATGACTTGACCTGAAGTCGAATGCCCAACTGACTGAGCCAACCAGACACTCCAACAATATTCCTTTAATATGTACCTTGCCACAGAAAGATAAAATACAATGATTTTAATTGGTGGAAATCTCAATGCTCTTTTAGTTCATTGAATCAAACCCCATTTTGTTAATTTATTGTTTGGAAAAGAATAGGTACCTGACTTGCATGCAGATGTCATACTACATTTTTGCATACATTGGATATTTTATTATTGAGGCTTTCTATGATAAGTATCTAACATTTTACATACAGAAAACACAGGTTATGAAGTTAAAAGAGCAATACTTAGGCATAAAGATTCCTTATATTTAAGCACCTATCTGTCTGACATCCCATGATGCTTTCTTAAAATGGTAATTGGAAAAAAATCCATTTCATTTTGTACAAATGAGACTTCCAATATCTTGTAAAGGAAACAGGAAAAGCAACTTGTCAGGCACATTGAGGTGTTCCTGGTTGTGTCAATGGGGACGATTTGTAGGATATTTGGACCAGAGCACAGGTGAGGATTCCAATAAATAAAAGGGACATGGAGCAAAAAAATCAAACTGTAATCTTTTGAATCTAGACTTTATTTCTTATATTAAATGGTCATGTAAGAATTAAGGAACCCTACTACTTACTGTATAGCATCTGTCCAAGATCTAGAACTCTTCATTTTCAACAATGATGATATTGGCAGCTTAGGGACAGATTAGAATGATCTCAGTGAACTAGTCCCTACTACTTTAATATAAAATGATCATTGGTTTTGCTGTTTGGCAACATTTTCTATTATTCTCGTATGCATTATTTATGATTTTAAAATTGTAGTTATTTTTTTTTGTTTGTTTGTCATCTCTACAACTAAATTATAAACTCTTCGGGGTTAGCAGTCATGTATTGTTTATTTTTATTGCCCTGAAATTAATAATAACAATAATACTGCTGTTTACACTAAAGTGTAAGCATCCATTGGGGCGCCTGGGTGGCTCAGTCTGTTAGGCGGCTGACTTCGGCTCAGGTCATGAACTCACGCTTCATGGGTTCGGGCCCCGTGTCGGGCTCTGTGCTGACAGCTAGCTCAGAGCCTGGAGACTGTTTCAGATTCTGTGTTTCTCTTTCTCTCTGACCCTTCCCTGCTCAAGCTGTCTCTCTCTCTCTCAGAAATAAATATAAACATTAAAAAAATTTTAAAGAATAAAGTGTAAGTATCCATTAATATTTAATGACTAGATGAATAAATAAATGAATAGCATTTGTGAGCGGAATAGGATTTAAATATTATAAGTAGAATATTTAGTCAACAAATGTCAAGTATGATCACATTAGTCAGTCCAGACCAGGTATTAAGTAGATCAATATGGAATAGATATAGGATAAAAAAAGAAGAAGCAATATAGAACAAGAAGGAAGGGAGATGATTTTAGCGATCAGGCAGGTGGTCGAGAGCAGGCCAAGCCCGGAACAGCAGTGGCAGAAGTAACGATCAGAACTGGTAATAGGTGTAGTGAGAGTAACTTGACGGGGGAGGGGAAGGCAGCAGCAGAGAGGAAAAACTGTACTGCATAAAAAAATGGTAAGAAAGAATAGCACCTTGGGTGATGCACTGATTCAAGGAAAATTAATATAAGAAGAGCATTCAATACATCCTAGTAACCAAGGCTCAAGGCTCTCATAGTACATATAAAAAGCATGGCAAAACAAATAATAAAAGGGAATTAAAAAGTGGGGGTGGGGTGCGGAAGATAGTCGCCAAAAAATAAAGAGCCACACAGGCATTTGCAGCTTTTGAATGCAAGAATTTTGACCACTTAAAGGATCACATACCCTGTATCTGAAAAAAAAGATTGAAAATAATGGATTACTGAGACAGCATAATATTAATACCCTTTTTTCTTCTTTAAATCTTTTTGTTTTCTTTCCTTCTTTTTTAACCGGTGACTCAGTGTAGGAGCCCAACAGTGACCACGAGAGAGAACGGTTAAGGAAGCGGGGAAGTGTCTGCAAACGGGACTCTCTGCTTGGGCAGAGCATGCTTGCAAACAGGGTGTTCTGCCAAGAAGCCTCCACACAATATCCAAGGTTAATGATCCGCTTGCATACGAGGGAACATTCCCCCTTTAGGAATAAGGAGGAGGCTGGAGTTCTGGGCAGGCTTCTTAGTAAACATGCTGTGGTCACTTCCTCCCTTTGTTTCCCCCCTCCTTGGAATATGCTTGGCCTTTTGTCCTTATTTGGTAAAAGAATGCATTTCTTAGATTTTGGTATGTGTCCAGCTACCAGTGTATAAAAAATAAACTGCAAGAGGGATCAGGGAGCTTCTCCCTCCAGCCGGAGTTGTGTCTTTGTCTGTCTGTCTTTTGTGTGTCTTGTCTTTGTTTTATTTCGTCCACTACACTCAGAGGGGGGAAATATGCAATTCCTAACTTTAGATATAAAAGGCCTTTCTTCTTTTCCCTTTTCTTTCCTCTTCTGTCTCCGCTTCCCCCAACTGTGTGTCTTATTAGAAAATATTCCATAGGTTTTTAAATTACATACTTTATAGATGAACGTGGAAGAGGATTGGCAATTGTGACTGTTAATAAACATTTTGTAAACCTTCCTTTCCTGAGGCATAATAACTATGTGCCATTAAAACTGAAGAATGTATTCTCAAGGGCAAACTGCAAGTAATTAATTTAATTTTTCTTAATTGGAAAATTAAATTAAATGTAACCACTGATCCCAAAGGTAGAGAAAGTTGAAGCAGCCTAATGTAGCCATCAAAATATTGGAGTAGGCAACATATAAGCACTTTACTATAAAGAGGTTTTTTTTTTCTTGCTCCACATAGCTTACAACTGTAAAGGTATATATTCTGAATTATATTTTAATATTTTTATTCTGTGTTGTACACAGAATAATACTCCACCCCTCTCCCAATTCCTTGCCTTCATCCTGGCAGCTATGAATATGACCTTACACATCAAGGTGGAATTAAAGTTTCAGATGAAATTAGTTTGTTAATCAGCAAACCTTAAAATAATCAGATTATTCAGGTGTGTCCCATGTAATCAAAAGACTCTTAATAGCGGAGGAGTGTAGCAGAAAAGGACAGAAATGAACAAGAATTGACAGACTATTGACTTTGACGATGAACAGGGTCACACGTCAAAGAATACGGGCAGCCTTTAAAAGGTGGGTAAGGCAAGGAAATAGCTTCTCCCTTAGAGCCTCCAAAGGAATACAACCATGCCAGTACCTTGATTTTAGCCAGTGAGATCTGTTTTGGACTTCTGACCTCCACAATTGTAAGATAATAAATTTTGCTATTTTAAGTCATGGCAAAATGTTGTAGCACTTTGTTAAAATACCATAGGAATACAGTACATCCTGTATGATTATTGTGAAACTTATACATGGTCAAGTCAAATAATATTTAGATTAAAAAATTGTAATGTTTACTTATTTTTGAGAGAGAGAGAGAGAGAGAGAACAAAGACGGAGAAGAGAGAGACAAATAAAGTCTGCAGCAGCCTCCAGGCTCTTGAGCTGTCAGCACACAGCCCGATACAGGGCTCAAAAACACCAATATGAGATCATGACCTGAGCAGAAGCTGGACACTTAACCGACAGAGCCACCCAAGGGACCCAATAATATTCTGATTTTTGAGGTAACCAATCAGGACTATAAAACAAAAATGTCTGAAGGAGCTCAGGTTGAAATAATCATTTGCTCTGATTACTGTTATTGAAATTAGATGATACGACACACATTATTATTTTAATTGTATTTGGGGTTTTCATGACCTTTTGGTTGCCATGCAAACTCAGATTCAAAGTCTCAAGTTACTAATTGATTTCAACACGAGTTAATCATGTTAGCAAGAGAGCAGTATCTTTGAATATGAGCTAGGAAAAGCTAAAAATTCATCTTTTCCTGGCATATATTCCCAATTTATTAGGAAAGTCTTCTTTAAAGAATAAAATAGGGGTGCCTATTTAGGGTTTGTGGGTTCAAGCCCCACATCACGTTCTGTGTTGGCAGCTCAGAGCCTGGAGCCTGTTTCAGATTCTCTGTCTCCCTTTCTCTCTCTGCTCCTCCCCACGCATGCTCTGTCTCTGTCTCAAAAGTAAATAAACTATAAAAAAATAAAAAAAAGAATAAAATAGTTGACAGATGAATATACAATAAAGAATCAAGAATGGTTATTTCAAAACATAATCAAACTTTACTATTAGCACATTAGATCTCTTTTAATGAAAATCAGGATGGACTCCTTACAATGTTAGGAAAAAAGTCATCTATTATGTTTATTTTTTTTTACATGTATATATTTTTTGAGAGAGAAAGTGAGACAGAGCACGAGCAGAGAGGATCAGAGAGAGAAGGAGACACCAGATTCTGAAGCAGACTCCAGGCTCCAAGCATGCATTCATCCCAGAGCCCAACACAGGCTGAATCCAACAACTGTGAGATCATGACCTGAGCCGAAGTCAGACACAACTGACTGAGCCACTCAGGCGCCCCAAAAGTCATCTATTATGTATCCTCTCTTATTTTCTTTTGCATTCTATCAAAATTTCATCTGTGATATATCACGAAAGCATGATATTTTGCCTGGATTGTATGTGAAAGTCATATTATTTACCATTATGTTTTCCCTGAGGTTTTTGTTTTTTTGTTTTTGACAAAAAACATTGACAGTGTGATTTTGTTTTTTGTTTTTGTTTTTGCTCTCATGTTTTCTCTTGCAATAGTTTCTGAAAAGTTCCTCCTGCCTCAAGTTGCTCATGTGTGCTAGCACACATGCATTCCTCCTGCCTGGATTGCTCTTTGTTTTTTGGGGAGGTGGTGGATAACAAATTGATTTACCTTCATTAAAACACAGCACAATGGTACTTCTCTCTGTGAAGTTTTCACTACTTTCCCATGCCACTGAGGTTGCCACTTACAATTCAAATTTTAAAATACTCTGATAGTATTTTTTTACTTGGTATTACCATTGTTGCTTAATGCATGTCCCAGTGCCTCAGGAGGTGAATTGTTTAAGAACAAAGACAGCACAGTGCCTAGGACATTTTATCAATGTTTATTGAACAAATTAAGTACCTGATTAAATTCTAGGCATGTGTCTTTCAGTCTAAGATCCTGCCTTTGTTCTGGTGAGGTGAGAGGTATTGACAGTGTGATTGATACAAATCACTCAATGTCCTTAACCATTCGAAACCAGTTAGCAGATAAAAAACAAAGCAAAATAAAACATAAACTGGAAAATGCTTGCTGAAAAATTAATGTATTCATTAAAGAATCTTATTTTAAGTACCTACTTTTTACTTCTATGTGCTGAGTACCCACCAAATATAGTACATTAGAACAATAAAGACCATATCACTTTGCAGTAATTCATTCTTTATAGAGGGTTTCAATTCTTTTATTAATATACTTACTATCCGTTTTGTTTTTAAGTCTAATAACCACTAATCCTGTTTATATTTATTTGTAATTTAAAGATACTTTGTTTCCTTGTTCTGAATAAATGCAAATTAATCATAATACTTAAGGATGCAATAAAGCCTAGTCTTCTGAGCTAGCAAGCCTGATTTAAATCCCAGTTCTTTTACTATGTTGGTAACTGAGCTAGTCAGTAAACTTGTAATTTATTTTCCTGATACTGAATGTACATTTTCCATACTCACCAGGTTCTAAATGTTTAGAGGGGTCAAAAGAAAAAGAGCATAAGCCAAATAGAGCCATGTTGAAGGAAGAATTACTAACACTGATATTTCTCCCATTCATGGGTTCACTCATTTTGTATGTGTTCAATATGGTCTAAGCACTGACTAGGAGTTGTAATTTAAACGCCAATCTGTAAAATTTTAATAATGTTAACAATAGGATTATAGTTTTTTCAATTATTACATATCTGTGATTATAATTTATTTTTGGAACAATCCTAGATACTTATAGTCCATAAATAGTAGTAATACTCATCTTTTGGTGAATACTTATTATGTTAAAGATACTGTACTAAGACCTTTACATGTCTTATTTTATTTAATAATTACACTTTTGGATACTTATTTTGCTATTTTATTTTATTTTAATCTTTAAAGTTTATTTACTTATTTTTTAAAATTTACTTATTTTTTGATCATGACCTGAGCCAAAAGCAAGAGTCAGGAGCTTAACTGACTGATCCACCCAGGCATCCCTTGGATATTTATTTTAATTCCTATTACAAAATTTGAAAAAGTGGTGCATAGTGACATTTAATAATACACACTCTTAAGTGGCAGAGCTAAGTATAACTTCCCTGATGATTGAACTGTAGAGCCAGTAACTAACAACTGAAATAGTTCTTCACCTGTAAAACAAGTTTCACTTCGGCCAAAAGAGTTTGTACAATTGTTAAGATGTTATAGAATTTAATTAAAATAAACCTACCTGTAAAGGGCATTAATGGGCTTTACTGTTAAATATAATGTTAGAAAGGCAGTAGAGTTTTGAAGAAACTATATGCTTGAATTCTATGTTGAACCAGTCATAATTAATTTCTTTGTGGTTCTTGGGGGAGATATATCCACATGCATCATTGACAAATGGGAATCCTGAGTATTGTTTTATGGCTATCTGGTATAATTAGCTCCTGAGAATATTTCCTTGTAAGGCTCTTTGGTAAAACTGGTTTGAGGGTATAAAACTTGGGCTCCATTATCTAAGCAAGGTTATTTTTTAAAACTGTATAAGCTCCAGTCTTACCAACAAACAGCCACTGAGATCTGGAAAATAAGCAACCTGGAGTACATGTAACATAAAATGAAGGGTCCTCAAATATGCCAACTTCCTCCATCACTCTACTCATACACATCCATGAATAGAAGATGAGAAGACTGAGGTGCCTGGGTGACTCAGTTGGTTGAGCCAACCCACTCTCGTTTTTGGCTCAGGTCATGATCTTGTGCTTTAGGAGATCAAGCCGCACATTGGGCTCTGAACTGACAGCACAGACCGGCTTGGGATTCTTTCTCTCTGTCTCCCTCTATCTCTCCCTTGCTCTTGCTTCTCTGTCAAACTCTCTCTATCTTGAAGTAAATAATAAATCAATTAATTAATTCATTATTTAATTAAAAAAAATAGACAGAGAAGTCAGCAAAGATCAAAATTTTTGCACTCTGGGATGCATCTTAGTAATTATAGCCCAATCGGGATCCTGGCATCAAACTAATAAATGTTCCTGCCTCTTGGAATAAAAGTACAACTTTGAATAAAGCTTGATAGTTGTAATAGATGGATACTAACTTCGTTAGAATCATGTTTTTGTTCTTGTATTGGTTTGGTTTGATTTTTGTTTTTAGTTTTATATGTTATGCTTAATCACAAGGAGATACTGCTTGAAGCTAAATAACAAAGGAACAGTACTCTTTTACTTCAAGACCAATTTATGTTGAATAGTGCTGAGAAAAATATACATAGTAGAGAGACAGCAATACATAATACTTTCAGTGATATATATTTCATAAAATTATAATCTTTTAGAGCTGAATATTTTTTAATACTTGACTTATGTATAGGTCAAAAAGTCT
This sequence comes from Proteles cristata cristata, assembly GCA_017311185.1. NCBI lineage: Eukaryota > Metazoa > Chordata > Mammalia > Carnivora > Hyaenidae > Proteles > Proteles cristata. Next base: position 2,899,199 of record JAESUZ010002627.1, read on the forward strand.
GAAATTCCTGGAATTATCCTTTTAGGTTAAGGCAAAAGCATACTTAGAAGAAATATTAAGAAGCATTACACAAGACAAAAAATCACATTTATCAGAAAGTCTTGAAAGATGAGCTCCACACCTTGCCAAATCCAAACAAATATGAAATCTCTGGTCTTTATTTCTTGGTTTTTATTCCCTATACTTGAGACCTCATAAAGTCTTTCTAAATTTGTGTTTTGAGGATTTTCATCAATGCATTTATCACTGTAATCTCTGCTAGTACTTTCTTGATCCAGATTCTTATCAGATCCCAAATTGATTATTATAATAGTTTCCTAATAATTTTGTCTCTTTTTTTCAATAATGCTTTAAGATACACATCTACCCATTTTGCCTTATCCATATAAATATCCAATGTCTACACACCACCCAGAGAAGAATTTTGTGCTTTTAGCATGACATGAGAGATCCTTAATAATGCCTACCTGACCAGTCATATCCCTGATTCTTTGTTGTGTATAGGACACTCTAGAAATATTAATCAGTTTCGTTTTCCATCTTCCTTGAAGCAAATAGTTTTCTTCATTTGTATAACTTTTATTCATTAAGTTTGACTGAACATCTTCTAATTCTAAAATAATTACACATTTTGCTGCACATATTGCTTATGACCTGATAGAGTGAGAATTATTATAATTTTACAGATTGAAAAATCAGTCATACAAATGGCAAGTTATGTTTCTGAAGTTATAGTACTAGTAACTGAAAGATTGATTTCAAATCCCATTTTTCATATACTATATTTCGATACCCTAAGAAGTTTTAATGAGACTGGAAATCGTATCAATCATATTTCACTTGAAGCAGACTTTGGACTTCACTGGTTTCTACCTCATCACAGAAGAAATGACCCAAATGTCTGTCTGATCATAACATTTGATAGAAATAAGAGGACGACATTTGTTACGCTATTTACCATGACTCTCTAAAGAAATAGGTTTGAATTCAAAAGCAGATGAAGTTTTCCTAGTTTTTTTTTATAATAAATACATACAATTTTGCAAATATGTGAATATATATGAATATTGCTTTCATATGTTATATTTTTATATGATCCATAAAAATCTTTGTATTTCATTATATAATACATTTATATACCATGTTGTCTCTCTTATAATTATATAATTAGCAAATGTATATATGCAATTGGGAAAAACATATTCAAACATTTTATAAAAACCAACAGAAAACCAATAAAAGGATAATTCTTTCATTGTTCTCATTGTGTATCTAATGTTTTAGTTTTATACTTTTCCTTCCTTGTTTACATTCACACTTCTCATCTCAACAATAACATACCAAAAATACATGTGAGATTTGTTTCTTTTGCTTTCAAAAGCTAAATTATCCTTATTCCCTCCTCCCTTGCCTTTCTCTCTCTCTCTCTCTTTTTCTTTTATTTTGAAAATGTGGGCCAACAATTTTCTCATTATTTTTTAAAGCTATTTACAAGTTAGGTCAGCTATGAGCATTATTAGCATTTAACTAAGGTCTTATTCCAAATATATACAAAGAAAAGAGCCTAAGCCCCGGGTCAGAATGCCTTGCATATGGTCAGTAAAGAACATGTTTTAGTGCCTTCCATTGTTATCCTTCATTTATGCTTTTATGCTATAACTGAAACCTTTCCAAATGAAAATACATTAAGAGTCTAGAAGATTGAAGTATCCAGTTCATTTTTATTCTATTTCACTATCTTAGAGGAAGAAAATACTGTACTGCACTTTCCGTTGATGTGTACAGGCTATTTTGGCATCTTTCAAGTCCCAAAAGGAAATCCTTTTCTTTAGTGACTAAGATCTTTGTCACTAAGATCAGCTCATATGTTTAAAGCTGTCAGCACTTTCCCTTTCCTTCATCTGCCATCTTCCACCACTTGCCCAGTTACCCATTCCTTCTGGTATGCAGCAACTGTCTCTGCAAACATGAATTCTAGAAGGTACTGTCAGGACTCCATGAATGTCCCTATTCATTAAGTGAGGATGGCACTGTTGTCATCAGTGTAACCTCAAACGTTTCAGGACTTTCCTGAATCTAACAGTCCTTTAAAGTGCTCATTTGTGATATTAGCCTTAATTCTTTAATTCAAAAAGTACCACCACAATCTTTTAACCATTTGAACATAGAATGCTAGGTTGGCATAGGAAATAATGTCAAAAAATGAGAGAAAAGATATCCTTAGAGGATTAAAAAGGAAAACAAATAGTTTGTGTTATGTTTGTGCTACAGGCTCATTTTAAAAATTTTCTCTTTTTTTTTTTTCAATTTAACAAGTTTGATATAGCACAAAAGTGGTAAGCATTTGCTAAATCTTTTTTCTTCTTCCGTAATCCTTTAAATAATTATGTTATTAAATATGTGAGGCCTCTCAGCATGTGTTTTGTTTTTAAATTATTTAGAAATGCCTCCACCCTGACCTATTAACACCAAGCAACCCAGTTTTATTATGAAGAGGAGCCACCTTCCATTTCTAATGCTAATGCAAATTAGCCTATTGAAAAATGTGTCTTTACCTAAAAATGTTATTCTGTGAACTAACCTGATATAAATATTAAAACGATAATGGGTTAGTATTACAAGTACAAATTTATTGTTAGGAACAGTGACTTCCTAAGTGTACTTAAGAAAATAGATCTTTATATATAAATCTAGGGAGACATATCTCAAAGCATAAGACAGGAGAACTTTCAGATTAATGTCTTGAATAATGCACTTTAAAACACGTTTGGTTTATGATACGAAGGACATAGCTTGTGAAAGCCAATTCTTGCCATTACATGGGGAGGAGAGTGAAGGGTAGGGGCTGTGAGATGGAAGACTTTTTCTTATATCAAGGTTCAATATTAATTTTATTATAGTAATTAAGATCTGGTCTCTAACAGGTTTTTAATAGAATCAATTGACTAGAAGCAGCTTCGGAGGTCTGTTGGTCCCTGCTACATTTTCTCAGGGTCAGATTTAAAGGCAATATAGAGTAAGGAAGGACAAAATGTTGCTTATGTCAAATTATACTCAAAATGAAATTGCAAAGTCTATATACACTATCCTATCTTTTTTTATTTTATGTTTTATTTATTTCTGAGAGAGAGAGAGACAGTGTGAGCAGGGGGGGAGGGTCAGAGAGAGGGAGACATAGAATCCAAAGCAGGCTCCAAGCTCTGAGCTGGCTGTCAGCACAGAGCCCAACGTGGGGCTCGAAACCATGAACCGTGAGATCATGACCTGAGCTGAAGTCCGACGCTTACCCGACTGAGCCACCCAGGGACCCCATCCCATCTTTTCTAAATCAGCTTTGGTGTTAAAAACAAAACAAAACAAAAAAATGGCTAAAATGTGTTTCTGTCACCCTCTTTTTCCTTTCTTTCCATGTTAGAAATATCCTGACACTGTTTTTTTTTTTTTAAATAAAACATAACACTTGAGTGACACTTTAGAAAATAAAGATTTTATTTTTGTTTATCTACATGTGAAAAGTCCTATTTGCAGTCTATATAATTTGTTTTTAAATTAAATTTTTCTGTTCTATCTATTCGGTTGATCTTAAGAAAGATATAGTTTAGATATTCTCCAATATGTTACTGTGTTACCGATAAATAAAACACATTACCTCTCCATCCATGCAATGTTGAAATTATTAGCTGTTGTGTAACACATTTATTTTAAATATATTATATGCTTTAACTTGTGATATATATCTGCTTTGAATGTTTCTTTACTGTGAATGAATAGTAATATATGCAATATAGACATTTTTGTTTATAACATTATATCTTCACTTACTTTATTGGATCGACTAGTTGGTTTATATTGATGCTTTCAGAATCATCAATAGCTTGAGAGGTGAATTTATAAAAAATATAAAATCAATATAGTATATAGTACATTTCTCAATTTTTTCAAGATAAAGAAAATCAGCCCAGAAATAGTTAAAGTATCCCATCTTAGAATGCCTCAGCTCTTTAGAAAGTTGGAAACCACCAGTAGCTGATGTGGGATGTCTGAAGTGCCAATCAAGGGGTCGTTGCCAAATCCTCCCACATGTTGAAATCCTGATGTCAGTAACATATTAGAAAGTTGTTTGTTCATTCACTTGAGGTGACAGGTACAGATTGTGACAAGCCTCATACGGGAATGGGACTCCAGAGTGAAATGAGGAATGCAGAACTAATGGAGGAAAATGTCATTTGCCAATCTCCCTACTCACAACGTATTTCGCTTTGGACTATAGTTCATGGAACCATATGGGAAAAGAAAACAGCCATATGTGAGACTTTATCTTACATCTTATATTTAAATTCTTAAGACATGATGCTTATATTCAGTAATTAGAGGATTAAGAACTCTTTAAATGTTTCAATTAATTATAGTTTGTTTTTTTCACTGAGTGAAAGTCAATTTTAGTTACTTGTTTTAAAAGTAAACTTGGAAAATTTAAGAAGAGAAATTTTATCTTAAATTCAAACACTTTTTTGGCGATCTGAATATATCACTACTTTGGCAGTAATAGAGTCATCTCAGTATCATTACTTTTATATTTCAGTAAGATAATATATACTGAACATCAAGGTTCTTTACTTTCAGAACACTTAAACATACACTATCCTATATGATTTGTAGTTGAAAACCCGTAAGTTGAAGAGTAAGGTATTTAGAACCTGTATCTTCTGTTTGCCTTGTGCATTGTTCTCCAACTGATATAAGAAATTTCTAAGGCTTTAAAGTATCATTTTCACAGAGCTAGAATTTTCATAAAATAATAATCAGTAAACATAAGTAAGTGACACTTCTATAACAAATGTCTAAACAATAAAATTTCAGCTTTACCTTGTGCCAGATATAAGGGTTCAGAATTTTAGCCATTGTATTAAAGGTTTGTTAATGCTGGCTCTCTGTGTGGTATTTGGTAAAGCACTTATCATCTAAAGATTAAACACACACACAAACACACATACTCATTAACTGTTAGCAAGAAATTTAAAATGCTGATAGAACTAATTTTATGTTCTACAAATGGAGACCAAATCTTTCAGATCTCCAAGGAAATTTTGCCAAATGATAATAACAAGAAATAAACATAGTAATCATGGAACACAGAAAATGTTCAGCAACTCTAAAATCAAAAAGGATACTTGTACTATATTTTAAATTCAATACAATATATTTAGAAATAAATAGTACAAATGAAATTAATAATCCTCAAACATAATACACTTTTAAAAGTCTTTTTTTTTTAAATGTTTTATTTATTTCTAGGAGAGAGAGAGAGAGAGAGACAGCGTGAAGAGGGGAGGGTCAGAGAGAGAGGGAGTCACAGACTGAAACAGGCTCCAGGCTCCGAGCTGGCAGTCAGCACAGAGCCCGACGCGGGGCTCGAACCCACGAACCGCAAGATCATGACCTAAGCAAAAGTCGGATACTTAACCGACTAAGCCACCCAGGCGTCCCACACTTTTAAAAGTCTTAAAATGTATTAGTTCAGGTAAGAAATTAAACAAAATGGTCAGAATTTGAAACATATATAAAATCTGAATATGGAGAACCTCAATGAAATGAAAAACTCAATGAAAAAACTGCAACCTACAATATTTTCATTCAAAAGCAAAAAGGTTAATTAGTTATCATTTATCTTTGAATATAAAAAATTGTTTAATTAATAAAACACAGAGAAGATACTACAAAATAAATATAAAACTCAAGTCCTTTAATGATAAGAATAATGTATAATCATATTTATAATGATAAAAGGAAAAGTCATGTATTCTAAAAATTATAAAAAGAGAACAGAAACAAGTGATAGAATGAACATGAAAACCATTTTAAAATGACATACATATAATTTAGAAATAGGCTAATTTGAAAACCTGAAAAAAGGGATAATATTCTCTGATAAAAATCAAACATTTTTATGAATATTGAATCATAATCATGACAAATATCTGAGTTTAAAATAATTGTTAAAAATATATCATTAGCCTTCTGCTGAAAAGGATGTTTTGAAAAGGCAGTTATTGAAAAACTGCTTTGCAGATGACCCATTAAAGTTTTTTTATATCACTTTGGGAAGTGTTATATGTTGGGTATTAAAATATAGTGATCGTCTTTCATGTAATTACCATTTAGAAAATATAATAACAGTAAAGTATCCAACTTAGATCACAACTTAAAACAGTAAAAGTATAAGATACAGAGACAATTATAAAATAAACATAACACCTCTATGAAGAAAACAGACTGAAATTTTTACTTTTGCAAAAAAAAATGGAGAGACTGCAAATATTAAAGCAAAACAAATACTTTCAAACTAAATTTTTAGAAGTTGCAAGCCAGGCCCAAATATTGTTGAACATGTGAAAACAACTGAAAATTTGGACAAAAAAAGAAGCTTGCAAAAGGAACTTTTCTTATACAGATAAAAATGAGTATTACACAGTCTCATTTCTTCTAATAGTATGATTCTGTTGCAAAATTAAAAAAATAAATTAACAGGCTGGGATCTAATAATTAAAATTAATATTACAAAGCATAAATTTATCATAAAAATGCATCAAATAATGACTACAGGATTAGTTATTTTTTAAAATCTATATTAGATCTCTATACAAGAATTTTTAAACATTCAAAATGTTAATGGTTTTTCTTTATTATAATTTTTCATATATTTATCCCAGAGTAAGTGTACATGAGAAATAAAATTATATGAAAGTAATTTTTATTTTTAGTCACCTCTTTAAAATAAGTTTTTAATTTACTCTTCTTAAATATGCATAAATATGTAATTTATATAAGTTATAAATTTATAAAAAATAAATTTATTACTTCCCCATGGATGATTTAGCAATATCAGCACAATACAATTCCAAATAATAGGGCCTCAGGGTGGCTCAGTCTGTTAAGTGTCCGACTTCAGCTCAGGTCATGATCTTGCGATTCGTGAGTTCAAGTCTTGCATCGGGCTCTGTGCCTACCGCTCAGAGCCTGGAACCTGTTTCAGATTCTGTGTCTCCCTCTCTGACCCTCCCCTGCTCATGCTGTTTCTCTCTCTCTCAGAAATAAATAAAAAAACATTAAAAAAATTTACAAATAAAAATTAAACATCAACACACTGTGTAGTATTGACAATTCTACAACAACTACAAAACATGAGAATCTATCATTTTCCTTGGATCATAGCATGTTTTGACTTTATATTCACTGATACTCTGTTAATGAGACATGTGTCAAATGCTGATTTCTCTACTACTCATATAGCATCTGTCATTAAAATATTAATAAAGATAATAATTTTTAACTGGGAAGAATGGTATGCGAATTTTCTCATGTTAATACACAATATCTCCCTTCCTCCCTCTCTTCTTTTTACTCCTTCCTTCCTCCCTTTTTAGTTTCTTTCTCTCCTCTCCTCTTTTCCTTTCTGTTTCTCTATTTCTTTGTCTCTCCTCCTGCCAATAATTATCCATCTTCCCATTACAGAAATTCTTATGCCAGTTATGTAGTCCATGTTAGCAGAAGATAATTTTAATTCAATTTTAGTTACTACCTTGCTGTAATTTTTTTTCCATGCATTCCTTTAAGTACTTAGTGATAGCAAGCTGAGAACCACTACTCGTTTAGAGGTAGTAGCTGATGGGGAGAAGGAGGAAATTCAAAAAGAGCATAAGGAAAGCAAGCAAACTAATTGTGATACAGGTATTCCACAAGTATAAATTTACTTATTTATTCATACTTCTGGTTCATGATCTCCACTTCTCAGCGTAAACCTTCTTCCCCAACTGGGGGAAAATTAGACATCTTATTTAATATTATAGAGTAGATTGTAATCCCTAGATAAGAGATAGGCAATTATTTCTCTAAGACCATGGATTAATTTTATGTATCATCTTATGTACATAGGATCATGGAAACCACTAAAACTAACAGGGACTATAGTAAAGTTATAGTTGAGGATTAGAATAAGAAAATATGATTGAAGGAAAGGTGTGATAATTATGTGAATGAACACCTTTACACCCAAGAGAGAGTTTTAGTCACTCTGTATGGGATGATAATGATAATTTGAAACCTATTTTAAATGAATATTCTATAAAATAAGTTTGTCTCCAAAAGTGCAAATTAGTATATACCACCCTTCAAAATTTCCTCAGCTAAGGGTTAACGAATTGTGAGATATTCAGAAAAGGCCATTAGTGTGATAACTTATATTTTTTAGAGTTCTAAATAAGACCAGATTCATTTTGGTAGAACTAAGTGAATTGGTAGAATAAATCAATATTCAGAAGAAGTCTTCTTATATAAATTGTTTAGACTGATTGAGCTGCTGGTGGGCTAATTTTACTTTAAGTCAAGACCAAGTGATGGGCAGAAAATTGATCTGATTCAACAGGCACATATTTTAATTGGACTAGTGGAGTATGCCACAATAAAAAATAAAAATGTACTTGCACACATACCCTGCATAAAAACACACATATAAATATCCAAATGTACAGATAAGAGGAGAGTCTTTTGACCTTACTTCAAGGAGACATATGATTTTGAATCTCACATTTTTAAAATTATCTTTGAACCTTCGGGGCGCCTGGGTGGCTTAGTCAGTTAAGCATCCGACTTTCGCTTAGGTCATGATCTCACGGTTCGTGAGTTCGAGCCCCGCGTCGGGCTCTGTGCTGACTGCCAGCTCAGAGCCTGGAGCCTGTTTCAGTCTGTGACTCCCTCTCTCTCTGACCCTCCCCTGCTCACGCTGTCTCTCTTTCTCCTAGAAATAAATAAAAATATTTAAAAATAAATAAATAAATAAATAAATAAATAAATAAAATTATCTTTGAACCTTCATTTTCAAATGTTCAACAGGTAAAATGAATAACATTCTTATAATGTAAGTCCCTTCTTCCTCCCCAAAATAGTACAATAAAAACAGAGTAACAAATTGACTGACCCAAGATGCAAAGTTGCACTTAGGAAAGAGCAAACTAGGGAAGGAAAACTAAGGGCAAATCAGAAAAATATGCATTATTTCCATTAAAAACATGTGGTAGATCATCCCTGATTAAGAGGAAAAATAAATAAAGTTGAGGCAATGGTCAGGTTTTGAAAGCCATCTTATCTGCAAATACAGTTTCATTAGGAGACATCTGAAAAAAGGGGGCACCTGGGTAACGCTGTTGGTTAAGCATCCAACTTCAGCTCATGTCATGATCTCATGGTTTGTGAGTTCGAGCCCTGCATCAGGCTCTGTGTTGATAGCTCAGAGGCTGAAGTCTGCTTCAGATTTTGTGTCCCCCTTCCTGTCTGCCCCTCCCCCACTCTCTCTCTCTCTCTCTTTTTCTCTCTCAAAAGTAAATATACATTAAATTTTTTTTCAAAAAGAAACTTCTGAAAAACAGACTTAAGGAGTAGTAAAGACCAATAGGCACAAATACTTCACCATGTCCAATCTTTATACATTTATTATTGTGCTTCCTATAGTTTCCCACTCATTGAAATCTTACCATTTTTCAAAATAAATGATTTTACAAAGTGGTCTCTTAGCATCAATCAAAATGGTCTTTAGTAGACTTCTATCGATATGTTACCTGCCTTACATAACTTATTTGTTAAGATTAAAATATTAACAGAAGTCTTACTGATAGAATGTTATTAGTTATTTCTGGGAGAAGGGAAAAAAAGAACAGCTCTTGGCCTCAAGAAACAGGCTCTACACTTATAGCTAAGCCATGTTATTGTTTTATTAGACATAAACAATCTTGCAGAATACCATCAACGAAGTTACTACGAGATTATGATTAAATAAGACAAAGCAAGTCTACTTCTTTAATTTTTCTAGGTCAGCACAGAAACAAGTTCACTGTGCCATTAGCAAAATAACAAAAACCAATTCTCATCTATGGTTTTATTCTGCTTTGGGTCTCTCACACTGTAGATAAGATTCATCAACACACTGAATTATAGAGTTGTTCCTACTTTTTTTTTTTAACAGTATCCAATCTAGAGCAAACTTCCACTTCTTCATACCCTCTCCCAAATCACCTCATGGACACTCAAATCCTGCACAAAGTTTTTGCTAACATCCTCTTTTGGAGACACACCATGGTTCCCTGTGTTGGGTATTTATGTATTCCTCATGGTCTTTGGCAATAAAACATGGACACTTTAGGGGCGTCTAGGTGGCTCAGTCTGTCAAGTGTCTGACTTTGGCTTAAGTCATGATCTTATGGTTCATGAGTTTGAGCCCTTCATCAGACTTTGCGCTGATGGCTCAGAGCCTGGAGTCAGCTTCAGATTCTATGTCTCCCTCTCTCTCTCTTTCTCTGCCCTCTCCCTCTCTCATTCTCTGTCTCTGCCTCAAAAATAAAATAAAACAAACAAACAAACATGGACACTGTAATAGAAATTACATATTCTGTAGTTAAAAGTTTATTAGGTGAGAAACAAAGTAAAATGTAAGTTAATATTAATCAGCACTAATGCTTATAATGGTATATGAATTCCCTCATTTATTCATTCATTAAACTTTTTTTAAAGTTGAACCCTTACCATTTACCAGGATTTTAAGGAACTGGTGGTGGGTGGGTTTGTGCGTGAGAGAGAGAGCGAGTGAGAGTGAGAGAGAGAGAGAGTACTTTCTCCTAACGCTGGACAAATGAGACATTCCCATTATATTGTGGTTAATAAATAATAGTAAAAATATACAAACTCACAAAACTTGACTATTTACTTCTCCGGTCATAACATGGATAATATTGGATACGAGTATGTGCAAGACCCCCAAATCTCAATTTTAAAAATAATTTCAAATCCCTAGAAATTCTTATCCTGGATTGTTTCATTTAGTCTCCTGACTTACACAAGTGTCATACTCCATCAGGACATCAGGACTCACAATCTATTTTTGTTTATCATTTTTCAGTCTGTCATTAGCTTCATTGCTTCACTACTGCCTTCACACAGCTTAAATTCCTTTGTCTATCATTTTCATTTTGCATTTTGTTCTCTTTAATGTCATTGTACTCATTTTTTGGGGGGTGGGGGGCTTGGACAAAACAGTTCTTCTGCTCTCTTTGGTAGTGGCTAAAGGTATCTGAAGAAAAAAGGAAAGAAAACAAACATGGATACCGTTTCCAGTTAAATCAATGATCAATAGCATTAAGTAGACTGAATGTTTTTCTTCTTCATCCTCTAACATTCCACATTCCATCATTCTCCCTCTCTTTTATATATTCATTTGTATCTTCTAATCTCCCCTCAAACCTCCAATATAATTTCCCTCATTTTTACTATGAGTTAATGTTTTTGCTTCCTAATTCACTGACAAAATAGGTATGTATGAAGACAAATTTCAAAAGCTGCCATGACCACACCTGATCATCCATCTGGATCCGTGTGTATATACTCTGAGTTGCCACTTACTATGGAGGTATGTGGTATGAAACACTCAACTAGTTCATTAACTATCATCCTACTTGCTCCTAAAGCAATTACTCCAGCAGGTTCACCTTTCATATCCTGATTCCTCAACCTTTTGCTATCTACTGGATCAATCCCTTCAACATTCAACCAGTCTTTTGTTTACCCAAACTTAGAAACAAAAACCAAAACTTTTCTAGATCCCACTCCTTGCTGCAGCTGCCTCATTTCTCCACTGTAAAACTCATTGACACACTCTTCTATACTAGATGCCTCCAATTCTGCTCACCTCCATTCTAGTTTGAATGTTTTCTAGGTTTTCTCTCTGACTGCTTTATTATGTCTTCTCTTGTCAAGGTAGTCATTATTTTCATGTTACTAAATCAAATGGATACGGCTTCCTAATAAACTTTCTTTACTGGGATTCCAGGGCATCAAATGAACCTCTCTCCTTCTAATCTCAAGGACTGTTCTCCTAGGACCAAACTCTTAAGTGCTGTTCTGCTCTATGTCTTAGTACTGAGAACTTTTTTCTATTTTCATTCACTCCCATAGTGTTCAACTTCCACCGCTTTAAGTTCTTTACATACTCTTATTTACAGATAATTTTTATCTCTAGGACAAACTTTTCTCCAGAATTACAGATTAATTCATGCCATTGTTTACTCAATGCCTTTTCTTGATTATATAATAGGTATATAAACTACATACACTGAAGTTCTTGATTCAAGTCCTGCTATGAAAAACAACAACAACAACAACAACAAACAAACCTAACCTAGGATAGGGATTCAACCAAAGTCTGTTTGGAAAAAAAAAAAAAAAAAAGACATACTTAACTGTTATATGAAGGACAGCAAGGGATCTGTAAATTGAAGAATAGGGAGTAAGATATTCTAGATAAAATTAAAAATAGAGTAAATTATTGAGCCATTAAAAATAAACTATAGAACTGTTAAAAAAGAGAATGTCCCAAAGACTGACAGGAATTCAGTGTGATTTTATTGTAGTGATTGAGGGAGTGAATGATGGATGATTTTAGAGAATTAGGTAGAGACCATGGTAACTGTTTTGGATTTTGAATTAAGTTAAACAGAAAATAATTGCAGAATCATAGGCACAGGATGTAGATAGGAAAATACACTCTACCTGTCTTGTTGCAATTGACCCAGAGTAGTTAGAACAGTGGTTTATCCAAGGGAAGGAACCAGGGTGTTAAAGAGCCTAAAAGGATACAAAGAGCCATTTTAATGAATTAGTAGCACTTTGTTTAGGAGTTAATGTAGGCATTGAAGAAGAAAGTGGTGTTCTAGAAAATAAGAAGAAAATCAGGTCCTGATCTCATGTTTCGTGAAATGGAGTCCATGGCGGGCTCTGGGCTGACCATGAGGAGCCTGGTTGGGACTTTCTTTCTCCTTCTCTCTCTGCCCCTCCCACCCCTACACACACGTATGCATGCACATGCACTTATTCTCTCTCTCAAAATAAATAAACTTTAAAAATGAAAAATGAAAAGATACTATTCAGTCATTACAAAGAAAAAGAAAACTGATATATACTGATTTGTAAGACTTCCAAAACGTATTACCTGAAAACAGTAAGGGGCATAGAGTTTATGTGGCTTGTTGCCATTTAAATGACACCCTCTATTTCCTTAAAACATAAAATTCAAATTTGGATTTATTATTAATTAATTTCACAAAAATTTACTGAATTTATTTATAAGAAGAATTCTAGAATCAAGAAATAGAGCAGTGAAAAATATATCAAGTGATAACCTACTATTTTACAATTAATAGTAACTCTATCACTATCAAGAGCATTGAGCCTTGACTCCACTTCTCTTTTAACTTTAAAGTGACTTGAAGCACAGTCAGGTCCACAGAATTTTGACTCTATCCCATCTTTATACTTTTCTTTTTAACCTATGGGATTTTGTTGATTTTCTTGCATTCACTCTCTTAGGTCCTTTTATTTGCAGTTCCTATCAGCCATGATGGCCCTTGATGATGTCCTTTGGCAATATTCACATGACACATTTGGGCACGTTTTAATTCTGTTGTCAAAAAGTCTCCAAATAGAGTCATGGAAAAATGGAAGCTATTAAAGACATCATTTTTTTCACAACACACAATGATTATTTTAAATACTGAAAGGAAGAGGAGAGAAGTAGATATAGAGGTATTATTATTCTTGAGTCTGAAGGTGACCTCACAAATACACAGATATATATCTCTATATCTCTATATATATCTATATATATCTCTAGTGAGTTACACTGAAATAGATGTTGACTATCCATTATAAATTATCATCTATTTCATGCAAGTAGATTAGGGTATTGTGTTCATGGAAAAGACAGTAGTAAATCTCAAAACACAACTACATTTAAATGAGGACAGACAGGAGAGGATAAACTTTTCAGGAAATCGTGTGTGTGTGTGTGTGTTTTTAATACAAAGCTGCACAAGCTGAATTTCAAAAATATTTTGTAAATCTGGTATTTAGTATTTAGATGAAACTGAATTGAAAAGCTAGAACATTATTGAAATAAAGTAATTCCTATGTTTATAACCATTTATAATATTTTAGATCCTTGAAAGTTTCCAGTTAACAGGACCGAAGTGATCCTGCATACTTCCAGTTGCCTCCTCATCTGATTCAGAAGGACATTTGAGTTATTACATCTCAACCAAATATTTTCAGTGAGGTGAAGATTTTCTCCTCTTCAACATTAAAGTCTTGATTTGACTGCTCATATTTTTCATACTCCCATAATTGCCACGAATGCTTTCAATAAATATTATTTAGTGACTTTAAAGTCCTTTCCTTAGAATCAATATCACATTGCAATTTACTACTAGATAGAAAAACAATAAAGAGAAGAAATGAGCATCTTTTCATGCGTCTGTTAGTCATCTGTATGCCTTCTTTGGAAAAAGGTCTATTCATGTCTTCTGCCCATTTTTAAATTGTATTATTCATTTTGAGGCATTGACTAAGAGTGCACTTGTGATGAGCATGAGGTATTGTATGGAAATATTGAATTACTAAATTATACACCTGAAAGTAGTATTACACTACTACTTAAGTTAACTAGTTAACTAGTTTGTTAACTAACTGGAATTTAAATAAAACTTTTAAAATAATAAAGAAAAAAAAAGAAAGAAGAAATGAAATGCTATTTTCACGATAATTTTTAAAAGAGACTGTATCTAGGGGCACTTGGGTGGCTCAGTCTGTTTAGTGTCCTGCTTCAGCTAGGTCATGATCTTTCAGACTGTGGGTTCAAGCCCTGGGTTGGTCTCTGTGCTGATAGCTCAGAGCCTGGAGCCTGCTTCAGATTCTGTATCTCCCTCTCTCTCTATCCCTCCTCCGCTTGTGCCCTGACTCTCTCTGTCTCTCAAAAATAAATCACTGTTAAAAAATATTTAAAGAAGATTGCACTCAATGAGAATTTAGGGAAACAGACATGTTCTCTGCATTGTAACTGGATGTTTGAATTGCTAAAGTACTTTGAAAAATAAACTAGAAATTTTTATGAAAATTTAAAATACATGTAACCTTGCACTATAAACTCTTTCATATAGAAATAAATGCACTAAGAAACAAGTTTATTCATACTTTATATATGTTCATCAAATAAAAAGACTCAGATCCACATCTTTTGACCTTAAGGGAAGATAACGTTGTGAAAATTTAGTTAATGATAGTATTGAGGATATATGTGGACTGATCCCAATGTTGTGGGAATAAACAGTAATATAGTATTTCAATGATTCAAAATAATTTTATTCTACTTTTGCTCCATAGATATTTATCGTATGATTAAATAGAAACCATTACATTAAAATTTAATAAATTTTTTGTTGGTAATAAATTAGAAATGAAATCTTCTATAATCATTATCTTCTTAAATCCAGTGACATATGTCATATGATATTAATAACTAACATTTATTGAATACTCACAAGTATAATTCCATTTGTAGGACATTTATACAAAGGCACATATAGAGAAAAAAACAGATCAGTGGTTGACAAAGGTTTTGGGTGCGGGGGGGTTAGCTACTAAGAGACATGAAGGGTAGTTTGAAGGGCGACAAAACTATTTTATATCTTGATTGTGGTGGTGGTTACCACCCATATACATTTTTCGAGATTTATAAAACACTACACTAAAAAGGATTAATCTTATTACATGTAAATACCTTAATTTGAAAATACCAAGTGTTAAGTAATAAGAAGACCAAGTGACATGTCTGCTTTCTCAACAGTAACTGTATATTTATTTTTAAAAAGGCAAATAACATGCTTGCACATGATTTGAGGTTTCTATAAGTATAAAAATGTATGTTCAGTTCTGCATCCAGCTCTTACCATCCGTTTCTTTTGAGAAGCAGATGTGGAGAATGAAGAATTTGTAGAGGAAACTGGTAAACTTCTGTATGTGTGTTTGAGAAAGAGAGAAAGAGAGAGAGAAGGTGGAAGGAGAGAGAGGTGTGTGTGTGTGTGTGTGTGTGTGTGTGCGTGTGTGTGCATGTGTGTGTATTCTTTTTATTGAATGCTTCTTAAACATATGTAATATTTGATGATACATTTAATTCCCCAATTGAATTCGCATCTCAGTGATGACTGAGATTTTTTTGTCTGTTCTGTTCACTGTAATTTCTAGCTCATAGAATGGTGCCTGGTACATAGAATATGCTCCATGGGATGACAAATTAACATAAAATATTAAGCCTTTAGTTCATGTGTGATATGATATACTGCTCATTGGTAGAAATTTTGTCTCCAACAAATGATATATATCTGATATCTCTAGCTAGCTAGAATTGAAAGTGTAATATAGGCTGATTTTGAATATTGTAGGTTAGGAAGAAAACTGTATGGTCTCAAAATGATTACTTTTGGCACTGGCTCACCAATTACCAGATAAGTGCCTCTAGAAATATCATCTAAGTACTTTATATCTCTTTCTCTTTTTTTTTTTTGAATGTAGGTTTATCTGTTAAGAGTAAATATTTGTCTGTTACAAAGATAATTTTATAATATATATCATCTTCATATTATCAAAGTATAGCTAAATTGAATATCTCATATTTTATGTGGAAAAATGTGGAAAATTTTAGAGATGATTTATATATAATTTACATATATTTCTCCAGGAAAGCTGAGGAAAATATATAAATTTAAAGATTCTATCAAATTTTTTTATTCCATGATTTTTTTTCTTGTACTTGGCTTTGTTCCTTTATTCCTCCCTTTCTCTTTCAGAGGAGCTCCAAATACAGTGTTCCTTACCAGGCATATTTTACTGAACAAATTAAACCAAGTCCTTAACCTTACAGAGTTTAATATCAGGTAGATTTATTCAGTTATCTATTCCACAAATATCGATTTAATGCCTACTGCATGCTAGACATTACGCTAGCTGTTAGAAGTTTGCCTCCAATAAAAAAAATGAATGACAGTGCCTCTGCCCTACATGTCCGCATGGCAGGCATAGGGCACACTGAGTAAACAAACAACGAAAGGCATCCATGTAGATATCCAAACTGTGATGAATGGTTAGTAAGGTGAAATGAAGAAAACTATGAGATATTAAATACCAAGTCATAATTCAATTTTGAGGGAATTTCAATCATCTTAGTACATATGACAACTTTCTTTTTTTTTTTTGAGGTTATAGTGGTATTTTTAATATATATACTTCTTGATTTAACTTTAGGCAGTCACATGACCTAGAGATAATAGGAATATTACGTAGCAATAAGTTCCATCATGCTTTTTATTATTGTGGCTGTAAATTACTTAAATTACTCAATGGGGTCAGAGATATTATAAGACAGATGTTGTATTCCATTTTTTATCATCCCTGGCATTATGTGAGGCTAAGAAAATACATAGGTATGTTTTCAGAAAGTGACATGAGACAATTCAATTGCAAATTATCATGGGAATCATAAACATATCATCATTAGATGATACATTCTTACTTAGGTTACTAAACATAACTAAAGCTAAGTACATTTTTCTATTTTAATTAATCGGGCTTTGTTTCTATCTGACCATTGTTAAAGAAAACTAGAACAGGACAGTACTGAATCAGTAAAAGCAGATTTTATTTAGAAACTGTCATAGTAGGGAAATAAAGACCTCGGAATAGATCTGGGCTCAATTCTTAATACAACAAATGGGAATTTATAGCTAAGGAGAAAATCTATGGAGAGGGGACCAATGTATGGAAAATTACAAAGAGGAGACATCAAGAGTAGGAGAAATTGTTGCTAAGGTGACCTAGTAGGATTCTAGATGAAGGCAGGCCGGGGTGATCCGATATCATGTGGAGCAGAGCAGTTTGACCAGATAATGAGGGTATTATAGATCAAGGGTGGGGGTTCTCTCTAAACTGACTTAGCAAGATTCTTGATGAAATTGAGTGGTGCGGGCTGAGTTAGGAAAGCCCACTCTTTCTGAGTAAGAGAAACCCTTCCTTCCCAACTCATTCATGTCTTTTGTGTCTCCTTTACTCTCACACTCATTCAGGACACTTCATTTCTGACACTTCTGGTCACCAAAATGTATGAATTGTTTCCCCACAGTTCTATGTAACACCAGCTCGGTGTCCTCTAATTCAACTATCTTTTGGAGATGGTGTCAGATCTCACAGGTTAAGGGCCTAGCCCCATAGGACTGCTCCCATCACATTGCAGATGCCAGCTGCAAACAGTAGGTCCCCCGGTTCCCCGCAACTTCTGTCTGATTTCATTACAAATCAGAGGTTCCCCGCCTCATGTTTGATTAATTTGCTAGAACCACTCACAGAGCTCAGGAAAACCCTTAAATTTACCTGCTTATCGTTGGATATGATACAGGATACAAATGAACAGGCAGATGAAGAGATTCTTAGAGATTCTTCAGCAAGGGCTGAAGTGTCAGGATACAGGAGCTTCTGCCCCCATGGGGTTGGAATGTGTCACCTCCAGATGCCAGTGCTTTTGTCAGTCAGAAGCCCTCCCAACTCTATACTACAGTATTTTTTTTTTTTTTGGAGGCTTTGCCATGTGGTATGGTATATTAGGAATTCCATTCGCAGCCCCTCTCCATCCTCAAGAGAATAGGGAGCGCAAGTGCAATGAAAATTTCAAGCTTCTGATGGTGGTATATTTATTTTGGTGACCAGTGAGCCCTCATTAAGGACCCAAATTTGCTTCATTAGAACAAAAGACACTCCTTTCACCCCAGAAATCACAAGGGTTTCAGAGGCCCTGTGTCAGGAATTGGGGGCAGAGATCAGTATATGTATCTTCTTTCGTCTCATGCAGGCCCAGCAGAGTTGGCCATGGAAGTCCAAGGTTGAGGCCTACTTGGGAAGAGTAGTTAGAGAAGTTTGACTAAGTTTAGTCAATGAGAGCACCTTAGTCACTATGCTAGATTCCTAGTCAAATGCTTCCTAAAATAGGGATGGGAAACATCACATGCACATATTAAAAAAATATGTTAACCATGACCACATTATCCCTTTATCTCAATTCGGTAATAATTGTTCAGGGTAAAAAGGGTATGCTTCGTGATGAGTTAAAGAGCTGCAATATTGTCTCTAGATCTTCTAACCATTTCTAAAGACTTTGTTAATGGGAAAGATTTTACAGAAAGAACACAGATTGGCAGAGTTTTCAGAAATCAGGGCTACAGAAGAATGTTTGAAGGAATTAACATGCTGAGGCACCTGGATGTCTCAGTGGGTTAAGTGTCCCACTCTTGATTTGGGTTCAGGTCATGATCATGTGGTTTGTGAGGTTGAACCCCACATCAGACTCTGGGCTGATAGCATGGAGCTTGCTTGAGATTCTCTCTCTCCCTCTCTCTGTCTCTCTCTCAAACTAAATAAATAAACTTTAAAAATAATTAGCACATTGGCTACAAACTAGGAGACAGTTTCACTAGTTCATAGTAGAATCTTATTAACTATTTCCTGATTTTACTAATACCCGCTGTGAACCCAAAAAGGCCTTACTTGTACAGAATGTAGAAACTGAGTCAGGAATATACAGTGTCTTTATGTAATCACCACAGACATCCTATGAAGTGCCACATTGGGTGCTCTCATTCATACACCAATGTGTGTAGATTTCACACAAAACAGTAAGAATTTTCTGATCCCTTCCTTTTCTTATATCTTAAGTTTTGTTATTAATCTGAGTATCATGGCCCATATATCTAAACACTAACTAGTTCGGTTTCTTTTAAAACAAAAAGAATCCAGTCAAATTCCTGCAGATTTATCTTTTTCTATATAGTCACCATTGTCTTGACTGAGAGTTTAAAATATTTAAAAGTTATTTTTCTCCCTGAAGATTCTGTATTAAATAAAGTCCTTCATATTAAATAATAGTTTTATCGCATTGTACATGCAACAGATTTTCCCTGAGTATTCTCTTCCACTGACTACTTGATTTAAAATTTCTGGCTGTCTCAGTCCGTTGACCATCTGACTTTGACTCAGGCTGTGATCTCATGGTTCTTGAGTTTGAGCCTAGCTTCGGACTCCCTGCTGTCATTGCAGAGGCAGCTTCAGATCTTTTGTTCCCCTCTCTTTCTGTCCGCTTCCCTTCTTGCGCTCTTTCTCTCAACAGTAAATGAATCTTTATAACTTTTCTCATTTTTTAACAGGTCTCAAAAAGAAAAAATCACGAGGCAAGATATAAAAATATTACCAACGACATTATTGTAATTAAGAGGTATAGTTGCAAGTGATCTGCGCTTCTCTTAAAACTAAATTCAATTTATGAAAAGAGAGATTATCTCATTTATTCTAACAATAAAGTATATTTCCAAGAGAAACTGTAGCCCCAAAACAGAAATTTAATTTCAGATGGTATCAATTTCGTATGATATCAGTTCGTGATTGAGAAAAAGTAAGGGTATTTTCATATTTTGTTTGCTTAGCAGACAGGCATTATTTCCAAACTGTTAATTCAGATATCTTATTTATAATTCAAAGGAAAAAGTTATAATCTCACAGATGTGAATAATTTATCAAATATTGTGTTTGGAAGCCTGGTTGCATATTAAAACAACAGAAAATGTATATTATACAAATTATTCTGATACCTCAGAAGTAAAACTTATAAAATGAAATGGATAATAAGACACTTTTGTTTTGGGAAGGAGCTTCAGAGCACAGCCAGCCTGAAGTCTTGTTACGGGATTAATTAGAAATAATGAGCTTTGTGTGGAAACTTTTTTATTGCATCTCAAAGGGATTGTAAATAATACAAATCCAAAGAGCTAATAAGAAATGACAAATGTTTTATATTATATAGAGAAACACAAAAAGAACAGGTTTTTTTCCCTCAATTATGTAGCAGTGCTGAACGGAAAAAGAAGGTATTGTCACAAATTCTCTTTCAATTACAATAATATAAAACACAACATTTTAGCTAGTTAATTGCTGTCATGTCCTAGTGTAAAGAGAAATTGTTTAACAGAAAGCAACGTGGTCTTTCCACAAAATAACAACAAGGATTCTTGCTGAAATGCGAGGCCACCTCTTATTAACTCACTTTTACAAGTGTGATTCTTAAAGACTGAGAAGTAATTTCACAAATACATCAATGCCAAGAGGTCATGTTTGAAGGTTCCAATTATAAGAGATGACTATTAAAATAATCAAAGGTGAGGGAAAATGATGGAGTCTATTTTTGTGAAAGTAAGATTTCAATGAAAGATACTTGTTCTTTTTGCTTATAGAAAATGAAAGCAGTCTCTTTCACCCACCTTCTACAGTAATCAGCCAATTAAACCTATGAAAGCATGCAAATTCCCTCTTCCCCAGACTAATCTCTGCTCTCCAACCATATACCAATTTCCTGTCACAAAGATCATTTGGAAAAGCTGAGTTTAATACACAATTTGAAATAATAAATCTTTGTTATTTACTATTCATCATCATAATAACAGAGATGATACCCCAGAATACAGGGGAAAAAATTGCTTGGGATAGTAACTCCTCAAATAAATGCTTGATGACAAACATTAATATGTTTAGAGGGAAACAAAAAGTTAAATTGTCAAAAATAACTTAAGGAAGCTGGTTTAATTAAGCTAAGAAAACTTTCATTAGTACTTCTCAGATTCCTTGATATGCAATGTTATTATAAAATTGCAGAAGTATTATGGACAGTATATTCCAATATTTTGATAAAATGTAAAAACAAAAGGCCTCTTATATGTACCTAAAAATATTCTATATTTATCATTATTTAACCCACCACCAAGACTCTTGAAAACATATTTAAATGGAACGTCTAGTCATTTCATTCTAGAATATTCACTAAAATATTTATTCCCTGATTCAATATATACCTATAGATAATGTATACTATATGAAATCCCAAGTAGATTTACTCACCAGGATTATAAATGCATAAGAAAATGCACTGCTCTCTGCTTTTTTTTTTTTAATTTGTTTTTTAATGTTTTATTTAATTTTAGGAGAGAGAGACAGCGTGAGCAGGGGAGGGTCAGAGAGAGAGGGAGACACAGGCTGAAACAGGCTCCAGGCTCTGAGCTGGCAGTCTGCACAGAGCCCGACGCGGGGCTCGAACCCACGAACTGCGAGATCATGACCTAAGCGAAAGTCGGTCGGACGCTTAACCGACTAAGCCACCCAGGCGCCCCAACTGCTCTCTGCTTTTGAGTAGCAAATATTCTAGTGAAGAGAAACAGACATCAAACAAGAAAACAAGATATGAACAAGATAATCTCAGATCGTGAAAGAAATGAAAAATATGATTGCTAAGTGGAAATTGAAGGTTGGTGGGGAGAAGGTTTCTGCTAAATGCATTATTTGGGAAAGACCTCTCTGAGGAGTAGAAAATGAAAACTACTTTTGTCTGAGGGCTCGAGGTTCATTCCAGGGACATTGGAAGGTTGCATCCACTGACATGTGCAAGTCTCACGCTTTTGCAATGCCAACATCGAGTTCATTATTCAAGTATTTGGCAGAATCTGGCTGCCAGCAGAGACATGTTGAAGAACTGTGCATGTTTAACATAGCCCGGGGAATATAAACTACTAGACGTTTGTGCTCTGTGAATCCAATCAAATTCTGAAGTCCAAGTTCCCTCCTTGCAGAATGCACTCTTTAATCAGTTAAGTGCATGTTCATTTAAAACTCACATATATATAAAATACTGATGAAATTTCATGTATGTTCCTTTGACCTTAAAGTCACACAGTAGAATTGATATGTCCCATGCATTTAATTCATGGGAACCAGGTTTTTCCCAACATGTGGACTCCTGCCTACCTGCATGGAAACACACTGGAGACATTTTGAAAAATGCAGATTATGCATTCTTATTCTAGAACTAATTTATCACATTTTCTGGGGGTGGAACATGAAGAACTGGCATGTTAACAGGCTCGCCTAGTGGTGTTTATATACACTAAATTTGAGAACCTTTTTCTAAAACTCCATGTGTCTGTCATTCAATTTTCTGCCACAAATGAACCGCGGTTTTAGGTAAAGATGTTTAGGCCATTTGGTTAACTTTCTGCCAGACATGATTAACTAGAAGAAAAATCCAAAGTACTTATTTCTTCATTTCAGTATGATTTTACTTCTAGTTTGTATTTATTTATAAACTTTAAAATAATAATGACAGTTGAATAATGATGCCACTATGGTCTGTTTGTGTCCCTCTAAAATTCATATGTTGAAATCCTTTTTTTTTACAAATAGTTTATTGTCAAGTTGGTTTCCATATAACACCCGGTGCTCATCCCCACAGGTTCCCATCTCCTCCCTCTCCCCGCCCCCACACCCATCAGTCTTCAGTTTGTTCTCAGCATTCAAGAGTCTTTCATGGTTTGCCTCTTTTCCTCTCCCCCAGTATTTCCCCCCTCCTTCTCCCCCACGGTTCTCCGTTAAGTTCCTCCCAATCCTCCTATACGTGCAAACATATGATATTTGTCCTTCTCTGCCTGACTTATTTTGCTCAGCATAACACCCTGAAGGTCCATCCATGTTGCTACACATGGCCAGATTTCATTGTTTCTCATTGCCATGTAGTATTCCATGGTATAGATAAACCACATCTTCTTGATCCATTGGTCCGTTGATGGACACTTAGGCTCTTTCCATGTTTTGGCTATTGTTGCGAGTGCTGCTATGAACATTGGGGTACATATGCTCCTATGCATCAGTACTCCTATATCCCTTGGGTAAATTCCTAGCAGTGCTATTGCTGGGTCATAGGGGAGTTCTATTGTTAATTTTTAGAAATCATAAGCCCTAAAAAAGGATATATTCATAGATGCTTATTAAATCCTGAGGTAGAGCATTCATAAATGAGAGTAGTACGTTATAAAAAAGACTCACAGAGATTCCTTGCTCATTCCATCATGCGAGAATATGGTAAATAGGTTCTGGATATGAACCCAGAAGACAGCTCTCACCAGAACCCAATCATGCTGGCACCTTGATCCTGAGCATTCCAAGCTACAGAACTGTGTGAAATAAATGTTTCTTGAATGTGAGCTCCCCAATCTGTGGCATTTTGTTACAGAAGCCTGAATGGACTAGAACAGAGACATAAAACTATGTAGAAAGAAATATAACATGTAAATCATTGTCAATCTTCTAGTAAAATTTTGTTTTTTTCATGCCAAAGAGAACTTCAAGATATTGTTTAATTACTCCAGGCTCCACTTTTCTATATCTGATGGTTGGAGAAAGATAACATATCCTAAATATATTATGGCTATACAGTGTACATGATTCTTTTAAGAATCTTATCCCAATATGTTGTTAATTTAGACCAATGCTATTCAATTTGTGTTCCATACACTGATGTTAGTGTACGAACAGTTACCATTGGAAAGTTGGAAACTTCTAGAAATAGAAATCATCCAATACTTCTTCATCAAGAAATTATGTTACCCATAACCCCACTTCAAAACAGGTCAGTGAAGCTAACCAGAGTGGTGGTGTTTACTGCCAGACTTGACTTGCAGTCTACCTCAAACTTCCTATCTCTTAGGGACCAATAGTACTTATAGACCAGCCTCTCTGTGTAGCACTATTCAAATCAGTGGGCAGTACCTATCATACTCCTTTGTTTTTAGACACATTCATGTTCATTAACACTGAATTGAAGCATCTCATTTTAGAAGCTTTACTTCACTTCAGTGGAAGATTTCTAAAAATTTCTAGAAATATTTGTTTTCTATTAAATGGTTTAGCTCAAAATTTTAAAAAGATATATTTTGGCAGATAGCTAATTTGAGTTCATAATCCTTCATTGTTAAATAACTTGTGTAAATGCATAAAGGGATTTTAAAAGGAAATGACTTTACATAAATATAACATCATTTAATTGTTGACTTATAATTAAGAAAACGTGAGAATTAACTTGTTTTCTTTCTAGTGATGCTTATTAGTCTTCATTCATACATTCACAACAGTTTTGTGTTCTTTTTAATAATAGAACAGGGAGAATGATATTTACCTGGTTACTGTGGTAAAGCAAAACAAGAAATTCCTAGTATTAAATACATGATTTAATCAATGAGACATCAATCAGCATTGATAAAAGAAAATAAATTGAATGACATTTTCAAAATTGTTTACACATTGACCTTTATTCATTGATTTCTTGAAATCTTTAACACATAGCATACTATCCAATAACTATTTGAGTCAATTACTCTAAAACGTAGGTTTAAAAATCCCGAGTCTGCCATCTATTTGCAATTTGATCTTAAGCAACCTGTATCTGAGATGACCTATCTCAATTCTTTTAAAAAGGTGTAAAGTCATTAACTTATAATGTCTTTGGGTGTTCCAAGACATAACGAGATTAATAATTCAGGTTCTGGCACATAGTGTGCTTTATCAGGTGTCAGAATGTGTTATGTTTATACTCAATTTGTATATATACACATAGACCATCTTTCTTTCAACCAGCCCTTCACTGAAGAAAGATTTTATTGAATATTCTAGGAATGATGCTAGTCACTGAAGATATGATTGAAAGGACAGAATACTAGTCCTCAAGAAGTCTGAGACTGAAAATCTCTAAAATAATGGAAACGGTCATCTTAGTATCTTTTTATAAAAAGTGGAAAAATCCAATTTGCTGAAATAAAAATCCTCGTAAGTGGCAAGAACACCATATTACTATCCTCAAAACAGGTCAGCACCACCTAGAGGAGTTACTTTTGTAGCCAACATAAACATTACTATACAAAGGTAAGTTAGCAAGTCAATCAATCAATCAGAAGTCAATTTTTGAAAAGGAATAAACCAGGTTTGCAGAACCAAACAGAAAATCAGCATTGAGGCATCCATTGCAGATTTTTGTATCTTTGAGACTGTAATCCATGGCCAGTTTTTCTGGAATTTACCACTTTTAAAGTCTAATGAATAGTTTTTATGCCAGGAATTTGGAATATCTTTGAGAGTCAATTGTGCGGATATTTGAAGCTATAATTGTGCCATCTTAAATGTTCCCAGTACTGATTGAAAAAAAGACTGGCCCCTGTCTAACACATGCATACAAACCTAACACATACATAAAAAAGCAAAAGTAAAACAATATAGAAACATGCTTAAATATCTTAGAAGTTGTCTGGTATTCGTTTCTTGTGCTAGATTGTCTCATTCATCTTGAACATTTTTGTAAAAGCTTAAATAAAAAAGCCAAGGTATTATAAAAAAAATACCAATCTAGCATTTATAAGTTTCCTTTATCACTACCTCCTTGTGAATATAATACAGTGTGTTTCTTGTTGATGTTGCTGATTAGTAATTAAAGAAATCTGAACTAACACTCAGAAACCCAAAGGGATGAAAATGAATGGCTGCACATTAGTTTAGGCAGTGGTTTGAGGATGTAATTTATTTATGAACTAATGAATTAATTCATGAGAATCTGGATGTGGTTAGGGGATTAAGCTTATTTTCTCTGTAATCTTTGGTTGGAAAATGTATAGTTTAGAGGTTTTAGCAAGCTGGTGATTCAGAAGACCATTAGTTGAAAGCCAGGTTGGTTTCCTTTTTTTTACTCATAGTTACCTCGAAGCTGAATGTGAAGACAACATTCTACCTGTCAAAATTGATATACTTTTGAGGATGAATATATTTCATAGAAAATATTTTTAGCTTATTCCAGACAACCTTCCTATTTATTTTCAGCTCAACATATTCTTCATTAAGTAAGCAATAATGTGAATTTGAATCCAAAAAACAGAATAAACTCCTGGAAAATACCAGTTATGAAAAATGATGGAAAATCTCAATTTTTTAGAAACTAATGACAATATATAGACATAAATAGCCCAAAATATAGTCATTCAGTTGAAATTGCTGCTGCTGAAGTCCTTCTTTTGAAGATGTTGACAAAATGAACTTAATCTCTTACAAAAGACACTGATTAGGATCAGAAATATTTAAAATCTCAAAAATACCTACACCTTGAAGAGTTGTTCCTATGGTCCTGTATATTTTTAAAAGAGAAAGAGTAAAGTAGTCAAGTGGAAGCTGAGATATTATGAGGAGATAAAACGTGTTTTTTTTTTTAACACATAGTTTAATTTAGCAGATGGCTTAAGTTTCTGCTTCCTTCCCAGTCTTATATCCATAATCATTACTGGGTAAATGTGTCATTGGTTGGCAACAGTCAGAGAAAGCAGTTAAAAGACAGAAATGCCATCTCCTTGCCCTTATCTGTGTTAAATGAGTTTTCTCCATCTTGAAATCTGAGCATGAAGAAGATGATCTCGTAGCTGACATTGTTAAGTATGAAAAAGCCCCAAAACAATAATATAAATAAACCCAAGAAATAAATCATATATATTAAAATGTAAAGTTCTAGCCTTTAAACACATATTTTAAGTAAACTCCACGCCATACTTGGGGCTCTAAATCACAACTCTGAGATCAAGAGTCCCATGCTCTACCAACAGAGCCCACCAGGCACCCATAGGTTCTTTGCTTTTATGTTCTAAAGGCCACTAGTACAATACCCAAGACCAAACAAACAGGAGCAGCTTAATCCAGACAACCTTCTTTTCTTTCTAATGAAGAGAGAGCTCTTGCAACTTCCACAGAACATTTGCCGTACCTTTTTAGTGACCCCTTTACCAGTTCTGTTAGCGTGAATTGTTTGCATTACATGTTTCATATACCTAATAATTAGAGAGTACCTTGAGGGATGGCATTAGCTCTATATCTCACCCTCAGTCCTTTGCACGTGAAAACTGTTAATGATTGTTTTCCTGATGAAATGAGTAACAAACAGAACAGCACAGGGGCACCTGAGTGGCTCAGTCAGGTAAGCATCTAACTTCAACTCAGGTCATGATCCCATGACTCATGGGTTCAAGCTCCACATTGGGTTGTGTGCTGACAGCTCGAAGCCTGGAGCCTGCTTAGGATTCTGCGTCTCCCTCTCTCTCTGACCCTCCCTCCACTTGTACTCTCTCTCTCCTTCAAAACTAAACATTAAAAAAAAATTTTTTTTTTAAAGAATAGAACAGCAGATTAACAAATTAAGGACAGCTGAACTATGTAACTAACTGTTGTTAAGGTTGTAATAGGATCTGATATAGACAAGATAAACAGATTTGTTTTAGTGAAGAGATTCCCCAAGAGGCTGGTGGGGGCACTTCAGCTGTAGGGTTTTGAGCTGGTGAAAGGCAGAGTAAGAGCTCTTGTGGCCTAGGGAGGCTATTGAGGAAGTGATCTTTGTAAAGAATAGGGAAAAGAGAAAGCAATGAAATCACTTCACCTATTTTATAACTTTTCTTGGAGTTGGCTCTGAAAACGGATCTCACAAATGGTAAAATTCTCTGACAGTTACGTTTATAATAAAAAGAATAAGATTATAAGTGATATTTATTTTCTACTCAATAGCACTGCACTATTTAAGAAGGTACAATTAAAACATACACTTACATTACATACACTTAAACAGTTTTCTTTTTGTTTATGTTAGAATGAATAGGGGTATGCGGTTATTTCATTACATATGAGTTTCTTCTAGGATATGGTGTTTATCCAGGCTCAGGTTAGAGAAACGGTGTAGTATAATGGAGTGAGTGTGGATTCTAGATGTAGAATGACTTGGCTTCATCATGATTAGCTGAACGACCCGATAACACAGCATAGGACTTTCTGATTAAGGTAACATTAAGTAGAATGGTAGGGGGTTGGAGTTGGGGTCAGAGAGTGGAATCAGATTCACCAAAGAACGTAGATGAGTGGAAGAAGGGTGGATGCTTGTCCAAAATGTTAAGAAAGACTAAGGGGAAAAAAAATTGGGAGGGGGCAGGTTGTAGGCCCAAGAATGTACAATATATCTGCCTCTGGCTTCTCAGTGGAGACAGAACACTAATCATAATAGAAACAAATCACTTAATTTATCCACTAGAAATTCCCTACTTTCTGCCTCTCCACTCTCAGCTTACCACAAGAGAAGGCAGAATATTACAAGTCTGAGAAGCTCACAGATTGAGTGGTCAAATGTTGGGAGAAAGAAAAACAATATTGCATGGAGTGACCAGCAGGTATTAAAGCTAGTATTTAAAAATGCAGTTATTACATTTATTAAGCAATGAACATAGATATCAAATGTGATAAATTAGATGTAAGTTCATGAGTTAATACCCAAGTTCAGGTTAACACTAAAAACATGAGGACACATTTGCAAAGTATCAAGATATACTGGTTGAAGGCACAGGCTTAAGAAACAGACTGCCTGGTATTCAGATACTGCATCTTCCTTAGATGAATTATGTCACTTCTCTGTACCTACATTTTTTTTTTTACTCTGTAAAACAAGGATACTATTAACTGCATGTGCTAGTTGTCAAGATTAATTGGGATAATTCAAGTGAAGTGTCTGGTCCAAAATAAATGACTAATTTAATGTTTTTGTAATATCATATAAAATAATTTCCCTTTGCTCTGGCCTAGGAAATGTTCCATTTAAAAATTGTGTGTTTGTGCCTATTTCTCCTTAATATCAGAGCTATAAAATGATACATCCAGTTATAACAACTAACAAACTTATACTATAATGAACAAAGTGCCATTTATATTCCAGCTGTGAAACTTCATGAATGCTAATGAAGTCAATGTGACATTATTTGACTGGAACAGATATTTAATTTTGATATAAATCTATGGCTCCAGATAATATTGGGGTATTAAAATAGATACATAAAATCATGTTCTACCACATTACAACATTAAACAAACCCTGTTGTACTTGTTAATTAAAGACTTGAAAATGTTAACACCAGACAGTTTAAGTGTCAGCAAACTATGAACATGGCTAATTAAAATGTAAGAGGAATATTTGCGTGATAGGAAACGTTTGTACTTGACTTATGAGGAGGATCAATGATTCAACTAGAATACCCCGGTGTGGTCTGAACAATCGTTTACTGTTGATTTCTGTTCTGAATGATCGGTGTCTTTATGCTCTCTGTTTGTGAGTGTGTGTTTTAAATTCAAATGTTCAAAATTCCCGATTACTTTTATAACAAAAATATCTGACACAGGTGTTAACAGTGTGACCAACTTTCCTTTTGTATTCCAATCTATAATAGTAGATACTTCTCTAAGAGATGTAGTCATTGAGGACATTTAGACATTAACACAGAATGTGTTCTCTGCTATAGCATGTGGTAAGATTGAATGGTACCATAAGTCATTTTGTTTTCAAATTTAAATTTTTCCTTTTCAGTGTTTGGGAAAATTAACCTCTTTGATTTATATTACAAGATGCAAATTCTTATTGAATATTAGACTCCACTAGTTTTAAAATGTTGTTGTAATGTGCTAACAGCTACAAAAATATTTTGAAAAATAACACTGCCTAAAACCATACTAGGTATTGTACAAGTTTTTTCTCTTAACAAGTAGAACAAAATCTCTGTCACCTACTTATTTGTTGTCAGTGTGCAAAAAAAATTGTATCTTTAATTTGTTTCATACATAGGTTTGAGTATAATGAGATTTACACTTGTCAAACATTCCATGCTAACATAGCAGCACTTATATATACTTCATACATATGTGTGTGTATATGTATATATATATATATACACATATATATGTATGTATGTATATATATACATGTGTATATATGTATGTGTCTATTATATATACTTCATATGTATGTGTATATATGTATGTATCTCATATATACTTAATGCATATATATGTATCCCAAATATACTTCATATATATAGTTTCGTTTTAATTTTAAATTCAGTATAGTTACCATACAGTGTTATATTAGTTTCAGGTGTACACTATAGTGATTCAACAATTCCATATATCACCTAGTGCTCATACAAGTGCACACTCCTTAATCCCAATCACCTATTTCACCCATTCCCCCCCCATCTACTTCCCCTCTGGTAACCATCAGTTTGTTCTTTATACTTAAGAGTCTGTTTCTTACATTCCCACCAATAGTGTAGGAGTGTGGTTTATCTATACGATGGAATACTACATGGCAATGAGAAACAATGAAATCTGGCCATGTGTAGCAACATGGATGGACCTTGAGGGTGTTATGCTTAGTGAAATAAGTCAGGCAGAGAATGACAGATACCATATGTTTGCACATATAGGAGGACTAAGAG
The DNA here is from genome assembly GCA_017311185.1 of Proteles cristata cristata. Classification (NCBI taxonomy): domain Eukaryota; kingdom Metazoa; phylum Chordata; class Mammalia; order Carnivora; family Hyaenidae; genus Proteles; species Proteles cristata. The sequence continues at coordinate 2,930,311 of JAESUZ010002627.1, forward strand.
GGGAGGACCGTGGGGGAGAAGAAGGGAGAAATAGTGGGGGAGAGGAAAAGAGGCAAACCATAAGAGACTTTTGAATGCTGAGAACAAACTGAAGACTGATGGGTGTGGGGGGGAAGGAGGGGGGAGATTGGCATGGAGGAGGACACCTGTGGGGATGAGTACTGGGTGTTATATGGAAACCAACCTGACAATAAACTATTTGTAAAAAAAATTAAAAAAAAAATAAAAACAAGCCAGCCATCAAAAAAAAAAAAAAAAAAAGTCTGTTTCTTTGTTTGTCTCTCTTTCTTTTATTCCTTTGCTAATTTGTTTTGTTTCTTAAATCTACATATGAGTGAGATCATATCATATTTGTCTTTCACTGACTGACTTATTTCACTTAGCATCCTATTCTAACTTCATCTATGTCATTGCAAATGGTAAGATTTCATTCACTCTTATGGCTGAATAATATTGCACACACACAACATCTTAAAACATTCTTCTATTGATAGACATGTAGGTTGCTTCCATAATTTCCTATTATAAATAAGGATACACATGTATCCCTTTGAATTGAATTTTTTGGGTAAACACCCAGTACTGTGATTTCTGATCATAGGGTAGTTCTATTTTTTAACTCTTTGAGGAACGTCCATACTGTGTTCCAGACCGGCTGCATTAGTTTGCATTCCCAACAATAGTGCAAGAGGGTTTCTTTTACTTCACATCCTCACCAACACTTGTTGTTTCATGTTTTTTCTTATTTTTTATTGCTTTTATTATTTTAGACAGAGCACTAGCAGAGGAGAGGGGCAAAGGGAAAGAGAAAGAGAGAGAGAGAATCTCCGGAAAGCCCCCCATTCAGACTGGAGCCCAACATGGGACTCGAACGTATAACCCTAGGATCATGCCCTGACCAAAATCAACAGTTGGAGGCTGAATTGACTGAGCCATCCAGGTGCACCTCTTGTGTTTTTGATTTTAGTCATTCTGATAGGTGTGAGGTGATAACTCATTGTAGTTTTCATTTGCATTTTCTCTTTTCTCCTCTTTTCTTTTTAAGTTTAGTTATTTATTTTGAGAGACAGACTGCATGCGGGGGAAGGGGCAAAGAGAGAGGGAGAGACACAATCCCAAACAGGCTCTGCTGCCACAACAGAGCCTGATGTGGGGCTCAAACCCACAACACCAAGAGATCATGACCTGAGCCAAAACCAAGAACTGGACACTGAATCAATTTAGCCACCCAGATGCCCCATTTTGCATTTTCTTGGTGATGAATTATATTGAGCATCTTTTCACATCTCTGTTGGCCATCTGAATGTCTTCTTTGGAAAAAAAAAATCTTTTCATGTCTTCAGCCCATTTTTAAATTGGATTAATTGCTTTTTGGATGTTGAGTTGTATCAATTCTTTATATATTTTGAACACTAACCCTTAATTGGGTATGTCATTTGCAAATATCTTCTCCCATTCAGTAAGTTGCCTTTTAGTTTTGTTGTTTCATTTGCTGTGCGGAAGCTTTTTATTTTGATGTAGTCCCAATAGTTTGTTTTTGTTTTTATTTTCTTTGCCTCAGGTGATACACTTTTCTCAGATATTTTTAAACAGAATTCATTATCAAATTTCTTTTTTTGTTCATTACTTTTATTGTGAAAAATATATTTTAAAATGTGAAAGTTAATTGTCCTAAAACATGCAATAAGAAATAAAATAATAAGATATTATCCTGACTTGCCAAAAAAATACAAATAAAATTCTAATAATATTAATGAAATTCATAAATGTCTTGGACATTTAATGTGAATGAAAATTATAATTAGTAATAATGAAAATGGAATTGATAATAGTTTCAGACACTTAATGTGTGTCAAGCCTCATCCTAAGCATGTAACATATTTAGTTCACAAATAGCCTGATGATACAGAAATCAATCTGCTTCCCATTTATAGTGGAGTTCACAAAGGATACATTGTCTGGGATCACTGTCAGGTAGAGTCCATTGCCAGATAGACTCTCATTTGGCATTAAACTGAGTATGACATTCTTATATTGGACTTGTGAGTTTGTTAATCTAATTCAAAATAAATATATGAATTTTTGTTGTTAATTCCAATAAAGAAGTATGGAATTCCTAATTTTTACTGTACCTATCAAATGTACAAATATATTTAGAGAGTTGGTAAGGTCACTCTTAACCTGAGGTATTTATTAAGTTGCAACTGCCAAGAAGAATGAATTGAAATAATCATTTCCCAAACCATAATTAAATTAATGAATTAATAATTAATTAATTAACTAATTAATTAACTCCTAAATGAACTTCTATTACAGATCCCCTTTTTATAAACTTTTAAAAATATTAATTAATTAATTAATTTTTGAGAGAAGGAGAGAGTGGATACACACACAGGGGAGAGGCAGAGGAAGACAGAGAATCCTAAGCAGGCTTCATGCCCAGTGTGGGTCTTAATATGGGGCTCAATATCACAACTGTGAGATCATGACCTGAGTCAAAATCAAGAGTCAGATGATTAACTGACTAAACCATCCTGTAGCATCATATTACAGATCTTTTGAAATATCAAAATAGATTTAAGAAACCAAATTTTGATGTCGTAAAACAATTATACAGAAGTGGACTTCCATTGACCTCCTTGAGATAACCGTCACTTACATTATTGAAACTAGAGAAGATATTTCATTGTGATACCAATATTGCTTTCTGGTTTGCAATCAACTTTTCATGATGTAATGCAAAATAAAATGTTTGTGCAAAAAAGACAATTGGGGTCGACTTACATCAGCTTAGCTTTATATTAATAATGGTTTGCTGATATATTTTTCAGCTTTGAAAGACCCATAGATTCATCTACACTGTTGCTGATATCTTTTTAATTAAAAAAAAATCAGAAATATCTTAAAATCATCTTGCTGATTAAGTTGCATGCTATTCTGACAATAAATAGGTAAGGAGACAATTGAAACTCATTTTAGGATATGAGATGTCATTTTATGAATGGGAAAATATAGATGGTAGACATTTATTGTTAAACTTGGAATGCTATAATTAAGAGAAAATGCTTAACCTTGAGGAAAACATAACTTTATCAATCATGCATGTATTTTGCGAGTAACCTGGCATGTTTTTTTATTAGCTACTCATGCTGGTGTTCTGTCATTTCTTACAGTTATCCATGGTAGGTGACCATTTTGCTTATACAGAGTCTTGAATCTTCAATCTTTTGAGGTCATAAATTTCTAAAGCCTGCTCTGAATCTCTTCTGGCTCTAAAACTTGCATTAGGCTTACTCCAGCATTTTCTTCCTATAGCGTCCCATGGTGGCCTATGTGATGATATTGTATCAAAGAGGGCCTTCAAATATTCGTTCAAAGAGAAGTGGGGACTGTTGTCAAAATTCCTGATTATGGAGAGTTTGTTGGGATAGTGCTTTGCTGTAGGGAAGTAACTCTTCATAGAAATGTTTGAAAGAGTCTTAATCTATTAGGGAACCATACTAATGAACATAAATGCTCATCTAAAACTCTTAGAATTTCTTTTATCTGAATTAACTCCCATTTTCAAAATATTTTAAAAGAAAAATATTCCCAAAGCTATTATATATTTATTGTGAATATATTTTCTCACTATTTTTATTATCTGAAAGTTTTCCTTTCAATCGTCAGGATAAATGAAGCAGACTTGATATAACATCTTTTTCATTGTATATCACAGATTCAATTATTTATGAAATCATGTATAGAAAGCAGTGAATGATGAATGGCCCTCTTGGCAATAAATGTCAGAAGTCTTCCTCAACCTGATTTAAGAAAAAATAGCTAGTGTTTCATAGGAAAACTCTGGGAAAGGCAGGGACAAAACTAGGCCTCGGAAGAAAAATAGCAGCAGTGTTTAAATATCTTAACATGTTCCCTTCCAGCCTTTTTTACACAATTGGAAACAAGGCCACTTATCATTACTAAGAATACATTTGCTACCAGAGAGTAGCATAGTAAGAATCCTAGCAAAGGGTGCCAATTGGTCTAGTGTAGATTTGAAGCCCATTCTGTAATTAATCAATGATCTAGCTATTCAGTGGGCTAGGGTATGAACTTAACACATCTTGAGTAGACCCTAGCCAAACCCCTGAATCCAGAGAGCCTGACTATGGAAGAAGATGACAAAGTCCAAATATATCACAGAGATGAGTAGATGAGTAGATGCGTAGATGAGAGCTAGGCACATTTTATAGAAGAAACAGTTCCAGGGAGGAGAAACTCTCTTCACCACCTAACACTGAAATTAGGTACCTATGAGAAATATATTTTCCATGATATTGTAAATCCTGGTTCATGGCTTAATAATGATGCCTTTGAAACATCAGCATCTACTAGAGGACCTGACACATATGTGTGCTCAGTAAAAGAACTAACTGCCTTTAATAGAGTATTACAGTGATATAAACGGTTTGTAGTGATAGTTTAAATTTTATTTGGTACTGGGCACACTGGTTATACTATGCTATTTATTTATTGGTTCTGGATAGTGCAGATTATTTGATTTATGTTACATTTCAGTGTTTTTTTTGTTATCAATCATCCCAATGAAACTCAGCCTTCCTTATTTTTCAGTATATAAATCAGTGATAAATTTACATTTTAGTTTAATTCAGTGAAAGTCTAATGTTTTCTGGGTCTCTAAGATTTGTCTTTTTGTTTTAATAATGTTAAAATAACAACAGTCAGTTTTTAAAAATGCTTTTTTTTCCCCAGCCTGTAACCATTCAGTAGACTTTATAAAACAGGGATACCTTCCTTCCAAGAGGGATTTTGTCTCCAAAAATATTTTCAGGCACATTAAAAGATGATGATTCTTAGCAGTGGGGAAACATCACCAACACACATGTGTTGTTAACATTTAATAATAATTAAATCTTCACTGGTGCAGGTTATATCATGAAGTGATTAACAAATTTCACCAAGGAATAGATTTTTGCCTTGTTAGTTTCTTCTAATCCCTGAAGAAAGGATTAGCATTATGTCTCCAAATAGTTTTGCAATTATAGCATTCTTCTTTTTGAAGGCCTGAATATCTTTAAAAGCTACAGATGTTATTTTGCTTCTGCATTCTTGACATTTTATTGCTTTATCAAGTGATACATAGAAAAAATTTGAAGTATATCATGTATTTTGAAGAGCGTTTATGTTCATTATTTGCCTTTGCCTTTATTTTCTATCATTGACTTTTCATATATACTTTATTACTAAAATTATTTATTGAGGAAAAACCATCAGATGGTTCCATTAGCTATTATGTTAGACTATGGTTACTTTGCTTGTAGATATTTATCAGCCCTTTTCGTCTCGCTTTTTAGAGGTGGAAACAAAAGGATCCGAGGTATGAAGGACATTACAACGAGAACAACATCAAAGCAGTACCTAGAATTTGTCTATTTCGCTAACTGTAACATGATACAAAACTAGCCTAACTATAATGACCCATTTTACACAATACATAGCTCCAGGCACTAAAGATGTAGAGATGAATCTTATCGAAGGCATATAAGTCAATTTGGCTGAAAAACACAGATCAAATCCAAGGTATGAAAACATCACTAGAAGGTCCTTTACATATCTTGTGTTGTGTAAACTCCATCAGTGTCCTATCACTATGTAAAATTATTTTGTTAAACATTCAAAAACATTGTTCTCTTTCCAACAGGCTGATTTATATTATTTTGTGGAAAATACATAGCTTTTTATTGTTTGGAATGGTTATTTTAAGTCTTTTAAATGAAGTGCATTCAGCCAGGTCTTTTAATTTTTACATTGCGTTGAGCCCATTTGTCTGTTTCAGTGTAATTTTTTCCTACATGCAAAAAAATGAGAGAAAAGACAAGGATTAGAAGCCACAAAGGAAATTATTTACTTTTTTATCCATCTTATAATTTATTTATTCATTTATGTACTTTGGAAACCACGCCTTGAGAACAACCTCGTAAAAAAAGAAAAACAAGAACATTTTAGTTTGAGCCTGAGATTTTTGGTGGCAGTGTTGGTCTAGACAAGTTTGTGAAGCAAAATTTCTGGACAAGACTAGCCCTCTGCATATTATTATAGAGGGCAAAATTATCCTTCCCCTGGCACATTTGCAAGAGGCAGCTCTTAGAAAGTAAACTGTCTCTGCAGGCTATTGAAATGGAGCGCACTGATCTCATGCAAAGAACCGTGCAGCTGGTACCATGGGAGGAAGACAGTCAGAGATCTTTTCTAATGGAAAAATGAAGTCAGACTGAGTTCGCCTCCTTTCTTTTACAAAATGTAATTATGTAAACTACAAAGCTCCATTATAGACAATGTTTATAATTAGTACTATTTTCCCCTTAATTTTAAATAAAGCATGTTAGTTAGGAATGTCATGCCAACATTTCTACAGATGCTATAAACAATGAACAATCAGAAATCCATTTGGGTTGTTTTTGTGATTATTATTTCAAATTGTGAAAACTCATAATAAAAATCAATGTAATGAACAAACACCATTATATGTTGATAAACATCATACTCTTTCAATTTCCGACAAAGCCAATGAATAATAATCAGATCTTTGGCTCTAAAATGATGACATCAAATGGGATTTCCAAAACCTATTAGGTTTCCTTCCTAGTTCGGTTCTAAAAGGACCATTGAAATGATTTGTTGTATTCTTATCTCAAAAGTTTTTACATTGGTATTAACATTATAAAATGCAAAAGGAAATTAAATATTAGCTTGGTAGTGATGTGGCTTGATTTTAAGATCTGGCTTGTCCTCAAGCAAACAACTTAATCTTTGTGGTCTCCTTACATGAGATTCTAAGTTTCCTTTTCCTTCCTTTTGAATTTACATAAAACTATGAATTATGAAAAGAGATGATACAATTTGTTAAGAAAGATATAACTTATAGACATGTAAAGATAGATTTACTTCCCAGATTCTAAACAGTAGCAATAGTAGTTTGATTTTAGAAGCAACTGCTAAGTTTAAATAACAGTGTATTATCTAGAGTTGGCTCTTTTAATTATTGTATAATCATGAGCTAGCAATTCTCTAGCTTTTCTTCTGGTTTTCTTTTAATGATTTTAATGTTTATTTATTTTTGAAAGAGAGAGTGTGTGAGCCGGGGAAGGACAGAGGAGACACAAAATCTTAAGTAGGCTCCAGGCTCTGAGTTTTCAGCACAGAGGCTAACATGAAGCTCATGATCTGAGTTGATAATAACTGACTGAGCCACCCAGGTACCCCAGGCTCTTTCATATATGAAATGAGAGGCACTCAATAGTTTCAACAATGTCTTCCTGCTACACCATTCCATCATCTGTATAGTAGAGTAGATACAAGAAACTCCACCATGTTTGGCCACGACTATCTCTACATTAGAATTTTTCAACTCCTCAACTCCAAACTTAATGAATTAATGTTACTTGTTGTGTCATTAATAATGGGATTTACATATAGAGTTATGAGAGATGACTGTATAATTGTGAGATGTGTGTACACTATTAGGCAAGTTTGAAAATATTTTAAAGAAATAACTCATATAAGTCACATCTAAATCCTCCTTCATATTCAGAACGGAAATTATTCAAATACTGTTTCATCTGTTTCTGTTCAGGCAATTGAGCAATATCAACTCAAAAGGTGCTGTTTTAAAAATTGACAAGAATTTTATGTGTACTCAACATCTAAGAATGTGTCTCTCTGTATAGCTACAGCCTCAGTTTATATAATTCACAGGTTGCCAGTCTATGAGAAGTCAACCTCTTTAGTCTAGTTCCTATCTGGTACCTTTGGCTTTTCATTGCTTGTTAGCACCTTTACCAGCAAGTAAGCAGGGACAGGTAGAAAAGGTGAAAATTAAGTCAGTCGATGTCACTTCTTGTGTTAGCTGAACTAATAAGAAAGGAACTGAAACTATTTTCCAAAATGAAGTCTTTACAACGTCTATGATTCGCAACTGTATCAAATTACCCATGTCTCCCTTTACTGTAGAGAATCATGAGCTAACCAATTTATGATAGGACTTCAATATGTTTACTTGGATAGAAGAACTATAATAACATACAGTTGGTTTTCAGCTGCCACTTCACAAAAATTCCATACAACAGTAACCCCCATACATCAAACATTTACTAGACAGCTATGTGCTTCACAATGATATTTTAATCATCTTATCCTTCCATAATGTTTCAGTATCTATTTCCTGTAACTCTATGGTGTTTCATAATCTTTTATTTAATAAAAATGTTTGTGCAGCATAATGAGCTAAATTGAAGGAGGCTACTGCTTGCTGAGGATGACTGTCTACTGTCCTGTGAGCAGATGGTGGCACATCAGTTAGGAAAATATAAAGGGTCACACAGAGGAGAGAAACATCATGCTTTTTTGTCTTCAATATACCTCTCATTCTATTCACCTGATGACTTTTATTTTCCTTCCACCAAAAATACCCACATGCAAATTGATTTGCAGAAACCTTACCAACTTCTTTATTAGAAAATCCTAGAAAAGGCTTTTTGGTTGGAATCAGGATGAGAGCCTTTATTTCACCCAGATTCAGGGCTAGCAATAATGCGCAGGGCTCAGAAAGGAAAATACCGAGAGAGTCAATATCTTTTTTCCATGCCCATTGCCCCAATGCACTGTGGATGCATAATCCTCATAGATCCCAATCCTCATACCACCACACATGTAATACTTGGGTCAGGAATGGGAGAGTCATTTGTCCACACAGTCATTCGTCAACGATGCTGTTCTGTGATACTATCATCCTGAGGTCAGGGTGACTTCCTTGTCCTGCCTTGTGAGCCCAGGAGGCATGCATCTGACACAATGCCCTATTCCTAGATTCCCAACAGGGGCAGAGAGTGATGGTGGAATACGGCAGACTGGTGGAATACAGGACTTCGCCGTTGCACTAATGCAACCCAATTGCAGTCAGTGGACAGCTACAGTTGCAAAACAGGTGTGGAGAGAAGAATTCTGAGTGGGGTCCTGGGTACCATAAATTTGGAAATAGACAAGAACTCACCCTAGGAAGGTTAGAGATGGTAGGAAGCAGGGTCACATCTGGCTACATGCTCTTAGTGCAAGTTCCATTGTCCTATTGAACATCACTTACAAAATACAAGTCAGAAGAAAAAAATTAAGACTTTCAACACAATGAAAGCAGAACATTAAACACCAATGTCCTTCAGCACATGAGAACCTGTATATCTAAACATCCATAAATCTGGCCTATGAGAACACTGAGACGAAGAAAATCCAACTAATGACCCCATGACCAGATGGCTGGTAAGAGTCAGAGTCGATGCTTTTGGCTTTAAAATCCATCTCTTTCCACTCTGCTACCCTGGTTATCTGACATAAAACTGAATACACTGCTTATTCCATCAGTGTTTTCCATTATCATAAGCTATTTTTTTAATGTATGCTTTCTGCCAGAAGGAGCATGACTAGAAACACTTTATTCCCATTAGAAGAGAATATTAGTGAGAATACTTTTGATTCCATCAACACCTTGCATTAGCTTAGGAATAACAGAAGAAACTGTTGCAGGAGCAAAGGAGGCATATTTCAGAAAAAAAAATGGATCTCTAAAACGGATTTAAACTGGGCATAGGAAGTCGATGAATTTTCTCTGCCCTTCTCATTTCTGCAAGCTTGCTTTATCTTTGTCTCTTTCTACAGGAGAATTTCTGTTCCTTCCTTTCTCAAATTACTCATGGAACTTGTTCAATACGTTTCCTGAGTTTTAATATGACTGGTCCAATTGCCCAAGAGAGAATGATCTACTATTTTAATTCTCAATTTTAAATGCCCAAGATAGGAACTGATTAGCATTTCTTAGGTCATAATCACCCCACCTCACCATGAATATTAATATTTTAAAGACATGATTCCATGAGCTGCCCAATAACATATGAGTGAACAGTTCCGAGAAATGAGAGAATGACAGGCAACTTTTAGGTTTTTCTATGGATGGCAAGGCACTGTATCACAAGATCTCATTAGATGCATTAGAAAATTTTATGGTTACATCCCTCATTCCTCAAATACAACTGGATGGCAAAGAGATTCTTGAAACAACTCAAGTAATTTGCTCTATTTCTCAACTTTGTGCAAGAGTCTAGATAACTTTAACTAAGCTTCACATCAGACCCTATTCATACAAAGAGCAAAACTTTTGTCATTTTTCATTTGCTGTATATTTGTGACCTGACAGGCCTCCTGTCCCTCTCGCTGATATACTTTATTGAAAGAGTAAAAATGCTGAAATGTGAAATATAATGCAGACCAATCCATAGCTTTCAGTGTCATTTAAGTTCCTGCTGGGGTTTCCAGTATGTCAGAAATTGCCAGAAATCAAGAGAACTGTTTAAACTGTGTATTTATCCTACACACCAACAGGGGCCATTTCGTACTCAAGAAATCTCGAAGAGCGGTGTCAAATGTTTCATGCTAAGCAATACCTGCTGCCAGAATGTTACACTATCCAAAGAGAGCTACCTAAAAAAATATGCATTTGGGGTCTATCTATATGAAAAACACAGCCTCTCTGAACCTGATTTCGTCTCCTTATATAGAGTTTTGAATTGCACACACTTCTCTAGTATATGTCCTTAGGCTTTGCAAATAAAAACTAGGTGCTTTGTGATGGAATTGTGGAGTATAGCAATGTTGTTTTTTGCCAGAAATTATGTGTCTTCAAAGTTTTGTATCATGCATTTATATTTTGCACCCTTAAGTGACCTTAATTCATTTCCTCTATTTGTAAATGTTCCCGAAAGTCAAACCCTTCATTACTTTTGTGCAATATTTGCATTCATAGTCTTGATTTGGGGAAATACTTTGTTTCTTTATAGAATTACTTACAGAATTATAAGTCCTTATTGATTTATTCATGATTCTTGATTAACTAAGTTATTATATACCGTTGGAAATGAGATAAATGCTGTCAGACAAATAGAATGCACTGAGGCTTACTAAAACTTATTAGTTCACGAAACACCCAGAATCTCAGATCCAATAGATGGAATTCCCATAGAAGCTACCCTTTTATTTCTACTTTACAACAGTGAAGGAGCATTTTTTTAATGTAAACATTTTAAAATCTTCATTGGATAAACAAGTTTTAACACATATTGAAGATAAGCTATTTACAAAGATACAATGATTAAATGATCAAAAATAAAACAGTCTCTGATTGTTGGATAGACTTAGGTTTACATTTCAGTTCTCATATTTCCTAATCCTTGGCTGTTGAATAAGTTACTTGTTTTCTTTTTTTTTGTTTTTCATCAGTAAAGTGGGACTAAGCATGTTATATCTGCCTTGTGTGATGATCAAATGAGAGCTTATATAAGCTCTGCTATTCAGTTTGTCTACACTCAGGTTGTATACAAACACCTTTTCTCATTTCTTGAGGTCCATGCTGAACCAGTTCTGAGATACTTTGAATATCCATAAGTGTCCATAACCATTACCCAGAGCACACCAAATATTCAACACTGCCTAAAAACAGTGCTTGAACATAGCAGAAATTATTTTATTCTACATATGTAGAAAGATTTAGTGAAGAATCTTTGAGATAAACTTCTAATCAGGAGACAGCTAAAGGCATCAAGACATAGGGTTTTAATGAGTTATTCTCATATTAGTTTATATATTACCCATGACTTGTCACAGAGTGTTTACTGAATATTTTTACTCTCTTGGGCACCATTTCAGACATCATTCAGATAATGCTTAGGCAGCAGTTGTGATGACTGCCTGGTGAAACATTCACACAATTTTCAGTCTGAAAGTTGCAAACGGTCATTGTGAGATGAATACTCTCAAATTACTAATTCCTGTATTTGTCTGAGTCCCATTACATATTAACTTAAAACAAAGTGAAGGAACAGTATAATTGCTTTGTGTCCTATTGGTTGGAAAAACGACTGAAAAAAGCGATATTTTCATTTAGAACTGCTGATCCTGAAATTCATGAGTTCTGAATCTGGATGAAATAATGTCATTATTTCAAACTCACTCAGTCCTCCTTCTGTGTCAAGTCTTCTGTTATGTATTGGACATGCACTTTTTTAAATCTAATTTTCAAGAAATCTAGGACATAGATAAAGTTAACTTTCCCACTTCACATTTATAAAATAAACTTATGTTGTGAAATATACCATACTTGACTAGGGGGCTACAATCATTATAGAAGAAATAAGATCTCAATCTAGGTATGCTCAACATGAAAATCTGCGCTATTTTCTCCTATGTGTAACTATATCCTATATCCTATTGTAATACATATGGTATTGCTTTTAATATTAAATTTTAAAAGAGTAAATACATTGATGATATCTTTTATTTTTTATAAAAAGGGCAGATTATTACCTTTTTATCAATTTCTCAATTCTGGAAAACAATTTTAGGACCTTCAGGTAAAAATGTAAACTGAGTTCATACTCATTCCTTACACTCTGAGGCTACAATAAGATGAGTCTGAAAGTATATAGGCTCAAAATAATAAACAAGAAGAGAATAGAGACCTTTCGAAGGCAGAAAGCAGGAGACAGTAAAAAATTTCTTTTAGTAGGACAATGAATGAAAAGTTTTCAGTAATGGAACTTGGGAAGTTTCATCTCCACTAAAAGAAACTTTATCTATCTCCCTTACAAGTTGTGGGAACAAAAACCTGTATCTTTGATTTTCCTCCTTATTTGACACCGTACATTCAGTATCTCATCAAATCCTATTGTCTCTAATTTCAAACATATTCCAAATTCCACTTTTTCTTCTCAATTTTCTTACTACCACCACCATCCAAACTATCTTCTTCTCTTGCTTAACGGATTCCAATCTTCTCCAAAATGAGTTGTGAGGTTTCTACTACACTAGCTCCCTGGAGTCAGCCCATCCACAACACAGTAATCTGAATAATCCTGTCAAATGTTTAATACGTCATATCATTTCTCAGAACCTTCCTCTGATCCCTTCTTTCCCATAAAATAAAAGGCAATATATTCTTCCTGTGGCTGCCGAAGCTTTCAAAATAAAGTCTCTGATTATCTCTGCTGCAGAGTCTTCTACTGTGAAGCCCCACAACATTGTTTCAGTATCAATAGCAAGGTCCTGGTTTTCAAACACAGTAAAATGCTCCTACCACACAGTCTTTCACTTTCTCTTCCCCCAGAGCAAACATTTCTCTCTCTCTCACTGCCATTATCAATTTCATAGTAAGTTCTTCACTGAAGAAGCTATCCCAGATTCTGTATTTCACACGTCCCTTCCTTGGTTTACATTGTTCCATAAAACTTCACACACTTTAATATGTTCTGTCATATTTAATTTGTTTTTTTATCTTGCCATTCTCATTCTCATGAGAATGCAAGTTCCGAACACCAATAATTTTTTCTAATATATTCATTGCTCTATCTCATCACATTAAGCTTGTGTTAATTGTTCAGTAAATATTTATTGATTTAACAGACTAATATGAAATCATGTGTGTATGTGTGTGTGTGTGTGTAGTGAACACAGCAGTTGGAGCAGTTGAGAAAGTGTTTGGATGGCTAACAAAATCTGAAAGATTTTCCAGTAATTAAAAGAAAAAGTCCATTCCAGGACGTAGGACAGGTATGAAATTTTTAAAGTTCAAGGTCAAGAAGAAAATATGAACAACTTGCAGGAACAGGAAACAACTATCAAAAAAAAGCACAGATGATAAATCAGTTTTGAATCAATTTCATATTAACAACTGATATTGTAATATATAGATATAAACACTAAAAGATTAAAATGTACTTGCTAAAGAGAGAGACAATGAGAAAAAAATGGAGAATCTACATTTAAAGGGTACTGCTTTGGTTATTGACTGTGATTTTTGGTGAAATATTTACATTTTATAGGTCTTAATTTCATTATTTCTGGGTTTCAATGGTTCTAACCTTTCTGTGGTTCAATTTTTTTCTATACAACTACTGCCTTTATTCATCATGTAGGAAATTATTTCTGGTTTGATAATTTTTACGTTATTTTTTGAAAATAAGTCATGTATTTAAAGTGTTATTACAGAATTAAAAACCCCAACTTCCCAAATTTTTTTACAGCATAACGTTAGAGGCAGTGAGTGGTTAACACTGATACTTGTTAATCTTATCAGCCGTGAATTTTTGCTTGTAGTTTTGGCTTAATTCTTGAGGAATCAATTCATTTCTTTTTCACACAGAATATAATGCAACTGTTAATCATTCCACATTGCCTTCTTAGCATTTCTTTCTTTCTTTTTTTAATGTTTATTTATTTATTTTGAAAGAGAGAGACACACCACAAACAGGGGAGGGGCAGAGAGAGGGAGTAAGGAAAAATCCCAAGCAGGCTCTACACTGTCAGCACAGAGCCTAATACGGGATTCAATCTCGGGAACCGTGAGATCATGACCTGAGCCAAAATCAAGAGTTGGATGCTTAACCAACTGAGCCACATAGGGACCCCGGCTTCTTTACACTTCTGATCTTCATATTCCATTAATATTTTCTGCCTTAATGTGTTTAAAACTAGTCTTAGTCTTTTTCTACCTAAGCTGCATCCTCCTCATCTGAGTCCATCACTCACCTGGGTGATGAACCATAGAAAAGACTCAAAACCTCTGCATTTACTTTCTGACTTTTTGCGATCCTTTCTAACAGAATTATTTTTATTGGGTGTGTATTTACTATCTACTATGGCCTAATGATATAGAAGTGAAACACAGAATCTCTGCACATGAAAAATTGCCAACTTATTCTGATACCAGTATGCAAACAATTGAGATCCAATAGACTGGGTCTTGAATGAATATTAAATAAGTTCACAATAAAGTAGTATATGAACTTAAAAGAAAGAAGGATTGTTCCTAGCTCTATGAGAATATTATATTATCCCATTTAATATCATCCCATTTAATTTCCCAGGTCACCATCAGTGTAGACTTTTTGCAGTATTCTTAGATCAACAATTTTTGCCATTGAAACTACAGAGATTTCACTTTGCCAAGACATTCAAATAAAATATATACTAGATATTCAAGACACCTATGGTCCGGCTCTAACTAAGTCTGTCCCATTATATCCCCAGTAAAAACTGTACATGAGATTTATTGAAATATTTGCCTTCTTCCAGTCTTTATGCTTTTCTTTATGCATTCCTTCACTCACTCCATTTTATTAACTCTAAGTAGTTCTGTATTTCAAGAAGCTACTAAAATCAACCAGCTTCTGAAATCCTTCCTGGTTATAACAGTAAGTAATCACCTGTTGTTTTCTTAACTTTCATAGTGGTTTATATGCGTAATTTCTAATGTGCTTCAAACATTATTTTTGTCATATTTGATTACATTCCTTTTATTTTTTGCCCTACCAAATATTATGCCTGCTGAGAGTAGGTTTTATTCTCCATCTCTCCTGGTATATATTTTTGTGTTTGGAGACACTTGCTCAAAATCCCCTTGACAAGCCTAAATCACAGTTATTGCTAACCATGATTTCATTATTCTTCCTCATATTATTCTTAGAAAGTATAAATAACAAATTGTGATTTTTAAACTATTGTTCTGAATTAAATAAAACCATGAGTTGACTGCAACTTTCTGAAAAAAAGATACATTTCACATTATTGCAACAACTGAAACCCATAAGGCTTATCAAAGAAAATCTTTCTACAAATATTTCACCCTTTTACTTTTTTTTTTTTTCCACCTTCTGAAATCCTGCTCATTGCTTCTGTTTTACTCCAGTGAGGCAACGAGATTACATCTGGGCCTCACTATGGCCAGTCATTTCTGCCATGACAAGAGGGCAATTCTGTTTCCCCACTAAGTCAGTGTCCAATTGGCCTATGAATCTTTAGGTCCATCCCTGTTTAAAGAGAGAAACCCAGATAGTTCTGATATAAAAAGGACTAAATCTGTCTCCCAGGGAGAGAATGGAGCCACATAAGTAAAAAGAATTATTAAATGTAATTTAATTATTACTTGAAGTAGATTAAGGGGGTAGTAGAAAAATACCCAGATACTACTAACCCTTATTGTCATTTTTTTCCCCTAATTTAATATAATCAAACTTTAAACCTATGTCAGCGATGGAACTCATGCCTGATTTTTTTTCAGTTACCCAATCCAAGCACCCAGCATAGCACTCTGTATATCCAGGGATACATTTTTTACTGATGGCAATTAGTTTGATAATTAGAGAGAATAAAATATAAATTTAATTTTGTTTATTTATTTTTTTCTGTGTATCATATTTGGGTTGATAAAATGTTATTGTTATTATGCAAAACACCACGCTGATTTCTTTCTCATTCTTCTTTGATTCATTGTAATGGTTTTTCAAATCAAGAAACATAGGGCATTTTAGTCACAGAATCTGAAAAAAAAAAAAAAGATGTGGGACATGTATACACTTAAGTTCAGAGCTCTTTAGAAAGAAGAAAACAAATTATGAATTGATTCTGTGGCTTTGTCTACACATGCCCCAAATCTGAGAGTGTATGATTCTGACTCTTTCCTCTTTCCTTCGACCTGTCTCTTACAAATATGTCTGTGCATCTATATGTGTGGGGTGCTTCAAACAGAAATACACAGACTGCCCCTGAGACAAACAAGGAAAGACACAGAGAGAGACCCAGAAGAAAGAGCACAAGATATACATCAGAGATGAAGAAAAGTGTTAGAGGACACTGGAAGGAAAGTCTAAATCCAATAGACCACAGGCTCCGGTTGTAGTCCTCAGAGGCTCCCATCCTTGTTTCCTTTTCTTTTGAAATGCTGATTTACGATTAGAGTCCGCTGTCCATTTAGAACCTGAATGACATTAAAGCACTCATTTTCGAATTTCACGGTTCATTTTAAAATAAAAGTTTATTTCCAGAACCAGAGCAACTAGGTGGCTAAGTCAGTTGAACATCTGACTCTTGATTTCAGTTCAAGTCATGTTCCCAGGGTGGAAGGTGGGAATGAGCCCCCACACTGCTTAATATTCTCTCTCTCTCTCCCTCTCGGTCCCTCCCCTGCTTGTACATACTCTCTCTCTCTCTCTAAAGTAAAAATTTTAAAAATTAAAATAAAAGTTAATCTCCTATGGAAATAAGGAATTTTTGTACAGGTGAGCAACATGGCAGACATTTTTAAAAATCTACTTTGAACCCACATATATGTTGGTCAATTCGCCAGCTGTGCCAGTCCCTTTGAAATGCAAAGCTGTCTGATTACCTCATTTTTAGTTTAAAGATTAGAGCAATCCCATTCTATAGTGCTTGAAAGCTACATTGAAACTAGGATTAATTTCTTTACTATGAGTTATTTTCCCAAATCAAGACCAGTTATTTTCATCTAGAAGGAATAATGGGTAGTTATGATCTAAGAATAACTGTGTAAATTAAAACCCTGCAAGAGTAAGCTTTGTGTTTTACTATCAAGTAGAAATTACACGTTGCTTATATATTTAAATCTTCCAGACAATAAATAAAATGTCCACAGCAATCTGGGTGAGGTATGTGTGTTTCCGCACATGTGCTCTCATGCACACGCACACACTATGGTGGGGCTTTATTTTCTGAGAGGCACTGCTCTGTATTTACCTCAGTTCAATAGAAATCCTTTTCTTTCCTATCATGTATTCATTCGTTTATTTATTCAAATGACACATACTTATTTAACGTAAACACTGTAAAGGGGAGAGGGCATGATGCTGGCATCTCAAAATCTAGCAAGAAAGATGTTTAGAAAATTTGTGCCAGGGTCTTTTCAGAGAATAAATGGAAAGAAATTAGTGACTTTGAAGGTGTGAATCTGGGAAAATATCATACAAAATTTAGTAGTCATAATAGGCAATAAGAAGTAAAGAAAATTTTACCTGCAGGAGATAAGAGAAAAGAAGTTGACAGGAAAATTATTCCAGTAAGTAAAAGAACCTATATTTTCCATTGGAGAATCACTGTTCTCCATATTGTACTTTGTCTGATGTTCCATAAATGTGTGGTAAGGTCTTGGGAATAGCAAGGATGGGAACAGGACCCAAAACAGGCCAAGCTAAATTGAATTCCCTGGAACTTGAATACTACTCATAACAATTCCAGATAAAAAGGGTAGAGACTGTTTCGTTCTGAAAATAATTCTTCGGTAAGATCTTCCATTAGCTTGTGCCAATTGGATTCCCAGAAAGCCTCTGGTTTCTGTTGTTTATAAAGCCAGACTCTATTTAGCTATGATTCAGTGAGGTACTCAATACCTTTCCTTCTCACTCAGATATGGAAAGAGAAGTAAATGGTAATAAAAAAGAATAAAGGAAAACTAATATCAGAAATAAGATTTTTTTTGGAAAAAAAAAAAAGAATCACAAAGTTCCTGGGTGGCTCAGTTGGTTATGCATTCAATTCTTGATTCGCCTCAGGTCGTGATTTCATGGTTCATGAGATTTGTGCTGACAGCATGAGCCTGCTTGGGATTCTCTCTGTCCTTCTCTGTCTTTGGCTCTCACGCTCTCTCTTAAAAATAAATAAAAATAAATAAATACACACATAAACTTAAGAAAAGAAAAAAATCACCAGGCTAGATAGAGCTGAGGAAATAATTGATGAATTTGAACATAGATAAATAAAAATTATTCAAACAGAAACATAAGGAGGAAAAAGACTAAAAATGTACATTTATATAAGATAAATATCAAATGGTGTAACATATATGTAATTGGAAGTCTCTGAGAAAGAGATAAAACAAAATAAAGAAATATTTAAAAAGATAATGATAGGAGATTTTCAAACATTAATGAAATTCAACAGACCATATAACAAAGAAGTTCAGCAAACCCAAGGAGGATAAAAACTAGGTAAGCAAAAAAACAAAAAAATAAAACAACTAATCAAAAATAAGAACATCTAGACACACATTCATAGGGATGAAAAGAGAAACTTTTGAAGACATTCAAAGAGAGACACAGGGAACATTATATACTGAAGAACAAAAATCAGAACAACAGCATGTTTCCTGTCAGAACACATACAAGACAGAAGATAGTGCAGCCACTTCTTTCTGTGGACAGGAAAAAAAATCTTTAATCCCAACATTCTATGCCTGGTGAAAAAAATTTTTTTTTCAAAAATAACAGTAAAATAAAGATGTTACATAAATAATTAAAGCTGATAGGATCTACTGTCAGCAAATACACACTACAAGAAATGTCAAAGAAAGTTCTTCAGAAAGTACAATATGATACCAGATGAAAATTTATATCTACATAAATAACTTAAGAAATTGTGAATAAAGACTAAATATAAATGTCATTTTTCTGTTATCTAAAGCAAATTCAAACAATGTGTTAGATTTGTTATGTGTACAAAAATAAAACAAATGACATCAATAACATAAATAATGGGTGAGAGGAAATGGAAGTATATATTATGAAGCCTTCCACTATACATTAAGTGGCATATAATATATGAAGGTAGATTATGATAAGTATAAACAGCAAATGGAACCAACTAATAAATCAATTAATATGAGCACTGAACAAGTGAAATTTAGAATTAAAAACACCAAACATTTACGTTAAGATTCAAAGAATTACTTAGATATAAATCAAACAAAAGTACACAAGATCTACGTGAAAAACTACAAAGCTCTGGTGAGTGAAATAAAAAAAGAAGTGAATGGAGAGGTATTCCATATTCATTGATATGATGACTTAATGTTGTCAAGATCTCATTTCTTCCCAAATAAATCTATAAATTGAGTTCCATCCCAATAAAAATTTCTATAAGTTGTTGCTGGATATCCACAAATTGCTCTTAGCTTATAGGGACAGGCAAAAGGCCCAGCATAGCAGACACAACTTTGAATGAGAAAAATTGATTGGGAGGACTGATCGTATCTGACTTCCTGACTTACTCTAAAGCTACTGTAGTCAACATGGTGTGGTTAATGCAATAGTAGACAAATATAACAGTGGACTAGAATAAGGAGCCTAGAAATAAAGCCATGCAAACATAGTCACCCGATCTTTGGTAAAGGAGCAAAGGCAATACAAGGGACCAAAGATAGTTTTTTCAATAAATGATGCTGATACAATGGGATACCCATACGAAAAAAAAAATGAATGTAGACACAGACCCTTCAGAACAATTAACTCAAAATGAATTGAAAACCTAAAGGTAAATACCAAACTGTAAAACTTGAGAAGATAACATAGAAGAAACTTAGATAAGCATGTTCATGGCAGTGAATTTTTTGATACAACACCAAGGCATGATCCAAGGAATAATCCAATGGTGGAACTTCATTAAAATAAAAACTTCAGGGAGAATGACATCATCAAGAGGTGACATAGGTTGTTCTTAAATCCTCCTCATGAGAAGTCCAGCTAGCAATTCTCCATACTCGAGATATCATTGTAGAAATTCCAGGACATGACAGTGGGGCTAAATCAACCCCCTCAACCACAGATACTGAGAAGTACACCATTAGAAGGGTAAGAGGAGTCCTAACCTTTGACCACATTTTCCCTCCTCCAGACTGACAGAAAACCACACCAAGAGGTCCCTCTTGAACCTACAGTTGCTCAAGTGGGAGCAAGAGAGTTCATAGTTGAGATCTATGTCTCCCAAAATTGAGGGTCACTTGCCAGGAAGCTCATTCAGATCAGACGTCCTGAGGATCAAGTGGGGAATCTGTGGGGCTTGACCACTAGAGATCAGATTTTTGGAGAAGAAAGGGGATGGAGCTTATAGCAACCAGTAGTAAGATATTGTCAGACTGAATTCCTTCTCATAATGGTCCCTAAATGGAAATTCCAACCAGCGGCTTTGCCCATCTGCAGAGCCAGGATGGTGACCCCGGTTGGCCAGGAAACTAGATGTGTAATTTTACCTGATCCAGGACCTCAAACAATGGGCCTAGCCAGCCTAAAAATCTGTTATGCCACCTTGCTTGGACAAGGAAGCTAATTCATAGACCCACTTACTGCTGACTGTAGTCCCTGGATTGCACAATCTGGAAACCTGGCTAGATGCCCTGGGAAGCTGTATAAACCAGCAGCACTTGAGTGGAGAGCCCAGCCAGTGGCCCTGCCCAGGTACAGAGCCAGGCTGACAGCCTTATCTGAATAGGGAGTTTGGTGCACAGTTCTAACTGATTTGGATCCTCAAATAACTAACCGTGCTGGCTTAATGGCTTGTTCTATTGCTCTGTCCAGAAAGTGAAATTTATCCATAGCCCCGCCTCCTACTGAGCATAATAGCGGTCTTGTCTGACTGACCAGAGATTCCAGGCACCTGTTAGATCCCATTCTGTATCTACATGTCTTCAGGGAATCTAGCCAGTAGTTCTAGCCAACTGGTCTCAGCCAGTGTCCTTCCTCTCCCCCACACCAAATCTCAGAGCTCCAACAGTGGCCTTGTCCAAAAATAGACCCTGAACACAAGCCTCACCAACTCAAAGTTGCTGACATCTGACCTGTTAACATTCCTAAGCTGAACTGAACCGTGAAGGACTATCTCTGCCAAAACAAACCTATAATGTGTGGAAGAGGAGATCATTTACTCATATACACAGACACCCATGTAAGGAGTGAAAGATCACAAAAAGTCGGATAAACATGACACCTCAAAAGGAAACTCATGAAATTCCAATAACTGACTCTAAAGAAATGGACATCTGTGAACTGACAATGAATTCAGAAGGAAAACTGAAAATTGAGACATATTCAGAAGCTAAGCAACATAATCCTGAACAACCAATCGATCAATGAAAAACTTAAAGGGAAGTAAAAAAGTACCTTGAGACAAACCTAAATAGAAACAAAGCATACCATACTTATATAACACAATACAAACAAACAACCAAATAAAAATATGGGCAGAAGATCTGAATAGATGTTTTCCCAAAGATGTTCAAAGGGCCAACAGGTTAGAGAAATGCAAATCAGAATCACTATATCACCTCACACCTATTATAATGATTGTCATCAAAGGTGAGAGATAAACACTAAAGAAAATGTGAAGAAGAGGGAACATCGGTGGGAATGCAAATTGATATACCCACCTTGGAAAACAGAATGGAAATTCCTTGAAAAATTAAAAATGGCACTACCATATAATGAAAAATTCCTCTTCTGAGTATTTATCCAAGGGAAATGAAATCACTGTCTCAAAGATATATCTGTACCCCCTTGTTCACTGCAACATTATTTACAATAATAGCCAAGATATGCTATCAACTTAAATGACCATTGATAGACGAATAAATTTAAAAAATGTAATACACACACATAGATGGATATTATTCAGCCATAAAAAAGAAGGAAACACGGTTGTTTGCGATAACATGGATGGATTTTAAGGACATTAAGCTAATAAGTGAAATACGTCAGACAGAGAAAAACAAACTATATGATCTTTTAGATATGTGAAATCTAAAATAAATGAGTCCTAGAAACAGAGATTAGATTTTTGGTTGCAATGTTGGTGGGGGGTGGTGGTGGAAGAATTGGGCAAAAGTGATGAAGAGGTACAAATTTCCACTTATAAAATAACTAGTAGGCATATAATGTGCAACATAATGACTATAGTTAGCAATATTATGTATTTGTAGGTTGCTAAAAGAGTTGATCTTAAAAGTTCTCTTCAAAGGAAAATATGTAATTATGAGAGGTGATGATTGTTAACTAAATTTATTATGGTACATGGAAATTAAAATCTATGAAATATAATTTAATTATAATTAATTAATTAATTACAACATTAATTGACTAATATATAATTATTAATATAATATATTATTTATATACAATGATAATTCATTTAATAATTATTTATTTAATATGTAATATATAATATAATAATTTATTCAATAGTAATATCATTATTATTAATAATATAATATACTTAATTATTAATATATATAAATATGCATGTCAAAATAATATATAATAATGTGTAATATATAATGTAATTAATTAACAATATAAATTAATACAATTTGATTAATTTAATTATAATATAATTAAAATCTATGAAATATAAATTTTAAATGAAAATTAAAGCCTATGAAATATGACCATTATTCATAATAATGCTAGGAATAGTGGCTGGACATTGAAATAAGTCAAATGGCAAGCTGGAAAATAGATACACAAAATGTGGTACAAAAAGGAACATATCACTTATATACAAAACAATATGTATGAGTTTCAAAAAAAAATTATGTTGAGTAAAAGAAGCCTGTCAGGAGAAGGCATACTACATGATTTTCATGAAGTCTTAGAATATTAAAAAATACTCTATGACTTGATAAGGATATGAGTTGAAAAATGTGTGTATTTGCTAAGACCCTTCGAACTATATAACTCAGCCCTTTATATTTCAATATAATAAAATTATACCTCAAAAAATAGGGTTCACTATGAGGCAAAAATGGCATATAATGGGACTATGTTAAATGGAGTTACATGTGATGTAATTTTGAATCAAGTTCTTAACAAATACGCAAATATGTTCATGTATGCACACATAATCATATATATATGAGCATTAATTCAGAGGAAGCTATAAAATACAATGCACTTCAATGAATTCAGTCTCAGAATTCTATCATATTATTTTGATACTTTGATATTAGTGGCTGTTTTCTGCTTTTATTTTATTTTTTATTTATTTATTTTTTTTAATGTTTTATTTATTTCTAGGAGAGAGAGAGAGAGACAGAGTGAGCAGGGGAGGGTCAGAGAGAGAGGGAGTCACAGACTGAAACAGGCTCCAGGCTCTGAGCTGGCAGTCAGCACAGAGCCCGACGCGGGGCTCGAACCCACGAACCGCGAGATCATGACCCAAGCGAAAGTCAGACTCTTAACCGACTAAGCCGCCCAGGCGCCCCTGTTTTCTGCTTTTAGAATATGATTGTTACTTTTTATGGTGGTATGCTGGATACAAATGGCAAATCTATTGGTAGAATTTCCTGTTATAATAACATTTTTCTCAACTTTGTGGTAACATGTTAAATTTAGATATTATACACAGGTTCTTATAATTACTTTTGTATTTAAAAAAACTAGAACTGAATCTGGAATTGGTTTTGTAGGTTATGCAAGTAGGTCAGTTAACTAATTTTTGCCTTCACTAATCTCTCTGTAAGTCTGTGACGGATCTGTCTTTGTCGGTAGCACAATTAGCAATATTTTTGAAGCAAACTGAAGCTCACCCCTGGCCTTGTCCCTCCTCACTACTTACCTTTCGTACTCAGCATGCCACCTTTTATACAAATGCATTGGGCTCTAAATAATTTTACTTAATATTTCTGATATATAAATGTGGTTGTTTTTTATCAGAACAAAAGCGGACATAAAACTCAAGCTAATGCAAATATTAAAAACTTTAAATATCTTTTCAGGGTCTCATTAAATATTAAGCAAGAGTAACAATATAAAATATATTATTGAGCGCTTAATCTGTCCCAGAAATTCTTTCATGCCTGTTGTAAGCATTATGTCACTATATATTTTCAACGAGCATATGAGAGAGAAACTATGCTCACTTAGGATCGAGAAGTCCAAAGAAGTAAAACAATTTGCCCAATTTATACAGCTTAGCAAGTGACAAATTTAAAATTCAAACTCATGCAGTTTGACTCCAGGGACCATATGCTCTTCATTTACACAATATCATCTTTATAACTGCTTATGTTTTAAAAATATTTAAAATCAATGTAAGCATAATGTTCTATTTTCCATGGCAAAAAAATTAAAGTATAGATAGAACTTCTTATAAACTTTAACAGTAAAAGCAGGGGCACCTGGGTGGCTCAGTCAGTTAAAGTATCTGACTTTGGCTTAGGTCGTGATCTCACAGTTTGTGTGTTCAAGCCCCGCATTGGGCTCTGTGCCGACAGCTCAGAGCCTGGGTTTGCTTTGGATTCTGTGTCTCCTTCTCTCTCTGCCCCTCCTCTGCTTGCACTTCATCTACCTGTCTCCTTTTCTCTATATAAAAAATAAATAAACATTTTAAAATAACAGTAAAAGCTAAAAATATCAAATAGATAATCTAGATGAGGTATTAAGTAGCTCACAATTAAAAAAAAAAAAAAAAAGTGGGTCTTTCACCTGCAATCATGCCCTGGCACAAATTTTGTATAACTCTCTCACAGATTTTATTTGCTTGGTAGATCAAAAATGAAAATAGGAAAAATTTGAAAATTTTCATTAAAAATTAAGGATAAAAATGTGTCCTGGAAGGGTGGCATCTGTTAGATGTAGAGGAGAAAGCACTTCTGTGGTAGCATTTTCAGAGGTCAGATGAATATGGGAACTCACCCCCCTGGACAAAGCCACAATTTCAAGTCAATACAGGTATATACGGTTAATGTGCTTGTTTTGTTTTTTCTCAATTCCACTCAAGTTTTCGTGCTGTCTTCTCATCTTTTAATCTTTTTTTTTTTTTTTTTTTTTAATTTCTGAGAGAGAGAGAGAGAGACAGCGTGAGCAGGGGAGGGTCAGATAGAGAGGAAGATGCAGAATCTGAAACAGGCTTCAGGCTCTGAGCTGGCTGTCAGCACAGAGCCCAACGTGGGGCTCTAACCCACAAACCGTGAGATCATGACCTGAGCCGAAGCTGGACGCTTAACCGACTGAGCCACCCAGGCACCACTTCTCATGTCTTAATCTTGATAGCTTTTTAAAATTAACTGATATAAGTTGATATGGTCACTCTCCAGCCCACTGCATGAACAAAATATATACTTCAAGCATTCCTATAGCTTCTGGCTTATTAGAAAAAATAATAATAATAGGGGCGCCTGGGTGGCTTAGACGGTTAAGCGTCTGACTTTCGCTTAGGTCATGATCTCGTGGTTCGTGGGTTCCAGCCCCGCGTCGGGCTCTGTGTTGACTGCCAGCTCAGAGCCTGGAGCCTATTTCCGTCTGTGACTCCCCCTCTCTCTGACCCTCCCCTGCTCACGTTGTCTCTCTCTCTCTCCTAGAAATAAATTAAAAAACATTTTAAAAAATTTAAAAAAATAATAATAAAAATAGAAATAGAAAAATAGAAAAAAAATAAGACAAAGATGAGGCAAACTGAATAAGATAATGATTGACTTATATTTATATCATTTTCCACAATGAAATTTCAAAACCCTTATGTAATATATACATAAGCACATGACATCATCTTTCAGTATTGTTTTGCAAAATATGAGAACCAATTATCTTTATGTATTTTACATAAAAAGAAACCTGCTCTCTTCCTGGTTATGAGCAAGAAAACCATTTTACTTTTCCAAGGACAAGAAGGCAGATTTGTAGCTCTAAATCAAGCAATGTGAATGTAGCTGGACACTTTATTAGAATACTAATCCCTATTTTTCTTTAGAAATATATATATATATATATATATTTTTTTTTTTTTTCCTCTTACCTCCATCTAGTTAGGGCTTTAGCAGTTCAAGCAGATATGAGATCTCCCTTATCTCCATACCATACACATGATTTGATTTTTTTTTTAAAGAACTGAATGTATGATGTACATGGTCATGGACAATGGTGGCCTTTTGATGTGGGATATGAGGAGGCAGAAGTGCCTGGAGCTAAGGATGGTTAGAAGACAGATGTGTGCAATTGCCTCTTGAAGTTGGACCTGCTGATTCATTTTCTCAGCAAAGGGCTGAATGGACAACTATGGCTAAGAAGTAGCTAAACAAGCCTATTTTCAGGGGATGGAGCACTCTTGGACAGGACTTGGCAATCAGTACAGGTCAAAGATCATAAGACTCAAAAGTACAGAAATCCAAAATCCCTGGACGTTCAGGTAACCTGAGGAGTGTCTGGGGAGGAAGCCACCACAGACAACTTTTTTTGTGTGTGTGTGAGAAATTTTCTAATGGCAGTGGGAGCACAGACAGATTTAGTTTGTTTCAAGAAAATGGAATGATGTGATACAAATATAATTATGAGCATTATTTGGCATTACTGGAAGTGAAATATAGTAGCTCAGTGGTTTCAAGTACAACCTCACTCACTAAAAAGGAGAGAAAGAATTGCAGGGTGATTTAAAATCTGAAGTTCTTCCCATGCTCCATTCTTCTCCCACTTAAAGAACTGTTGTTCTGGATGATGTCAATCACCTTACACCCGGTACACACACAAACACACACACACCCTTCTTTGACAGTAATGCCAAGAAGCGAATGCTGAAATTAGATATATTCAGATGGCTATGTGAAGAAATGGGATGGAAAGATTTCCACTTATGTTTTTTAAAATGTAATACATAAATTAACAAAGGATTTTCACTTGGCCCTGATGCTTTAAAGGTGTGATTACACTCTTTAACTTTTGTCATCACAACAAATAATTTTTCATACCTGGTAGATAAGTTTTGCAATTCTTTTCTGACAAAACCTGTATAATGTATATCTATTTATAGGTTAAGATAATAGATATAAAATATAAGTTCTTGGCTATACTGTTAATATCAGGTGTTTTCCTTGAATATGAAGGTATGACAAATGTGTTCTGGCAGGTCTATAAGGAACCGTTAAATCAACAAATTAAGATCATAATCTTCATTAAGAAGTTATAATCTTAATTGGTCTTTCAAAGCTGTGGTTAGTCAGATACATGGTCAAAGTATGTTCATTCACGAGATAGACCCTAAAGGTAGAACAATGCTGACTTACCCCTGCTATGTCACCAATCTTAACTAACCTTCCCAGCTATTTCAATATATATTTCTAAATATTGTATATGAATTAACTAAAGACGGTGTCTATGTTTTGGCTCCTAGACATTTATTTCTTCACTCCAGGCTGAGATCTATTAGCAAAAAGGACTGCTGGTGCCAAACTCAATTATTTTACAAGTGAAAATATTTAAAATATACCCCCAATGAGAAGACTTATAGTCACTTAGACCCTGATTGCTTTACTTATCCAATGAAACCTTACTGAAGATCTGACAGAAATAAAGTAGCTAAACCTCAGGATTTAAAGATCCGAACCTCTTGCTGCCCTTCAGAGATCTCTGACCAGAGACTCCCCACCATGCCTTGGAGCAACCTCACCCACATCACCAAGAGTTGTAAACCTCCTCTTTGATCTCCCTTACCCCCTGGGAATTCCCTGGCTCAACTCCTCCAGATGCCACAGTCTCTGCCCAGACTCCTCCTAAGAAGGACTGTCCCTTGCAGACAAAAGCACGGCCCAATAAGGTGTGTGTGTGCTTAACGTCAGGCTCATCTCAGGGTTACCTGGAGGGCCCCCACATCCCTCAGACCCCATATATATACTTAAGTTAAGAGGAAGGGAAATATACTGGGATTAAACTAAATGATATTTCAGGTATAATTTTGACCCGTTTATACCCACATATACCAATTTTAAAATAACCTATTGATTCAATGAAAACTGAAATTTTTCTGCCACGAATGTGAACACAGAATCAGTTTCACTTATAAATGTTTTATTTTTTAAATTGTTACCACATTTTTATATGATTGGAAATGGAGACAATCAAAGTTTTATTTTCTAGACAAGTGTGAGCCGTTAAAACAGAAATTTAAAAAAATAAGAGGGGACGTTATAAGAATTAATGATTCTACAGAATACTTAGATTCTCAGCTTGTTCTCCTTCAATTTTTTTCCCACACCAATTCAACTTTCAAAACTATTCTCAGAATTTAATGTTACTCCTTTAGCCTGTGAAATCCCTGTTTTTTCAAAACATTGTCCATTTTTGTCTTCATTATACTCTTGCATTATATGCACCACTTTTTACATTTTATTGTATAGCCTATTGTAATTTATTTCTTCATATGTATTTTCTCTGCTAGACCATTTCTAGACCGTCAAAGAGGCATGTCTTATCCATTTGTTTTTCTAATAATTTGTACAATTTATATTACAGTAAGCTCTAAATAATTGTCAAATGAATATGTGAACATAAAATATCATTATTCTTACTGATCTATATGTACAAATAAATATATATTTTATATATTATACATAATGTATGTGTATATATCTTAATATTTAGTATATATTTTATATGTGTATGTATAAGTGTGTGTGCATACTCAAATTAAGAGCTCGAAGGTCATAATATCCTTTAAATAATACCAGTCCTAACATGTGTGGGCTTGTCATTGAAATACACGTGGCATTCATGTAAGCCAATATCATTTCTAATATAAATCTTTTCATTTTGATCTTTTAAAATTTGGTTTTCGTTAACTATAGTATGGTAGTTAAATCTGGCTGGAAAGAAAACCAGAAGCGACATTGCCCACATAATTGAAAAGACCCAGAAAACAGTGAATTGTTTCTAATGTTTTCTTTAATTTTTAAATATAAAACTCAAGACTGTGCCAGAAGTGTATTTACATAAAAATAACAGAATATATATATTCCAAGTTAATTGATGGTCTCATTGTTTTTCATATACTAAAAAGAAAAAAATGATATGAGACTTGAGAAACTCCTATAGTATGTAAAAGGAGATGTAGATATGATGGACCAGCCTCGTCTTATCTCCCCTTTCCTAGTGCATTGTCCCACATGCCGTGTGATTGGTTTAAAATCAATTTTGGATTGCGTATGAACAAGTAACATCATAATACATATTACAACAGTACTGATTGACATCGAGATTCAGAAGATTGGCCAGTATTTGGCTGGTCAAGGCTATTATAAACATCTCATTTGCTAGAAAACAGTGTTAGATCGTACTAGACTCATTTAAGTAAATATTAAGTAGAAAGAGCTATAAGGGTAAATCTTATAATCTTAAAATTTTCACTTTCCCATTGCTGACCTTGTTCCAGTAGTCATGTTTGCACTGACAGTCAAAAAGAAAAAAGATTAAAAAAAAAGAGAAAGAGAGAGAGAGCGCGAGCAAAAGAAACTCAAGAATCCTGGCACCGACATCTTGAGCTGGTGCATTTGCTCAGAATTTTCAAATCCAAATGTCTAGTTATATGATAGAAAAATAAAATATCCTCTAGGATTAGCCATTATTACATTGGTTTATTATTACACATAACAATAAAATTCCTGAGGTAGTATATGTGTATGAGTGTGTGGGTGACTTAATATGTAATATGTTGCATGCATATATGTAGACATGTCTATCTATGACTATTAGAGCATGGAAAATACCAAAAGATGTATTCTGTTGGTGGCACAGATTAGTTTGGGATGATAAAAGGATAATATCAACTGGAAAGAACTTCATAGTGGAGGGACTATATGATGCAGATATCTAAGGAGGTTATAACCAAGTACTAGTGGGAGAGGAGGGTAAGGAAACCTTAGCAAGCACATTGAGAGTGGAGCAGGTAGCAAAGATGTAAGGTAGATTGTCCAATGGCTGAAAGAAATGAATAACCAATGGAATGGGCCATCAGGTTGCCATCATGTATACTGAAACAAAACTGAGACAGTTTAAAAGTTAACTTGATTCCTAAGTTTCCTTCAAATGTTGCCTTATTTCTAAATAAGACCCAAAGGAGATTGTAATCTTCCTGTAGTTGTACAAACCCATCTACCAACCTACCAACTACATTCAGGATAAATTCCTGAAAATTGCCAATATTCATGTAAATGACAAAGTTCTTCAGAACTTATACTGAATCTAAGTGGGGAATTTCTTTGTTTAATAAAATGTTGTTCTGACTTGAAAAAGAAAGGATAAAGAAAGAAAAGAAGAAAGGAAAGGGAAACAAAGAGATGAATAAAGGAACGAAAGTTGTAAAGATGTAATTTGGCTGAAAACACTTAAAAATAATTGAGTTACTATGATTTGGAATAATGATACTTTCAGCTTGAATGTTCAATTTAGCTTTAATAAATTCAGGTACTCCACAGCCCCCACCCCAGTGCAGTTTTACCAATTTAAAATCATAAAGGCCAGGGATACTATTAAATGCATTGACTTTCATCTTTACTTACAGTTCTATGAATAGCCTTTAAAATTGACAAGTAAATAGGGATATAGTTGCCTCCTACAAGAAAATGCACAGAGAAAATGGAAAAGCCAATAGAAAAACCAAAAACATCTTTTATAACATCTCAGTCACTCTGCAGGGTTACTTAGCCTCAGAACATTTGCTAATTCACATAAATTATCTTTGAAATATTTCAACCACTGAAATAAAATGAAAATAGCTACTAGCTTTATTTACATGGCATGACTTGGGTTTCTTTGAGCATGCAAAATAACAACAGAAAAAAATGTTGATAGCATAACATATCTGATAGCAAAAACCCTTCCTAGAATCTACATATCCACACTCAATTCTGAGTATATTTGCATCTGTGTATACAAAAGTCATTTATGCACAAAGTTTCAAATAAATGAGATGCAGATTCTATGAACTTTAATATCACTAAGTTGGATACCAACGGCTGTGTAGAAGCTTGGGTGCACTGAGTTGAGAATAATGCGAATTTTACACCTTATATTGTGTGGACATTTTCTACCCATCATTTCCGAAGAGGAAAATGATATTTAAGTTGTGTTTGGAAATAAGATTATTCAGGGCACTTCCTACAGTTTTTTCTAATTCTATATGTTTCACATTTGTTCTTAGGTAAGTGGCTGCCCTTTAGATGAGTAACGTGGAATTCTATAATTGAAGTCATGTTAAACTTGGAAAATATTTCTATAACAAATAAGCCTCTCTATTCATCATAACTGCTGAACAATGCAAGCAGTTTGGACTGTTTTTAATAACTAATCCCTTTAGCACGTTGTGAAATGCTATGCATTTCTTTGTGTTCCTTCTGTCACCCCCAGTACTGAAGAGTTCATTTTTTAGATATTAGTAGTCGACCCTCTACATGGTGCACATTCTTCCTGGACATCTTAGACAGCATTTTACTTTGTTTTCTATTTGAAAACTCATTTAATATTAATGGTAAGGAAGGAATGATTCAATTCTTCAGAACTTAATTGTTCATGGTGATCTAAGATGATATTTAGTGAGCTCATAGATGGTAACAGTAGAACTATACAAGGTACCTGTGCAATACATCTCATAGATACACAGGGAGTTAATGCTGTATTGTAAAAAGAACTGTGAGCTGACTCATGAGGTCCTAACCCTAATTGTAAAAGGTTTTCAAACCAACAGAACCTTTCTTTCCATATCTGTAAATGGGTACTGCAACACTGGCTAGAATTTACAGACTTACTTTAAATAATATTTTGGAAAATATATGCAGATATCTGATATTTTAAAAGGTCTTTAGACATTCCAACAACAATCTTTATTAATTTTTTTTTATATTCATACTCATTAAATTTTTGGACATTAGCTTGGCATTGGTCATTTTTTCTCTCATATAACCCTCCATATGTTTTAATAATATTAGTAATCTTAACCATTAATATTCAATTAATTAATGTGCTTTATGCTAAGGATCACTATTTAGGGATATCTAAATCAGCATAGTAGGGTTGATGGAAATCTTTTTTTAATGTAGATTTTTGTTGTCGTTGTTGTTGCCATTGTTACTGAAAGTCAAATTTTATCTGCAGCATGGTCCCTGAACTAAAATATGATCTGCTGTCATTTTTATGAATCCAGGATAAGAATCATATACAACCATATGCATAAATTGTACAGTGAGACTAAAATTCTGTTATTAGGTTAAGGCAATAATATTGAGTTCTTTCTTTTTTGAAAGGATAAAAAAGTTGAATTGCTTAATTCAAGTCATGTATTTATTGATCATATACTACATAATTCATTCTGCTGTATACTTGTAAAATTGTAAGTCCTACAAGGACCACTATGCTAATTTGCTTGCATGAAAACTAAGTCCTGTTTCAAATTTGTTCTTCTCATCTTTTCTGTGAATGTCATAGTGTTGTTTATTTTGGTATTCTTATTTAAACAAATGCAGGTATCAGTGAAAGGATTTGAGATGTTGACTACTTCTAACCAGCAAGTTAGCCACAGATGCTGGCAGAAGATGCAGAACTTCTGGGCAGAGAGACCAGAATGCTATTACATACAGTGCCATAGCTGCATGAATGCCATGGTTGCATTGGCCCCCTTTACTCTACAAGTCTGTGAATGTAAAAGAGAGGTACCCATTTGACATTGCACACATAGTGGTTTTGTTTCAACTGATAAACTCTAAGTGTACAGAATCTGAATCTTTTATATTGGGCAGCTTAGCAAAACCCACTGTTTAGCCCAAAGGGAGATACTATTTCTACAATACAAGGCTCTTCGTCATGCTAACCCTGGGGGGTGGGGGGAGAAGCCCAGAAAAAAGGGCAATCAGTGTCTGTTCCCAAAACATGAAAGCACATGAGAGACCATGGAGAATTATCTCTCAAGACATTATAACCCTAATTACAAAATAACAAGCATAATCTGTATTTGAGCTATGTACTATTTGCTGCTATAATAGCAACCCCAGAAGTCTCATTTAAATTACAGCATCCAAAATTCATTTGCAGGGGGCTTCCATCTTAACACATGTTTTAGTATCACCTATACAGGAGGAGTGGACATGGCAAGTCACTTTCAGGCTCTTAACACTACTGGCTGGAAACGACCTATATATTACTTTCACACACATTCCATTTGACACAGCAAGTCACGCAGTTGCCTTTAACTTCCTAGGAGGTAGGAAGGTACCATCTTACCATATATCTGGAAGATGGCCAGTATGAATGACAATTCTACATGTGCATGCAAGGAAGAGAAAGTTCTATTTGTAATCAGAGCCCACCATGATCACCAATAACTACTAATTTTATGCAGTTGATGGTGTTGTTGTTTTCATATATTATCAATAGAAGAGGAGAAGTAAAAGGCAATTCCTCTTTGGGAACAGAGAATCTCTAGTTTGAGAATGAGAAAATTCTGACTTCCTTGACAATTACTTTCTTTTCCTTTAGTGCGAAAGGACCAAAACTTCCTGCCAGACGAATGTGAAAATACTGCAAAAGAGCCAGCTCTCCAGAATAAATATATCACAGTAAATGTCCTCCTAGTATTATTCAGCCATGGGTGCATATTCCAATTTGCTTTTACTATACTGCTCTACTCACTCTATGGCCTACCTTCTTTCCATCCACCTTGAAGAAGTCTTTGGAAATACCATTTGAAACTTTAGCACCATTCTGATTTCCAGACATTGACTTAAATCAATTTCCAAGGACATTAGATAAGCAGAGGTCTTGTCTTTGTTTTCATATTACAATATAATGAAATATTTCAACTACTTTTTCTTAACAATGTAAACAGATAAAATAGCATAAAAAATGAAGAGTTGGAAAACAAAGGGATCATTGCTAATCTCATGAAATTGCTCAAGTGCAACATTGTGTAAAGTGGAAGAAATTTCAGAATGGCC
Source organism: Proteles cristata cristata (assembly GCA_017311185.1). NCBI lineage: Eukaryota > Metazoa > Chordata > Mammalia > Carnivora > Hyaenidae > Proteles > Proteles cristata. Next base: position 2,964,713 of record JAESUZ010002627.1, read on the forward strand.
AAATACCTACAGTAAAGACAGCAGAAGTTAGAACTACATGTGACAAAATAAAATATCCCTGAGATATTAAGTACACAGATGAAAAGAATGGATTTTTGGTTGAGTAAATGTAGGATTTTGCTTATTAAAATTGTGTCATTATTACTTTGTTTAAATTTTAAGAAAGTTCTGGTTTACATACAAAATAAAATCATTACACAAATTATGCAGTATATTTTGTGGTGAGAAATAGTTTAATTTTAATTATTGACTGTTGGAATAATGATAATAAAGTTATATTATTAATATATATTAAACAAAGAAACAATAGTGGAAAATGAAAACCCATTACATTCCTATTGAGTGTACCAAGGGATCATAACCTCCAGAGAAAGTAGGGATATCTACAAACATAATGAAATCATTAAGAAGAACCAAAGCAAGAATTGGGCCTCTTATCATTACTTCTTGCCCGTCTTCCTTGCCTCATACCATTTTCAGTTCCATATTTCTCTCCCCTTCCTTCCTCCCTTCCTTCCTTCCTTCCTTCCTTCCTTCCTTCCTTCCTTCCTTCCTTCCTTCCTTCCTGCTTTCCTTCCTCCTTTCTTCCCTTCCCTTCCTCCTTTCTTCCATTTTTCCTTCCTTCTTTTTTTCCATGATCTTTTCTTCATCTACCATCACAGCACTTCTGCCATATTAGATTTTCATTACTACTCTAAGAATCCACCACAGACTTAGTAGGTTAGTTCTAGAGATCAGAAGTGTAACAAATTTCATGGATCTAAAATCAAGGTGTTAGTAGAACTGCACCCCTTCTAGAGGCTCTATATGAGAATGTGTTTCCTTGCTTTTTCTATCTTCTAGAGATTACCCACATCCTTGTCTTGTGGTCACCAGCTCATAATTGCTTTGCTCCAACATGTTCTTAGTCATCACATCTCCTTCCCTGAATCTAACTCTCCTGCCTTTTAGTTCACTTGTGAGGATCCCTGTGATTCCATTGGGCCTACCTGGATAATACAGAATAATCTTTAACTAATCACATCTGCATAGCTCCTTTTCCCATATGCATAGATTCTGGAAATTAAGGCATAGATACGTTTGGTGGGCCATTATTCTGCCTGTCATATCTGAGAAGTGCCTGTATTTGCCTGGGTTGTCCAAAAAAAATGGAATCAACAGGATATATGTGTGTACATGTGTACTGATTTTACAGTATTGGCTCATGAAATCACTGAGGCTTGGGGAGCCCAAAATCTGCAGGATAAGCTTGCAGGCTGCAGACCCAGGCAAGAGTTACAGTTCAAGCCCAAGGACGGTCTGCTGACAGAATGCCTTCTTGCTCAGGAGAGGTCATTCTTCCTCCTCCTAAGGCCTTCAATGGATTAGATGAGATGTACCCACATTATGGAGGGTAATTTGCTTACTTGGTGTCCACCAATTATAATCTAAGTCTCATCCAAAAACACCTTCAGAGAAACATCTAGAATAGCCTTTGACCAACTCTTTCTGGTACTGTGGTTCAGCCATATTGACACATAAAATCTATTGCTAGTGCCTTTCCCCAGTGATATTTCTGAATATCCCCATGTGTATACTCAAAGCAAGTCTCATAGGCTATTACATGCAGGCCTACCACCATTATCATCTCCTTCCACACTAACACTTACTGGAGAAGAAGGTTGGCAGCCTCTGGTTCCCATAGAGAAAACGTTGCTTTGGAATGGCATTATCTCTCATGGGGTCTCACTATTATTGTTGAACTGAAGTCTCTGAGATAGTCCCAAGTCGTGGTATTTTCCTGAGTACTTCCGGCACAGAATCCACATTGTGTTATTTACACAAGAAGGGATAACCCTTTATTCTGCCATTTACAGACATGTATCAAAGTAGTTGATGTCACCATATCTTCCAGAGTGTTCATTGAAAAACAGCCATTTCATTTTTTTACTTCTGCCACTCTTTCTCTAATAGGACTCCGAGAGAAATCCATGGGTGGTTAGGCTCAAAGACAAATATGAGTGATGAACATCATGCTGTACTCAGAATTGCTTCTTTTAGCTGATAATGAAAGCTTTTTTACTAAGCCAAGCTTGACTGCCTGACTTTTCTTTTATGATGAGCTCTCTCCCAGGATGCTTCTCAGGGGATTTTTACAATAGAATTCTGGAACAGGCTGCTAGACATATAGAGACACTTGAATCTCACATGTGGACACAGTGTTGACTAAAGCTATGACATCTTCCATCTCTCAGCTCCTCACAGGCTTCCAAAACCTGATTTTGTCCTCTAAAAGACCTTTTAATGTTCCATAAATGGTTTTTTAATCCTAGCTTTTATATAAAAAATAAGAGTAGTGATTCTCATGCTACTGCTTGATAATACAGTAGAGTAAATGTAGAGGCAGAGACGTTAAGTACATACATTTTTAGAATTAAAAAAAAAGTGAGTAGACATTGGGATTTCTTGTCATCTAAAGCAGGTCAGGAACAAAAACAAGGATCTGTTAATTTAACAATTTTATGACGGTGTAGAATCTTCTTTTAATTTCACAGTGTTTATTATGTGGCTGTCATTTCTGAGTTTCCACTATACCCAATGTCTAGTTCCTAAAAAGGAAATAAAAGAAAGAGGAAGAGAGGATGGAGATAGTTGTAATTTTGAGGGAAAAAAAAACTCAAAGAAATAAAGCAAGTTTAGAAATCTGAAAAAGAAGAAAGAAAAACAGTTTGATTTCCATAGTCTTAAGAAAAGAGATAAGGTGAGTGTTTTGGATGAAGAAATAAATGGTGGCTTTAATATCAAGAGACCTACGTGAGGTTACCTGACATTTTTCTTTGTGAAAGTAACTCCTTGGGAAGTACTGTATCCCATTAATTGGCATTATTTATCAATTGGAAGCATTTCAAAATTACTGTTTGTAAGCGATTAGTAGTAAAACAATGAAACTTTTCTTATATATTCTTAGGCATTTCTGAACTTAAACTGCTTTCTAATTTTCTATTTTAAAAACACTGCAGAATAGAAAGCAGTGATCTAAAAAATCTGTCTTAATATGTATGCCCAGGTGTCTTACTTAATGATTTCACATTATTGATAAATTGCCTCATTGATAAACTGCTCCATTTTATTAATCTTGGATTGGGCAAATAAGAAGATGTAATTGCTGCAAGCATTTCATTTGCCATAGTTTTCTCAAAAGCTCATCTTCCTATATTCTCAGAAATACCTAATTAGCTCTTATTTAATTTGAACACATGCAGAATATAAATGGAATAAATTACTACTCATTGAAACTCAAATATTTCCAATTATTCATTTGACAAAATATGAAGAGTTTTTAAAAGTTGTTTTATGTAAGCAATAGACAGTATGAATCGAGGACCCACAATCTGTAAATCATATTACCAACATTAAGCAGCTGATTCATTGCAAGCTTTCCTTATGTGACAAGTTGCTGTATTGTGTAGGTGCCTAAACAAAGCTTACTGTACTAGGATTACCAAAGAAGGTAGAATTTACTTGCTGAATTGCCTTAGTTTTATGTAGAGACAGAAAGTCTTATGTGGTTTCAATAAAACAATATGTTATATACTATAATGGATAAACAAGGTGAAATATATTGTTGTATATACCTACCTATAACAGAGAGGTAGCCTTGTAAAGCAAATGATATGATCTCAAAAATAAAATAAGAATAAAACATCTGGGTTCAAGATGTGCTTTGCCATCTCCTGAATAAATTACTTCATTTGTCAGAGGTTCAAGCCTCATGGTAAAATGTAGACAATAATAGCATTCTCTCAATGGTACCTTTTTTTTTTTTTTTTTTTTTTAATCTATTAAGACTGTTGTAGCAGAATACTACAGACTGGGTGACATAAATATGGGAATTTATTTTTTCTCAATTCTGGAGGCCAGAAGTCCAAGATCAAGGTGCCAGCTGGTCTGGTTTCTGGTAAAAACTTTCTTCTGGATTGCACTTGGCCACCTTCTTACTGTGCTCTCACACGACCTGCCTTTGTGTGCATGGACCTCCAGAGTCTCTTCTGCTTCTTGTATGGACATTAGCCTATCGGATTAAAGCCCAAACCTTATGACCTCATTAAGCCTTAATTACCTCCTTAAAGTCTCTCTAAATATAGTCAAATGAGAGTTGGAACTTCAATTAGTGAATCTTAGGGAGATAGTTCATTTCAAAAACAGTGTTGTAATGATGAAATGATATGCATGGACAGTGTTTATTGCACAGTAACAACTCAAATGGTTCTCATATTTTATTGTCATCACCTAGGAGTAAATCTTGATCTATCAAATCTGGATGCATCAGCTGGTAGATTATCCAGACAGCTGAAGTAGCCATTGTACCTCTCACCTTCTACCTCCTTTGGTTCTCTTTGGTTATTAGGGCATATTTCCAAGGGTGAGCAACATTTCAATCTGTTCTCAGAGATGACGTGTTGGTGTCTTCTCTCTGATTCTTATGCTCAGAATATTCAAATCAACTCACCACCCTTCCCCAAATCTCACAATTTTGCAGAAATGAAGAATAGCATTACACAAAGCAAAAAAGGAAAAGAAACAAAGGTTTGGGTTACACTGACTGTGCGCGTGCACACCCACACCCCTCCCCACACACACCACATACAAACACAAACTCATTAGTTATGACTGACAATCTACAGATTAGGTATACAATTTTTGAAAAGCCAAATTTGCATTATTGAAAAATTTTAAGGTTTCATATCTATTTTTTCATAACTTTTATAGCTACTTGGCCCTACATATGGACTTACTTTTTTTTTACTCATGGACTTATTTTTATTATTCACTAAGAATACCAATTATATGACATTCATGATTTTAAATCACTTTATGCAAATGTTGCCTACACATGTAAGTTTATTAATAAACAATATGTGTTTCATTCTCAGTTACATTAATATTTTACACCTAAAATTGCAGTTATAACAGGTTTACTAAAAAGACTCTCTAGTTAGAATTTAAATAAAAGAACAAAGAAAGCCATTTAACATGTTGACTTTAGAAGGCTTCAGAAAAGATTGTATTTTTAAACTAGATATGGGAAATATGGAAACCAAGTTCTATGTCTGGAACAACAGCTTATAATCACTGGTGTATTTTTGTTCAAAACTGCCAATATAATGGTTTCTGTTTACTCATAAGAAGAAAGCAATTTCATACCATGCTCATACTACTAAAATAATGATATTTACATAAAAATTAACATCATACATTTAAGAGAATTCTGAAATAATACTTTGGATAAGGGTAATAATATTTTCCTCAATTCTAAAAATAATGCATTTAAGTCTTAAAAATTTAATCTGGCATAAATCTTCCAAATAACTGTTTAATTTTGGTGAATTATTATCAATTTAGAAATGCAACATATTGATAATTTCACCCTGCATTTGTATAGTTCTTCAAAATTTTGAAAAGTTTATGCCTGATCATACATGATTGTAGGAAAGAATGATTGAACATCTACATAAAGATAAAGCTATTAAAAAAAAAAGGTCACTGGTTTCTAGGAGTTTACAGTTGTATATTTCAGCTCAACTGTGTTATTCGTTTATCTAATTCAGGCCAACCCTCTAATCCCAAGTTTCTTAGATCCTTTAATACTATATTTCCCTGTGTCTGTGTGTCTCACAGTACAAAATTGGTGGCAGAAAGGAGTAAATAATTATAAAAACAATTTAGTAAGCTCTTTAAACTTCCAAGTAGTTTTATAATAATATTTCTTTTTTTTAAAATGTTTTATTTATTTCTAGGAGAGAGAGAGAGAGAGGTGAGCAGGGGAGGGTCAGAGAGAGGGAGTGACAGACTCTGAAACAGGCTCCAGGCTCTGAGCTGGCAGTCAGCACAGAGCCCAACGCGGGGCTCGAACCCACCAAACGAGAGATCATGACCTAAGCGAAAGTCGGACGCTTAACCGACTAAGCCACCCAGGCGCCCCAGTATAATATTTCTTAATTTAGCAAGTATTTGATATTCAGCCTCCATGAAAAACATCAATTAGCATCAGTATATTAGTCAGTGTTCTTCAAAGAAACAGGAGCTATAGGAGATATATATATTTTTTTCTCCCATAGACTCATCTTTTTATATCCTCAGAAATACCTAATTAGCTTTTATTTAATATGGTCACATAGAATGTAAATGGATAAAGAAAAATAGAGAGAATGCTTTATGCTTTATTATAGGAAGTGGCTCACACAGTTATGGTGGCCAAGAAGTCGCACAGTCTGTCACATATAAGCTGGAGAATCAAGAAAGCTGGTGGTATAATTCACTGTGAATTCAAAAGCCTGAGAACCAAGGGGCCTATCCTATAAGTCTCAGTGTAGGAAGGCCTGAGAATCAGTTGTTCTGTTGTCTGAGAGCAGAGGAAAATGGATGTTCCAGCTCGTGAAGAAAGAAAATTCACCATTCCTTTTCCTTTTTGTCCCATTCAGGTCCCCAATGGGTTGGTTGATGCCCACCTACATTAGAAAGAGTAAATCCTCTTCCTCAGTCAATTTAGTCAAATGCTAAATTCTTCCAGAAATACCCTCACAAACATGTCCCGGAAATAATGTTTTACTAGCTATCTGGGGATCCCTTAGACCAAATAAGTTGACACCTGAATTAATCTTCATACCCAGCCAATTCAAGATTTTAGAACTGAGTGGAACTTAGACATCTTTTAGCCAGCAAATAGTAGCAATAAATATATGTGATTGTTCTCTTCATATGTGTTAGTGCTTTAAGTGCTTCACATGTTTTCTTAACATGCTAGGAGATGGGAGATGGGTGCTGTTCTTAGTCAAAGATACTTAGCTATTAAGTATAGAGCTTGAATCTTCAGTGAATGAGTGGGTCTCCACAATGGAAGGTCTTGACAATGGTGCTTTACTGTCTACTATGTTATAGTATGTACATGTCATAGGCAAAGAGCTCTTTTAGGCTCTTGCAAAATGAGTAAACTATAGTTTCTCTTCACAAGATACAGCTTGTAAGCGCTTAATTATAGTATCAGGTAAAATGATCACTGATTAAGGTTCAAAGTGCTTTGGAGACATAGGAGAAAATTTCTGACTGGAAGATAGGAAATGTTTTCATGAAATTTGGGTATTAGCTAGTTCTTGAAAATGTATTAGATTTCATGGTTGACTTGATTATTTCTTCCAATTTGTCACTCTGTTCTCTATAATAGAATTGTGTACCCACATCCTTTAACATATGGCTTGGCAATATCTCCCTCTATAGAGTACATACAATATATCAGCTTATTCCAGTGATGTTGGGCGTGGCTACATGTTTCACTTTGGCCAGTGGAATTCTAGTTAATATATGAACTGGTGTGATTATTTTGGCATCCTAGGCTCCTGCTGTCACCATGAGAAAAGACTGCTCAATTAGTTATTCATCCCAAAATGATAAAAGTAGGCTAGCCCTGAACCCAACCTGGAGCCTGGTACCAAATCCATCTGAAATACAAATATGTTTCTTGTGGTAAACTACTGAGACTTTGAAGTTGATAATTTGCAGCAAAAGTTAAGTAGCACATATTTTAACAGATAAAGAGGTAAGAGAGAGAAAGGGACTTTCGGCTACAGAGAATACAGAATCCTCTCAAAGACTAACAGAATAAATATTGAACACAATACCAAGGACTGAGATGAAATTTTCACAGAAAATATAAAGGTTGGTGGAGTTGCATTGTTCCATCAAGTGTGAGCTCCATCAAGGTACAGTACTACTGAGTTTGTTAGTCTGTATCTCTGGTATGTAGAGCAGTGTCTATAACAACATAAACACTTGAAAAATATTTATTGATGGATTGGATGACCTGAATGCAATTAAGAATTTTTTTTTTTTTTTTTTTTTTTTTATGGGACACCTGGGTGGCTCAGTTGGTTAAGTGTCCAACTTCGGCTCAGGTCATGATCTCGCAGTTTGTGGGTTCAAGCACCGTGTCAGGCTCTGTGCTGACAGCTCAGAGCCTGGAGTCTACTTCAGATTCTGTGTCTCCCTCTCTCTCTGTCTCTCCCTCTATCATGTTCTGTTTCTCTGTCTTTCAACAATAAATAAATGTTTACAAAAAGAATTTTTTTCTAACTGAAATTTGGAGGCTATCAAATGTTTTTCATAAATCATTTTCAGTTAGTGGGTTTTTTTTAAGGAAGGGGAGGGACATAATGGGGGTGTTCAGTGCCCTAAAATACTTCTGTTTTCATACAGAAAGACCTCCAATAGACTAACACTTCCTGGACTAATTCATTCCTCAGCAGGAAGGATGGATTAGAGTGGCAAGAATTTGAAGGCAAATGAACTGACTAAAACTCTTCTTAGGCATCCCCTGTGATTCTGATAAGGCAGCGAACCTGGCCTGGTGTGTTTATCTCATCGTCTGAAATGGAAGTGAGCATGAGAAATAAGCAGACCAATCAGAATTCTTTTATGGAATTTTTTGAACTCATTTTGAGTGAGACTCTTATTCTTTGAGATCCTTGTTGGTCATTTGATAAGTTCCTAGTGCTGCTATTAACATCTTTACTGGCACTTGAGGAAAGTCTGCCTATGAATTATGTGAATGAAGAGAAGCATAAAAGGGAAATGTAGAAGAAGAGTCTTGGTGATCGCTTTAGGTGTCTGGATTCAGACCGCCTAGAGTTTTCTGTTATATTAATTTATGCACTTTATAAAATTATTTTTTTCATGCCTGGAGTTGAATTTCAACTGGTTTCCATTTGATTTCTTATAACTTATGGTTGGAAGAGTTGTGATTAATATACAGCATGAGAAACGTTGTGTAAATGGGAGCGAGGAGGATGAAAGGAATAATTGGGTGAGCTAGAAGAGCTAGTGGTAATTTACAGGATATAAAGGGAAAGAAACCTGCAAGTGTTTCTCATGCTTGGCTCAAGCTTCAGTTACGGGGAGGACAGTGACACGATCAAACTGCCATAGGAAACAAAAAAAATGGGAATAGCTTTATGCTGTTGGATGTAGTCTGTGATGGGTTTGAGGAATCATTTGGACAGTTATGGTGTGATCGGAAGATATTCAAATTTGGGATTATAGTTTCAAATGAGGGGTTCACTACGGCAATATTTATTTATAAATAATCAGCACAGTTATAGGGGAAGTCATGAAGGATGATTACTGAAGAAGAGCTTATCCCAGGAAGAGCTGATGATCAAATTGGGGAAATATTTATATTTAAGGATGCATAGAGAAAGAAAAAAGATTTGATGGAGACAGACTAGGGATTTTGGAGAGATACAAAAAAGAACCAGAGGGAAGGGGCTTAGCATTTATCAAGGACTAAAAATAATGTTTTCAAGCATTTTCCACATTATCTCATTTCATCCTCAAAACCCTGTGAGAAAGACATTACTATCATCATTTTACTGTTGAGTGAACTAAAACTTGGCAAGTTTCAGAAAATTGGCCAAGATCCCAAAGCCAGGAAGGGCAAAGCTGGAATTCAAACACACATCTATCTGACTCCAAAACCCATGCTCTTTCTGCTACCTCCTGCTGCTTCCTTCACCAAAGCATCTCACTGTAATCACAGCCAACAAAAAAAAATTAACTGCCAGAAAAGGTGCAAGGCCAAATGCTGGGGAAAGCATTAATAGGATACAGACTAATTTGAGATCAACTTGTGCTCCTATTATTTTGCAGATGGGGAAAGGGAAGTTAAATGATTTTCCCATAATCTTGCAGTTGGCTGGCATCAGACCGAAAGAGTACTCAGGTTTTCTGACGGCTACCGCAGTGCCACTGTCCAACAGCTCATCCTGCCTCCGGTAAATACTGTGAATCACAATATATTTGATGATGAAGATAGCCTTAATTGTCATAGACTATTTGGCGTATCTGCACCATCTCCACTCCTAGTTCATCTTGCCTTTTATTACATTTTTTTCATTGAATTAAGAATACTGCATGTAGTGAGGAATTAAGAATATGCACTACAAGAAAACCATGAATTTCACCGGCAAGTTTAAGCAAAGTCGTGGTTTTGATATTCAAAATTCTGCTCACCTCGCCAACAGTAAGAAATGTTAACTAATAATAAGTGAAATGATTTTTTTTCTCTAGGATTATATGCTATTCGTGCTCAATTTGACCATAGATATGCCACAAACATAATCACCCTTTCACTGCTGATAACTCTGAAAGCAATAAAAAGAAGTAATTGAATAGATGAAGATGTATAAAGGTGGTGCAGAGAGATGGGCAGAGATTTCTGAAGAGAGAAAGAGAGGTCATAGATGGCCAGTCTAAGTTCTGTGTGATGAGAAGGAGACAGGCATAAGAATATTCCCAGGCAAATGTAATAGCAGGGCAAAAAACTCCAAGGTGGAATGCTACTATCATATTTGAGAAATAGGATAATTGGCAGGAAATATGATACTTTTCTGGAAGAACATTTTGGGTAGAAATTGCCTGGGCTTTGGTTTGCTAGCTTGTTTTTTTTTTTGTTGTTGTTTTTTTTTTTCTCAGAAAGGGAGCTTGTGTTATTCATAGAGACCAGATTAAATGCATTCAGATCCTTTTTCCACCTTTATAAAGATGATGGAAATGACTGTTCAGCTCTTGCCAGGTGGCATTTTTCCAAGAATAGGATTTTAAGGCCATCATTGCCTATGGTCCTCTGACTTTTCAGCCCATGCCCACACGACCAGTACCCACAGATTAAGAAAATAAATTACTGTTGTAAGGATAATTAAGTCATAACATAAAATTTAATTGTTTCCCTTTATTGGCAGATTACATAGTGAGAAATTCTAGAAATATCCCCTTGCAATTATTAAGGCAATAGGCTTAAATCAGTGGGTCTCAAATTTAATGTAAGCTGTGCCCCTTATACAAAACAATGGCCATGTATCCAAAACAAGTGATTCATTAGGTCAGAGAGGGATCTGAGTATATTTTTGAAAGCTTTTTAGATGACCCTGGTACATCTCAATGGTTGATGATTCCTAGTTTATGACACAGCATGTATCCCTGATACCCTCCCTTAATTAAGTTCACTGTATCACTTATCTCTTGTACAACACTGTTTTGTAACAAACTGCTCCAAATCTGACTGGCTGATAGGGATAATCCCTTATTTAGCTCATGAGTCTGAGGGTGGGTGATTTAAGCTGGGCTTATCTGGGTAGTTCTTCTGATCCCAGCTGGGCTCACTCACATGTCTGGAAGTCAGGTGAGAGTCTTCGAAGGGGATGGGAATGACTGTGCCATATTTCCCTCATTCTCCAGCAAGGAGTAAGGGCAGAAGAGAAGGAAGGTGAACAGACACATGAAAATACTTTTTTAAACCTCTGCATTTCGTTTGCTAACATCTCATTGGCCATTAACTAAACAACATCTCATTTCTGAGCAAGGCAGATGTAGCCTAGAAAGTTTGCTGTTGTTGTTTAAAGAGATGTTTAAAAAGAATGACAGAAAATATTCTTCAGTAAACTTTTCTCATTTCTCATCTTTCTGGATTCTCAGTCCAGGTTCATCAACCCTTCTTCCCACCTCCCAATTCATCTGAAATTTGAATTGACACTCTACTCCTCTGTGTATACAGCAATAATCTGTTATTCTAGCCCTCTTGACTTAATTCAAAATCTAGGCTCCATCATAAAGAGTTGGCACAACATCTTAATATTTAAAGTACACAAGCATTCATTGATTTAGAGACTGTCTGAATGCTAAGCACACAAACCTTTTTTTTTTTTTTTTTTTTTTTTTATGTGGAGGGAGCCTCACATTGGATGAAGATTGGAATGATATTGTAAAAGGCTGAGCAAATATATTTCTCCCAGCCATGCTTTTATCAATTGGGAGATTGTTAATACACAGGAAGAGTTTAGGTGGTCCCATGGACTGCACGAGTTTTGTTTTACCAGGGTTATTGGCTTTCTATTCAATTGGTAGTGACATTGGGTCCAGTAAAGTATTAAAAGTATATGTTGTATAGCTACTTTTCCTGATTTCCATGCCAAGCTGCTTTGGGTTTTTGCCTCTCTCTGAGCTCAGTTCTAATGTTTTGCAGTCAATTCTGTGATCAGGTTGAAGCTAAGAACATGGATTAGAAGAACTGATTATCTCATGTGAGAGTTCAGACAGCTTTCAAAGTTTTAAAACCTTGCCTCAAAAATTGTTTTTTTTTCATTGAGATGATCACATCTCATATAATTCCTTAAATAGAGATTTTAGAGTCTCAAGATAATTATTTCTACTGCAATCAGATTGTCCTGGGTAAAAAGTGACAGCCATGTACATTTCCTAAAGGTAATACCTTGCCTGTTAAAAGTTAAGAGGCCTGTATCCTGAGCTATTATAAATGATTTGCTTCTAAGAAAGATTATCTAGCATCTCTATACAAAGATGTGTTGATGTAATTGGGAAAGGAAAATGGAAGCAGGATGAGGATGCTCTGAATTGTTGTCTCCCAGAGTTTCTCTAAGGAGTATAGCTGATATGCAAAATTCACCTTAATTTTTTAATAGGCAAACTATTTTCACATTCTTAGAATGTTATGTAAGTCATTATCCCTAACGACTTATCCTGCTGCTGTGTTCAACTATATTTCTCCGTATGAAAACTTGATGTTTAATGTGACTGGTGCAATGACACAAACACCACTTAACTACTTTTAAGTTGAAGGACTGAATTCCCTATTCAGTTGCGCTGGGATTACAACATTTTCACATTAGCTTGCACACCGCATTGTTTCTATCCCAAGGATTTCTTTAGAGATATCTGATTAACTGCATGATCCTCACAAAGCTTAAGCAATTTTTTTATTAGCTGTTTTTTGTAACAGCACCCAGGAGTGTTGGAAATTATTTTTAAGGTTAAAAATGAGTGTGTTTACATATCTTTTCATTGGAGACCTAATTAGTTAGGTAATTTAAATAGCAGAAGTTGAGAGTTTTATGAAATACAAGAGGAACGGCTATCTTATAAACATTTGCACAACAAAAACACTCTTGAAATGGTGCTTGCTTTTATGAATAAACCATTTCAGGCGATGTAGAATTTTTGAAGAAAGAATTTTTATACATTTTCTGTAGGGTTAGGCAGAACTAACTTTGAAGTGGGGTGAAAAATAACAGCCAGTGACCTTTAGGACATTATTTACTCTGTAATTCAATAGTTTGAATTATTTCACTTGGCACTTATGAAAGGATTTCTTTAACTCTATTCATCTTATTCATAACAGGTCTGAACTTTATTCAATCTAATTTCTATTTGAGGATGGAGGAGAATGCAGCAGGTAAGCTTTCAGGGTTATAAAGACGCAGCAACTGGCCCCAGGCATCCTCTACTCAACGCCCCTAAACATCACTAGCAGAGAAACAGTGGTTGATACTATGGCTGTTCACATCCTGAAGGTATAGTAACTAACCTGACTTGGACAATTTTCAGGCAGTTTTTCCTATTTCAGTGAGAACTCCCAAACAGATCATTCATGTTCACATTTTGGGGTCTTAATGCATTCATTCAATAGGCGTAGCTAGGTTGAAGCCAAATCTTCAAATACACTGGAAACTAGGACTTCTCATGTAAAGGTAAGAATAATTAGGTCCTAAAATTATAATATTTCATGATATTTTGGATTTATGGGCTCCAGAAGAACATTCTTTATCTAACCAAACAATTAAAAACAACTGAAAAATATATACAGGAGTCAGGCAGATATATATCAAAATATAGTCTCTACTATTGATAAAGGTATAAGAAGATAATAGCTTGGGGCAGCCAAATGGGTTTATTTACTTTCCTCTCATTGAACTTCTCTTTCCAAACTTCACCAAGACAGAGCCTGTCCTGCCAAACTTTTCACAATTTGGAGACATAGAACCAACTTGTATCTTCTCTGCTGGCTTCCAGGTCATAAAGTATGGACACAGAAGTTATTTACCCATATGCATAGACTAAATAAATTAGTTTCCCTTCCTTGGGGAGGGATTCAGAGCTAGTAAGAGCCTGGATTGTTACTCTAATGGAAGTTCCTTCACATGAAGACATGAAGCAAAAGTTATAGCTAACAACCTGACAACCTCTGGGGATTTGATATACAGTGGCATATGGAATCATTTTTTTCTTGCCTTTCTATATCAATAGTTTTTATTAATAATACTTATAGTTTTAATAGTTTTATGTTAATAAAATAAGCCTGAGAGAAGAAAAAATTATCTTTTGCTGGAAACAGAAATGGTAAGATAGATATAGCATAAACAATTATTTAAATAATCCTCAGGTTTCTAGCACCACTGTGCTAAATTTTGTTACACAACAGACAGAGAAGGCCAAGTTTAAGGGCAAGAGAGTTCTTGCTACCTCGGTGCCCTTTTCATCTTCAGCTTCTGAGAAGACAGGCTGAAAAGTGATTCTTATCATGTAAATTATAGACATGACTTTTTATGGTGTCAGCTGAGGCCATCATCTCATTTTACATAAAACACCAAACAGCTATTGGAAGTTAATGAACTTTCTTTATTAGCGTATCAGGAACATTTAAACCAGTGATCTAGAGAAAAAGAGCTCTTCATATCTGATCATAAATTTTGGAGTTCCCCATCACCTTGATTAATACTACCTTCAAGATTTGGAAGAATGATATTCAAATGTAGGCACATATTAGTGGGGTTTGTGTGTGTGTGTGTGTGTGTGTGACATGTTTCATCATTATTTTTGGAAGGGAGCCATATAATATTATGTACTATTCTTATTAACATAAGTTCTTTGTGATTTTATACACTATACAATATTTTTTAAAAATTACGTTGTCCCACATATTATATATCGTTTGAAACATAAATATAGTAGGATAGATACAACTATATATACAAATTATATAAAAGTTTTTATAAGTATATACTTACTTTAAGGTAGAATATTTTAACAGTTAGCATATAAATTTAAACACTATCCTAGATCAAGGTATTCTACATTACTAACATCCAGAAGTCTCTTATGCTCCATCCCAATTATTATCCAAAATTCGTATTATTTTGAATTCTGTCCATAGATTATTTTACCTAACTTTGAATGTTATGTAAACAGAATCAGAAGTATATAATATTTGTGTTTGCTTCCTTTTGCTCAATAATTTATCTGTAAAATTTATCCACACTGTTGTGTCTACCAATAATTCTTTTTTATGTATTATTCCATTGTGTTAATATTACACAATACTTCTATTTCTTCCACTTTTGACGGACATACACTTGAGTTGTTTCTAGTTTATTATTAGTATTATGTTGTTTCTATTGGCTTCTTGCCCATGTAGTAAACATATGTACTAATTTTCATTGCACAATAATCTGAATCTTTTGGTGAACATATGTGATCACTTTCCCTTAGCAGTTATATCGCTAAGTCCTAGGGACCTTTGGTTACTTGTAATAAATCATATCAAAGAGGAGACCAAAGTAGTCTTCCCACATGCAGTGTATGAGAATGTTAGCCTCTTTACCCTCTTGCTAGTTAGTGCCTGTTTTACATTGTTTTTGTTTGTTTGTTTTTCATTTTAGTCATTGGGTAGGCACACTGAGTAATTTTGTGCTCATTGAGGTTTTAGCTGACTTTTCTCTGATGATAAAAGAGATGAATCATCTTTTGCTTATTGCCTATTCAATTTATTGGTCAAATTTCACTTAATTGTCTTTTGAAACTTGTTTATATATGAATGATTTGTTGGACATATGTTTGAAACTATCATCCTACACTGCAGCTTACTGGCTATTCTTTAATGGTATCTTTAATGAAGTACGAGTTATGAGGCCTTGCTTTATAATTAATTACTTTTGTTTTTTTTATACTTATTTTGAGAGAGAGAGATAGAGAGGGAGAGAGAGAATCCTAAGTAGGCTCTGTACCGGCAGCACAGAGTCTGACACAGGGAATATAATTTTGTGATCACATAGTGTGAGGTAGATTATTTTTTGATCAGAATATACAAATATAAGCTCAATCATTAAAATACAATCTATATTGATACAATCTATATCAATATTTTAGTGATCCCTTTTTATACATCAGGTTCCTTCATGTATATGGATTTTATTGATTTTCTAATATTTTTCTTTCATGTAAGCATCTACCTTTTCCCATTTTGATTTAATTATTTTAGCTTTATAATAATTCTTGAAATATTTTCATTTAAGTTCTCCAACTTTGTTCTTCTCATTTAAAATTATCTTTGCAATCATGGATTTTCAAACATTTAAAAATCAGTTTCTCATTTGTGCACACGTGTGTGCATACATACATGCACAAATATGTGGACACACTTTATTGCTTTTGACTGAATTTCATTGAATCTACAGATCGATATGAAGAAAAAAATTCTGTCTTTACAATATTGGTAGAATTTATCCATTTTATAATATTATAGTCCTTTATATTTTTTGAATCTCCCTTAAAGTTTTCTCTGTTATATTAGTACAGCTACACCAACTATTTTCTGTTGCTGTTCACAGTTTTCTTCTTTATGTTTTTTCTTTACTTCAATATTCCTGAGTCCTTATATTTTAGGTTCTTAATATCAGGTATGAAGAATTTCGTTTTATTCATCCTGATGAATTTATAGAATAAATGTTATAAATTAGTATTGCAAATATTTCCACTTCTACCTATACAAGACTAGTTGTTATTAGACTAATATATTTGACAAAAATGTGTAAAAATCTGGAAAAATATAAAGTTATAGTTATAGGAAGGCATTCAGAAGCACTGAATTTATCCATGAGCTTTCCTAGAACATGAGACATCATTGTCAAGTTTTTGCATGAGGTTACTAAATGAAGAAACTGATCATAATATGATTCAAGTTATTTATCCTGGATTCTCTAAATTTTCTTTTTTGGTTATCAAACTTCATTCTTTTCTGCCTTCTTTGTTTCTGGTCTTCATTAAATGTTGACTTTATATGTAATATTATCTTGTTTGAATGAATTCTATTTTATTGAGAAGCATTTCCTCAATAATTCCAGAAAGTTTGAAGTAACTTGGCTTTTATTGCTTCCACAATTCTCTCATGCAACAAATTAGCAAATATTGCAATTTTTACTTCTGAATAATTTTGGTGTTAATATTTCATCTTTTTCATGCCCTTAAAATCACTTATAGTAAGTAGGATCTCATCTTTCCTGAACACGTTTAATAGGCCACTGCCTGTTTATTTGTAAGTTGACCCTTGAACAATACAAGGGTTAGCTCTGCCAATCCCTATGAGTCAAAAATCTTTGTATAGCTTTTGACTCCCCCAAAACTTAATTACTGATAGCTTACGGCTGACTGGAAGTATATTAGCACATATTTGTATATGTATTATATATTGTATTCCTATAATAAAATGAGCAACAGAAAATATTACTAAGAAAATCATAAGAAAGAAAAAACACATTTACAGTACTGTCCTGTAAAAAATATGTACAAAAATAGACCTACACAATACTAACCCATGTTGTTCAACAGTTACTGTGTAGTCATTCACAAATGTGTTTTAGACTTCTACTTGTGGAGACATAATTATCAAGCATATCTAAATGCCATAAACAACAAGGAAGCTGGACAAAATATATGGACATCTGTTTTCGGGTATTGGGCAACAGAAAGCTAAATAAATTTATTATTTTTAAGGACACTTAAGGAAAACAAACACAGAAAATGAGTTCAGTATTTACGTAGTGAACTCACTAAATCAAGACCCTGGAAAATTGAGCCCCCCAAATCAGCTAAGATCCCAGGCACATCATAATATATGAGTAAGATCACTCTAACCTTAGAATAAGGGCTATTCTAAATTCCATAAAATGTATAAAAACAAAACTAGACAACATTAAGGTGATTTACAAGCAAATTAAATTGTTGCTGAAACAAAACTGTCTTTCAAGATAGAAACAATAAATAAGAAAATCAACAATGTGGCACTTATAATCGTTAGTACACAATAAGAATTAATAGATACGTGAAGGAGGAAAAGATTATATTTAATAATTTAAAACCAAAAACATTAATAGAAACATACCCAGTATTGACATAAAAGATGGAAATGTCAGAGATTTTTTTAATGTTCATTTATTTTTGAGAGAATAAGTGTGGGAGCCCTACAGTGACCACAAGAAAGCGTGGTTAGGGACGCAGGGATGTGCCTGCACACGGGGCTCCCTGCCTGGGCAAAGCATTCCTGCAAACAGGATGCTCTGCCAGGAGGCCTGCACACAGTATCCAAGTTTAACGGTCCGCTTGCAAACGAGGGAACATGCCCTCCTTAGAAATAAGGAGGAGGCTGGAATTGTGAGCAGGCCTCTTAGTAAACATGTTGTGGTCACTTCCTCCCTTTGCTTCCCCCTGTCCTTGAAATGTGTTTGGCTACTTGCTCTTAATTGGTAAAGGAATGCATCTTGTAGATTTCAGTTTGTATCCAGTTACCGGGGTATAAAATAAACCGCAAGAGGGGCTTGCGTAGAATTGTTCCTCCGGCCGGAGTTGTGTCTGTGTCTGCTTTTTGTGTGTGTCTTGTCCTTTGTGTCATTTCGTCCGCAACAATAAGAGAGAGAGAGAGACATAGTGCAAGCTGGGAGGTGCACAAAGAGAGAGAAAGGGAAAGAGAGAGGGAGACACAGAATCCTAAGCAGGTTCCAGGCTCTGAGCTCTCAGCACAGATCCTGATGTAGGACTTGAACTCACTAACCGTGAGATCATGACCTGAGCTGAAGTCAGACACTTAATCAACTGAGCCACCCAGGTACCCATTCACAGAGCTATTTTAAATGTTATAAAAAATTTTGTGAGAGGTAGAATTTGCAGATGACTTCCAAGATTCCTAGCAACTGGTGTATAACACTATGTAATCCCATCTCACTGAGCATGGGTGAGATCTGTGAATATAAGGAATGTTACTCTCATGGCTAGATTGTATTATGGCAAAGTAGAAGGAATTTTTCATGTGAGGTTAAGATATTTATATAGTTTGAATTACTCAAAAAGAGATTATTCTGTATGCCATAATAAAATAGACCCTTTAAAAGATGGCTAAAGTATTTCATGAGATCAGAGAAGAATGTCCTTTTAGGCTTGAAGAAGAAAATATCTGGGGCGCCTGGGTGGCTTAGTCGGTTGAGCGTCCGACTTTCGCTTGGGTCGTGATCTCGCGGTTCGTGGGTTCAAGCCCCACGTCGGGCTCCGTGCTGACTGCCGGCTCAGAGCCTGGAGCCTGTTTCAGTCTGTGACACCCTCTCTCTCTGACCCTCCCCTGTTCACGCTGTCTCTCTCCTAGAAATAAATAAAACATTTTTAAAATATTAAATTAAAAAAATATGTATATATATATATATCCATGTCTTAAACTACCTATGGAAACAAGTGTTATAGATCTATGAGGAATCTCAAGCATTGATTGTAACCTCCAGCTGAGATCCAGTAAGAATTCAGGGTACTTCATTATCAATCTCAAGGAAACGAATTTTACCAATAAGCTGAATGTGTTTAAAAGCAAAAACTTACAATAAAAGATAGTACTTTTAAAGCTTATATAAAAAGATACCTCCCTGTATAGCTTTGTGAAACTCCTGTATAGACTTGTGAAACCCTGAACAGAGAGGATCTAGCTGGCAGTGCCCAAACTCCTGACACATGTAAACTGTGTGTTTGTGTGTAAGTGTGATTTTGATACTGTTAGTTTTAATAGCCTTTATTTTTTAGAGAAGTTTTAGTTCATGCAAAGTTGAGAGATTTCCCATATACTCTCTACCTCCATGCACGAATAACTTCTTCCATTACCAATACTCCTTCCTGAGTGGAACGTTTGTTAAAATTGATAAACATTGTTCACATACATCAACACATCATTATTGCCCAAAGTCCATAGTTTGCATTCCAGTTCATTCCAAGAGCTTGGACAAATGTATAATGACATTTATAGTATCATACAGAGCATTTTCACTACCCTTAAAATCCTCTGTGCTTTGCTTATTTATCCCTCTCTCTCCCTTACTCCACTAGAAACCACTGATCTTTTTACTATCTCCATAGTTTTCTTTTTGTGTGTTGTTTTAAGCTATTAAATTTGTAGTAATTTGTTACATTGTAATAAAAATTAATACAGATTTAGATGAAAAGGTAGATATAATGAGTGAATACTTGGAAAATGTCAGGAAAAAAACATTGGAATTCCATAGAAGAACAAAGTGTATTCCAGAAATAAAGACATGATAATTGAAAGTTTAAAAATTTACTGGATGGCCGTGTCAACAAAATATCAGAGTACTATATTTGAAAAAATGGAAGTATACCCTTTAAGATGAAGCATAGAGAAAAACAAGAGACAACAATAATTAAAAAGAATAATTATCCTGATGGAATATTAAGCAATTTAATGTAGTTAGACCCAGAGCAAATAAAGTTTGGAGCAGTAAAAAAAATTAATTATGCAATAGCCCAAAATTCATCATAAAAGTTTTTAATGAAATTTTTTTTTAAAAAATTTTAAAATGTTTTATTTATTTCTAGGAGAGAGAGAGAGAGAGAGAGAGAGAGAGCGTGAGTAGGGGAGGGCCAGAGAGAGAGGGTGTCACAGACTGAAACAGGCTCCAGGCTCTGAGCTGGCAGTCAGCACAGAGGCCGATGCGGGGCTCGAACCCACTAACCGTGAGATCATGACCCAAGCGAAAGTCAGACGTTTAACCGACTAAGCCACCCAGGCACCCCATTAATGAAATATTTTTAATACATTTTGAGTTTATGTATTTTTTAAGAGAGTGAGAGTAGAGGAGAGGCAGAGAGAGAAAGAGAGAAAGAGAACCTCAAGTAAGATCCACAGTGTCAGTTCAGAGCCCTATGCAGGGCTCAAACTCACCACTGTGAGACCATTACTTGAGCCAAAATCAGGAGTTGAACGCTTAACCAACTGAGCCACCCAGGCGTCTCTGAGAATTTTTAAATAATGAAAAATTTTAAATAATCTGAAACACTCATAAAACTTCAAGAAAGACACACACACACACACACACACACACACACACACACACACATCATAGCTATGAATAACTTAGTAGAATTGTTGAAATTAACAAAATAAAAACCAGAGGATTTTTAGAGCAGTAAAAATAATCTGTATGATACCATACTGGTGGATACATGTTCTTATACATTTGTTTAAACCTGTAGAATATAAACCATGAGTGAAACATAATGTTGAGAATGAACTTTGGGTAATTATTATGTGTCAGTATAGGTTCAACAGTTGAAATAAGTGTACCACCTTGGTGGGGGATACTGATAATGAAGGTGCCTATCTATGTGTGGGACCAAGGAGTGTATAGGAAATCTCCGTAACTCCCTCTCAATTTTGCCATGAACCTAAAATGCCCTAAAATAGTCTTCATAAACAAAACAAAATAAAAACAATTAAACAAAAGTATCAATTCTCTTTTTGTGGATAAAAACATTTATTGGGTGTGGGACAGGTCTAGCAGAGTGAAGAGAAAGTGGTAGCTTGGACTAGGGTTATGTTATTGAGATAGGTAGAATTGGTTGCACTGAAGCCCATTCTAGAGGTGGAATTAAAAGACTTGATGATTCTTGGGATACTCTACGTAGTATCTGTGAAGAAGAAAAAATGAAAGAGAATTTGCATTGGAACTCCTCTGCGTGTAGATTTGTGGGAGCTGAGGCTGGACTTGGGAAGAGATGATTACAGGTGTCCAGATGGAAGACAAGGTCATAAACCAGAACAGCCATCCAATCTTCAGTAGTACTTACATTTGTCTATCTACTTATAGCTTGCCTCCTGTTTTCATGTAATTGACTAACTTGTATGTATCATATCTTTCCAATGGGTTTATAAGCTCCTTGAGGTTAGGGATCTCAGCTTATGTTTCTTTCATATGAGAAAAACACACAGCAAAGCATTATTAAATTCTCAGTGAGCACTGTTGAATTCAACCAGCTCAGCAAAGTACTGACTGGGAGGATAATAAACTCCAATTCTAAAGTTTTCAATTATTTACTTGTATGTTAGGTTCAAAGTTTTAAAGGGCTAAAAATGCATTTTCTTTGTTATGATAATTAAAATTTATTTATTGTGGATCAGAAGCAACTCAGTCCTGAATATTAAAATATGTACTTTAAATTGTGATTGAATCTCAAAAGTCAAGAACACATTTATATATCATAGTTACTGAAACAGTGATGACAAAATTTGCTTATAAAATATATTTTTAAACTTTGAAAGTCTTAATTACCTCAAAATATAAGGCCTGACATTCTTCCTCAATACTTTTAGAATAAAGTCTGAATTAGAGGGTTTTTTTCTAAATACATGACTTAACTGCACTATATTTTGCAAATTCTTTAGGATATTATAAGCTCATAAACCAAATGGTCTAAACACTCTTTTATAATGAAATATGTAGTAGTTAATGAACGATTAAGCATTTTTGCATGTGGTTACATTAGATCCATTTTATTTGTAATTGAGCCAGATATTAATGAGAAACTCAGGTCCGGAGCTGTTAACATTGTTTCATAAAACATACACAAAACTGAAATTTATGCTGGATGAAAATAAATACATAGTCATATTAAAAGAGTAGAAAGGGTGTTTTCATACTGACCTCTGAAAAACAAATGACCTAAAACAAAGAAAAATGTACGGGTAATTATTAGAGTAAAGTAAGTCAAAACACTTGGAATGCCAGAAACATTATTATAGTAAAAGAATTCATTAGAAAAGTTAGAATTTATCAATTATCTCATTAAAATGTATTTAATAAAATTTAAACTGTAAAACATTAAATTCAAAACATAAAAAAATAAAATTTTATTAATTTTTAATCTTGGTATATTTTAATATTAATATATCATAAAATTTTCTTTTCTTTTTTTAATTTTAAACATCCTCATTCTATGTTTTTAAAATAGTTTATTGTCAATTGGCTAACATATAGTGTGCAAAGTGTGCTCTTGGTTTTGGGGGTATGTTCCCATGGTTCCTCGCTTACATACAATACCTGGTGCTCATTCCAACAGGTGCCCACCTCAATCCCTATCACCCATTTTCCCCTCTCCCTCAACCCCCATCCACACTCAGTTTGATCTTTGTATTTAAGTCTTTTATGGTTTGCCTCCTTTCTTCTCTGTGACTATTTTTCCCCCTTCCCTTCCTTCATGGTCTTCTGTTAAGTTTCTCAAGATCCACATATGAACGAAAATGTACCATATCTGTCCTCTGACTTATTTCACTCCACATAATACCTTCCAGTTCTATCCATGTTGCTGCAAATGGCATGATTTCATTCTTTCTCATTGCCAAGTAGTATTCCATTGTATATATAATCCACATCTTCTTTATCCATTCATGAGTCGATGGACATTTAGGCTCTTTCTATAATTTGGCTATTGTTGAAAGTGCTGCTGTAAACATTAGGTTACATGTGGCGCTATGAATCAGCAGTCCTGTATCCCTCGGATAAATTCTTAGTAGTGCTATTGCTGGGTTGTAGGCTAGTTCTGTTTTTAATTTTTTGAGAAATCTCCACACTGTTTTCCAGAGAAGCTGTACCAATTTGCATTTATCATGAGATTTTCACATAGACTTATTGTGTAATTTGGTGGGTAACTTAGTAAAGTTAGTGATTTAACCTCTTATATCTCATGGAATGCCAGATAGGGGTCACTTTGGGGTCTCTTGTATTGGCATTTTTTAAATCTCTCTTATTTTATTTTGTCCTTGAACAAAGAAAGGAGAAATTTTATGAACTAAAGCTACAATATCAGGTACCTGATAGAATTATAAAAGCAGATCATTAGTAGTTGAGATGTGAAAGAAGCAGGGATCATAGTAGTTTTCTATTTAACACATGTTATATAATATTATATATACAATATAAAAATGTCTCACATTTAAATTGTCTTTCCAACTTTTTTTATTCCTAACTGTATGACTTTAAGATGGTTACGAGGACCTGCCAAATATCATCCATCACCCTAAAGTCAAAATATGAACTTATAGAAACTGAAAAACAAATATTCTGAACAAGGACACAAGTTACCTACTAAGTCAATATTTGAATAATAATTTACTATTAATCCAAGCTCTATATGTACTTCTTTAAAAAGGAATGTTACTAAATTTGATTGAATGGCTAGTACATGTCAAGTTCTTTATAAAACCCTT
Source organism: Proteles cristata cristata (assembly GCA_017311185.1). NCBI lineage: Eukaryota > Metazoa > Chordata > Mammalia > Carnivora > Hyaenidae > Proteles > Proteles cristata. The sequence goes on from JAESUZ010002627.1 coordinate 2,988,900, forward strand.
GTGGGTTAGGATTATTACCTCAATGCCATAAGAAAGATGGGGTAATGTAGTTTCTGCCAGTATTAGAGTCACATTTCAAAAAAGCTATGGAGACAAAATTTGAAACAAAATCGTCCTGCAACTTTTACTCTTTGTAATATGCTGCTCCTTACAAGAAAAAAGCATTGTGATCATTTATTCTCTAAGCTGCTGTTTTTCAGTTTAATTGTGGGAGATGTAGGAGGGTGGGAGGGATGATTAAGTGAAGTCTTTCAGAATATATGCATATAGTGAAAGTTTTACTTCTTTCTTACCAATTTGGGTGCGTTTTATTTCTTTTTGTTGTCTGATTGCTGAGGCTAGGCCTTCCAGTACTATGTTAAATAAAAGTGGTAAGAATGGACATCCCTGTCTTTTTTTTAACCCTAGAGGAAAAGCTCTCAGTTTTTCTCCATTAAGGAAGATGTTAACTCTGGTTTTGCACATATGGCCTTCATAATGTTGAGGAGTGTTCCCTTTAAATCTACTTTTTTGAAGATTTTTATCATGAATTGATGTTGTACTTTGTCAAATGCTCTTTTATCTGTCTGTTGAAATGATCATATTGTTCTTTTCCTTTCTCTTATAGATGTGATGCATCACCTTGATTGATTTGAGAATACTGAACCACCCTAGAAGGCAGGAATAAATTCCACTTGGTCATGATGAGTGGGTTTTCTTTTCATGCATTGTTGAATTCAATTTGCCAGTATTTTCATGAGGATTTTTGTATCTATGTTCCTCAGGGATATTAGTATTTAGGGTTTTTTTGGTTGTTGTTGTTTGTTTGCTTTCTGTTTTTTGCTTTTAGTAGCATTTTGATTCAGTTTTGATATCAAGATAATACTGGCCGCATAGAATGAATTTGAAAGTTGTCCTTCTATTTTTTTATACTTTGGAATAGTTTGAGAAGAAAAGATATTAGCTTTTCTTTAAATGTTTGGTAGAATTGTCTGTGAAGCCCTTTGGTCCTGGACTTTGTTGGGGGTTTTTTGACTGCTGACTCAAATTTTCTATTTCTTCGTATGTAAGCCTTGGCAGTTTATATATTTCTAGGAATGTCAATTTCTTCTAGTTTGCTTAATTTGTTGGCATATATATTTTATCATGTTCTCTTATAATTGTTTGTATTTCTGTTGTGTTCGTTATTATTTCTCCTCTCTCATTTATGATTTTATTTATTTGGGTCCTTTACTCTTTTTTTTTTCGCTTGATGAGTCCGGCTATTTTATTTATGAAAATCAGTTTCATTGATTTTTTACCCCAAAGAATCAAGTCCTGGTTCCATTGATCTTTTCTATTACATTTTTTGTTGTTGTTTTGTTTTTACTTTGTTCTGTTTTATAGTTTCTATATCGTTTTTTTCTACTCTAATCTTTATTATTTCCTTTGAGGCTTTGTTCTTATTTTTCCACCTCCTTTAGCTAGAAGGGGCTAAGCTTAGGTTGTTTATTTGAGATTTTTCTTGCTTCTTGACATCGGCCTGTATTACTATAAATGTCCTCTTTATAACCACTTTTGCTGTATCCCAAAGGGTTTGAAACATTGTGTTTTCATTTTCATTTGTTTCTATGTACTTTTTCATTTTTATTTGATTTTCCAGTTAAGCCTTTCATGGTTTAGTAGCATGTTACTTAACCCCCATGTATTTGTGGTCTTTCAAGATGTTTTATTTGTTTATCTGTTTGTTTTTGTGGCTGACTTCTTGTTTCATAGTGATCTTGTCAGAAAAGATGTTTGGTATGACGTCGATCTTCTTAAATTTGTTGAGGCTTGTTTTGTGGGTAATTTGTAATCTAGTCTGGAGAATGTTCAATGGCACTTGAAAAGAATGTATATTCTGCTGTTTTAAGATGGAATGCTCTGAATATATCTGTTAAGCCCATCTGTTCCAATGTGTCATTCAAAGTCATTATTTCCTTCTTGATTTTCTGTTTAGATGATCTATTGATGTAAGAAGAGTGATATAGAGTCCCCTAATACTATTGTATTAATATTAATTAGTTCTTTTATTTTTGTTATTAACTCTTTTATATATTTGGGTTTTCTATGTTGGGTGCTTAAATATTTACAATTGTTACATTGTCTTGTTGGATTGTCCCCTTTATTATTTCATAGTGTCCTTTTTTTGTTTTCTGTTACAGGGTTTCTTTTAAAGACTATTTTGAATACTCTGGTTTCTCTTCAGATCATATAAATCTTTCACCTTTTACTAACGTCTATTTTGTCTGGTATAAGTATTGCTACTGTGGCTTTCTTTTGATACCAGTTTGCATGATAGATGTTTTTCCATTCCCTCACTTTCAATCTGCAAGTGTCTTTCAGTCTAACATGAGTTTCTCATAGGGAGCATATAGATGGGTCTTGTTTTTGTTTTTTGTTTTTTTAATCTATTCTATCATCCTATGTCTTTTGATTGGAATGTTTAGTTCTTGCTGGTAGTTTTGATATAAAATAATCATTAGGTAACATTATTTGGGAAACTATTAAAGACAGAGTGCTAAACTAAATTATCTACCATAAATATGTATGTTGACAAACTATTGCTATTCCATTAATGGAAAATACAAAGTTATATAACTAAGTGCTTGTTCCAGCTAAATACATTCACTAAGTAATTAATTATCAACTCAAAATTGAGGATACACCTCATTTCAGAAAACTGGCTCCAATAACTGAAATGGTTTATGGATAGATTTTCTTAAATTTAAAGACAGTTACTACTCAGTTATTTATCTACCTCTTTCTCTGTATCTATTTAGAATTTTGGAAATATACACCAGAAAGCATTAACCTGGGAAGGTATAGAGATGAGCATTAAAGAGAGTACCAATACTAAGCGAAGTTATCAACTCTTTCCTAATTGAAAACAGAGGTGGCTGTACTAGACTTGTCTAAATTGATCAATTTCACCACCTCCTGCCTGGCTGGCTCTCAAAAGATAGTCTTGCTTTTGGAGAGGAAGTGCAAGGCGTTGTTCCAGAGTGAACCTGTTTTCTTAGCAGAAGTAATGCTGTCCCCACATGGATAGGGGTGATTAATTCATCAATGGAAGGCGCTTGGTTGTCAAGATTGATAAATTAGGAAGAATGAGGCCTGATAAAATAAGGGAGCAGGAGGTACTAACCTAAAAGAAGCTGAAGGGAAAAAAAAATATCCGGTGTGGATTTGCTATTTGTATAAAATACCACAGAGACATTGGAAAGTGTCTAGATTTAGAAAGTTTTAGATTCACACAATTTTCTAGCTTGAAAATATCATCAAAATCCTATAGCTATGCTCTCATTTTACATATGAGGACACTGAGGCTCAAAGCAACAGAGGCTGGGGTGAGACCCCTAATCAGATATCCTCCCTATTTCTGAGTTTTTTTGACAATGGCAATCTCGTGTGTAAGTTTTAAAGTAGTATATAAATATTAGGTGTGAGTAATAACTACTTTGGAGAGCTTGCTATTTCCAATAATCTTTCCCTTTTATTAACAGTATAGGACCTATGTGTAACTTGCACCTCAATTAGTTATTGCATGATGACAATCTGTGCCTTTCCTAGTATAGTTTCTCATTTTTTCCAGGCACTATGAATTGCTTCAGACTTTGATAAAATGAAAAAAAGGAGGGGGGACACATATAAACTTTATTATTTATTTATTTGTTAACTTATTTATTTAAAGATTTTTATTTAATTTTTTATTTTGAGAGAGACAAAGAGAAAAAGCAAGTGGGGGAGGAGCAAAGAGAGGAAGAAACAGAATCCTACAAACCGTGAGATCATGGTCTGAGCCAAATTCAAGAATCAGATGCTTAGCAGACTAAGCCAGCCATGAACCCCCAGATAAATTTTAAATTCATAGTGTAAAAAAGTATGAGGACAACTCAAATGACTTGTGTTCTTAACTAAAATGAACATAGATATCATCCTTGTTTCTATGAAGATGACAAAATTATTTTACTAGAACTGGAAAAACAAAAAAAACATGAGAAAACAATAAATATCATCTTTGTCTCCAGGGAAATGAGGTTTTAAGTAGAAGAGCATTTAATTATCTTATCTATCAACTACTTTTAGAAAATTTCTATACAATGTCTACAAAATACGATATGCCATGGATATTTATCACACAGATAAATGGTCTTAACATTCATTATGAACACTGTTAAACTTATTAAAAATTTCTTTATGCGTCAGACACTATGATAAACAATAAAACTTCAAAAAGTGAATGCGTATATGGAAGGGTACAGAGTCATAAATGATTATAACTTAATATGATGAGCCAGACAGTTCAAATATATAATAATTCATGGGGCACAATGTAGTGAAGGAAGGGCAGTAATTAATCAAGGACAATTTTGCTTTATTCCTCCATATTTAATTTTAAAAATTATTTCTATTTCCACATATATTTTTCTAACCTTTATTTTCATATTTTCTGTATAATTATCTTTTAAATGTCTCTTATAAACCAATTGGTGACTCATTTTTTTTGTGTGTGAATTTGGAAGTTTCTATTCCTTGCTTAATGTGTTTGAATCAGTTACATTCAACATAACTATCAATCCTTAGGGCTTGTTTCTAGAATAATATTTCATATTTTCTCACTTACTTTGCTTTATTTTTTCTCTATTTTCCTTGTAGGCTTCAGTTATATACATTTTTATACCTCAGTTATATACGTCAAGTTTCCTGCTGCCGAATAAAGTTATACATTTTGTAATTCTTTAGTTACTAGGTTAAAATTAAGGCCTATATTTGAACTATTTTTACTCCTGCTGATTTATAAAATTTACTAAAACATACAAATTCCTAACTGAAGACAAGAACTTGTGCATGGTTTTCACATTATTTTTATTTTCTCTTTTTTCTCACGCACGACACAGTTTAAGGTTTTGTGAATATATATATATATATATATATATATATATATATATATATATATATGTTTTTTTCCTACATTTTGGGGGGTTATTTGATTATGTTCAATTTACATATGTCCTCCAGCAACACCTACATTATTTTTCCAATTTTTAATCTTCTTCCAAAATTCCCTTCAAGTATACTTTTGGTCAAAATATGTGAGAACTTAAGAAAAATACAGTAATTCAACATCTACAATCTCTAGAGATATTTTTTAAATGTGGCAATTAAGGTTTTTTTTCTTTTTTTAATGCTTATTTATTTTTGAGAAAGAGAGAGGAGACAGAGCATGAAAGGGAATGGGCAGAGAGAGGGGAAGACACAGAATCCAAAGCAGACTCCAGAATTTGAGCTGTCAGCAGATAGCCTGACACGGGGCTCAAACTCATGAACCCTGAGATCATGACCTGAGACAAAGTCAGATGCTTAACCAACTGAGCCACTCAGTCACCCCATCATTTTTGAGAGAGGGAGCATGAACGAGGAAGGGGCAGAGAGAGGGAGACAAAGGATCTGAAGCAGACTCTGTGCTGACACCTGGCCTGGGGCTTAAACTCATGAACTGTGAGATCATGACCTGAGCTGAAGTTGGATGCTCAACTGACTGAGCCACGCAAGTGCCTCAGATTTTGTTTTTTCTTTTTACTTAATCCATTTATAATGGATTTAAATATTAAAAGACTTCAAAGGAGCACAGGTATTTGAGAAATAAGAGCAGTTTTAGGTAATCAAGAAAAGGTTTTGGTGTGTGAGAGTATCTTTCATGAAAGGAAGTAGGGTCTGAAGATAGAAAGGCATCCAAGAGCAGATGTGATGAGCAATGGAAGTTTTCTATGAGGAAACTGAAAGAGATCCCCCAAAATCATCTTCAAAAGTAACTTTCAAGCCATTTAATTCCAACTCTCTTCTTTACTTTGTGCTTTTCCAGTGTATTCTATATCATAGTTTAATTCTTTCCCTGGCAGTGGCCATGGCTCTAACAATGGTGGTAGCTACTCCTTTTCCTTCTCCTTCTCCTTCATCTTCATCTTCTTCCTCCTTCTGCTCTTCTCCTCCTTTAACAAATTGATGACATTTTCTAAATAACTGGTACTTTATGTCTCAAAACTCTTTGAAGCTAATTAAAACCAAACAACTGCCCTACTGAGTTAACAAATTTCATATCTTATTATGAAGTTCAATCATTGTTCTGTCCACTCCGTGAGTAAAATGCAAAATGAGTAGCAGGTAATCTTTGGAATGATTTTGACTGAGATATATAAAATGTAATGTTTATGTCTTCTAAAAATTTGATCTTTTCTAAAATTTTTCTGATCATTTTATTTTCTAAAATTTTCTTGAAGACCATTATTAATTTAGAAAATAGTGATAATAAATACCTCCATTTATTTTATGTATAATATGCACTAAATAGTGTTAGTTTTCTATTGTCATGTAACAAAATATTGTAAACATAGTGGATTAAAACAACACCTGTGTATTAACTTACAGTTCTGTAGGTCAAAATTCCAAGCATGAGTGATGAGATTCTGTGTTCAATGCCTTAAAAGGTGAGATCCAGGTACTGACAAGGTTGCATGTCTTTCTGAAGCTTAGAGTCCTCTTTTAAGTCCACGTCATTGTAAAATGCGGGTTCCTTGTAATTTCAGGACTGAGGGTGCAGTACACTTGCTGGCTTGAGAACAGAGCCCATTCTCAGCAGTTAGACACAAACAAAACTTGCCACCTGGCCCCCTCTGTAGTCCCTCTTACACTTTGAACACCTCTGAATTCTTTAAATCAGGCTATCCTGATTTAAAGGTTCTATTTGACCTGGCCAGGCCCACCTTGATATTCTCCTTCTTACTAACTCAGCTAAGAAGACTGAGTTGTATCCTAGGTACAAGAACCTAAGTACATGAATGAAGGTATTATGTACCTCAATCTTTTGCCCTGCAATTTAACATAATCAGGGTAGTGATATATCATATCAACAATTACCCCACACTAAAAGGCAGAAAATCACACAAGTAGTTAGGGGTCATAGGGACCATCTCAGAATTCTCCCTACCAGATTATTTTTATTGAAATCTCCATATAGCTTGATTGTCCTAGATTTATAGATGAGTAAAGCCAGTCCTTGAGAAACCATGGAACTTGGCCTACGTCACAGTCTGGATACAATTAAGCTAAGTACTTTCTGAACCCTAAAGCTATGAAATATTGCTCTGTTAACACCTGCTTAGCAATAAAGTAACTTCTCATATGGCAAAAATTAAACTATAACTTTTTAATGAAAAGTATAGATAAATGTTGAAGCTGCTTCATTTTATGTTTTTACATTGTTATGTTGATGTACTTGGAGAATCCATATTAATATGAAACTAGCTCCAATAGCTTAAAAAGTATGGTTAACATCTTCAAGATGTGGGTGTGTGTGTGCATGTGCACGTGCACACACAAGTGCACACATGAACATACAGAAGTGTTGGTTAAGCTATATCAGTGTTATAGATTATGGTTTTAAATCAGTTTTATAAGTAATAATTATTCTTTCTTGTTTTTATTTTAATTATTCTTCTACAAAGTAAATTTGTCATAGACTCTAAGTCTAAATTTCTCTCTCTGCAGAGAGAGAGTGGACAGATGATTAAAATAAGAGAGATGGCTAATGTCTGGGAAAAGACAAGAGCACAGAATAAGTGTCCTTGCCCTATTTTTACTAGGATCACAAGGGTTACAAACATGGTGATGGAGGTGCACAAAGAGACAATTAATCTGTGAACATTAACTTATGGACATGAGGAAAAGGGGGTCTTGAAGATATTCGGGGTTGGGGTTTAAGTTAATACAAAACAAAATCCTGGTGCTGGGCAAAAGGGCATAAGGTAGTTTACAACAGACGTGAGTTATCATCTCTGTTTATCTTAGCTAGTCTATGGGATGAGACAGGTAGGGCAAATAACTTCAGGGTTAACAAGGCACCGTTTTCTTTTGTTAATCATCTCCACTCTGGGCAGCTTCACTCACAATGCAGAGTAGTGGTCCATAGCCCAATCTGCCTGTTTACTTAACATGGTCTTTTCTTCCTGTGAAAGCAGCTTTCTGCTATAGTACTAAATTGGTGGGGGGGAGGGCGTTTTTGGCCCTGAACACTTAATCTTGCTTACCTCATACACCTTTGTATTGGGGGCCTTTGCCCCCCTCTCTATTCTGGGGGGCTTTGGCCCCTCCCTGCTCTATCCTGAGATCCTAATCTTATTTACCCAAGCTCAGGTGTGAGCATCCTATGGATTTGTACTTCTTTCTATATGCCTTGTTAACCCATTGGTGTAAACCCCAGGGAAATCCTAAGCTTATTCCCCATGTGAATTAATACAAACTAATTAAAACTAAATTTCTTCTTATAGAGACAATTGATGCACACATGTTGAAGGTAGAATTCTAAGGTGTTCTTCAATATTTCTCTCTTCTGATATGCATGCCTTATATAATCCTTGAGGTGAGATTATGATGGTTTTACTCCTATGATTTTGTCATATTACGTTGCACAGTTGACCTTAAGATATGGAGCTTGTGATGGTGAATTTTTGTGTCAGCTTGAATAGGCCCAGGAGTCCCCACTTTGAACATTATTTCTGGGTGTGTCTGTGAGGGTGTTTTCCATTTAAATTAATATCTGATTTAATGGACTCCATAAAGTAGATTACCCTCCCCAAAGTGGGTGGGCATCAACCAATCCTGGTTAGAACAAAAAGGCAGAAGAAGGAAGAATTCACTCCATTTTGCTTCCTCTTTGCCAGTTTTAGCTGGCATCAATCTTATTTGAGCTGGATTTAGACTATCAGCTCTCTTTGTTCTCAGGCCTTCAGATTCCAACTAGAATTATACCACTAGCTTCCTGAGTCTACAGCTCACAGATGGCAGATTGTGGGACTTTTCAGCCTCCATAATTTCATGAATCAATTTTTATAATAGTTCTCTATATATATATATATATATATATATATATATATATATATATCCATCCCCTATTTGGTTCCATTTCCTGGAGAACTCTGACTAATTACAGAGTTTAACTGGTGAATCTGACTTAATCACATAAGCCTTTTAGAAACAGAAATATCTGGTCACAGGAGGGGAAGTTGGAGAGATTTGAAGTATGTAGAAAGGTTCTCTGTGATTCAGATGGAATAGGCCACGTCACAATGTCTGGAGAAAAGTCTTTAGTAGCTAAGAGTGATCCCTGGCCAGCATTTGGCAAAACAACAGTATATCTTATCACAGCATGGAAATTCCTTCTACCAGCTACCTGAAAGGGTTTAGAAGTGGATCTCTTTCTAGATCAGCTTCTAATTGAGAATATAGTGAACTGACACTTTGATTTCAGTGAGGTAAGACCCTAAACAGAGAATCCAGATTAAATATGTTAAATTCCTGACCCCAGGTATTATGAGATAATAAATTTATATTTTTTAAGCTGCTAAATTTGTGGTAATTTGCTACTCAGCAATGCAAAACTAATACAACACATGAAAGAGGGTTCTTAATATTATACATTTTTTAAATATGTAGTGAATTTCAAAACACTTATTGGGTTCTTGAAGAAAAACTCAGGCATGCTCAGACATGGACACTGCTTTTTCTTAACAATCAAACTAGATTATCTTTTCAGGATGCTTCAAGGGGATATATATTCAAAATCCATCTGTTCAATAGCTGCGCGATGAGATTTCCAATTGATTGTTATCACATAGATTACCCAAGGTTCAAAAAGAACAATTGCCACAGTGAGCTGGTTACTTGAAATTACAGACTGGGTTTGGTTTATTTGATCCCCAAATCATAATGAAGACTGGATTCTCTTTAAGCTTTTTAATTAAAATAAAAGAATCAATAAAATGTTAGTAAAATAAAGGAAAGGGGAAACATTAACAAAGGTATTAGGAAATAACATCCTGATAGCATGAGTGGGAATCATGTTGGTATTAGGAGGTGAACAACTAAAGTCCCAGTGATACACGCAACACAGAATTAATCTGGAACCAACTTGTGCCTCATATATATGGAATTACTTGTATTTTCAAATCTTTTAGATGCCCCCAATGTTGTTTTTTCTATTTAACAGGTATTATAAATTGCTTAACATATGACTTTTGCAAGGAAGAATTGTTTTTAAGCTTATAATTGTTTTTCCAAAGAGGCTGTTACAAAGAGATATTTTTCCCCTCCTAAGCAGAAGACACATTAAATACTAACAGTGTTCTGAAATATACATGATGAACTTTCCTGCATTTGAACATGCTGATGAGCACAGGTGTGTAGAAGCCATATGGTCACACACTTTAATTCATCTTTTTCATTAAGGACACATTACATTTTCAATAAAGTTTCAATGAAGTTACTTTTTTATGCTTATGTTATTGTCTGTCTCATCAGTATTTCCAAAACAATGCCAAGACTATATTCTATTTTGTAGTAAACAGGTAATGAAATTTAAATCAATAAGCACTTTAGTCTTAACACATGCCACTTGGGATTAGGGAGAAATATGGCATGAATTAGCATCCTCTCTTTAGATGAAAAGATTCATTCATTAAGGGAGAAATTCAAATACTGAGACATCATAATCTATTGGAAGCATTCAAACAAAAACAGATCACTTATATTTTCATAGTACTGTAATGCTCAGGGAAAAGGGTCTTGGAGTCAGAAAGGAGGTTTTAACAAAATCATTTATTAATAGTGAAAAATACTGATTAAACTATTTCCTATTTCCTGGCAACTACTGGCACTTAGAAAGCACACACTAACAGAAATTCAAAGGACCAAAGAAACACTAAGATTGGAGCATAATATTCTTAGCTAATATAGTCTTTGTTGGTATATTCCTCCCCATTTTTAGCATGCAATGACATCTTGAATACAATTTAATAAATATCCCTTACATGCCCCTAATCCTTTCAAAGTTCATTTTAAATACCTATCTCACAAGTGAATGGGTGGTCAGAATAAGATGTGAGTTAGAATAACTGCTACACTTTTAGCCTCTGATCATATTAGGGCATCTAGGAAGGGACTAGATGGCATTTTCCGGCATTACATAGCAGTTTTTCTTAAACCTCGTATTCTTTTTTCAGAGGAGATAAAAATTTCTGTTCCACATTCAGTGTGAAAGAACTTGAAAGAGAGTGATAGGAAATAAATAGAAGGTAGAAATAAATAGATATTGGGAGACATAAATCCATGCACATATCAAATAAATTCTGAACCCTTAAGATTAAAAAGTAAAGAAAAGGGTCAATGTTAGAGCACAGGGGACTAGACTTCGTAATTATACTTTACATAATACTGCTCTAGACACTCTAGATTTATCGCCCCACAGTAAGGTTTTAAAAATTATTCTTAGTAGGTTTTATATTATTTTTAATGTCCTATAAGACAGTGGAAACTGAATGTATTCTATGAATAAAAAATAGATTTAAATAAATGAGAAATTCTGTTTGGGGTCAAGATGGATTAAGGAGAACCAACTGAAACATTTTACTCAACCTCAAATAAGATAAATATATAAAACACTGGTTTATTAGACATAGGATATAATCCTCAGAGATGGTGCAAAACTTAAGATTCAGTTTAATTAAATTTAATTTAATTAAAAAAAATCTTATCCCATGACTACCCTAACTGGCTGTCTTAAGAGTTTTTAGGATGTAGTGCATGGAAAAGGAAATCAGTGGAAGCCTAGAAAATTCCCTGATTTGAGGAGATGCACCTGAGAGTCCAGGACAATCAAAGTGGCTCAAGTTTTCAGAACAGAATACTATGCAGAAGAGAACTACACAGAGAACTGGAGATTCGCAGAGAATCCACCATGAGCATCCTATTGAGTATGAATCAGTGTGTGCTGATGAAAAATACTGCCACACTTTCTGTGACTAAGTTCTTCACAATACAAGAGAATAAGTATATGCCAGAAAAGTGAACTGTTTTCAGAGAAAACTCTGGATGCATTTGAGACAACAGAGCCTGAGGGAGAGGGTATTGACCTTAATGCTTCCCTCAGCTTGACTATAATTTAGACAAGCTTCTTCCTGACTGTTGCCTCTTGACCTCTCTTTTCTTAGAGCATTTACTATAGAACACCTACAATTCTAAATTCTTTCTCTGCCTATATGAGATATAAATTTTTATAAAAGGCTGCCTACTGTTGTGCAATCTAGGGATGTCTTCTCAAGAACCTGCGAGTTATCCTTTTGAAAAGTAATCATCAGAGAAGAAAGCACCCTCATTTCTCAGCCCTGTGGGAGGACAGGAATCTACCTTCCATGGGGGCAAATTAGTAAACACAGATGACCTAATCATGAAGAAAAGCATTTACAAACTCAGAAATAACTCAGTATTTTCAACATATCTCCTTGAACACATTCCCTAGTAGTATTCTTTAGTAACTTTTCCACTGGCTCATCCCAGCCCTTCAAAACCTTTCTATCTTTTGTTTTACCTTCACCTTTTAATTTTTTTCCTATTGCAAATTTTGCTTTGATAGTGTTTTATCTGAGTATTTGCTGTATGTGCACTGGATTTTTGCTTACAAGCATATAATGGGCTTCCAGAATTGCATGGTGGAATGTTTGACAAAGTTAAGAAGCAGAGAGTAGATTGACCAGGGGAAAGGAAGTATGAAAAAGCAAAAAGCTTTGAATATAGTGGAAGATAGATAAATAAAGTGCTTACATTTTGTGATGTGAGTCAAAATAACAGCAACATGGGTCCTAGTGGAATTAGTTTAAGCTTTACAATAGAACAGTTTCCAGCAGAGTGTGGTGAATGTGAAGACACCCTCCTTCCCAAAAGGAATCTGTTTTGGCTTCCTTGTGTGCGTGTTTTTTAGAAAATGATCTCATCAGCTTTTTCTGTTGACCACAAGGAAAAATTCCTGCTGCTTGTCCAAGGACCAAATTTATCATCTATTTGTAAAGATTTAAAGCCTGAATTATTTTGTAGTTGTTGTTGTTGTTCATTTGTTTCTACAGTCATGGTCCCCATTGTTATTTGGACATAACATGAGAAGAGGCTGTTATCAGGGTTGAATGAATTATTACATGTAGAGTGCTTAGAACAGTATCCAATTTAGTGTTTTGTAATGATCAGTTATTAGAATTATTTTTATTATTTTTTTTAATTTAATGTTTATTTATTTTGAGAAAGAGAGACAGACAGAGTGTGAGTTGGGGGGAGGGGCAGAGAGAGAGGGAGACAGAATCTGAAGCAGGCTCCAGGCTCCCAGCTGTCAGCGTAGAGCCTGACACGGGGCTGAAACTCATGAGCTGTGAGATCGTGACCTGAGCCTAAGATGGACACTCAACTGACTAAGCCACCCACGTACCCCAAATATTAGCATTATTAATGAGAGTCAAGTAAAATCAGCAGCGGTGGGAGAGAATTTTTTCCATTTTATTTTTCCCTTGGTAATTCAGAAAACAATAGAATATGCACTTTTGTTCCTGGCCCCCTCTTTCCTTATATCCAAACTTTGCACAATGTTTCTAAATCATTATTCTTCTATGAAATTATACTTACCCTACTTAATGCTCAATCAAGAAGTAGCCTGTTTCACTTAAACATTGAATAAAAATATTTACTTTACGTGCATTGCACACAAAAAATGCCTGTGCTTTTTTCCTTTTCTCAGTGAGGTATATTGAAGCCTTAGATAATTCTGAAGCATGAGAAACTCAGGATGGCTGTTTACATTCAAGTAACAAAAAACCTAGTAAATAAATCTTGATGAATTATGATACTGGAAGATAGACTATATGTACCAAAATGAGGTTTCATTTTTTGTGTTTTTTTCTTAAATAAAATACAGTAAGTCTTAAGTTTGTTACAAGTTAATGCAGTCTCTCTAGCTCATCTATGATTCATATAGCATTTTACATTAAATCAGAAACTGATAGAAACAGGGTTTTTTTTTATGCATTGTTATTCTGTGTAATAAAAAACCTATCAAAAATATAATCCAACCAAAAATATAGCTTTAATTTTGATTCACTACAAACTCATATTATTTCTAGAAATCTCTATGATCAAGAAAAAAGATGTTATTTGAATTATTAAAGTTAAGTTGCTCTGGGTCTATGATCCATTTTTGTATGTCAAAAAATAATCAATTGTTTAAACATGAACAGCCTGGTATCTCCCATAGTGTCAGCAAATATATTTATTATTGAGATCATAAGAAAACTGTTTGTATAAATTCAGCATCGTTGTATAAGCTATATAAACTTACTAGTCTCCAAGGTAAGGTTGCAAAACAAAAAATGAATAAAATCATATTTCTAAAACCCTTAAGGGCTTTTGCCTTGCTGCACCATTTAAAATGGTTGCATTTAAATGCTCAGTACCTTCCAAGATCACTGCAATTCTCTCAGCTACAATTAACTCCTCACTTTGGCTTCTGACATCTTTCTTTTATGCCTTTTATATTTCTTAACTTTTCAAAAAAAAATTTCAAGGAAGAATCAGTGCAAACTATAAATTACCTTGTTCTGATTCAACTAAAGGAATCAGCAGGTAATGATCACTTCAATCCAACAAAAAAGATGTGTGATTTGTATGCGTGTGTTTGGCATGCCATTGTTCCTCTATTTAGGGCATGTAACATGGATCATTTCATTTGAAATATTCTGTAAAAGTACTTTAAGTAATCATTAGAATAAAATAAAGCTTTAGAAATGTGTCTAAATAGACATATTGCCCCTTACAGTCGAAGCTTCATATTATTCAAGCTTCAAATTAATATCTTTGCTCTCAGATGTAAGGCCAAGAGATGTAGGAACAAGATGTTGAATGGGAATAAAGAAACATTTTCTGCTTTTAAATACTTTTGGAGGTTTTTTTTTTTTTTTCATTTTGCCTTCTTTTTATGTTGGTTGTTTAGTATTTATTTTTTTTGTTTAATTTTCTTTCCATACAATTATTCAATTGCTGTAGCTGGGAAACTTTATTCTTTTTTTTTTTTAGCTGACTGTTAATCCTCAATATTGGCATTTTCTTAGTCTTAATCCAAAAGACTAGTTGTTTGTCCAAAGCACAGCCTCATTTCTAAGCCTATCGTCATAAGTGTTTGTTTTAACGAGATCATTCAACACTAAATATACTGCTGTCAAAGTAGAAGGCCATTTATATGTGCCATCATTCAAATACCATGAAATATTGATTTTTACATTGGTTATATCATTATGGAAAGTTCTGATATTCAGTTTTGAATCACAATAGTACTTATTACCAGTTAGTCACATAAACATTTAATGTCATTTGAAGAAAATCAAACTATTATAATTTTTGAAAACATAGTTAACAATAAACAGAAGTTAAATAAAATCAGTTCTTAAAATCCGAGTTTATTTCTTACTCCAGAAGCCAGACTAAAAATAACATCCAATATTTACATAATACTTGGGATCTGCTCGAATATTCATATCTTAGTATATCATTTCCACTATATTGTTTTGTTTACCAAGCAAGCTTTTCCCTGTGACTTGCATCGTTACGGAATTCTTGATTTCGTGGGATTTTGTTTTAGACTTTCTTGCAACCAAGTAATCCCTAGGAATTCAAATGTTTCAGATTAACTACCCTGGGAATACTGCATCTCATTTTTCTGACTGTCTTCAGGCAAGGGAAACACACCTACCAAAACATACCTCCCTCCCTCCATTTAATCCCCATGCCATTACATTTTGGATTCTACTGGTCTCCCGGAGGCAGGTGCCAAGACACCTTGGTCACATCATCTGTTTTGGGAAGAGCTTAGTTTGTTACCCTTTTGGGAGGGTTTGCATTCTGAGAAAACTTTTGTCTGAACCTGCCTCTTCCATGTGCTCTCTGCGGCTTCTGCTTCCGCTTGGCACCAAGGGAAGCAATGCTTAACTTTACTCAGTTGGGTCTAATTAATTTCCCTATGTATTAAACTGGTTTATTCCTCTCACCTTCATCTTGGCCCCCCCAACAACAAGAATTTGAAGCCTGCTGTAAGTATGGGTACTTCCAGCATCTTTACCAGAGCAGGTTTCTTCCCAAATTCTTGTCCAAAAGCTTCTAACTCACTTCTTCTCTTCTTTTTATATTTATGGTTAAGTTAGCTAATTTACAGTATAGTCTTGGTTTCAGGAGTAGATTTCCGTGATTCATCACCTGCATACAACACCCAGTGATCATCCCAACAAATGCCCTCCTCAATGCCCATCACCCACAGTCTCCATCCCATGACCCTCCCTTCTCCAACAACCCTACATTTGTTCTATGTATTTAAGAGTCTCTTATGGTTTGCCTCCCTCCCTGTTTTTATGTTATTTTTCCTTTCTTTCCCTATGGTCTTCTGTTAAGTTTCTCAAATTCCACATATGAGTGAAATCATGATTTTTGTCATCTTCTGACTGACTTATTTTCTTTAGCATGATATACTCTAATTCCATCCACCATGTTGAAAATGAAAAGACTTTATTTTTTTTTTATTTCTGAGTAATATTCCACCATATACATACATATACCACCTCTTCTTTACCCATTCATTGATCAATGGACTTTTAGGCTCTTTTAATAATCTGACTATTGGTGATAGTTCTGCTATAAACATTGGGGTAGATGTGCCTCTATGAATCAGTATTTTTGTATCCTATGGATAAATTTCTTTCTTTTTTGGCAAATAAATACTTAATTTATTAAGGAAAGTATACAGAAATGAATTGTGAAGGTCTCTATTCTCCAGCATTGGGCTTGGGGGTGGGTATTTTCTATTTTTTTCTTAAATAGTTTATTGTCAGTTTGGTTTACATATAACACCCCGTGCTCATCCCCACAAGTGCCTTCCCCCATGCCCATCATCACTCTTCCCCTCTCCCCCATTCCCATCAGCCCTCAGTTTGTTCTCAGCATTCAAGAGTATCTCACGGTTTGCCTCCTCCCTCTCCCCAACTATTTTTCCCCTTCTTCTCCCCCATGGTCCTTTGTTAACTTCCTCCAAATCCACCTATAGTTGCAAACATATGGTATCTGTCCTTCTCTGCCTGACTTATTTCACTCAGCATAACACCCTCAAGGTCCATCTATGTTGCTACACATGGCCAGATTTCATTCTTTCTCATCGTCATGTACTATTCCATGGTATAGATAAACCACATCTTCTTGATCCATTCGTCCGTTGATGGACACTTAGGCTCTTTCCATGTTTTGGCTATTGTTGAGAGTGCTGCTATGAACATTGGGGCATATGTGCCCCTATGCATCAGCACTCCTGTATCCCTTTGGTAAATTCCTAGCAGTGCTATTGCTGGGTCATAGGGGAATTCTATTGTAATTTTCTGAGAAACCTCCCTACTGTTTTCCAGAGGGGCTGCACCAGTTTACATTCCACCAACAGTGTAGGAGGGTGCCCATTTCTCCACATCCTCACCAGCATCTAGAGTCTCCTGATGTGTTCATTTTAGCCACTCTGACTGGCGTGAGGTGGTATCTCAGTGTGGTTTTGATTTGTATTTCCCTGATGATGAGGGACACTGAGTATGAACAGACACTTCTCCAAAGAGGACATCCAGATGGCCAACAGACTTTTGGATAAATTTCTAATACTGCTATTGCTGGGTTGTAGGGTAATTCTATTTTTAATTTTTTGAGGAAACTTTATACTGTTTTCCAGAGTGTCTGCATCAGTTTGCATTCCCACCAACAATGCAAGAGGGTTTCCCTTTCTCTGCATCCTTGTCAACATCTATTATTTCCTGAGTTGTGAATTTTAGCACTCTGACCGATGTGAGGTGGTATCTCAAAGTGGTTGTGATTGGTATTTCTCTGATGACGAATGATGTTGAGCATCTTTTCATGTGTCTGTCATGTGGAAGCCTTCTCTGGAAAAGTGACTATTAATGTCTTTTGCCCATTTCTTTGCTGGATTATTTATTTTTCATATGTTGATTTTGGTAAGATCTGTATAGATTTTTGATACCAACCCTTTATCTGATAGATCATTTGCAAATATCTTCTCCCATTCCATCAGTTACCTTTTAGTTTTGTTGATTGTTTCCTTTGCTGTGCAAAAAAAAAAAAAACCCAAAAACCAAAAACCAAAAAACAAAAAAAAAAACATGTTTATCTCTTTGAGGTCCCAATAGCCCATTTTTTACT
This sequence comes from Proteles cristata cristata, assembly GCA_017311185.1. Classification (NCBI taxonomy): domain Eukaryota; kingdom Metazoa; phylum Chordata; class Mammalia; order Carnivora; family Hyaenidae; genus Proteles; species Proteles cristata. Next base: position 3,006,999 of record JAESUZ010002627.1, read on the forward strand.
TTAATTTCCCTTACCTCTGCCAGATTTATAAAGCTAAAAGATACTGTCAAAATCTTCCATTTATGTGTCACAGGACAATGACATTATATTCTTCTAGACAAAAACAGAAACAAAAAAACAGCTATATGAGGGTACCTGAATGGTTCAGTCAATTGAACATTCCACCCCTGATTTCTCTTAGGTCATGATCTCATGATCATGAGATTGAGCCCCGCATGGAGCGTGATTGGGATTCTGTCTCTCCCTCTCTTTCTGCTCCTCCCCTGCTCACATTCTCTCTCTCTTTCTCTCTCTCAAAACAAATAAATAAACACTTAAAAAAAAACAATTTGGTTATTTAACATTCTAGTTGACCATTTAATTTCTCATACCTGGGAATTAAGGATGGTCCTGGAAATATTTAGATTTTTATTTAGAAAATATTCACAATATTTAGAAATATTTAGCTCTTTACATTCTCACATATCTTTTACAAATATCCATCAATTACATCAAGTAAGGCACATTTAACCCATCTGTTTCAGGATTTAGACAAACTGTATAAAGGAAATTTCCATTAACCTGTGGAAACGCTGCATTGTTACTTAAGAAACTCTTAAATATTTCAACACTGATTTTAACCAAAATTACTTATACTACTTTAAAAGAAATAAATGTCTAAGGCCAACTGTCTTATACATAATATGAAATATTTATCACACATAATTCTTACAGTAGCATACTCAAAATTGTTCTCTTCTTTAGCTTTCTCAGAGAATGTTAATAGAAACTAGAATTTTTTAACTCTGCTGTCATTTCCGTATTTTCATCATCATATGCATTTATCTCTTTCTCTCTTGTAGAACTCCTTTATTGCCAACAATATTCAGAGATTTGTCCCTATTCTTCACAAAGGCAGGCTTTTGTCGTTTCATTTCACCAGTCACTCCTTTGTATCTGCCATAGTCAAGGATAGTTGGCTATAAGCCTAGGAAGTGGTATTCCAACAACCTACTTCAGATTCTGACATTTGGGTTTGTATATTACCTTTCTAGTGAAAGTGACCTTTATCTTCCTGGTATACTTCTTTTCATGTCCCACTACCTCAATCTTCACATTGGCTGAATCTTGAAGAGGGATATCCATTAACTCTGGATCTTTGATATCTACCACTTCCTTCCACTCATTGTTAAAGCCAGACTTTTTATAAAGGTCTTTCTCTTCTGAACCGTAAGTATTTCTAAGGTTTTATTTTTTTCTCCTTTAGAGTAACTCTATCTTAATTTCACTATTTGGATTAATTGCCACAGTGACCACCTGGGATATGACAACTCACCTCCTCCGTTGTTTTTTTCAATGAAGTGCTATTAAACAATCAAATACATACTGACTTGAGATTTTAGAAGTTGATGAGCTCTTCCAGGGATTCCCTCCCAGCTGTCATGCTTGATACTATTTTTCAGTCTAGCTGAAACTTCTCTTTACCAGAGACCTCACAGATAGTTGTCCCACACTTCCTGTTGCTTGGCCAAATATTGACTCCCTATCTCTATATTTCCGTTTTGCAACGAGCACAGCCCTTCAAGGTTAGTGTAAGGAGAGAAGAACAATGTAAACATCAGCTGCCTAGATTGTTCTGAACCACAACACAAAGCACCAAGAGTATCCACTTCTTTCCTATTTTAGGTCCTTGAATTCTAAGCTTTCTTTCCATGCATCAGTGCCTCTCAAATTAACCAAAACAACGTGGGTATTTACAAAAACATGATTTATTACTTACCACTAACCTAGAACAAAGAGGTGAACTGTGTGTCTGGCAAGAGGGTAGAGAGGTGGAGGAACTGGAAAGGCTGGAGGTATCTCTCTTTCTATAATATATTAATTATGTTCTGCTACATAACCTTTAGCAGAAAAATCCTCCCAAATTTCTCCATGAACACTAAGGAAAAACTAAACAGCCTAGTATGGGTCTTACTTGCTATTTACTTCATTTATCTGTGTTTTTATCACCATGATATTACTAGCATAAGGTAGTGGTTCTGTAGCTAAGGCAACTGAAATGTTTAACTCCATTTGTTACAATCCCTACTGAGTTCTTGTCTGTCCTCACTGGTTTTTGTTTGTTTGTTTGTTTTAAAGAATGAAATCCATTCTTTATTTTTATGTACTTTCGTTGCTAATTTTATCTTTACCTCTTTACTACAGTGTTGTATTCACTACCATTCCGGTCTGATTAACCAGGTAGTTTCTGTAACATACACAAATTTATTTACTTTTGATTATACTAGCTCCTTGACACCTTTTGTCTCCTTCCCTACCATAGATATTTCCTTCAATGATTAGCTTCACTCATAAAAATCATGGATTATTCACATTTAAGGAATGAATAAAAGAAGAAAAGGAAGAATTCGAATGAGCTGAGCTCATTACTCTTCTCAAAATTTACAGTTTTCTTTTATTCCCCATGTTGGTGAATGATACTATCATTTAATTAAAGCCCTGGAGTTTTCTTAGATACATTTGGAATACTTCACTAGATTTTAAACTGGATTTCCTGTCTGATTACATTCAAATCCATTCTACTATTATTGCATTATGTTTCTCAAATTCAAATCCATTCATAATATTCCCTTGTTTGAAAGTGCAAATGATGTCCCAATATTCAGAGGTTATAGTTAAAAATCTTTGACAAATAAGCAACTTCATCATATGATTTTTGCTTAAAGTTTCTCTTACTCTTCATAACTACTTGGTAAAATTATATTTACCTTCTAGTAACAAGAACTCAAAAATAGACTTTTTAAAGCAAATTATCAGTTTACCTCTCACAAAAATTAAATCCTACTATCTGAATCTCAGACACTTTTATGGAAAAGAGGGCCAAGGTTAAGCTCCTTCTTTAAGGATTTTTGCAGATGACATAAAACTGAACTCCATTTGCATATCTTTGGCCAAAACTTAGTTATGTGGCCCTACCCAGATTTAAAGAAGAACTATATATTCTAGTGATTAATAGTCAGAGAACATTAGGTTTATTCCTAGGTATTTTATGGGTTTTTTGTGCAATTGTGAATGGGATCAGTTTCTTGATTTCTCTTTCTGTTTCTTCATTGTTGGTGTATAAAAATGCAACTGATTTCTGTACGTTGATTTTGTATCCTACAACTTTGCTGAATTCATGAATCAGCTCTAGTAGGCTTTTGGTGGAGTCTGTCAGGTTTTCTATATAGAGTATCATGTCGTCTGTGAAAACTATCTTAAAATCTGTATGGAACCATAAAAGACCCATAATGGTCAAAGTAATACTGAAAAATAAAACCAAAACGGGAGGTATCACCATCCCAGACTTTAGCCTCTACTACAAAGCTGTCATCATCAAGACAGTATGGTATTGGCACAAAAACAGACACATAGACCAATGGAACAGAATCGAGAACTCAGAAGTGAACCCAAAAGTATACAGCCAACTAATCTCTGACAAAGCAGGAAAGAGTATCCAATGGAAAAAAGAAAGCCTCTTTAACAGATGGTGTTGGGAGAACTGGAAAGCAACATGCAGAAGAATGAAACTAGATCATTTTCTCACACGATACACCAAAATAAACTCAAAATGGATAAAGGACCTGAATGTGAGACCGGAAACCATCAAAACCCTGGAGGAGAAAGCCGGAAACAACCTCCTTGACCTCAACCGCAGCAATTTCTTACTTGACACATCCCCAAAGGCAAGGGAATCAAGAGCAAAAATGAACTATTAGGACTTCATCAAGATTAAAAGCTTCTGCATGGCAAAAGAAACAATCCTTAAAACTAATAGACAACTGATGGAATGGGAAATGGCAAATGACACATCAGATAAAGGGCTAGTATCCAAAATCTATAAGGAACTCACCAACCCCCACACCAGAAAACAAACAACCCAGTAAAGAAATGGGTAGAATATATGAACAGACACTTCTCCAAAGAGGATATCCAGATGGCCAACAGACACAAGAAAGGATGCTCAGCCTCCCTCCTCATCAGGGAAATACAAATCAAAACCACACTGAGATATCACCTCACGCCAGTCACAGTGGCTAAAATGAGCAAATCAGAGGACTCTAGATGCTGGCGAGGATGTGGAGAAATGGGTACCCTCCTACACTGTTGGTAGGAATGTAAACTGATGAAGCCCCTCTGGAAAACAGTGTGGAGGTTCCTCAAAAAATTAGTAATTTTTTTGACCCTATGTCCCAGCAATAACACTGCTGGGAATTTACCCAAGGGTATAGGAATGCTGATGCATAGGAGCACATGTACCCCAATGTTCATAGCAGCACATTCAACAATAGCCAAAACATGGAAAGAGCTTAAGTGTCCATCAACGGACGAATGGATCATGAAGATGTGGTTTATCTATACCATGGAATACTACATGGCGATGAGAAAGAATGAAATCTGGCCATGTGTAGCAACATGGATGGACCTTGAGGGTGTTATGTTGAGTGAAATAAGCAGAGGAGGACAGATACCATATGTTTGTATGTATAGGAGGATTAGGAGGAACTTAACTGAGGACCAAGGGTGAGAAGAAGGGGAAAAATAGTGGGGGAGAGGGAGGGAGGCAAACCATGAGAGACTCTTGAATGCTGAGAACAAACTGAGGGCAGATGGGGTGGGGGAGAAGGGAAGGGGGGTGATAGGCATGGAGGAGGGCACTTGTGGGGATGAGCACTGGGTGTTATACGGAAACCAACTTGACCATAAACTATTTAAATTAGAAAGAAGAAAGAAAGAAAGAAAGAAAGAGAGAGAGAGAGAGAGAGAGAGAGAAAGACAGAAAGACAGAAAGAAAGAAAGAAAGAAAGAAAGAAAGAAAGAAAGAAAGAAAGAGAAAGAAAGAAAGAAAAAGGAAAGAATCAGAGAGCATTAATAGAGGAATAGAGAAAGAGAATTAGTATTTGGTAAGCAAGTAGAGATTTTGCTACATCACTTCTAACCAAGTTAAATGGAATGATTTGCTTTCTGAACACACCTTGTTTCATGGAGATTCATGTAGTCTGTCCTTTCTCCTTGATGCAGCTAAATTCTATGTATTCTTCAGATTCAATTGGAGTTTCTCCAAGAAAATTGCTGTGACACTATCAGTCTTATTTACTAGATTAGTACTTTATTTACAGCTATATTATCATCACTTTTCACTCTACATTATGAAAATATTCAAGTATACATTTATGAATTTGTATTATCATAATTTGCTTGTTTAATTATATTTTATATTCTTACACATTTAAACTCAAAATTAAGACCTTATTGGATTTATATAAACATAACAATATATGAAATACTAGAAAAATTAATAAGGAAAGAATTTTTCTCCCTCATGTGAATCTGAGAGAAGTCAATCAAATTCTGGGAAGTGTTATTTTACATACATGATCTTTAATGTCTTAGTTTTTATAAGATGACTTGTTAAAAAAAAAGCCTTTAAACCATAAGTCACATTCTTTTTCTATAGGAAATAAGAGATAAATTCTTTTGTGTTTCATTTTGTTTTTTGGTTCAATAATTGTGATATAAAATTAAAACCTTCTAATTTCTTTTTCTAAATTAAAATGTATGGAAAACATAAAAACCTCTTGTCAAAGAGTAAGTGTTTATAGCCACTGGACATTTTACATGATTGCTTTATTTAGTTTCTCACTCCTTGCTGGAAAGAAATACTTGATTATGTGTGATTGCATAGTATATCTTCCTGGAGAAAAAGCTATTATGCTGCCACTAAGGGTCATCCATAAAATGCAGGATCTGTGCTGACCCTAAGAATGAGACTCATTGGGTTAGATATATATACTTACGGCAATAGATCGATAGCAAAAGGCAAGTTGCTTCTAAAAGAGAAATGGGAGTTGGGTAGAAGTAACTTTAGTAATAGGGAACAGGAATGTGTCCCTGTCCCAAATCTGTTGCATTCAGATGGCAGCAAAATGAAATATGAACCAAATACATATGTAAGAAGGAGAGACTAGTATGAGACAAGAAAATAGTCAACTTCCCTTATAAGGCAAAAACGCATTACCATAAGAAACGCAGTTCTACTAAAAACAAAACACGGTTCTATATGCCACTATTTTTTTTTAATTTACCTATTTAAATTCAAGTTATTTGACATACAGTATAGTATAATTGGTTTGAGGAGTAGAACTCAGTGATTTATTGCTTGCATACAACAGCTGGTGCTCATCCCAACAATTGCCCTCCCTTTGAGCCCATCATCCGTTTACCACATCCCCCCACCCACCTCCAGCAACCCTCAGTTTGTTCTCTGCATTTTAGAGTCTCTTATGGGGACACCTGAGTGCCTCAGTTGGTTAAGCATCTGACTTTGTCTCAGGTCATGACCTTACAGTTGATGAGTTTGAACCCTGCATTGGGTCCTGTGCTGACAGCTCAGAGCTTAGAGCTTGCTTCAGATTCTGTGTCTCCATCTTTCTCTGTCCCTCCCCAGCTTATGCTCTCTTTGTCTCAAAAATTAAATAAACATTACAAAGAAATTTGAAAAACTGACAGTCTCCTATGGTTGGCCTCCCTCTCTGTTTTTATCTTATTTTCCTTCTCTTTCTCTATGTTCATATGTTTTTTTTTTCTTAAATTCCACATAAGACTGAAATCACATGATATTTGTCATTCTCTGACTGACTTATTGTCCTTAGCATGATACACTCTAGTCTATCCACTTTGTTGAAAATGAAAACATTTTATTCTTTTTGCTTGCTGGGTAATATTCCATTGTATATACACATAAACCACCTCTTCTTTTTTTTTGTTTTTGTTTTTCGTTTTTTGTTAACAAATAGTTTATTGTCAAATTAGTTTCCACATAACACCGAGTGCTCATCCCCACAAGTGTCCTCCTCCATGCCCATCCTTCCTCACCCCCCACATCCATCAGTCCTCAGTTTTTGTCAGCATTCAAGCGCCTCTCATGGTTTGCCTCTCTCCCTTTTCCCCACCATTTCCCCCTTCTTCTCCCCCTTGTTCCTCCCCTAAGTTCCTCCTAATCCTCCTATATGTGCAAACGTATGATATTTGTCCTCCTCTACCTGACTTATTTCGCTCAGCATAACACCCTCAAGGTCCATCCATGTTGCTACACATGGCCAGATTTCATTCTTTCTCATCGCCATGTAGTATTCCATTGTATAGGTAAACCACATCTTCTTGATCCATTTGTCCGTTGATGGACACTTAGGCTCTTTCTATGTTTTAGCTATTGTGGAGAGTGCTGTTATGAACATTGGGGTACATGTGCTCCTATGCATCAGCATTCTTGTATCCCTTGGATAAATTCCTAGCAGTGCTATTGCTGAGTCATAGGGGAGTACTATCGTTAGTTTCCTGAGGAACCTCCACACTGTTTTCCAGAGGGGCTGCATCAGTTTACATTCCCACCAACAATGTAGGAGAGTGTCCGTTTCTCCACATCCTTACCAGCATCTAGAGTTCTCTGATTTGCTCATTTTAGCCACTTTGACTGGCGTGAGGTGGTATCTCAGTGTGGTTTTGATTTGTATTTCCCTGATGAGGAGGGATGCTGAGCATCGTTTCATGTGTGTGTTGGCCATCTGGATGTCCTCTTTGGAGAAGTGTCTGTTCATATCTTCTGCCCATTTCTTTGCTGGGTTGTTTGTTTTTCTGGTGTGGAGTTTGGTGAGTTCCTTATAGATTCTGGATATTAACCCTTTATCTGATATGTCATTTACAACTATCTTTTCCCATTCCATTGGTTGCCTATTATTTTTTTGTCGGAGGCCGCGCCGGCTCTGACAGGTCCAGGTGTCCCTGAAAGATGGACGGTGTCGGCGAAAGAGAATGAAAGAGCCCCGAGATTCTTTCTGATCACCAGGCAGCCATCTCTGTCCTGTCGGTTTTTGTGTCTCTATTTAAAGGTTCAGCAACAACATGAAGTCAGAGAAAGGAATTTTTACAATGGGAGGCCTTTTGTGATAACAAGTTTTTGATATTTTGCAGAATTATCCCAGTCATAGTGAATTTACAACCAAGGAATTAACAGGATGCTCTTAGTGATCAACAGGATAATATATAGGTTAAGTTGTATATAGATAAGCTAGGAATCATTCTGTCTGGCTCTCAAGAGGATGAATGTTTCTGAATTGGTTTGTGTGTGGAAACCATCATGGGGGCTCTAAATGTGTCCGTCTTTGCACCTGGGTTTATGTTTCAGCTACTCTTATCTATCCTCATCCCAGTTGCCAGTGTAAGGGAGGGTGTTTGTGGAATGTAGGCCTTGAGGAAGGGACTGCTATGCTTCACCAATTAGCAAAGATGTATGTAGTAACTTATGTTCTGCCCTGAAATAGGCTGTTTGTCTCAGGGCCAGGCTCAGTTGTAACTCTTGTGTCCTTAACCCCTTAAGACTTGGATCTGCAAGGCCCATAGGAAGAGCCTTTTGACAATTGCCAATAGAGCTTTCATCTAAAGTCTCTTTTGTAAAGGCAGGAATATGCTTTTCCTTATGAGGTATCTGTATTCAGAATATGGGTCTGATATGGAATATTGGGAGGCCTGGTCAATACCAGCAGGCTTATACCCATCATAGGCTAATGGTAGCAGAAGGAGATACCAGTTTTCATTTCTCATGGGAGGAGCTGCAAACATTGTCACTTCCTTGCTGTGATTGCCATCCAGAGAGGCCGGTGCGGCTCCCGGCAGTTTTGTGGTTTGTTTCCTTTGCTATGCAGAAGCTTTTAATCTTGATGAGGTCCCAATAGTTCATTTTTGCTCTCGATTCCCTTGTTTTTGGGGATGTGTCAAGTAAGAAGTTGCTGCGGTGGAGGTCAAGGAGGTTGCTTCCTGCTTTCTCCTCTAGGGTATTGATAGTTTCCTGTTTCACGTTCAGGTCCTTTATCCATTTTGAGTTTATTTTTGTGTATGGTGTGAGAAAATGATCTAGTTTCATTCTTCTGCATGTTGCTGTCCAGTTCTCCCAACACCATCTGTTAAAAAGGCTGTCTTTTTTCCATTGGATATTCTTTCCTGCTTTGTGAAAGATTAGTTGGCTGTATACTTTTGGGTTCACTTCTGAGTTCTCGATTCTGTTCCATTGGTCTATGTGTCTGTTTTTGTGCCAATACCATACTGTCTTGATGATGACAGCTTTGTAGTAGAGGCTAAAGTCTGGGATGGTGATACCTCCCGTTTTGGTTTTATTTTTCAGTATTACTTTGACCATTATGGGTCTTTTATGGTTCCATACAAATTTTAGGATAGTTTGCTCTAGTCTTGAGAAGTATGCTGGTGCAATTTTGATTGGAATTGCATTGAATGTGTAGATTGCTTTGGGTAGTAATGCCATCTTAACTATATTTATTCTTCCTATCCATGAGCATGGAATGCTTTTCCATTTATTTGTGTCTTCCTCAATTTCCTTCATAAGTTTTCTATAGTTTTCATCATACAGATCTCTTGTATCCTTGGTTAGGTTTATTCTGAGGTATTTTATGCTTTTTTGTGCAATTGTGAATGGGATCAGTTTCTTGATTTCTCTTTCTGTTGCTTCATTGTTGATGTATAAAAATGCAACCGATTTCTGTACGTTGATTTTGTACCCTGCAATTTGGCTGAATTCTTGGATCAGTTCTAGTAGGCTTCTGGTGGAGTCTGTAGGGTGTTCTATGTAGAGTATCATGTCATCTGCGAAGAGGGAAAGTTTGACTTCCTCTTTGCCAATTCTGATGCCTTTGATTTCCTTTCGGTGTCTGATGGCTGATGCTAGAACTTCCAGCATTATGTTAAACAACAGTGGTGAGAGTGGACATCCCTGTCGTGTTCCTGATCTCAGGGGGAAAGCTTTAGTTTTTCCCGGTTGAGGATGATGTTAGCTGAAGGCTTCCGATAAATGGCTTTTGTGATGTTTAAGTAGGTTCCTTCTATCCCAACTTTCTCTAGAGTCTTTATTAAGAAGGGATGCTGTGGGGCGCCTGGGTGGCTTAGTCGGTTAAGCGTCCGACTTTCGCTTAGGTCACGATCTCGCGGTTCGTGCGTTCGAGCCCCGCGTCGGGCTCTGTGCTGACTGCCAGCTCAGAGCCTGGAGCCTGTTTCAGTCTGTGACTCCCTCTCTCTCTGACCCTCCCCTGCTCACGCTGTCTCTCTCTCTCTCTCTCCTAGAAATAAATAAAAATATTTAAAAAAAAAAAGAAGGGATGCTGTATTTTGTCAAATGCTTTTTCAGCATCTATTGACAGGATCATATGGTTTTTATCTTTTCTTTTATTGATATGATGTATCATGCTGATTGATTTGTGAATGTTGAACCAGCCCTGTAACCCAGGAATGAATCCCACTTGATCTTGGTGGATGATACTTTTTATGTGCTGCTGGATTCGATTTGCAAGGATCTTGTTGAGGATTTTTGCATCCGTATTCATCAAGGATATGGTCTGTAGTTCTCTTTTTTTTGCTGGATCTCTGTCTGACTTGGGAATCAGAGTGATGCTGGCTTCATAAAATGAGTCCGGGAGTTTTCCTTCGATTTCTATTTTTTGGAATAGCTTGAGAAGAATTGGGATTAATTCTGTTTTTAATGTCTGGTGGAATTTCCCAGTGAAGCCATCAGGTCCAGGGATCTTAATTGTTGGGAGATTTTTGATCACTAATTCGATTTCCTCACTTGTTATGGGTCTGTTCAGATTTTCTATTTCTTCCTGTGTGAATTTTGGTAGTGACTATATGTTTAGGAATTTGTCCTATTCTTCTAAGTTGTACAATTTTTTGGTATATAATTTTTCATAATATTCCCTGATAATTGCCTGTATTTCTGAGGGGTTGGTTGTAATCATTCCATTTTCATCCATGCTTTTGTCTATTTGGGTGCTCTCTCTTTTCTTTTTGAGAAGCCTGGCTAGAGGTTTGTCAATTTCGTTTATTTTTTCAAAACACCAACTCTTGGTTTCATTGATCTGTTCAATTATTTATTTGGTCTCTATTGTTGTTTATTTCTGCTCTAATTTTTACTATTTTTACTATTTCTCTTCTTCTACTGCGTTTAGGGCATTCTTATTGTTGTGCCTCTAGTTCCTTTAGGTGAGCTGTTAGATTTTGGACTTGCGCTTCTTCTGGTTTCTTGAAATAGGCCTGTAGTGCAATGTACTTTCCTCTTAGGACTGCCTTTGCCGTATCCCATAGATTTTGGATTGTTGTGTTTTCGTTTTCATTTGTTTCCATTATTTTTAAATTTCATCCCTAATTGCCTGATTGGCCCAATGATTCTTTAGTAGGGTGGTCTATAACTTCCATGTTTTTGGGGTTTTCCTGGCTTCTTCCTGTGATTGACTTCACGTTTGAAAGCATTATGATCTGACAGTGTGCATGGTATGATCTGTATTCTTTTGAATTTATTGAGGGCTGCTTTATGTCCCAGTATGTGATCTATCTTGGAGAATGTGCCATGCGCACTTGAGAAGACAGTAAATTCCCTGGCGTCAGGATGTAAAGTTCTAAATATATACGTCAGGTCCATCTGGTCCAATGTATCTTTCAAATCCATTATTTCTTTAGTGATATTCTGTCTGGTTGACCTATCCATTGCTGTAAGCGGAGTATTAAAGTCCCCTGCTATTAGCACATTCTTATCTATAAGCTTGTTTCCGTTTGTGATTAATTGTTTTAGATATTTAGGTGCTCCCATATTCGGTGCGTAGACATTTATGATTGTTAGTTCTTCCTGATGGATAGACCCTGTAATTATCATGTAGTGCCCTTCTTCATCTCTTGTGATTGTCTTCAATTTAAAGTCCAGTTTGTCTGATATAAGTATAGCTACTCCGGCTTTCTTTTGATTTCCTGTAGCATGATATATATTTCTCCATCCCCTTACTTTTAATCTGAAGGTGTCTTCCAGTCTAAAATGAGTTTCTTGTAGACAGCATATAGATGGATTTTGCTTTTTAATCCATTCTGCTACCTTGTCTTTTGATTGGAACATTCAGCCTATTTACATTCAGTGTTATTATTGAAACATGTGGGTTTATAGTCTTTGTATCTTTTGTAGGGTTCATGTTTGTGGTGGTGTCTCTGGTATCTTTGTTCCTTGCAACCTTCCCTTCAGAGCGTCGCCCTCAGGACTTCTTGTAGGGCTGGCTTCGTGGTGACAAATTCTTTCAATTTCTGTGTATTTGGAAAGGTTTTTATCTCTCCTTCTATTTTGAATGACAGGCTTGCTGGATAGAGGATTCTTGGCTTCATATTTTTACACTTCATCACATTGAAGATCTCCTGCCATTCATTTCTGGCCTGCCACGTTTCAGTAGATAGGTCTGTCACCACTCTGATAGGTTTCCCTTTGTATGTGAGGGCCCTTTTCTCCCTAGCTGCTTTCAGAATTCTCTCTTTGTCCTTGTATTTTGCCATTTTTATGATGATATGCCATGCAGAAGATCGATTCAAGTTACATCTGAGGGGAGTCCTCTGAGCCTCCTGTATTTCCACATTTACTTCCTTCCCCAAGTCGGGGAAGTTCTCAGCCATAATTTATTCCAGGACTCCCTCAGCACCTTTCCCTCTCTCTTCCTCTTCTGGGATTCCTATGATATGGATATTGTTGCGTTTGACCATATTGCTGAGGTCTCAAACTCTTCTTTCATGTTCCTAGATCAGTTTGTCTCTTTTTTTGTCAGCTTCTTGTTTTTCTATAATGATGTCTTCTAAATCACTTATTCTCCTTTCTTTCTTTTCAAGCCGTGCATTGGAGGCCTCTAATTTATTATGTATCTCATTTATTGCATTTTTTAATTCTTCATGCCTATTTTTGTTTTCCATTCTGTCTGTAGCCATAGTTTCTTTGATGTCCCCTATGTTTTTTTTCAAGCCCTGCTATTAATTTTACCATTATTATTCTAAAATCTTGTTCAGTTATGCTGCTGATATCTGTTTTGAGCAGTTCATTAGCTGTCATTTCTTCTTGGTGTTTCTTTGGAGGAGAGCTCTTCTGTTTCATCAGTTTTGTTACCTTTCTGGCTCTTGTTAGTTTTAAAGACCTGTTATGCTCTCTGTGTCTATGAGCGCTGCTGTATCCAAGAAGACTCTTTGACTCCAGGGCCTATCCTTTCAGAGAGTGTTTTTTGAATGGTATCTCTTGGTCCTCTTGTTGGGACCTTGGTTATTTTATTTTCCTATTCGTAGTGCTATTTGGGACTCTCCACCTTGTGTACTCTGGCTTGTTTCTTGAGGTAGCTCTGGAAAAGAAAACAGACAGACAAACACACAGGGAGCCAGAGCACACAAACGCACAGGCTAATTCAACTAACATGCAAAGCCAGAGGGAAAACAAAAAAGTTAAGAGAAAAGACGGAGGAGGGAGGGCGAATAATAGAGAGTATAAAATACATAAAAGGGTCAAAAAGGAGAAATGAAAAGGAAAAAAGAAGAAAACCGATGGACAACGAACGGTTTAAAGTGTATAACCAGATTTCCCAGCTACAGTTAAATAGCCGTGTGTATGCAGTGCTGGTTGAAGAGCATAGAGAAAGAGTGAGAAGACAGGGCAGGATGAGGCAAAATTGGAAATAGAATGAACAGGCAGAAGGGATAAGAAGCTTTTTTCAAAGAGGTAAAGGGTAGAATATGGCTGGATAGGTGAGAGAAAGATGCTGTAATTATCCAGAGAAACTATATAGTCTAATTACTTCTGAGAGAAAGAGATGAAAATGTCGGTCAGTGTACAATTTACATCTACAGAATGGACTCGTTGTGATTGTTTAAGCAAACCGGTGACCAGAGTTAATGAGGTCAGTGTTCTGGGGAAAAAAGAGAGAAAAGAGAAAGAAGAAGAGAAAAGAAAAAAAAGGAGGAGGACACCGCTCAGGCAGGGATGGGCGTGGCGTGATCCAGTGCCTCAGGCGGGAGCTCTGCCTTAGCGGTTGTGGGGAGGAGAGTGACGGTGCTCCCGTCCCTTCTTGAGCCAAGCGCTGCACTTCGCTTTTTTGGGCATGTAAACTCCCCGTACCAGGGGCGCAGCCGAAGTTGGTTGCACTCTTCAACCCAGGCCAGTTCCAGTCTCCAAATTCAGTCCGCGTGCCGCTCTGAAATTGCCTTAGACACAGCTTCCCAGGCAACCCCCTCGGGGCAATTCCAGGCTCCCTGCCGAGCTCTAGGGGTGGCGTCAGAATCGCTGCTTCCTTCCCTGGGTTGGGCTGGTGAGCATGGGCGGGTGCTTGCCTGCCGGGTGCGCGGAACCTGATGGAGTGAGGAAAACCAGGTCCCTCTATGCTCATCACCGAAAACACGAACTCACAGGCAAATTTCCCAGTTTTTAGCTCTGCCTTCCCTCTCGAGTCCCAGCCAGCCAGGAGCGCGGATGCCTGGTGTCCACGCGCGGTTCTTCCAGGGGCCCCAGCCGCCAGGAGGACAATGGCGGCAGGCGCGGTACTGCTCTGAAGTCAAGCCGCCAGGAGCCCGCACAAAGAAGCAGTCTGTGCGCTCAGCCCCTCCGGGACCAGATGGTCCGAGGGGACCTGGCGTGCAGGTATTTGACAAGTATGGTCTTTCTGTGCCCCGAGTGGAGGTTTTTACCCCGAGCAGAGGTTTTTCTGTTTCAGACTCTCTCCTTTTCCCCTCTCACTCCCCACAGAGGGGAATTGCCTCCGACCCTGGAGTCTCCGATCCCAGCCCGATTTTATCCTCCCCAGTTTGCACTCATGTTAGAAGGCTTTCTCAGTCGATTCTGTGTCCTTTTTCTCCCAATCTCTCAGATTTCTTAAGGTTTCCAATGGCTTCAGATCTTTTCCGTGTGATGTATGGGCGTGAGTGCAAGTATGGAGCTCCTTACTTCTCCGCCATCTTGCTCCTCCTCCCCACCTCTTCTTTACGCATTCATCAGTCAATGGACGTTTGGGTTCTTTCCATTGTTTAGCTATTGTTGATAGTGCTGCTATAAACATTGAGGTACATGTGCCCCTATGAATCAGCACCCTTGTATTCTTTGGGTAAATTCCTAACAGTGCTATTACTGGTTTGTAAGGTAATTTTATTTTTATTTTATTTTATTTTATTTTTTTGTGGAACTTCTGGAGTGGCTGCACTAATTTGCATTCACACCAAAAGTGCAAGAGGGTTCCGGTTTCTCCACATCCTTACCAAAACCTGTTGTTTCCTGAGTTGCTAATTTTAGTCACTCTGACCAACATGAGGTGGTATCTCATGGGGGTTTTGTTTTGTATTTCACTGATGATGAGTGATGTTGAGCATCTTTTCATGTGTCTATTAGCCATCTGGATATCTTCTTCGGAAAAGTTTTTAGTCATATCTTCTGCCCATTTCTTCACTGGATTATTTGTGGTTTTTTGGGTGTTGAGCTTGATATGTTCTTTATATATTTTGGATACTGACCCTTTATCCGATATGCCATTTGCAAACTTCTCCCATTCCATCGATTGCCCTTTAGTTTTGTTGATTGTTTACTTTACTGTGCAGAAGATCTTTTATCTTGATAAAATCCCAATAGTTCATTTTTTGCTTTTGTTTCCCTTGCTTCCAGAGATATGTCTAGTAAGAAGTTGCTGTGGCTGAGGACAAACAAGTTGTTGCCTTCTTTTCTCCTGTAAGATTTTGATGGTATCCTGTATCACATTTGGGTCTTTCATCCATTCTGAATTTATTTTTGTGTATGGTTTAAGAAAGTGGCCTAGTTTCATTCTTCTGAATGTCGCTCTCCAGTTTTCCCAGCACCATTTACTGAAGAGGCTGTCTTTTTACCACTGTATATTCATTCCTGCCTTGTTGAAGATTAGTTGGCCATATATTTGTATGTCCATTTCTGGGTTTCCTATTCTGTTTATTGATCTATGTGTGTGTGTGTGTGTGTGTGTGTGTGTTGTTTTTGTTTTTTGTTTTTTTTTGTCAGTGACACACTGTCTCGATGATTACAGCTATGTAATACAGCTTGAAGTCTGGAATTGTGATGCCTCCAGCTTTCATTTTTTTTTCAAACTTTCTTTGGCTATTCAGGGTCTTTTCTGATTCCATATAAATTTTAGACTTGTTTATTTTAGCTCTGTGAAGAATGCTGGAGTTATTTTTTAATATTTATTATTTAAATATTTAATATAGACATTAATATTTAATATTTATTTATTTTGAAGTGGGAGGCTGAGAGAGAGGAAGACAGAGAATCTCAAGCAGGCTCCATGCTTTCATTTCAGAGTATGATGTGAGGCTCAAACTCACAAACTGTGAGGTCATGATCTGAGCCAAAATCAAGAGTTGGGCAGATGCTTAGCCAACTGAGCCACCCAGGTACCCTGGGGGTGTCATTTTGATAGAGATAGCATTGAATGCATTGATTGCTTTGGATAGTATAGACTACATGCCTCTTAATTTTAAAAAGATTGTTACTGTCTATATTTTGAGTACTAAATGTGACAGGTAATCTTTCTTAGATTTCAGCAATTAAGATTTATTAAAAAAGTAAATGGTAGGGGTACCTGAGTATCTCAGTCTGTTAAACGTCCGATTTCGGCTCAGATCATGATCTAATGGGTTCATGAGTTAGAGCTCCGTGTTGTGCTGACAGTTCAGAGCCTGGAGCCTGCTTCAGATTCTATGTCTCCCTCTCTCTCTGCCCCTCCCCCATTCATGCTCTGGTCTGTCTCTCAAAAATAAATAAAAATACTGGGTGCCTGGATGGCTTAGTTGGTTAAGCGTCTGACTTTTGCTTAGGTCATGATCTCGCAGTTCGTGGGTTCAAGCCCCGTGTCGGGCTCTGTGCTGACTGCCAGCTTGGAGCCTGGAGCCTGTTTCGGAGTCTGTGTCTCCCTCTCTCTCTGACCCTCCCCTGCTCACACTGTCTCTCTCTCTCGCTCTCCTAGAAATAAATAAAACATTAAAAAAAAAATAAAAATAGTAAACAAATTTTTTAAAAAGTGAATGATAATAGAACAATTTTAAAATTATTTAAAAACTGAATTTAATGGGTGAACTATAGTGTGTATTCAATTGCCAAAATAAAATGTTAGAGAGAATTGTCCCATAAAATTAGAGATTAAGCCACTTTTGTAATAGTTTATAAGCTTCTTTTATATAAGCAAGGCCTGGAGGGCATGTTAATAATAATCATTCTAATTAATTATTGAAGGTTCCCTAAGACTCTGGGGTGGGTTGAGAGCTGTGACCTTGGGTCTAGAAGGCTGTGGATTGGACCATCTGTGCTCACCTAGTATCTCCCACTTAATAGGTATGCGTTTTTAAGCAAGTTTTTCAACTTTTAATATTTTAATTAGAACAGTTCTCACTAGTTAAAGTTATTGCATGTAACTGAGAATATTTCTATATATTTCCCAAACTTTTTCATAATTTAGATTTTCCTTGACTTAATTACTAAAAATAGTTGCTTTTCTAAGTTGTATATTCCCTGTCTCCCACTACCACCCCGAAAATCATTTTGTATAATGTCATTTTGAGCAATCTTTAGAGCAAAAATACAAACTTTATCAGAATTTATTCCAACCTTATATAATGATTTAAGAGGTAAATTTCATGAAATATTGATATCAATGCTTCTACTTGGACAACTTTCTAGTAGCATATTAAACAGTCTAGAATTACTGCATAGGAAAGCATCATAATGTAGCTCCAAGATCTCAAAAATATCAGGACAAACCAAGCTGACTTCTGAAATTCAAATGAATACAAATGAATACCTCTAAGATAAGACATTTGCCAAAGTGCTCACTGTGTTTTCCTTACATACTGTCCATGCCTTTGTAAATAGCTCTTTATTAAAACAGTCTCAAACTATCTTAATTTGGTTATATCATTTGTTATCAGCAGTTAACCTCACTGATTCAGTAATTAGTGTCAAAAGAGGCCCCATGCAACAAACAATGAAAATGGGAGTCGCGTTTGGTTTCCTCATATAGTCAAGCAGTACTGGGATAATCTTGTTTCTGGGGATATGTGACAACATGTAGTCCATAGCATGCAGGTTCATCACAATTATTCAAATAATTTCTGGTATAGGGGCGCCTGGGTGGCTCAGTCGGTTGGGCGGCCGACTTTGGCTCAGGTCATGATCTCCAGGTTCTTGGGTTCGAGCCTGTATCAGGTTCTGTGCTGACAGCCAGCTCAGAGCCTGGAGACTGTTTCAGAGTCTGTGTCTCCCTCTCTCTCTGACCCTCCCCTGCTCATGCTATCTCTCTCTCTCTCAGAAATAAATAAAACATTAAAAATACATAAATAAAAAATAATTCCTGGTATAATATAGAATGAAATATAAGCAGAGGGCAAAATGATAAGAATTTAATGGCTGTGACAGGGGTCATAATAGTAAGACTATATACAAACATTAAAAGGCACTTGGCTTCTGAAATTCCCAGAGAGCCTGTATAGAAAGAAAAGAAAAAAAAAACTGAAAAGTTATGAAGATACAAATTGTAACCTGTACAAAGAACCAGAAGACCTCCACAGCTTTGAGAGAATTTCTGTTCCCTTACAATCACTAGCTCCTAGCTAAAGATTAAGTCAGTACAATCTAATTGTAAGGTCAGTAAAGCTGCAGTTTTTACTAAAGGCTAAATTCTGCCAAATCTCTTTCCCTAAAATAGGGGTTGGCAGGGTGCCTGGGTGACTCAGTTGGTTGGGCGTCAGACTTCGGCTCAGGTCATGTTCTCACAGTTGGTGGGTTCTAGCCCCGTATCAGGCTCTGTGCTGACAGCTAGCTCAGAGCCTGGAGCCTGCTTCGGTTTCTGTGTCTCCCTCTCTCACTGACCCTCCCTTGCTCACACAATTTCTCTCTCTCTCAGAAATAAATTTTTGAAAAAAGTTTAAAAAATTTTAAAAAATAAAATAGGGTTTGGCAAACTATGGCTCTCAAACTATCACTTCTTTTTATAAAGTGTAACCAGAGCAGTCACAACATGAGTTTACATGACACCAGTAACAATTGACAGTTGAGTTGTTTTGACAGAAACTGAGTGGGTTACAATACGTAAAATAGGTCTTTAACCTTTCCCCTTAAAGAAAATCGTTGTGAAGCCCTGTGCCATGGGAACGGCATTTGTGGAGAATGAGTGGGACTCTGAGACACAGGATAGAATCTTTCAGGCAAATACAGGTAAGTCCAAAAAATGCTAATCTCCAACATCTATGAACTGCCTTTACCTGTGAAGGCAACACCATACCAGCTTTTCAGAAAAACATCCCATTACAACATAAGAAATGTAAAATAGAGAACAAGAAAGAAACATTGTATTTAGTTTGTAATTGACAATGCAATGCCCAGAAAATGAAACTGCATATTAATATCTTAAAGTTACTGGAAAAGCTGTGGGTAAGCCCAAGCATTAGTTAAAGCAAGGAGGATAATTCAACCAATGTGACTTAAAGGGACAGTAAAGATTTACAAAAAAGTAAAGAGCCAAAACTGTAGCTCTTGATATACACCTACTAGAGTCTGATGCCTCAGTAAATGATAAAGGACTGGAAACTTTGGTTGTATGGTTGTAGGCAGTCCCTAAAGGCAGTTCCTAAGTTGTCATGTTTTATGCATAGAACAGGTATTTGTCTCAAGAAACAGGCTCATCATCATTAATTTACTCTCAGAGGGCGACAAAGCCTATGAGGTACAAGAACAAGAATTTCATTCTCGGTTTCCCTGACTCAACAAGTCATTGCTTTACATACTTTCACTGTTGCCCAGTTAATATAATTATCAATATCAATCTTTGGACCCAGCTGACCACTTTGTTACTTTAATTGCCTGTAAAAGTAATTGAAATAAGAGCGCAATGGATGACACACTGATACTTCAGTATAACGTTAGTCATCTCAAATTAGTCAAAGATGGCAGTTAGCACCAAACCTACCTAGGTCCTAGGTTGCTTTTAACGTCCCTAAACAGATGCTAGGAAGCATGTCTGGCTACATGTCCTGGAATATATTTGATTCTGAACATTTTAAATCATGGGCAATCCACATCTCTCTACAAGCTATAAAAATGCATTTGTTTTGGAATAAAAGGCTTTAGCATCTATGTAAGTACGACAGAGACTAGATATGTGGCCCATTAGCCCTTCTCAAAAGTGCAGAATGTTAGTGAATGATATCAGTTCCAGGATCTCATATTTTCTTTCTTTTAATCCAAGCATTTCATTCATTTGTTAACATTTATATTTAAGGTGTAATTATCCTTTCTATTTAAATTAATATTCCTTAAAGAAAGGAACTATGTATGTCTTGGGTTGTAGTTAAAAGGTAAAAGAAGGTGGTGTTTAATTACATAGCAATTTATTGTCAGTTTTTAAAACCTTCCAGCAATGCAAAAAAACTAACCTGTTGTAAACTAATTCAAGAAATTAGAACAAATATCCTTCACAGACATCAAATCACACCATCCTTAGCCCACTTAACAACAGTTTCTTCCTATTTGATAACAATGTCCAATGTTCAATATTCTTGGTAAAAACATGATACTCATTCGATAAATTAAATAAACATATATGTTTCTAAATTGGTTTTTGAATTTTGGCATATGCTGGCTTTATTGTCAAGTATTTGATAAATTCCTATTTGAAAAATGTGTATCATAATGCAACATTTAAAAGCA
This sequence comes from Proteles cristata cristata, assembly GCA_017311185.1. Taxonomy (NCBI): domain Eukaryota; kingdom Metazoa; phylum Chordata; class Mammalia; order Carnivora; family Hyaenidae; genus Proteles; species Proteles cristata. The sequence continues at coordinate 3,027,574 of JAESUZ010002627.1, forward strand.
AAGGTTTTTAATCAGTTTGACGTATTTTAAATAAGCAGTGATATGTGGCTTTCTTTGCAAAAAAGTCTTCAATTAAAGCTGCAATAAACCATTTAATCGATTTCAACAATTTCAATTTCCCAAACTCTCTTTTACAAACTTACTAACTTCATTTTCAGTCCTTTCCATGTATCAGGCATTCAGTGTGGCTTTTGATGTTAGGGATTCAAAAAGTGAATAAAAGTTAATCTCTGACCTTACAAGACTCACAATTGGCTCTTGACAACATAATTTTAACCAAAATGGGTTCTCAAGATGAGTAAGAATGATCTTTGCCCTAATGCTTCCTTACAATAAATTGGTTACTCAGAGTGTGTACCTATCTAACTCCAAAGCTAGCAGCAGAGGTACCTGGAGCTAAATTAGAGGTCTGTTTACATAGTTCTTCTGTTTGTTGAATTGTTACTGCTGTAATGCATGTACTCATTTTTTTTCCTATTGTTTATAGTAGTAGTTTAAAAAAAGTAAATGTGAATACTTTGGTTACCAGAAAACATTTTTAAAAAGGCCAAAAAATAAACAAATAAGCAACAAGAAAAAAACCGAAAAGCCTTTTTGACACTATTAATAAGAATAAACATGCAAAATATCTGGCTGAAACCATTCTTGTCATTAATTGATAAAAATGTTTATCAACTTCAAGGAGATATATTTCTTTTCTTGAGTTTTGTACCTCAAATCAGATTAAATGGTGCTAATAGAAGTCCACAGTTTAAAATTCATGGGGCCTTACGTTACATAAGTTATTTGGGTGGGAAAGTGGTTTAAAGACCAATGAAATAGTTTTATAAATAAAAGAAAATGTGCATCTCCTTTTAAAAACTGGAAAGGTATATAGACCAATAAAATATGATGATGCTGATGAAGGAACAATGAGGAATTGAAACAAGAACTAGCCCCACATTGGGTGTAGAGATTACTTAAAGATAAAATCTTTAAAATTTCTAGCTCTTGGTGTCAACTTCATGATTTTGCTTTCACCGACTGGGTGAGTTTTGTGACGTCTAGCCCTGGGGCTGTTTTGGATTGTCTAAAATTTATAACTCGAAAGGAATACCTTACCCTGATACTGACTTATCCAAGAATGGAACTTTAAAGAATCTGCCTTTGTTATGTGATGCTACCTCTCTTTTCCTACTATCTTTCTGTAACCCAAGGGAAACCCATATGAATACCCAATTGTCTATCTATATTTCTTTATAAAGTGTCAGTGAACAAAACTTCAGGTATTATAATTTTTGGAAGTATGAATATTGTTTGAGTTTTTGATTCATAAATAATTAATAACTTATCATGGAGTGTCTGATCCTGTCCAGTATATTTTGTCATTCTACATAGAAAACTCCTAGTTCTACAATAGACCTTAATTCATGGAAGTTTCCAGAAGTATGGACTGTGTCATTCTGTAGATTAAAATATTTGATAAAACAATTAAGAATGAATTACTTACCTCCTAATGAACCAGAGAAAAACTAATCTTCAAAACCACATTTTGGATGATTATAATTAAAAATTCTAGTCTCATTTAAGGAACTCTCAAAAATGAGATCTCTCTGAAATCATATTTAGTTATGACCTAAAAAAAATAGGCAATCATAGAAATACCAGAATAAAGGCCCTCTCCAAAACTGTATCGAAACTTTATTCTGCATCCTTTGGGGAACTGTTCTGTAATTTGGCAAATTCTAATTACTTATTTTATTTTATTTTATTTTATTTTATTTTATTTTAGTCAGTCCTCTTAAGATTCTTGCATGTAAAAGTTATTCTTTGTTGCATGATAATTTTCCCAAAATGTCCCTATCAAAAGATGGTTTTAAACTATCCTCGTCAGTATGATCAGATTGTCTACACTTTGTTCTAATGCTTTCTTGACCTATTAGAATCTACCAAAACTATTTCACCCTAATTTTTTATTGAAAATACAGTAAGTATTTGAGAATCATTTCTTCCTAGTTGAGAGATGAAGAATGATCACATTCATGTTCTTGAGATGACTAAATACCTAGGTTGTTTCTTTTGCCACATTTCATTGCAAGCTTGTGTACAATTTGGCTTCTATTATTACCCCCTGAGTCTTCTTTGGCACTAAACACAAGGTTTATCTGCCCCTTGTATGTGCCAGGTTATTTTTCCCTAGCTGCTCTATGTGGTTTGCATTTTTACAAGCTGACTCTTGAATCTGTACAAACTTTTTCATATCTCTAACCTGTTTTAGTGTGGCTGTATTATTTTTGCTCTTTTTTCTTTGTTGACCTGATTTAGAATAATCTGAAAAAAATGTTGATATCCTGATCTGGCTATTTCCCCAAAGTTCTAACAATAGACTCAATATTTTTCTGACTCGTATGATATAGAATAAAATTTTAAGTCAGTGTCTAGAGTAACCCAATTATAGTATAACCTTGTACTTTTAAAATGAGAACTTGATTTTAAAGTCATGGTTCTGTAATTATTCTGAATGTAACTTCCTTAAATATTTTTTTTCAGTATTTTTGAACATTTTACATTATATAGTGAAACAGCTAGCTACAAATTGTGGCTCATAACCTTTTCTTACTAAATAAAGACATTCTATTCTTGAGTTTGGAAAAATGATCATTGTCAAGTTAAACAAAAGACTCTGTCAAATGTATAAGTTATACCACTCAGATTATTTTGTATAATTTTTATTACTATAACTCCATACAGATGATATATTTGATAACCACTTAAACTTATCATAAGATATTCATATTTTTAAGCAAGGTTTAAAGCCCCATCACATTTTGAAGCAGATTTTTTTTTAGATGTTTTTATTTATTTCTGAGAGAGAGAAACAGCATGAGCAGGGGAGGGTCAGAGAGAGAGGGAGACACAGAATCTGAAGCAGGCCCCAGGCTCAGCACTGAGGTTGACGCGGGGCTTGAACCCACTAACCGTGAGATCATGACCTGAGCCGAAGTCCGAGGCTTAACTGACTGAGCCACCCAGGCGCCCCTGAAGTAGATTTTAAAAGCTTATCACCGCTTTACAGCAAGATTTCTTGGTAGCTTCATTAAAATATTCTTTAGAAATATTGTTTATGAATGTGCTCTTTAGCCATACTCTTGGTATTGTTTCGCTAAAGACATTGCTGGTGAATGAAGGAATTCTTCTAAAGAACGTCTTTATACAGGTTCTGTGGGAAAATTAGAATGTTCAAAACCCTATAACTGTTCTTTTTTTTTTTTCCAGGGAAAATTAAGTCAAATGATGATAATTAAAATGTTTTGATTCACTCTTGCGAATCGTTTCCTGAAGTACTGGGTTCCAGACTACGGACTTCGAAAGTACGTGCCTCCAGCGGATTTCCTAAATGTCACCGTTTTCCCCATATTTTCCATTTTCTATCCCTGGTCTTGATTTTATTACACCCCTCAAAAAAAAATGTCTTCCTCCTATAAACAGGTTTATACTTGCCCAGTTTCGCATTAAACTAAACCTCAGAGCAGAAAGGCATGTACAGGAAGGATATTATATTTCTCAGTAGGCCTGTTACTGTACTCTCATCAGGCCCACCTCCATGCCCCTTAGGAGGTGGACTTTTGGAGAAGTGTGTTTTTTCATGGCTGTCTTTACTCTCTTGGCTCACCATCTAAAGTCTCGTAGGTGAATGAACAGCTTGTAATATATATTATTTCCTTTAGATAGCTCTTATTCTCTGAACTCTGATTTCTTCAGTTTAATAAATACTGACAAAAACAAAGAGAGAGAATTTTACTCCATTTTGACTCCACTTTTTAAAAAATATGCTTACCATAGAAGGTCCACATTTTAAAAAAAATTTTTCATGATAACATACAGGTGTATTAAATTCAGTGTTTAAAAAGAGTATTTTACAACCTTTTAATTAAGTCCTAGTTTCTATCACTTTTCTTTGAATCCTCAGATTTAATTATTTGCCCTTTAGTCTTGGCTTTCTTGGAACATTTCTTGAATTGCATTTGTTTATGCCAGATTTATAAAATAAAACTATCTGTTTGCTTCTGACTCTGCACTTTCACCAGTGAGATTTCTAGTCATTTTTTGGGCATTTCTAAACTTTGTTATGTTACATAAACACACTTATATTTTAGGGGCGCCTGGGTGGCTTAGTCGGTTAAGCGTCCGACTTTCGCTTAGGTCATGATCTCGAGGTTCGTGGGTTCGAGCCCCGCTTCGGGCTCTGTGCTGACTGCCAGCTCAGAGCCTGGAGCCTATTCCAGTCTGTGACTCCTTCTCTCTCTGACCCTCCCCTACTCATGCTCTCTCTCTCTCCTAGAAGTAAATTTAAAAAAGAAATTTAAAAAAACATACTCATATTTTAATTAATGAAGAGTGAATTTTTCTAAGTACACAGGAAAAAATAACACATTATTTTGAAGTATGTCTCAGAGTTCACTCCTAAGATATTGCTTCCTGGCAGTAGTGTCAACACTGATTTTAAGAAAGGAAGATGTGGAAACCATTTTACTCTGTAAACACCTCCTTTGAGACTTTGTGATTGTGTTCTCTAATGTCTTAGAAGGGCCTTAAAGAGGAAAACATTTCTAATCCTATGGTATATCTAATCCCATGATATTTCTCTCAGGAATAGAAAATAATTATGTTAGCATGACTAAACTTACTCTTTTTTAAAGACTTATAAAATGATCTCGTCATGGAATCACCCATTTTCTTTTGCTTAAGTGCTTTGAGTCCAAGGTCAAGAGGATACTGTATTAATTCAATAAACTTTTATTGAGTGCTTGTTTCATGTCAAGCAGAACACTCCTTGGTGCTAGAGATACAAGCCAGTTAAGACTTTCTTTGGAAGACTTTCTTCTTTCTTCTCTCCTTCCTTCTCACCCTCCCATCTTCCTTCCTTTTCCTCCTTTCCTTCTTTCCTTCCAACCCTCCTTCCCTTCTTTGTCTTCTCTCTTTCCTTTTCCTTCCTTTCTCTCTCTCCTTCTTTTGCTTTTGTTTCCTTTCATTTTCTATAGTTTCCTTTCATTTCCTTCCCTTCCCTTCTTTTTATTTCCTTCTTTCCTTCCCTCTTTCTTTCCCTCCTTCCCTCCAGTTCCTTCCTTCCTTTCTTTCCTTCCTTCCCTTACATCACTTCCTGTCTTCCTTCCTTCTCTCTTTTTTTTGTTTTTAATTTTCGACACACACACTCTGAGAACCCCATTCCTCTATATGTTTATTTCCTACCTTCTAAGTTTTAAATTAGCAGAACTGATCATGCAGAAAGATTTTGTGAAAGTTAGCAGTCTGTTCAGAGTCTGCTTATAAATGGCTCCTGCATTTTAACAGTGACTTTTGGAGGGATAATGTTGCCATCTTATTCCTGGAGCATGGCTTAAGATTGTCATACTGTGAGAAATGTAAAGTTGGAGAAGATGATACTAGAGCATAGATATGTGTGAGGATGGAAGACTTTGTGAATTTCTTCTAATAAATGCAAAACACCAGACCTCAATTTATGGATTGCTCATCTTCCATTTTAAGCACCCATTTTCCTGATGAGAATGTTAAATAGGACAATTTTTTCAAGCTTAAGACTCCTATTTTATATTTAGTTGAAGAAATGCACAAAAAAGTCCTAAAGACTCTATAAGCTCAATATATCTAAAACTGATTTCCTTACCACATGCACTGTGATGCAAACATAACATGTCCCAAACTAAACCTACTTGCAAATTTAAGAAAAGACAAAATTTAAACTCAATTTCTATTCTTGGTTAATACCATCAACTCAGTATTGACATTTAGAATCTATGGACAAATGCTTCTTTGTTATTGAAACCCACCTCTACCACACTTTTCAGGCAATTAATTATACCCCCGAAATATCTCTGTATTCCAACATCTTGTCATTCTCATTAGCATGAGTTAGGTCAGGACTTAATTTTTACCCTATACCCCAGCATCCTTCTCAGTCTCTCTTCCCTGTGGCTCATATTCCATTTTCTCTCTGTAATTAATCTTTATAAAACTATATCTGTTGGTAGCCCATTACCTTGGGAATTGTATTGGTTTACTAAGGCTGCAACAATAAAATCACAGTGGGTAGCTGAAATGACATATATTTATTTTCGTACAGTTCTGGAGACTAGCAGTCCAAGATCAAGGTGTCACACCATTTGGTTTCTTGTGAATCTCTCTCTTTAGCTTGCAGATGGCTGTCTTCTATGTGTGTTCTCACATGGTTGTAGCTCAGTCTACATGCTGTCCATGTTCAAATTTCCTCTTCTTATAAGGACATCAGTCATCCTGAATTAGAGCCCACCCATATGACCTTATTTTACTTTAGTTAATTTTTAAAAGTCTCTATCTTCAAATACAGTTACAAACTAATAGGCTGGGACCTAGGAGTTCCACCTATGAATTGGGGGGAGATACAACTCAGCTAATAGCAATGACAAATTATTTTCCCAAGTACATGAGGCTTTTCTGATCTGGCCATAACATATTGGTATTCTCATTCTTTGACAGTCCACTCCACTCTATTTACCTACATCTGTTCAAAGTGAAATTGTTTCTGTTTGAAGTGCTCTTATGACTCTCTACCTGAAAAACATCTATTCTTTCCTCAAATACCTTCTCAAATGTTACCTCCCATGTAATAATATAATCTACTACACAGTAATGTATTTGTTTATACAAACAATGAAGTGTGGAGTCAAAGGTCATTAAAGTATTCAAAGCTGACCTCATTTCTATATTTATTTTATACCTCTTTCTTCCTCTTCTCTAATAGCCCACTTTTGTCTTTTATTGTCTTATTATATGTATCTTTCTAAATTGAGTTAAATATTTATATGAGCAAGATAGAATATAAAGGTATTACTAAATATTAAATAACCTACACTGACACTGTGATTACTGCCAGGCTTGCAGCGATGACTGATTCCTACTCTCAAGGAGTTTATGCCTGCAATAAAACAGTCTTACACACCTGTATTACTGAACCTGCCATGTTGTATTTTAATTTAGCTATCCACCTTTATGTCTCTTTGGCTGGACAGTATTCACAAGTATCAGGAACTTTTATCATCCATTTGTTCATCCCCAGGACCCAGCATAATGCCTGGAATAATAGATATCTGCTTAAAAGAGCAAAGGAGACATGGTGAAAATATGACATAATTTCCTCCTCCTCAGAAAAGACCAATCAAATAATTGACACATGTAAGTGGCTAACCTTTGTGGATCAGAATAAGAACATGTTATTAATCTAGCATTTTTAAAACATATAGAATCTCAGCTTTTTTGATCAGCAGCTATTTTATGTCTGATAGCAAGTGTGCTCTGCTTTTTTTAAGTATTGAAATCTTTCCTTCATCTCTGTCAAACTGAATGAAAAGAAAGCTCTCAAATGTAGGCTATTCTACCACAAATAGTCTCATTCAAAAGGTCACTCTACCCTTGTATACAATAAGTAATTGGATCTAGATTTTCAGTAAATGGTCAGTACTTAATCACCATCATTTGGTCTTACAATATGTCAATTTATCTATTCAGTCAATTTCACTTGGACACGAAAAGAGAGTTTGATTATCCAAGAACATTCCTTCCACCATATTTCAGTAATGTTATAGCCAACAGGGATGATGAATTAGTTTCCTGGCCCTGTTCTTCCATGTTCAGTCTTCAAGGTGCTAATTTAACCCTTCTCTTCATACTTGATACATTCTCCCTTAACACTCTCATCTACTCTCTTGACACCAACTATATCCTCTACACAGATTATTCCCAGGTCTAAATCTCCAGCTTAGACCATTCAATTCAAATTCTAGTCTACAGATTCAACTTCTTGTACATTTCTCCTGGTATGTCCAACAGTTCATATCAATGTCTCTAACAGCAAAATCATATTCTTTGGCCCCAGCAATGTGTTCACTCTCCTTGTCACCTATTTCAGCAAATGACACCATGTTCTCAAACTTAAGCATCATTCAAACCTCACTACTTATTTTCGGTGTTATTTGCTGCATAAAACACATTATCTGTACTACCAGTTATACATCCCCATATCCCTAGACTCTGTCAGTTTTCGCTCCCACTATCTACTTCAAGCACCATCATTTCTCATCAGCATTACTGTAATAGCAAATTAATTGTTCTTTTTCTATTAAGTCCTATTCACCTCCAAATCATTATTCTTTTTGGAACTTGTAGGATATCACCCAATCCAAAGTCAAACATTTAGTTCTGCTTAAACCCTTGTGATGATACTTATTGCTTTAAAAATAGTGTAAATTGCTTTGCATAATCAAATTCTTACCTAACTAACTTCTATGTATAGACATCCCTTGCTATGGGAAGTGATTTTTAAACAGTGCATTGTAAGTTAAATGCCTCTTAACATTCTTACTGTGTGCTTTCATGTAATGTGGACGAGCCTGTGTTTGCAGTGGATTTTAATTTCCTATTTGCCATTATGTCAGAGGCCCTTTCTGTTTGTTGAACATTATATTTTAAGATTTAGTACAGAATGTCTTATAAATTATGCAGTAGATTCTTAATATTTATTGTGGGAGTATCAAATGAGTATGGATGATATGCCCAGTACTTCTGGTTTAGAACAAAATTAGCTAAATATAGTAGATCTTGTTGTATTTCAATCAACAGCTAACCAAAGTCTATCTTCTTATGAAGACAAAATAAATTTTTTAAAGTATTACATGTCTCCATCCCCAAATCTAATCAAATGTGAAAATGCTAGTCATTTTTCAATAGATACGTTTTGTCTTTCCTTATAGCTATATTTCTCCATGTGACTTGTTTTGGCTAATGTAAATTTTGCCTTGGGAATATAATAAATATTGTCTTCTCTTCTCTAATAAATGGGACACATGTGAAAAAAGAGCTTGTTGCTGCTGTTATTTTCCTCTTACTCTTGACCATGTAGAAGGCATGATGCTTAAAGATGTGATATCTATGTTATAAGTTTCAAGTGACACTCAGGAGGATAAAAACAACCATGCTAAAATTGTAAGGAAAAAAAAGGATCTTTGGGGGGCTTTGCAGAATTGTTGAGCTCTCAGTACAAAGGTATTAACCTTGGAGTTCCTACCAAGTAAACTATAAATAACCTCATTGGTATAAGCCATTGTCCATAGGGTATTTTGTTATTTTATTTTATAATGGGTATTCCAATCCTCAGATTGATTTAATATTGAACCTAGTAGAGGACCTGGTTCATAAATAATGCTAAAAAATCTGTTGAATATAAAGCATAAGGATTGACACATTTTAGCATTCTGCATATGATCTCTGAGCACTCACACTCTTCTCCAGAGTGAAAATGATGCCATGGAAATTAATATAGCATTAATTGAAAACCTAAAATATAATGATATAAACGCATGATCACTGTCTATTAATTTGTTGACACTTAATGAGTTTGATAGTAGCCAAGTAAATAAAAAGAATTCAAGACATTTTTGTCCATGGTTGGTTTTTAAATTGCTGTTTCTATGGAGGAATGAGGACTGGAATCTCTTATTTCACCATCTTACTGAGATTCCTTCCTATAAACATTTAAGAAAACAGTTAAGAAAATTAGTAGCTATTTAGGAAATAAAAATGTATCAATACAAGTTACTCTGCTGTCTTTTCATGGGAACGAATACCCCTTGTTTTTTTAAATATTAACATTATTCTTTTTGATTTTAAAATTTATTTTTCGGGGCGCCTGGATGGCTTAGTCAGTTAAGCGTCCGACTTTCGCTTAGGTCATGATCTCGCGGTTGTGGGTTCGAGCCCCGCGTCGGGCTCTGTGCTGACTGCCAGCTCAGAGCCTGGAGCCTATTTCGGTCTGTGACTCCCTCTCTCTCTGACCCTCCCCTGCTCACGCTGTCTCTCTCTCTCCTAGAAATAAATAAAACATAAAAAAAAAATTCAAAAAAAATTTATTTTTCATAATGGTAGATACTTATCCTTTGGGGGAATCTTTTTATATTTTTTATGTTTTAATGTTGTTCCTTTGCATGCATTGATAATTATGATGATAATGACAGTGACTATACTTGTAGCTATTACTTACTCAGTATATACTACATGGTACCCAGTGTGTTTGTTGCTTTAGAAATCTTAAGACTTTACTACTTAAAGAATTCTACAAAGTAGGCACTGCTATATAAAGATCAATAAATGGAGACAAAACCAAGATAACTAACTTGTCCAAAGTCACAACAAGAACACCGAAGACACAGGATTCAAATTTGCACCTTCAGAGAATATGCTTTTGCTGCTGCACAAGCTTCCTCTTAGATGTAGGTGCTTCTTAAAAAAAAAATTATCATAATAGCAAAATAAGAATGATCTTTCCAATCTCCAAGTTTAAAAACAAGTTATGTAAGAAAAAAAAAATCTGAAGTTCTTCTCAACTTACATGGTAGCCTGGTTCCACTATGTGAGCAAATTAGTCAAACTCAACCCTGGGACCCCAGTCATTTCATGTGACACAGGAATAATGCAACATATCCACTTTGTAGGGTTATTGATCACTGGTAAAGATTACTGATAATGGATCTACTCTGCCTCTCAATATTATAATTAAAATTGATTTTTCAAGTTAATTTTTGTTTTTTCTAAATTTTTGTAAATGACCATATATTGCTTAATTATAAAAATATGGATAAATGTTATTAAACTAAACACAATATTTGACATGTGGTTCAAACTTGAAAGTTACCTATTAGTTAAAATATAAATAAAGGCTTTGGGGATTTGCATTTTCTGAGTTAATTCTTTCATTATTTACCAACTTATATCATTGACAAACCAAGTCACATATTTACATACACAATATTATTAGCTGGAAATAAAAAGTTTAAACTGGATATATGATGTCCTATCCCTCACAGTTTTCCCCACTTCACCATCACTGCCTATGAGACAGAAAAGGATTAACTTTTAAAGTGAATATAAGCCTGATTATGTTCTTCCAACTTCTTTCCCATCAGTAAGAACAATTTCATCTAGTTACTTTTTCATTTATTATACTCAGTTTTGCTGAAAACTATAACCTCTAGACACTTGCCACAGTTAAGCTGCAAAATAGGTTAATAATTAAAAAGCCTAATTCCAAACTGCCCAGCAAAGAGCAGGCTATCAAATTATACATTATAGTTAAAGAACATAAATGCAACTCAAGATTCATACTGTCAATTTTAAGTCTTTTTCTTCTTGAAAGTAAGATTATCAGTCAAAAATTTTTTAATGTTTTTATTTATTTCTTTTTTTTTAATGTTTTATTTATTTCTAGGATAGAGAGAGAGAGACAGTGTGAGCAGGGGAGGGTCAGAAAGAGAGGGAATCACAGACTGAAACAGGCTCCAGACTCTGAGCTGGCAGTCAGCACAGAGCCCGACACGGGGCCCGAACCCACGAACCGCGAGATCATGACCTAAGCGAAAGCCTGACGCTTAACCGACTAAGCCACCCAGGTGCCCCTGTTTTTATTTATTTCTGAGAGAGAGAGAGAGAGACAGCACAAGCAGGGGAGGGTCAGAGAGAGAGGGAGACACAGAATCTGAAGCAAGCTCCAGGCTCTGAGCTAGCTGTCAGCACAGAGGCCAGTGCGGGCTCTGAGATCATGACCTGAGCCAAAGTCAGACTCTTAACCGACTGAGCCACCCAGGTGCCCCACCAGTTAAAATATTTTAATTTAATTTAAATTAAACTATGGTAGGATCATTGTTTTTAAGGAAATAAAATGCCTTATATCCCAAATATAATAACTATGTATTGCACCTTCAGAGAATATGCTTTTGCTGCTGCACAAGCTTCCTCTTAGATGTAGGTGCTCCTTAAAAAAGAAATTATCATAATAGCAAAATAAGAATGATCTTTCCAATCTCCAAGTTTAAAAACAATTGTGTAAGAAAAAAAAATCTGAAGTTCTATGTGTACATATAGATAGGTATATGTTTTCATGTTAGTTCATACATCAATCTATTATGATATAAGGCAAACATATATTTAGTATAGAAGTGTATCAGCTAAAATGCTTTGGGTTGTTACCAGCCTAAACCCCAAATCTCAGTCTATAATTTTCAAAAAAATTAAATACACATTTTTATTTTTTATTTTATTTTATTTTATTTTATTTTTTTTACAAATAGTTTATTGTCAAATTAGTTTCCACATAACACCCAGTGCTCATCCCCACAAGTGCCCTCCTCCATGCCCACCCCTCCTCCCCCACATCCACCAGTCCTCAGTTTTTGTCAGCATTCAAGAGTCTCTCATGGTTTGCCTCTCCCCCTTTCCCCCACCATTTCCGCCCTTATTCTCCCCCTTGGTCCTCTGTTAAGCTCCTCCTAATCCTCCTATACGTGCACACATATGATATTTGTCTTTCTCTGCCTGACTTAAATACACATTTTTAAATGCATGCCTTAAAGAAGAATTTACAATGGTGATTACAAATTATTTAAATGTGAAGAAATTGAAATAATGTCTTATAAGTTGCTGATCATATTATGCAAAGACTCAATGCAAAGGCAAAACATACAAGTTCCGTGTATTGATTTGGTCCACTTCAATAAATTCCTTTGCCTGCACTTAAAATTCTACAGCACATCTTTGAACATGACTTTCACAGTAATATGATTTTGTTCTTCAATGAACATTATACATTGTTTAATTTAAAAGATAAAGGGAAGGCATTATTCTATAAAAGACGAAATGAAGGGATTTCAATGCAAATGTCAAGTTGCCTTTGTCTAGGATATGAAGGGCTTGTAGCTCTGGATTTTCTTTTTTTTTCACAGATCCATTAATTAAAGATAATGCTTAATCTCTTACCAAAGTCACATCTGACTTTTGCACATCAGTGGCACCTACAAGCCATACTTAACATTAAATGGAAAGATAGGATCCTTGATTACAAGGTCTTGGAAAGAAGGCTGTCTGCAAACCCAGAAGTGATTTTAGAAATACAACTGTAGCAGGCTGGACACATTCCAGAGTTCAATAACCATAAAATAATTGAGGAATGCCATGAATCAAGGTGGGTATCTTTGCCCTTTTGTTTTAGGAAGCTTTTATAACCTCCAAGTAAAAGACAATATTTTATCCATTTGTATTTTTCTTCGCATGGCGTTACCAAACCAGATGTTTTCAATATCCAGGTGTTTATTGCAAGCATAGAAAACTTAAGGTATTTAGCCAACATTTCACTTTCAGAAGTTTTAGAAAAAATATTCATGCAATGTTTTATCTTCAGCAGAGAGCTGCCATTTTCTTAATAATATGTTGCTGTTTTTTCTGGTATGTTTTACTGGAAATATCAATGCACACATTTTGATATAAAGGAGAAATTAATATTTGAAATAAGCATTGAAATCTTAAGCTCAAAATGTTGCTATATATTAACTTGTTTATAGCATTCACATTGATACCCTACACAATTATATCAGTCTTTGTTCTCCCTTTTAGAGCAGTGAATTTTTTATAAAATAGCTGTCTCTTTCGGAGAGACTTCATGCCTTAAAAATGGCTAACCACCTTAATCTCCCTGGCTCATTTAATCTCCTGCCCGTTCCTCCTCTCCCCTCCCCTAGTCTCCTCTCTTCTCTCCTCCCCTCCCATACATTCCCTCCCAGGGTCTCAACTGAAGTTAAGCCGGATTAAATAATTTGCAAAGGACCACAGAATTATAAAGTGGAAAGTAAAGATGAAAACCCAGACATATCAAATTATTGAGGTGGACACAAGATTTTTCTCTACTCATGCAATTCACCTCACTCTCCTTATGTACCTGTTGCACGGGTTGAGCAGGACTGTTACATGCAGCTTCTAGGAGTGAGCTCTGATAGCTTAGAGGTAGAGACGTTGATAATAATGATTATTGATATTCAATTATAATTTTGCCATTATTGATATGTATGTCCTCAATTCTTCCAACCTATTTATTCACATTATTTGGGCATGAAACAAATCCTCATATGCTCTACAGAAAGTTTGCAAATGGTATTTATGGTATAATTAGAATAGAGAAAAATGTCAAAAGTCAAGAGAGATAGGTGTTTCTTACTTCACAATGCTTTAGCAATGCTTAATACATAGGGGTCTTTAGCAATGCTTAATATATAAATGCTCTCCCTACCTTAATCAAAGAGAGAGAATAGAATTTTCTGTATCAAAGAGAATCAGGTATATTTTCATAGTACCTATGAAGTTTCATAGGTAAAGCGATGTTTTTTCAGAGTAAGAAAGAGAAACACAGGAGCATTGAATCTTAAGATGCCCTTTGATGGCCAGGTAAGTCAGATCATATAGCTTTATTTTTGTATCTAATACAGTAGAGTGATCTCTACTCAGTACAAAACACTGAGGTGTTTTTGCATGAGGCAGGTTTTTGTAGGAGTGCTAAATTTATTTGGAGTTGCTTGTTCACAGGTGATTCCACTGCTAAAAGGTAAATGAAAATAAAACAAAAATGACAGTAATGTCTTAGCTTCATTTATGAAGGATTTTCAAGTTGTTTTTAATAATAAAAAGTCAGAACTTGAAATTTGAAATCTCTTAAACACACTGTGGTTTACTATACATCTGTATGCCTGGAGTAATGTATTTTATATCATGTTATGTGTATCAAGTGTATACCAGAGGTCATGTTCATAAACTATGTTGCCACCTTAATGAAGTTCTGAGTTAAAAAACATTGTTTACCCCATCTTAATATTACATTATTTGATAGACAAACTTGAACATATGGATCCATGTTAACTGGTAAATTATCATGCTGAGAATCATAAAACTGAGTATGTAACATTTCTCACAGACACACGAAAATAATAATAAATTGCTTATTTTTAATTGGCTGTGTTGATTATAGATAAGGTTTATATTTGCACAATCTACAGCTATATTTTGATAGTTGTCAATACATATGTCATAAAATATCTGACATCTGATTATCTTGACTGTGACAGTAAAAGTAATTTTATTTTAAATTGCTATACCAAAATCACATCAAAAGCAATTGATTTATTCATTTGTCAACCAAATCCTTTGTTGCAGACCTTGAGTCCAGAGTTCTCTCTTGTCCAGCAAGACAGCAGATGCAGAATTGAATACAAGAGAGGCCAATATCCAGGAGAAGACAAACCCAAGCAGGAGCTTTGTCTCCATATTTTTTGAGCTTACAAGATATTACCCACAAGTGGTGAACATGAAGACAACAAAATCTTACACATGTGAATATGGAGAAACAAACAGACAATAATCATTAACTTGTGTGTATAAGAAGCAAAGGGTCTGGGGGGCAAGTGGAGTTTATAATCAAGGTACATTGGTGCCGGATACAAAGAAATACCCTGCAGGTTATATAATAAATCACTCGCAATTCCATTACAATATTTCACCAGCTAATCTCAGACGTTTTCACCCCTTGGTGGTGGCTTTCTGTCCCAAGCTTTCTTTCTAAACCATTTGTGTAAGAAGAACCTATTTCCCCATAGTCCTCTTATTGAAAAGGGCAGGCAAGTTCGCATTTATTTTCAATTTCGAATGCTTTATTTAAGAATTAGGAAATCTTGGTTCATTTTGAGTTCACATATGCAATATGAAATCTCACAATAATGAGATTCATGAAAAATTATGGAAATATTACATACTTTTGTTTGAGAGTTCCATTAAATCCATCTTAGTATTATTTACAAAACTTACAACACCATTCCCCAACGTCATCTTCATGTAACAGCTAATATTGAAAATTACATCTTTCATCTAACATTGAAAATAATTATGTAGTGCTCATTTTATCTTTTTTTCTTAGAACAATTTTTTCATTTACATTCTAGTTAGTTAGCATATAGTGCAATTGGTTTTAGGAGTAGAATATAGTGATTCATCACTTACATATAACACTCAGTGCTCATCACAAGTGCCCTTTTTATACCCATAATCTGTTTAGCCCACTCCCCTTCCCTCCAGCAACCCTCAGTTTGTTCTGTATAGTTAGTTAAGAGTCTCATGTGGTTTGCCTCACTCTCTTTTTCTTTCCTTCCCCTATGTTAACCTGTTTTGTTTCTTAAATCCTACATATGAGTGAAATCATATGGTATGTTTTTCTGACTAACTTATTTTGTTTGTTTACACTCTACTCCATCCACATCATTGAAATAACATTCCATTGTGTGTATATATATAGTATATATATATGTACTACTATACATATATATATACTATATATATATACTACTATATATGTATTATATATATCCAATTATATATACATATATAGTATATACAATATCCAATGACTTATTAAAGGATAAAGTAGAGATAGTATATATATTATATATAATGTATATATATATATAATATATTATTATATAATATAATACATTATTATAATGTGTGTGTATACACACACACACACACACACACACACACACATATATATATATATATATATATATATATATATATATATATATATACTCTATCCTTTAATAAGTGATTGGACATTTGGCTCTTTTCATAATTTGGCTATTGTTGATAATGCTGCTATAAACATTAGGGTGCATGTGCCCCTTTGAATCAGTATGTTTGTATCCTTTGGATTTTGTCTATTTGAGTGCTCTCTCTTTTCTTTTTGAGAAGCCTGGCTAGAGGGTTGTCTATTTTGTTTATTAATTTCAAAAAACCAACTCTTGGTTTCATTGATCTGTTCAACTCTTTCTTTGGTTTCTATATTGTTTATTTATGCCCTGATTTTTATTATTTTTTTCTTCTACTGGGTTTGGGATGCTCTTGTTGCTCTCCCTCTAGTTGCTTTAGGTATGCTATTAGATTTTATACTTGCTCTTTTTCTAATTCTTGAAATAGGCCTGGAATGCAATGTACTTTCCTCTTAGGACTGCTTTCACCACATTCCATAGAGTTGGGTTGTTGTATTCTCATTTTCATTTATTTCCATATATTTTTAAATTTCTTCTCTAATTGCCTGATTGGCCCATTCGTTCTTTAGTAGGGTGTTCTTTAACTTCCATGTTTTTGGAGGTTTTCCAGACTTCTTTCTGTGATTGATTTCGAGTTTCATAGCATTGTGACCTGAAAGTGTGCACGGTATGATCTCAATTCTTTTATATTTATTGAGGGCTGCTTTATGTCCCAGTATGTGATCTATCTTGGAGAATGTGTCATGTGCACTTGAGAAGAATGTGAACTCCATAGCCTCAGGATGTAGAGTTCTAAATATATCTGTCAAATCCATCCAGTACAATGTGTCATTTAAGTCCATTGTGTCTTTATTGATTTTCTATCTAGTTGATCTGTCCATTGCTATAAGTGGAGTTTTAAGTCCCTTGCTATTAGCACGTTCTTATCGATGACTGTTTCTGTTTGTGATTAATTGTTTTATGTATTGAGGTGCTTCCATATTTGGTGCATAGACATTTATAATTGTTACCTCTTCCTGATGGATAGACCCTGTAATTATTATATAATGCCATTCTTCATCCCTTGTTACTGTCTTTACTTTAAAGTCCAGTTTGTCTGATATAAGTATAGCTACTTCAGCTTTTTTTTTTTTGAATTCCTGTAGCATGATAGATATTTCTCCATCCCCTTACTTTCAAACTGAAAGTGTCCTCCAGTCTAAAATGAGTTTCTTGTAGACAGCATATAGATGGATTTTGTTTTTTTATCGATTCTGCTACCCTATGTCTTTTGATTGGAGCATTCAGTCCATTTACATTCAGTGTTATTATTGAAATATATGGGTTTAGAGTCATTGTGTCATTTGTGGGATTCATGCTTGTGGTGATGTCTCTAACATCTTGCATTCCTTGAAACATTTCCTTCAGGGGGTCCCCCTCAGGATTTCTTGTAGGGCTGGTTTAGTGGTGACAAATTCTTTCAAGTTTTGTTTAATTGGAAAGACTTTTAACTCTCTTTCTATTCTGAATGACAGGCTTGCTGGATAGAGGATTCTTGGCTGCATATTTTTTCTGTTCATCACATTGAAGATCTCCTGCCATTCCTTTCTGGCCTGCCAAGTTTCAGTAGATAGGTCTGTCACCACTCTGATAGGTTTCCCTTGGTATGTGAGGGCCCTTTTCTCCCTAGCTGCTTTCAAAATTCTCTCTTTGTTCTTATATTTTGCCAGTTTCACTATGATATGTCATGCAGAAGATCGATTCAAGTTAAGTCTGAGTGGAGTTCTCTGTGCCTCTTGAATTTCAACATCTACTTGCCTCCCCAGATTGGGGAAGTTCTCTGCTATAATTTGTTCCAGGACTCTTTCAGCACCTTTCCCTCTCTCTTCCTCTTCTGGGATTCCTATGATATGGATATTGTTCCGTTTGACCGTATCGCTGAGCTTTTGAACTCTTCTTTCATGTTCCTGAATCAGTTTATCTCTCTTTTTCTCAGTTTTCTCTTTTTCTATAATTGTGTCTTTTAAATCACTTACTCTCCTTTCTGTTTCTTCAATCTGTGCATTGGATTCCTCCAGTTTATTATGTATCTCATTTATCACATTTTTAAAATTCATCATAACTATTTTTAAGCTCCATAGTGTTTGTAGCCATAGTTTCTCTGATGTCTTCCATGCTTTTTTTCAAGCCCAGTGATTAATTTTATGATTATTGTTCTAAATTCTTGCTCAGTTATTTTGCTTATATCTTTTTTGTGCAGTTCTTTAGCTGTCAATTCTTCCTGGAATTTCCTTCTCTTTCCTTTCATCATTTTGGTTATCTTTCTATCTCTTGTTAGTTTTAAAAGCTTGTTATGCACTCTGCACCTGTGAGTGCTGTTGTACCAAAGAAGGCTCTTTGACTGTCTAGGGCCTGTCCATTCAGAACGTGTTCTATGAATGGTGTCTCTTGGTCTCTCTTGTTGAGACCTTGGTAATTTTATTTTCCTACTCATAGAGGTATTTGGGACGCTCCACTGTGTTACTTTGGCTTGTTTCTTGAGGTAGCCCTGGAAAAGAAAATAGACAAACACACAGGGAACAAAGGCACACAAACACACAGACAAATCCAGCAAACATGCAAACCAAAAGGGAAAACAAAAAAGAAAAGAGAAAAGGGGAAGGAGGAAGGCAAATAATATGAAATGAAAATACATAAAAAAGAAAAAAAAGAGTAAAAGAAAAGGAAAAAAGAAGAAACCCAATAGACAAAGAGCAGTTGAAAGCATGTAACTAGATTTCCCAGCTACAAATAAATAGCCTGTGTATGCAGTGCTGGTGGAAGAGCATAGAGAAAGAGAGAAAAGACAGGGCAGGGATGAAGTGAAATTGGAAATGAAATGAGAAGGCAGAAGGAGTAAGAGGGTTTTTTCAAAGAGCAAAAGAGTGGAATATGGTTGGAGAAGAGGCAAAAGAAATGATGATGATGCTATCCAGAGAACTATTTAGTCTGATGACTCCAGAGAGAAAGAGATGAAAAGGTTGGTAGGTGTAAACTTTACATCTAGAGAATGGATTAGATGTTACTGTTTAAGCAAGCCAGTGACCAGAGTTAATTAGGGCAGTGCATCCATGTTTGTCTTGCTCCAGCTCCGGTAGAAGAAGAAGAAGAAGGAGGAGGAGGAGGAGGAGGAGGAGGAGGAGGAGAAGAGGATGATAGCAGGGTTGGGAGTGGTTTGGTCCAGTGTGTCCCACGGGAGTCCTGCCTTGGCGGTTGTGGGGAGAAGAGTGGTGGCACCCCAGTCCCTTCTTGAACCAAGCGTTGCACCTCACCTTTTTGGGTGTGTAAACTCCCCATGCTGGGGGCGCAGCCAAGGTGGGCCGTGCTCTATATCCCAGGACAGGCCTCGTTTCCAGTCCCAGTCCACGTGCTCCTCTGAAATTTGCCCGAAATATAAACCCTCAGGAAAGCCCCTCAGGGCAGTCTCAAGCCTCTTGCCTTCCCCCTGGGGATTGAGCCAGAAGCCGCTGCTCTAGTCCCCTCCAGGTCGGGTTGGCGAGCAAGGAGCAGTTTAATCCGGGGGTCACCTGGGACAAGTGCATCCTACCTAGGGTCAGCTGGAGAGCAGGAAACTGGGTCCCTTTGTGTCCTGTCGCCCAAAATACGAACTCGTGGGCAAATCTCCCTGTTTTAAGCCCTTTGCCTCCCCTCTAGGGATCCAGCCGAGTCAGAAGCACAAAGGCGTGGCCATCGTGCATCCCCTCTAGGTCAAGCTGGCAAGCGGGGAGCAGTTTCCCTGGGGGTCACCTGGGACAGTGTCTTGAGCAGTTTTGGCCACTATTTTCCCCCCTAGGCTCACTGCGGCTCCCTGCAGAGGGGGATTCCCCCCTCCCTCTGTGTCTCTGTTCCCGGCCTGATTTTATCTTCCCCAGTTCACACTCACACTATAAGGTTTTCTCAGTGGACTTTGTCTCCTTTTCCTCCCAAACTGCTGGATTCTGTAAGGGTTCTTATGGCTTCAGGCCTTCTCCATGTGAGATATGGGGGTGAGTGAGATGAACGGAGCTCCCTACTTCTCTGGCATCTTGCCTTCTCCCTAGTTTTCTTTTTCAACATTGCTTAGGCTTGTGGATCTTTATGGGTTCCATGAAAATTTTAAGTTTGTTCTAGCTCTGAGAAAAATGCTGGTCATTTTTTTATAGGGATTGAATTAAATGTGCCGATTGCTTTGGATAGTATAGACATTTTAACAATGTTTGTTATTCCAATCCATGAACATGGAATGTTTTTTTTTTTTCTCCACTTCTTTATGTCTTCTTTAATGTCTTTCATAAGTGTTCTACAATCTTCAGAGTACAGATCTTTTACTCTTTGGTTAGGTTTATTCCTAAGTATCTTTGGTTTGGTGCCATTGTAAATGGGATTGGTTCCTTGATTTCTCTTTCTGCTGCTTCATTATTGTTGTATAGAAATGCAACAGATTTATGTCCATTGATTTTTGAATCCTGCAACTTTGCTGAATTCATGTCAGTTCTAGCAATTTTTGGGAAGTCTTTCAGGATTTCTATAATAGAGTCTCATGCCATCTGTGACTACTGAAGGTTTGACTTCTTACTGATTTGCATGCCTTTGATTTCTTTTTACTTTCTAATTGCTGAGGATAGGACTTTGCAGTACTATGTTAACTAACAGTGGTGAGAATGGATATCCCTGTCTTGTTCCTGACCATAGAGGATATCTCTCAGGTTTGCCCATTGAGGATGATATTAGCTGTTGGTCCTTCCTATATGTCTTTTATTATGTTGAAGTATGTTCTCTCTACCCCCACTTTGTTGAAGGCTTTTATCAAGAATGGATGCTGTACTTTTTCAAATGTTCTTTTTGTGAAGTGTTCATTTAAGCAAGGGCTTTGTAAATACTGCGTGGAAGAGACAGAAATGAGACACAACGCCAATTCTCAAGGTACTCACCAAAGGGAAGATAAGAAAGTAGCACAACAAGGAGGTATGTGTCAGGGACTCTATTTGAAGAACAAAAATTAAAAAAAAAAATACGATGGGATTGTATTGGAAGCATACAAACATGGATTACTTCATGAATTTTTATGCCTTTTTTGGACATTCCTTTGTAAACTTTGATACCATAATGAACTTTATAAAAAGACTGGAAGCTGTCAAAGCCAAGTGCAATCATGGAAGCAAAACTTATTTTCTCATACAATGTAATGTCTATCTCTGTATTTTTGTCTTGCCCTTTGGTCTCGGGGCAACATTCTTCAGGGAAATGTAGAGTACATTAAGAAAAAAGAGTTGACACTCTTTCACTTTAATAACTTTTAAATCAGATAAGTTACCTGTTTTAAGACCAGTATGTCCATTAATTAAAAACAGATTAAAAGTCCCCTGAGTTTTCCTGTCATGGCATATTTTCCAGAATAAAATTGCAGGGGGACAATGTCCTCACACATATTTAGAAAAAATATGTTATTCTAGATTTTCTCCTTCCTTCTTTTTGAGGGAATAATGGACAAGATGGTAATAACAAAATCCTGAATAATTAACACATTGATCATTGCACGTCATTGCTATATTTCTATAGTCACGTTTGAGAGAAGGCTGTTGTGTTCTCATCAGAGTCACATAATGCCTGAGTTGTGAATAAGTTCCATGTGGATGAGCAGCCAGTTTATAACAATCTTGGAAAAGCTTGTCGGTGTCTCAAAAAAGCCCCAGGTACTTTTTTTGCAAAACCCAGGGCTTTTCTAAGATTTGTTTCTTGGGTTAGTTTGTCTCAAAACCAGTTTTTCTGGAGCCTGTTACAAGACTTACCGTGTGCCAGAGAATTAGAATTAAGTTTGTTTGTGTCAAGTAACTTAGAAAACATGATGTCAACTAATAGATACTTAATACCAGAGTGCAATGCACACTTTCATTAAATTATGGGAGAGTTTTCAGAGATCTTTACATGCTTGATAACTGTATTTCTCAAAAACTGATTCTTTTTTTCTGGAATTGTTTTTCAAAAAAGAACAGATTGGAAACAATTTGATAAGTAAATCTCATTTTATAATTAGTATTTGTATACTAGTTGTATATGTAGGGAAATATATAATGAGGAAATAATTGACTCTGTAATAGAAACTAGATTTAATATTGTAAAAGAGGTAAATGACATATTTAGTGATAGAGTTAGTATTTTGGATGTGCTAATCTTCTCTGTATCATTACAATTTTAGTATTTGTGTTGCTGAAGTGAGCACAATAATACCTTGAATAAAACAAAATCTATTAAGATACATAAAATTATACTATTTTTTTAGTAATATCATGGCAAATGTTACCTAAATTTTTGTCAACTTTCAGCAGTGATCCATAGATCACTTACCAAAACTACATTAATTCTAAGTTTATGAATATAATCATCTATATTTTCAAGAATCTCTTCTCTAACACCACATACGTATACATATGAACACATAATATGCAACATAATTCCTTTATTTTTTGGTTTCTCTTTATACATGATAATTTTGTAAATACCTTACCATTAACTACAGCACTTATTGAGCACAAATATAAAATTAGAATCCCTGAGTTTGAAAGCTGCTCCGGTTTTTACTGCTTTTGTGAATTTGAGAATTATTTAATGTTCCTGGGCTTCATGAATGTCACCGAAAAAAACAGGATACAATAAAACCTATTTCACATATATTCATAATCAGATATTATCCATGTTAAAAGACCAATATATTCTGTAACATACTTTGTGTATTTTTTATCTGCAAAACATTTATTTCTTATGGGCATAGTATAGTGTTACACTGAGGCAGACAAAACAAATTTTGGGCAATGTAAAATATAATAAATCTTTATCAAAGAATTGTAACCTATTTCAGAGAGAAGAAATGACCATATCAAGCATTCAAGTAGTGACACAAATGGAAGCAAACAGCCTAAGACTGTGCTCCCTAACAGTGATTCATGCCACAAAATATTGCCAAAGTTTAAAGGCCTGAGGACTCAGTGTGGCATGAAACTATATGGGAGTATATAACGAAGGTGTTGATCTTGAATTGGACATCTAAAAAGATGGGTATGGTTGGAGCAGGAGAGCTTTGATGGATAATAATAGTCAATGAATTAGATGAGTTAATAATACAGGGTCTCAAATAACAATAAAAGCTTGGCTCTTAGAATGGAATGAGTCTCTGTGGTCTTCCAAGCAGAGAAGATTTCGTAATGCAATGAGACCAATCTGGTATGAGAATGCCAGATGGATTTAAGAGGAGATTCAGTGGAAAAGAAAGAAAATATGAGTCTAGAGTCCAGTTTCAATGGCTTTGGAAATCTAGCTCAAATTTCATTACTCAAAATTACCTACTTTTTTTGTCCAAATGTTGTTTTGTAAACTTAAATCCACATAGAACTTGACAAAATGTGAAAACAGTAGTAATCCTTATAAAAGTAGCTATTTGCCTAGGGAGCAATCAACAAGTGCCTTTGTAATTATAAACCTCAATGATTTATGTTTTATAACATGTTGAAAATTTGGCACCTTATTCTTTTCATTCCACTGAATTATTCAAACCTAGGTTTTTGTGTTCCATTGCTAAGAAGCTATAAATTATAATTATTATTAATAGTAGTAGTAGTAATATTTGCATTAGAGCAAAAAGACTTTGTAGTCATTTTTATGGTGAATGAGAGATTTTTCTCAGTTTGAGAGGCAAGGTCCTGCTGTCCTCAGTAATTCACATAACAAAAGAAGTTAAATGTGTGAGTTAAGGAGCATTAAACAGAGCTCTCATAGAAAGTCCTAACTCTGGGGCGCCTGGGTGGCTCAGTCGATTGGGCGTCCAACTTCGGGGCTCAAGTCATGATCTCACGGTTCATGGGTTGGAACCGCGCGTAGGGCTCTGTGCTGACTGCCAGCTCAGAGCCTGGAGCCTGTTTGGGATTCTGTGTCTCCCTCTCACTCTGACCCTCCCCTGCTCACACTGTCTCTATCTCTCTCTCTCTCAAAAAAAAAAAAAAAACAAAGTCCTGACTCTGCCTGCACTTTGGAAGAGTAGATAGAGGCAAAGAGAGAGAACCAAGAAAGAAAAAACTTGGGGAAGAACCACTAGTTGTGGTCACCCAGTCATTCCATTTAAGTGGGGAGTTCACAATACAGTATACAGACATCTAGATTATAGATTATCCAATCAAGCACATCAGCTTCCTTTTTTTTTTTTTTTTTACTATTTTATAAACTCTGACAAGAATGATGCTATCTTGGGGGTCTTAGACCACAATATTAATGTTTTAACATGGAAAAAGAGTCAGTTAACTTCTTTTAAATATTGGGGTGCCCATGTGGCTCAGTCGGTTAAGGGTCTGACTTTGGTTCAGGTCATGATCTCACGGTCATGATCTCACGGTTTGGGTTTAAGCCCCACGTCAGGCTCTGTGCTGATAGCTCAGAGCCTGGAGCCTGCTTCAGATTCTGTGTCTCCCTCTCTTTCTGCCCCTCTCAGCTCTCCCTTGCTTGCGCCCTGTTTCTCTCATTCTCTCAAAAATAAACAATACGTTTTTAAAAAAATTTCCAGATATTAACTATAATTGTCAACTATCCTTTATCTTCTGGATCCTCAAAGTAGACCATAACTATATATAATCTTATGAAAGAATGGTTACAATTTTTATATCTTTTTGTGTAATATACAATATGTAATATTTGTTAAAAACACCATGTTCTTAGTACTACACAGTGTAGGCTCAGATTTAATTAATCTAGATTCTCTGAATACACTTATGGAATGCTAAAAAGAAAACACCCAAAATTGCATTGTTAATCATGATGATTAAGTCTTAGATGAAAACATTTTGATGATATTCCACAAAATGGGATATCCACATACAATGTAATACTGAATTTAAGATCCTCTAGAAGATCATACTTTAGTTACCTCACCAGAGACATACATAGGACTGAATATTTATTTATTATGTTTCTATAATATTTCATGGAGAAAACTAGTATTATTCCCTTTCCTGCCATGGTTGGGATTAGAAAAGAAGGAATGATGATAGAACAGTATGACTAAATACTTTTAAAATATGTCTTCAGTTAGAAAATAGCAAAGGAACTGAACATAAGGATAGAATATAATACAATGAAATGCAAGGTTTATTTCATTTCTTCTCAAACTGTAATAGACAAAGAAATAAACTGAGTATGATATTAAAGTGCAGATTCTTTTTTTTTTTAATTTTTAAATGTTTTTATTTTTTTCTGAGAGAGGGAGACAGAGACAGTGTGAACAGGGGAGGGTCAGAGAGAGAGGGAGATACAGAATCTGAAGCAGGCTCCAGGCTCTGAGCTAGCTGTCGATACAAAGCCCGGCACGGGGCTCGAACCCACAAGCCATAAGATCATGACCTGAGCCGAAGTCCGATGCTTAACCGATGAGCCACCCGGGTGCCCCTAAAATGCAGATTCTGATTTAATTGGTCTGCGGTGGAGATTCCTGAAATCCAGCTTCCAGTGACCGAACTTTTATTTATATGGTTAGAGTTTTAAATGCATTCTTTCTTAGCACACATATACTTTTCTGGAAAGAAAGTTTCTTTAAGAAAACCCCACACACACCTCTGGAACAGCTCTGGAAAGCTGGAACAGTTCTGTGTCTCCATTGTCAGCCAAAATAAAGGAGGTAAACTGAGGCAAGCTCAAATCACCAGAAGCTTAGTTGACTCCACAATAGCAGAGGAATTGAAATTCAGGAAATGTGCTTTGTCAAGGGATAGGCAAGTGCACTGGCAGTTTGGAATAGGCTGTATTCACCAGTAAGTCGTACAAAAAGGGAGAAGTCTAGGCAGAGTTCAAGCACTAAGTTCAGTGGCTTGAGGATGGGGAGTAATTTTTGGTAGATATTCATTAGTTAGGAGGGAAGTCTCAGTCTTCCATAAATCAGGCACTTAATGGAAGTCAGTCTATTGATTCTGTTTTTCTCAGGGGACATCACACATGTGAGATTCTCCATTCATGATCTTTTGTCCCATTTGAGATTGAAATTTTTCATACTATGTATCCCCACCTGAGAAGTATTCAATAAATATCTATCCTTAGTAGTGGTGATGATAACTTTTGTACAGAAATTAATTTAACTTCCAAACCTAAAAAGCTTGTAGTAATTGCTAGATTTCAATGTTCAAAAACAGTTTGAGATTGATTACCTATATACTTTATTTTGAGTCTGAAAGTTGGTATCTGAATCCTGGGTTGGTCAATTTTTGGTCACTTGACCTTGGAAATGTTGCCCTATCTCTTTGAATTTTGTTTTTCTCATATAATGAGGTTAAAACCTATGCTTGCCAATGCTTCTTTCAAAGATTACATGAAGTAAGATATTTATTATGTTAAGAAATGTGCCTGACATATTGATATCAACATGAATGCCAGTTATTTTGATCCTTCTAATTATTTTATATGTATTAGGTACACATGCATGTATAATATATTTATATGAATGTATAGGTATTTTAAAATTTATAACACGCAGATCTCTATTTTGTTTGTTTATAGTTACTATAAAACTATACTAATTTCTGTACCTTTAACAGGATCTGATGATATTTTACCTTTGTACAGTCTTGTTTAAGAATATATACTACTTATGAAAATACAATGAAATGTAATACTTAAGCTATAATCCAGAACTTGGTATGCTATTCATGAACAGCAGTACTGAAATTTCATTGTTCACAATATTAGCTGAACATTCCATGAGTTACACTTTTTATTTAGTTGAGCAGCATGTACCACTATAACTGATAAAATATAGCTTACTCATGATTAACTTTATATATAGTACAGCATTCACAGCCTAACAATCATGATTCTTTGTATAATTATGTCTATTAAAGTGTATATAAAAATATTACCATTACATTTCTCCAACAAGGAAAAATATCAGTTTAAAATACTTCAGATGAAGAAAGGAGAGACACAGGGAGAAATTTCCTTCTAAACTACCTTTATTTTTTATTTTTATAATGTGTACTTAAAGGAATCCTGAAAAACATCAGTGCACAGAGAAACTGAAGAATTCTTTTTTGACAATATAGGATTGAAAAGCTTATGTAATTCAACTTTGGAATTTACCATAGCCTGTTAACCAAAGATGGTCATTCTTCTAAAAAATATGTAATCATTCATTTGACAAATATTATCCAGCCCCTGATATATTCTAGGAGCTACATATGAAGCAAAGTATAACTGAAAACAATATAAACTCTCCTAAATGAAGACACACTCGAAGATATGTGTTTCTCTCAATTTAGCCTTGAAAATCTAAGAAGGCTTCTTGGGAAAGGCAAATCTAAATAAGATCCCCATTAAAACACCCCAACACCACACTTATGTAATTTCTTTCAATGTCAACTAAATAGGAAATGTGAAGGTTTTGTTCATTTAAAAATACAGATTTTAAATAATTTTTCTCTGTATGTATGCTTATCATCAAAAAATTGAAAACAGGGTGTGTTTATTCCTTATAATCAAACAAAATAAGAAAGTTAAGCCAAAACCACCATGTATTAATTAATGACCAAATAAAGATAGGCTAAGCTTTTACTTTAGAAAGTTCAAAACTGTGGTGGGTCGTATTTATTAAATATTTTCAATGTATGAGAGTGTGCTTGTGATTGGTTTTATTATTTGACTTACTCACTGGGTACTTGAATGGATTGTTTGGGTATCTGTTTTGGTTCTGTTTTTTGTTTTGACAATTTAGAGTAAATTGTCGGACTTTTTTTTTTCAAATAGGTCAGGTGAGATTCTGCAAAATCATATTCTTTATTAGTGAACATTTAATTACTGGTTAAAATTATAAGACTATGTGTGGATCTGCATTTTTAGTCTTGCACAGACCCACAAATAACAGTCATTAGGCTGAATTCACTGCCTTCTGGTTTGAATCTGACTCTTAGGGGAGGTGTGTTTCATTGCCTTTCGAAAACAGCTGCCATCCCTGTAGGATTCTCTAGTAAAGGCTGACAGAGGTTGAGTTCAGGATTAAACTTGTCTTCTGTTCATACCCTGCCTCCTCATTACTAGGGGTGAAAGAAGAGTTAGCATTCCATTTTCAGAGAATGCCAACCCTTGGTCTAGAAAACAAGACCTCTGTTTAGATAGCTTTCTTTTTTTTTTTTTAATGTTTATTTTTGATAGAGACAGGGAGACAAAGCGCAAGTGAGGGAGGGGCAGAGAGAAAGAGAGACACAGAATCTGAAGCAGGCTCCAGCCTCTGAGCTGTGAGCACAGAGTCTGACATGGGGCTTGAACTCATAAACTGTGAGATTATGACCTGGACCAAAGTCGGATGCTTAACCCACTGAGCCACCTAGGCACCCCTAGATAGCTTTCTATGTATAGGACCCAGCATGGTTCTATGTACCACTTGAGTGTATAGTGAGTAAAGCTGAGAAAAGAAAAGCTATAAACAGTCAGGACTTCATTCCAAAAACTGTAATTGTGAGGTTTGTGAGATGTAGCAAATGGGAGCATGCTCTAATTTTTCCCATCACTGGCATGACCTTGGGTACAGCTTCCAGTCAATAATGAATTCAACTTCAAGATCTTTAAAACCAGGATATATGGGATTGGAGAAGGCTGACTTATGACAGATAGTAGTCAGCTTCTTCTAGTAAAATTTGGGATGTGAGTTTTATTAGTCTTATTAGTCAGATTTTCCAGAGAAACAGATCATAGGATTAATATAAGTATATAAGGAAATTTAATATGAGGCTGAGAAGTATCCTGATCTGCCATTTGTAAATTGGAGACCTAGAAAAGTCAGTGGTATATTCAGTCTGAGTACAAAGACTTGTAAACCAGAGAAGTCAGTGATGTAAATCCCACCCCAGCCCATGAGTCAGAAAAGATGAAATGAGATGTCCCAGATCAACAGTGAGGCAGAAAAAAAGGGGACAAATTCCTGCTTCCTTCACCTGTATTTCTATCCAGGCCCTCAGAGGATTGAATGATGCCTGCTCACATTGGATAAGGCATCTACCTACTGAGTCCACCAGTTCAAATGCTACTGTCATCCCAAAATACCTTCACAGAAACATCCAGAAATAATGTTTAATCTGGGAACTCCACAGCCAGTCAAACTGACCCACAAAATTACCCATCTGATGAATCTACTCTGATAGAGTCTAAACTTTTTAGTAGATTATAAAGAATGCCACTTGGACAAAATATATTTCCTCAATTTCAGACTCAGCAGAAAGATACTTAATAGATCAAAATACCACTTCTTCTTGAGAATAATTATGTGTTATCATATAAGCAATGGTATTTTGTAATCTACCAACTGCAGGCTGGGGTATTTCTGTCTGGCACGTGAAGAACTTTCTAATATTTAAGGGCATCATAGTTCCTTTTAGTGACCTGTTCCTTTGAGGATCATAAAAACTGTAAGAAATATCAAGCTTTTTTTCAAATTTTGTTCTTTGAATATCTCAATTTTTAGTCCTTATGATAAATTTGAGCTATCATTTTTATACTCATTGACAATGGAAGCCCAACTTTTCCTAAAGGAAAATTGTATGTAGTATATGTAGTATAATCACAGCCTACTAGACTGTGTATTAATTTGTATTAATTTAGTATAATTAAATACTTTGTATTAATTTAGTATAACAAAGTTGCTGAAACTGCATGTTGTGTATTCAAACAGCCTGGGTTCAAATCACAACTCAGATACTTAGCCAACTATCATAGTCTTTCTTTCTTTTTTTATGTTTATTTCATTTTTGAGAGAGAGCAAGAGAGAGAGAAAGAGATAGTGTGAGTGGGGGAACGGCCAAGAGAGAGAAGGAGACACAGAATCTAGAGGAGACTTCAGGCTCAGCATGGAGCCTGACATGTGGCTTGAACTCCCAAATAGTGAGATCATTATCCAGGTTGAAGTCAGATGCTTAACCTACTGAGTCACTCGGGCACCCCTATCATGTTCCTTCTTGAAATTTGTATGTACTGCCAGTCTACCTTTTTATTAGATTTAAATATTATTAACTCTTTTGTTATTACTCTTATGTACACAAACAGTTAATAAATTTCAATGGTAAGTATAATTTCAAAATTAGTCTCATGGAAATATTTACTGCATTTTATTATTGTAATACAATGCTATATTACCCTCAGTGACACATTTTTTTTCCCCAACTTTTAAATTGAAGTGTAGCAAACTACAATGTAGTATATTAGTCTACATTGTATATCTTGGTGAATTGTTGCTTATACCATGTAATCAGATTAATTATTATTGTATTGTATTCTTGAAAAAATAAACAGATACTTAAACTCCTGGCTGGTAGAATTTCAATAGGTGAAGCACACAAGGAGATTCCCCTCCAAATTATATCTAGACTACTTAACTCTATTTGAGCATGAATATTCAAATATTATTAAAAATAATAATGGCAAATCTTATTTCTATGACTGCCGTTGTTAACTGATTACATGTTATCCTACATGATCTCAAGGTCAAATATATTATAACTTTGAACAAGTATTTCTTTGTACTTGTCTATATTATTCAGCTCAAATATGTGATCTACAGGGTATTAAATGCTACTATGAAATCATTGTTATATCAAATGACTCAATAGCTCATCTTACAATGAAAAATGTAAAAAATGGAATTCTGTTCATCTCTCTAAATCGCCATCTATTCAGTGGAACCTGGGCAATGGCGAAGATCTGGATTTCAAGAAATAATGGCCTACAGGCTGACATCAGCCTTTGGTCAAAGAAGGAGAATGGGAACAATCAAAAGCAGTTTGGTTGCTAAAATTTTGTCTTGTTTTTCTTCTGGCTAGAATAAAAGATACGGATAAATCTAACTGCAGACATACCAGGAAACGGTATTTCTCCGGATGCTACAATCCTTCCATTTCTCAGTGTTACAAATGAGAAGTGTCTTAACAATTACCTTCTATTGGATGCCTGCTGTTTTCTTACTCACTGAGAAACTGTTGTTTGAAATTATTTTACTTCACTTACTCATTCTCTGAACCTCCTCCTTTTCAGTGTGTGGATTCACTTCTGATCATCATTTTATTTATTTCTGTAAAACTTTCAATATTGCTTGCCAAGCAGGCCTCCTGGCAGCAAATTCCTTCAGTTCTTGTCTAAAAAGTATTTATTTCTCTTACACTTGTGAAGGATAATTATGCAGAGTACAGAATTCTGATGGGTTTTCTTTTTTCTCATAACATTTTAAATATTTTACTCTACTCTTGCTTATGTGGTTTCTGAGAAGTCAAATGTAATTCTCATCTTTGTTCAGTTATACATAAGGTGATTTTCCTTTGACTTCTTTCAGAACTTTTTCTTTAGTTTGTTTTCTGATACTTGAATGTAATACACCTAGGTGTAGTGTTTTTTTTGTTGTTTTTTTTTTGTTTTTTGTTTTTTTTGTTTTGGTATTTACCTTCTTGGTGTCTTCTGAGTTTTCTGGGTTTGTAGTTTGGCACTGGAAATTAATTTGATGAAATTCTTAATCATTATTGGTTCAAATATTGCTTTTGTTTTTTTGTCTCTTTCCCCTACTGGTATTCCCATTAGAAATATATCTTATATCTTTTGTAGTAGTCCTAGAGTTCTTGAATAATATGTTCTTTTTTAAATTAGTTTATTTATTTATTCATTTATTACTTTTTATCACAATGAAACTTTTATCTGAGATCATCATCTTTTTTAAATATATTTTTTAATGCTTGTTTATTTTTGAGACAGAGAGAGACAGAGTGGGAGCAGGGGAGGTGCAGAGAGAAGAGACACAGAATCTGAAGCAGGCTCCAGGCTATGAGCTGTCAGCACAGAGACTGATACAAGGCTTCATATCATGAACCATGAGATCATGGCCTGAGCTGAAGTCGGATGCTCAACCAACTGAGCCACCCAGATGCCTCCAACATCTTTTTTGACTTATATACAATCGTAAACAATATGTTTTATATGAAAGTCCCTTGGTGGGGGACATCTACAGTTTGTGAGTTTGAGCCCCACATCGAGATATGTGCTGACAGCTCACAGGTCATAGCCTGGAGCCTACTTTGGATTTTGTGTCCCTCTCTTTTTCCCCTCCCCCACTCATACTTTCTCTTGGAGCCACCTTGTGCTTCTGGACACGGTCCAGACCGCAGCCACTGGGCACCAGTTGGAGGCAAAGAATTCTCTCTTCCTCTCTCTCTCTCAAAAGTAAATAAACATTTAAAAAATATTTAAAGTCCGTTGGTTGTTGCTATTGTTGTTTTTTCTTTGTTTTGCTTTAGTTATAAAATTATTTTTCTGGGATTAGAATTTTCAGTCAAAACTATTTTATTGGCATAATAAGGACAATATTCTCATGTCTTTGTGATTTCATTGATTTTCAATATGATTACATTTTGTAGTGCCTTACTGGTTTCCTACTCTAGATTGAAAAGTTTTCTTTTTGGAATTCTGCAGTTTCAGTCTGATTTGTTTGCATTTGAATTTTGGGGGATATGTTTTGGAATTCTTGGATTTAAGCATTGGTTTCTTTATACAAGTCTAGAAATGCAATGGCCATTATATCATTGAATATTCCATTTTTCCATTCTCTCTCTGATTTCCTTTAGAAAACTAATTATATCCATTTAAGATCTTGATAAGTCTTCTAACCTCCATTCCATAATGTACTTACCTTTGTAATTCTCTCCTTAAATCTATTTAATGTGAATTTTTCCCTAATCACTGAATTTCACATTTTATTTGTTTAATTAAATTAAATTAAATTTAATTTAATTTAATTGCTGAAATGTTACGGAAATTAACGCAGAATTTAAAAATTAACAAAAAAGAATATATTTATATTTTTATTCTCAAACTCATTTGTTCATAATCAACAGAAAATCTTGTCCTGACGGTGTGCAAATAGAAATTGATGAACAAAGTTTGAAAATAATTAATTGGATATTCTTGGAATGAACAAAATTTACTACTATGAAGAGGGGTCAAAAAGATTTTATATACCCAGGGCTCTTGAAAGAACTGTATCAATCAGAAGACATAATTCTGTATATCATTCGGTCAGCATTAACTTTTTATTAGGATAAAGGATTGAATTACTTATAGAAAATAGAACAGTGTCTATAGTTACAAAACATACAACTATATCAAACACAGAATTGTATATATTGACAATTAGAATACTTTCAATTTTTAATCTATTCTCTAGTGGACAATGTTTTTAAATAACAAATATGAAATATGTGCAATTGAACGTTGGATGTATTTATTTACAGTGTTCTGGCAGAAACATGTTTCTCAGATTCACAAACACAAGCAAGCAGAAGGTTCAGGATCCAGTTTCAGGAAGACAGATATTTATATTCTGAGAATAGTTAACAATTCTGGGACAACTTTCAAAGAAAGAATACAGTTTACTGTTAAAGAAACAAAGATTAAAAGTTCTACAAAAGTGTTTTTGATTTTAAAAAGTTGGCGTTTTAGCCAGGTTTTAAGGTAAATACAGCTCACTTACTTGGTTGAATCAATAATGATTTTAATCAAGTTTCTTTTTTGAAGGTCTGTGGAGATTTTGCTTGCATTTGTGTCTGCTCCCAAGAATAAAAAATGTGATTGAGTGATTCTATTTTAGTACATTTTGCTGTTTTTTTTTCCAGATAAATTTGCATTTGGATACAATTTGTACATGTTATAGAGACTTATGAAAAAGAAGCCTTAGAAAACGATGTATCTGAACTATTAAATTCTAAGTGAATAATGTAGGATATTCTGAGGGTAGTAAGCACCTAATTGATTTTCCCAAGTCAGTCTTAAAAAGAGCCTTGGGGCTAGTTTGTACTTGTAGTCTTGCTTTATGGACCTAAAAGAATAAGTGTGTAAAGTATCACATATTCCAAAGAATTCGAGTCATAAAATGAGACTCTCAGATGAAGAAGTAAGTATAGTATTCCATGCCTTAAAGACATGATGTTAGAAAGAAAAGTACTCAGTGTAAAATTTATTTTTAAACAACTTATTTTAAAATACACAATTTTGAGGGGCGCCTGGGTGGCTTAGTCGGTTAAGCGTCCGACTTTCGCTTAGGTCATGATCTCGCGGTTTGTGGGTTCGAGCCCAGCGTCGGGCTCTGTGCTGACTGCCAGCTCAGAGCCTGGAGCCTGTTTCAGTCTGTGACTCCCTCTCTCTCTGACCCTCCCTTGCTCACGCTGTCTCTCTCTCTCTCTCCTAGAAATAAATAAAACATTAAAAAAAATACACAATTTTGAAACTAGAAAAGTGAAAGGCATTAATATGTGTTGGAGGTTGAGTTCCCGGGGAAGCAGGAACTAAGCAGGTGCTAAGACAGATTATTGTACAGGCAGTTATTTGAGGAATGCTCTCAGGATCAACACCTATCAGGAAAGCAAATAACTGAGATGGGGTGGAAAATGAAATTGGGTGCAATGTAGCCTTAAAAAAGGCTTTATCTTGACCTTACCTGAGACAGCCCACTGCATTGTTGCCTTGTGGGACCAAGGGACCATTTTTTATATCCCTGAATCTAGAGGTCATAGGATTTGGCCGCCTTCAGAAAGGAGCATGGCTTGGGTGAAACATCTCTTTTCACCTGCAGACATTCATGAGGAAGGCATTCATTGAGTTATGTGAGCCAGAAATTGGGGGGAATGTCACTCCCTCTTGAGTAAAGTTTGGGGAGCCATCAGAGCATACTCCACATTCCCTGACACTTATGGATTATGGCCCCTCTCTGCATTAAGCATATACTTAATATGCATATTTCATTTTATTCTCAAGATATATTTGATCTCATCTCTGAGACTTGGAAGATGAATAAACTTGTCCAAGCTCTCAACAAATCAATAGTTCAGCTAGAGTATTAAAGCTTCTGCTAAAGGCCAACATTTTACTTTGTAAGAGTATTTTTTTTTCCAGTAAATTCAGAAGATAATTTTTTTTATCAGATTCTAATTTTGATATTCCCATCTGTAGGAATGTATTTACAGGAATAACTATTTCAGGGATTGCAAGTTTTTGGAAAACAGGAATTTTTAGAAAGACATTCATAATATGTATATATACAAAGAGGCAAAACATTAAAATGTGCATTCTGGTAAGTATAATACTAGTGAGGTTCATCAAGAAAAAAGAAATGAAAAACCTCTCTCTTTTCCCCATTTCATTGTTCCTTTTCAAAACACAAGCTTATAATTTCTCATTACTGCACACTAGGTGGGTACATCTGCTAGGGCTGATGACTGGCATTATGTTATATGTATTGCCATTTGAACCTGAACTTTAATATGCCACCTAGGATTTTTACTTTTATTATATATATTACATATAATATAAATTATTATACAATATGTCATAGATATTTTTCCCTGCTCTATAGTACTTGAAATCATTCCATAGTTACATTATTTTTGGTTTCTCCCTGTATCTCTTTTTTTTTTTCATGAGCATAAGTTTTTCTACACAATATTCTAGGACTTATTAATGGGAAAGAGTTCTATAATTCACATTTTATGTCCAATGTAAGCCAAACTTTAAACAATGATGGAAGTTTGTGCATATGTGTGTTTTCTGTTATTGCATACATCAAGTCAATAGACACTTATAAAATCCTGAATCCAAACCAGGGAATGTTGTGTGATGTAACAGCATGTGTATGAATGAGGAATCTGGTGACTTTGACTTGAATCCCAGGCCTGACTGACCAGGGCCCTCAGTTCATTTAATTTCCTTTACTTTAAGCCAGCAGTAATTTTATTTTCTTTGTGACCTCAAACTTTTTCTCCAAAGTGGTGGTAAATATAGGTAAAAGTGAAAAGAACGATAAATTATTTGAGGATATTTTGGTAAAAAATTTATTATTGAAATCATTAATTTGGTTACAATGTTTTGTAATTTATTTCTTGTTTAAGCTTTTTCTAAAGACTGACCAGGTCACATGAGCATAAATTATCCGGAATCATGCTGTTACTACACTGTTTATGAGAAGTTATACTCTCCTGGTCTACTCAGTCTTGACCATTCACACGGAGCTGGATTATACACCTAACCATTTTACATGTTATTTGCTGCCTATTTTCTATGTGCATTTGTGTTTGTGGCTTCTGCTTTAAATTTGTTAACTCCATCCACTTATATCTTGGATTTCAGAAAATAATATGCTTCTCCAGTATTCTGAATAATCACAATAAAATTATATTTATAAACCATTAACGTAAAATTATGTTCCTGGTTTTCAAAATGAGTTCATGTGCTCATTTAAAAAATGTCTGCAGCATTAATTAAATTGTAAATGTTGGCAGTGGATATTTTTCAACATTTGGTTGTTATTTTCAAACTTTACATAGAGATCTTTGTGGGACCTTTCTGATTCAGTTATAGAAAAACAATAATTAGACTATGATTATTCAAAATGTTTCATTTTAATAATGGGAGCTATGTCATTTTTAAAACTCTCACTCTTGGTTTTGGTTTAAAAGTATCCAACAGTTGTTTTTGTTAAGTGTTTCACTATAAAATGACTATACTTAATAGATAACATTGACAAAATTATCCATATGATTTTCCCTGTTTCATTACTCTTTTTTTCATACCTCTTCTTTTATTACAAAATATATATTAACTTTAGAAAATACTCAAAGAAGATCATGAGAAACACTCATAACCTTGCTACTCAGAAGTAAACTCTAATGAACATTTTAATTTCTGTTCTTCCTGCTTCATGATTCTTAACTCTACCTGCATTTAGTTTTTCTCTTTTCTCTTTTGAATTCTATTTTTTGAAATTATCGAATTCTGAAGGAAGGAAAAAGGAGGGAGAGAGAGAAAGAAAGGCGAGATGGAAAATGGAGGAAAGAATGGAAAGGAAAAAAGGGAAGAAAGGAAGAAAGAAATGCTTTATTTATTTGTTTGTTTGTTTATATTTGAAGAAAAGTCAGTTATTTTTATTTTTTTAACTTTTTTTTTAGTTTCAAGATTTTATTAAAATTCTAGTTAGTTAACATACAGTATAATATTAGTTTCAGGAGTAAACTGTAGTGATTTATCACTTATATGTACTATCTAGTGTTCATCACAAGTGCCTTCAGCCATTTAACCCATCTTCCTGCTCACCTCCCTCCATCAACCTTCAGTTTGTCCTTTATAGTTAAAAGTCTCTTATAGTTTGTCTCTTTCCCCCCATGTTCGTGTGTTTTATTCCTTAATATCACATATGAATGAATCATATGGTGTTTGTCTTTCTTTGAGTGACTTATTTCATTTAGCATAAGACACTCTAGCTCCATTCAGGTCTTTGCAGTTGGCAAGTTGTCATTCTTTTTCATTGCCGAGTTAAAAAAAAAAAAAATATATATATATATATTTATTATATATATAATATATATATAATTATATGTATTATTATATGTAATATAATACTATATATTATAATACTATATACTATATATAATAATACTATATATATAATACTATATACTATAATATAATAATATATTATATTATTATATATTATATATAATTATATTATATAATTATATATATTATATATAATAAATATATATAAATAATATATATATAATATATATATTACATATAATCCAGTTCTGCTGGATAGAGTATTCTCACTACATATTTTTTCCCATTCAGCACATTGAATATATCATCCTACTCCTTTATTGCCTGCCATGTTTATGTGGAAAGATCTGTGGCTAATCTATTTTACTTCCCTTGAAAATTAGGGACTTTAAAAAAATTTTTTAATGTTTTATTTATTTCTGAAGGAGAGAGAGAGATACAGCTTGAACAGGGGTGGGTCAGAGAGAGAGGGAGACACAGAATCCTGAACAGGCTCCAGGCTCTGAGCCAGCTGTCATCAGATAGCCCGACACAGGGCTCGAACGCACGAACCGTGAAATCATGACCTGAGCCGAAGCTGGTCACTTAACCGACTAATCCACCCAGGTGCTCTTTTTTAATCTTGTTATTTTTAGGATTATTTCTTTATCTCTATATTTTACTAATTTAACTATGGCATTTCTTGATGTTGCTTGTTTTTGTTGATTTTGATTGAAGTTCTCTGTGCCTCTTGGATTTGGATGTCTATTTCTTTCTCCAGATTAGGGAAGTTTTCAGCTATAATTTCCTCAAATAAAACTTTTGCCCTCTTTTCTCTCTTTTCTTCTTTGAGGACCCCTATGATAAGAATGTTATTATGCTTTATGAAGTCACTTAGTTACCTAAGTCTACATTTGTGGTCTAATATTTTTCTTGCCCTCTTCTTTTCAGCTTCTTTATATTCCATAATTTCTTTATTGTATATCACTTATTCATTCATTTGCTTCTTGCATCCTTGTGGTCACTGCAGTCAGTCAGTTTTGAATCTGTTACCGCATGTTTTCATTTTGGCCTGACTAGTTATAAATCTTTTATCTCTGTGGTAAGGGACCCCCTGGTGTCTTCTATGCTTTCCTCAAGCCTAGCTAGTATCTCTATGATTTTTTGTTTTAAATGTTGATGAGGCATATAGTTATATCTGTTTTGATAAGATTCCTGGCTATGACCTCCTTTGTTTTGGGATGAATTCCTTCATCTTGGCATTTTGTCTAGGTCTCTGCCATTTTCTGTGTGTTAAGAAAGCCTATTGTTTTTCCTGCTCCTGAAAGTAATGGTTTTTTAAAGCATAGTTCTTATACTGTCCAGGGCCTGGAACTTCAGAAAGTGCTTCTGGTATATGCTGTGTGCACACTGTTGCTGTGTTTTGGCTGCTCTTTCTCTCAGGTCAGTCCTTTGCAGAATTTCCCCTTGCCTGGAGTGGGAGTGTTTGGACCTTGGTCATAGTGTGATGAGTTTTAACA
This sequence comes from Proteles cristata cristata, assembly GCA_017311185.1. Lineage (NCBI taxonomy): Eukaryota > Metazoa > Chordata > Mammalia > Carnivora > Hyaenidae > Proteles > Proteles cristata. Next base: position 3,066,887 of record JAESUZ010002627.1, read on the forward strand.
AGGTATGCTCTGGCTTTCTTATTAAAAGAGACTTGATGCTCTTTCCAGATGAGCTGAAGCTTTGCAGAACTCTGTGTTTAGTAGCTGTGGTATGAGCAGGGATTTTTGCTGGTCTTCTGAGGGAGGAGCCCACTGTGTTGGTTTTCAGGCACACTTGCCTGAGAAAAGCATCACCTGCAAAAACAAGATGGTGGGGCTTGGTGTATGTGGTTTAGGTCACCACTGTTACCACTATGCTGCTTACTGAAATTAGTTTATGCTGAGGAGTGAGGGAGGAAAATGGCACCAGCCACCTCCCTAGTCCCTAGAGAGGGGAGTTTGTGTCCACCACTATCTAGGAATCACTCCCAAAGAGTGAACAGTCTTCCCAATGTGTCCCAGGTGTCCCTCAGATCCCTGTTTTCACCGTTTCTATGTCTAGACTGCCTGCCCACCTGGCAGTGAAGTGCACCTGTGCTTTATCCCAGACGGGTTACCTGAATTTACAACTCCAAACTTTAGGGAACTTGCATTGCAGACCTGTGCTGGTCCTCTGGGGTAGCATCTTGCCACACTGGAATTGATCCAGGTTTGCCAGTGTCCAGTTTAGCTGCCCTTAGCAGGTGTCTCTGTGTCTATGCTGGGAGGGGGGGGTAATCGCACTCGCTGTCTCTTTTGTCCCCAGAGAGGCAATGCCACCTTTCCCGGGCTTCCCAGATGCATTCCAAGAAAGGGGAACTGTTTCTCCCAATGTGTCCCAGGAGGTCCTTAGATTGTACTGTTAGCTACTGGGGCTATCTGCCCTCCTTCTGCACAGGAGCACGACAGTGCCTAACAAACCACACCAGCCATGGAGCTGATCTCTAAAACTCCATCTTTTTTTTAAAAGATTTTTTTTTCAGTTCATTTGTTTATTTTTGAGAGAAAGAGACATAGAGAGAGAAAAGAGAGTGCAGGGGAGGGGCAGAGAGAGAGGGAGACAAAAATCCTAAGCAGGCTCTGCACTGTCAGCACAAAGCTCCATGTGAGGTTTGAACTCATGGAACTGTGGGATCCTGACCTGAGCTGAAAACAAGAGCCCTATGCTTAACAAACTGAGCCACCCAGGTGCCCCTAAAACTCCATCTTTGAGCCCCACTCATTTTTCACAACTCATGAAAATCAGTCCCTATTGTTTTCTCAATCACTGGCTTTGGGGAAGTGCTTTACTTGTGCGATCCTCTGTGTCTCCCCTCCCCCTCCTCTCCTTTCAACCAAGTCTTCTTTCCCTTCACCACAACAGCAATCCATCTCTCCCCCAAACCACATCTCCACACCTCCTACCCTCCACCTGTGTGTTCTTCTCTCCCTCCAGTTGTGCAGCCTGTTGTCACTCTTCAGATCAATTTCCTGGGTATTCAGAATGATTTAATATTCATCTCGCAGTGTTTGAGGGGTGAGTCAAACCTAGGATCCTCCTACTTCTCCACCATCTTAGCTCTTCCTCTTATTTACTTTAATTTGCTGCAATACTGTTTTTGGTAATATAATTAGCCATCTTTTCAGAAGAGAAAACATGCACTCCTTCACTGTGGGTGATTAATTCTAACAGATTTTACAGATTTAGAAAAAGTAATATAGTTAATAATGCTGGAAGGAAAATTTGTAGGTAATTTCCTTCAACCTCCATATTTTACCCAGAAAATTTTAATAATTGTCCAAGACCACTAGCATAGCTGACTAATGTTTGATTGGGAAATAAAGCAATGAACTCTACATTCTTAGACTCTCAGGGTATATTTCTTTCTGCTATTCACTCCAACAGTCTTTAAATCTATGCAGTTTAAAACATCTTTGGTCTCATATACCCATAATGATCACAATGCATTGCATCTTTATTATTACTCTGGTTATCACACTTACTTCCTTTAGTGAAAAGGGAAATTCAAATCAGTAAATTTTTACTTTCAACCAAGAAGTGAAAAAGAGCTTTACTGTCATAGTTGGAATAATTTTACTTGCTTAGGAGTCACGTTTCTCTGTGCTAAGGCACTAAATTTATCCTGAAGTTATATCTTTTCTAATGAGTGAAGGTGTGCTAATTATCTGTGACATATAAATTAGTGATTAGTGATTATTATCAGTAACTCTGAAATATGTTATATATAATGATGCTGTTGAAGTCATATTGATGACTGTTGGTAAAACAGAATTCATTTGCAAGAATTAACTGACTTTTAACACTTACTATACATAAAGTACCTATTCCCATAATTTTTACATAGAGCGAAAAGGAATTATATGATTTTTTTCACTTCTAGTATTTATTCTTTAGTTAGAGTTATATAGACAGATATGATGTTCACTTCAAGGCAAAAGGCATACCTGTTAATATGGCAAGTGATTTACATAGTTTTTTTACTAATTTATTTTTATCATCAATGTTCATCTACATTTACAATTGCTTAAGCTCATAAATTCTTCTAAATATATGCTAAAGAAGAATGCTAAGCTTTGTTCCTAGGTAAAATATAATCTTTCCGTATATCATATATTAAGTATATTCTGCCTTTTTCTTCAGTCCTATGTGAATTCTTAGCCTATTCTTGTAACTAGGTATTTAATAATGTTTATTAAACAAGCAAAAGATAGGTGATACAATTAACTGTAGAAAACATGTCTCTCATTCAAGGAATCACACATTTCAGAGAGAAGACAGACAAACATATAATTGCAATGTGAATCTGATTGTGTGAAAAAGTATGAGTAAACTACTATAGAATTATTTCTGCTCAAAGTAATGGAGTGAACTATACCCAAAATATATTTGAACTTCATCTGAGTTTAAATCACTGAGTTTACTCACAGATGAAGGTGAGTAAAATTTACCGATGTTATGCGGGAACGGTACACGAAAGCCTAAAAATTAAAAAAAAAAAATGAAACTAAGATGCGGAATGTAAAGAATGAAAGAATATATATGAAATGGCAGTGTTTACAGGTGAGTCTGGAGAGCAAATTTTGACAAGATTTTGAAATACCTTGATTGTAATGTTAATGGAGATGACCTTTTCATTTTGATGAAAACACCCAGAGATGGGGTTAATTTTTTTTTAAATAGCATGATAATCTGTTCGATTTTAGGAAATTAACTAGAATTAATTAATTAATTCCTAATGTTAATTTAGGAAATTAATACAATGGAGGAAGTACTGACTTGAGAACAAGCTGGAAGCAAATGAAAACACCCAGAAAAGGTAGGCTAGGCTGCTTTTTCCTGAATCCATGAAAGAAAATGATGATCTATATCAAGGAAATGGAATTGAGAATGAAGAGGAAACAATATATAAATTTTTAAAAAGGTAGAATCTTTGCTTTCAATTTTACATCTTCCTCACTCTGCTTCTCACCTGCTGTTGCTCTGTCTCTCTCTCTCTCAATCAAAAATAAACATTAAAAAATTAATAGGATGTAAATCAAAACTCAACTAAAATTTTTCATATCCAAAAAATACACTTTAAATATTATATACGGAGTTTTATACTAAGCAAAACAAGGGCACGTAAGAGGTCCATGCTCTAATCACAGAACTTGTGAGTATGCAGATTGGATTATCCTGGATTATCTGCATGGACCTAGTTTGCTCATATGAGTCTTTAAAAGTGAAGAATAATTCCAGTTGGGCAAATTGTCTCAGTCAAGCAATATAGACTCTAGAAACTGTGAACTACTGGGTGAAAGATTCACATCTAGAGTATTCTAATAGAAATGTGTCCTTGTCAACAACTTGATTTTAGCTCAATAAGACCAAATTGGACTTCTAATGTACAAAACCATAAAATAATAAATTTGCATTGTTTTGAGTCATTACGTTTGTGGTAACTTATCATAGCAGTAGTAGAACACTAATGTAATTATTTAAATATTATTATTAATTATTGACTCTTTGTTTTATGTAACTTGAGTTACAAGAACTTCTTCTCTAAATTTTGAATAAAAAGTAGCCAGTAACCATGAATAGGTTGTAAAAGTAAAATATATAAATAAACCAAAAAAAAAAAAACCACGCAACATTACTTAGTAATAGTAATGATAGCTATTATTTCCTGAGCACTTACTATATTTCAGACAAGTTCCTGTTGACACTATATGTTACTGATAAGCTACTGATTCCCATTTTAACAAATAGGAGCCCTGGGAGGGGTCTGTATATATATTACAGGCAGAATAGTAATTTTTCTTGTTTTCAGATTATCAGTAGTATTTACTGAAGTAATAACAATTATTAATAATAGAAGATGATTATAATAGATTCTAGCCTGGTTTGAAAAAGAACATCTTGACTAGAAATAATGTAAATCAGCATACTTCACACAATCTGTCATAAAGTTTATATAAGTCAGGATTTGCATGGTATATTATACTTTCAGTATGGTTTGGTCTCATTCCAAACCTAGCCATGATCTTAATAAACATGCCTCTATAAAAATAGCAAATACATCATCAAACATGAGGGAAAAAAAGACTAACAATGTGACTTTCTTTAATTTGGCCTTAGAACATCAACTTGTGTGTGTGTGTATATGTCTGTGTGTGTGTGTGTGTGTGTGTGTGTGTGTGTAAGAGAGAGAGAGAGAGAGGCAGCGTATATTGACCTGCACCACTTAGTAATGAATTCTACGTGCTTTTCAGGTAGATTTAGTATTTATTAAACATTTTGGACAAGTTTCAAATTTTTTTATTTAGGGTTAGCATTAGTAAACATGAGAAATATGAAAATTATCTTAATCCTAAATAACAATTAGGGGAAAGATAAATGCAAAGATAAATGAGACTGTACCTCATCCCTAAGCATCCCATGTCACAGACAATAAAACTGGGCAGTAGAGGGCTGCAAAAATTGTTAAACCTGAAAAATAATCATATTAGTCTGGTTCAAATCAGGTCACAGAACCCATCAGTGACTTAGAAGGAACAGTTTTAATATGAAGAATTATTATTTTGATAGGAGGATAATTAGAAATAACGATAAGTCTCTAAAAGAATTGTCCAGGGATGAGGGAGTATACCCAGAAAGGTACAAGTTGGGAGGAGGGAGCCTTTCAAAAGACCAGAGTTCTGACCTCATCAGCCAAGGTGTTTTGTAGCCCACCGATGGTGATGAACAGGAAGTAGTCATTTGGAGTGCAGGTGAGCTCCTGCCATTGGTTGGGTATAAGAGAGAGTTTGTGAGTCTCTGCAGGTGATGGTTTGAAGTTTGCTGTGTCTATATTGGAAAGACTTTTGGAGACAGACTTCCAGGGAAGTTGCCATGTAGAGGGAGTCAAGTGGACAGGAGAGGCACCGTGGAGGAGTTTTGGAGTGCCATGTGTCTGTGTGGAAAGAAACATAGGAAGGTGGTCATCAGTGTGAGTCAGGATTTTTTGTTTTTGTTTTTGTTTTTTGAAATTGATGAGAGACCATGGCTGGAGCTGAGCACCACCCTGTGTCCTCAGATGCATACTACTGATTGATCATGCAGCAGCAGGAGCCTGCAAGAAAAGCCGCCTTCTTTTTGTGGTTTGCCCAGTATCTTCAACTATGAAAGTTGTACATTGTGCTGCTTAAAAGAGAAATTCTTAAAGAAACTCCAGACTTTAATGCAGATCTGGTATTAAAGTATGAAGTTGAAGCTGAGCTACAATAAATTGATAATGGATAAAGAGAAGTGAAAAAATTAACCAAAGTATATCGGCTACAAAGAATACTCTAGTGATAAATCTAGACTTTCAGCTCCCATTCCAAATGAAACACTCAAATGTTTTAAAATATATAACAAACCTGAATAATGAGGATTCATAGATCCATTTTACTTTTGATAATAAAATGATAGAGATATTAAAGACTTTCATGTACCCACAGACACCGAGAGGATGAGAGAATTTGGACCCTTGTCTCCCTGGCTCTAAACAAGTTGGTCTTAAGCAAACAACCATACCTCTTTAGGCCATTGTATTCAGGATTTAGAATAAAATGGTGTCTTTAGATTAATGGATTATCTTTCTCTGATTCTAGAGAGGTTACAAATCCTTCACTTTAAAATCTCAGGATCAATTTTTTTTTAAAAATAAGGAAGGGAGAAGTATATCATAAGCAACAATTAGTGTCTCAATTATTACTCTATTTTTTTTAACATTTTATTTATTTCTGAGAGAGAGATTGAGACAAACTGAGCAGGGGAGGGTCAGAGAGAGAGAGAGGGAGATACAGAATCTGAAGCAGGCTCCAGACTCTGAGCTACCTGTCAGCATAGAGCCCGAGCCGGGGCTGGAACCCACAAACTGAGATCATGACCTGAGCCGAAGTTGGACACATAACCGACTGAGCCACCTAGGCGCTCCTCAATTATTACTCCAAATTTGAACATGTATGTGTAGTAAGTGTACAATTAGGCATTAAAATTATACACATATGGGGCACCTGGGTGGCTCAGTCGGTTGTGTGTCTGACTTCGGTTCAGGTCATGATCTCACGGTCTGTGGGTTCGAAACTTACGTCGGGCTCTGTGCTGACAGCTCAGAGCCTGGAGCCTGCTTCGGTTTCTGTGTCTCCCTCTCTCTCTGCCCCTCCTCTGCTTACACTCTGCCTCTTTCTCTCAAAAAAAAAATAATTAAGACATTTTAAAAAATTAAAAAAATAAAATATACATATATATTCACACATATATTTTATGTTTATAAATATATGTTATTATGTTCTTTACATCTATATCTACACCTATATACATGTATATTCTATATATATATATATATATATAAAAGATATACATATATATTAAGTTTTATTTATACAACTTTAATGCCCCTCATATGATTGGAATATGTTAACTTCTAGGATTGGAAATGAAGAAACAGCATTTTATTTTGAGGAGGACTAACATATTAAAACCTGTATAATTAGGAAGTACTTCTTGACAAATACATACACACTGGTCAATATTCAGTTTTTTATGTATGATCAACATGTTCTATATTTGAAGTTTAGAGCTTAATCAAGGTATTCAAATTGCAAAAAAGAAATTAGTCTAGTAGTCCAATATTTATTTATTTATTTATTTATTTATTTATTTATTTATTTATAGACAGAGAGACAGACAGAGAGAGAGAGAGAGAGAGAGAGAGAGAGAGAGAGAAGGCACAAGCAGGGAGGAGTAGAGAGAGAGAGAGAGAGAGAGAGAGAATCCCAAACAAGCTTCTCACTGTCAGCCTGCAGCCTGATGCAGGGCTCAAGCTCACAAACCTCGAGATCATGACCTGAACTGAAATCAAGGCTGGACGCTCAACAACTGAGCCACCCAGGCACCCCTGTAATACAATATATTTTAGACATATGTGAAGATATCCGATGTATATTTGAATAATAAAATATTTAAGCTTTTGAGTTTAAGAAAGATGATAATAGTGGTATTCTGACAGACAAGACTCTGTTGAATACAGTTGTGTTGTTTCTTAGAGACATAGGAAATTGACTTTACTTTTTGAAACTGATTTTTTTCCCTGTAAAATTGCTGTTCCTGTATTTGCTGTCACATAGTTAGTGAAGATTAAATGAGATTATGTGTGAACATATCTCAAACTGTGGATATATGTAATATTTGCTATTTTAATTCTTAAACTTGGAGACGTCAATGACTCAAAAACTGAAAATGACATTTCCAAATGAGTCCTTAGAAATTAGACCTTACTAATTCTTGGAATAAATGTATACAAAGTACCTAATATGCATTGGTTTTGTTTAATGGATATGAAATTCAGTGGGAAAACAAAACAAAACAAAAGTTTGTGCCTTCATGAAGTTCATACCCTGGAAATTTTCAGTAAGCACAGTGTATTTTTTCATTTCTTGGAAGCAAGTAAGATCATGTGTTAAAATTTTTAGTTTATAATCTAATTGTGAGAGAAAGTATATATATCTTAGTTATTTACAAGTTAGATGATTTCTAAACTGGGGCAAAAAATCCTATCTTCACTAGCTTCTATGTAACCATGAAAATTGTATTTAGTATTTCAGAAACTCAGTTTTTAAAGTGTAAATTGTCACTAAGATGCTTGACTTACTGAATTTTAGTAAAGATAAAATAATATGTACAATATTTAGAATACTGTCTCACAAATATTATATGCTAAATACAGATCATTTTAAATGAATTTCTATCTTCATAAAATGTCAGAGGTGAAATTTTTTAATATAAATAAAAATGTGATGATTCTTGAATCTTCAATTACAGACCTGACTCATTCACAAGATATTTTTTAGTATTCAATGATTTTCATGAATTCTAAAGGATAAAGATTGGTGCAAAGATTATTCTTCCTTCCAGAATTTATATACTTCAATCATTTAAAAAATCTATAAATTCTCAAAGGCCATGTAGAATAAATTATGTAGCTTTTCATTATCCACTTGATTATATTTAATCATCCTACAAGAATTCTAAAAATGTATATTTGTACTTATTACTGTGTTCAGACACTTGAAGAAATGCAACATAAAAATGTCTCAAACTTTAAAAACTTAGAAAATGAACTAAATAAGAAAATTATACTGAAAATACATGGCTTTTTGATATTTTTCTTGGGTTTATACTCTCTAGTCTGCCATGGGAGAAGTTCTTTGGTCTTCCCAAAATAATATAATTGGTAAGTTTGAGCCTTTAATATAATAAAAGACTATGTGAATCAAACAGATGCACTCTTAACATTAGTAATACAGGGAGATCTGTAATAAAACACAAGAGTATGGCAAAAAGATATTAGGCAAACCAAACCTGATTTAAAATCACATTCCTGGAAAATTATGATATGTAAATTGAAGGGAATGCTGTAAAAGCAACATTAGATCAGCTCGTTGCAGTCAGAGTATTTCCAAATGAATTGGGAAAATACAGTGGACGTAGCTCCCTGTTTCCAGACATAATGTGCTTAGGTTAAGTGTGTAGAAATCAGATAATAGTCTTAGAAATTACTAAGGACAACTACTGAAACAGAGTAATTTAAACTTTAATTACACCTCACCTGTAGAGAATGAGAGTAGATCAATTTTAGCTCCAGTTCCGGTCACATCACCTTTTCATCTCCAACTGGGTAGCGGTGTCTAGATCCTAGTCAGGGCATATTTTCAGTGCCAGTATTTTGGGGCTTTCTAATTTGCACATCCATTACACTTATAGCAAGATAGGTATGGCTACCAAAGGCACTAATTATATTAACGATTAACCACATGCTCCACGACACTTGCTTCCACTATAGGTGTGTGCTTTCCCCTTTCCTAAGGCTTCGTGGTTTGAGAAAAGATCTATACCATGCAAGTGACCAAAGTAGCCAATGACAGACTAAGATATTGTGGTCTTGTGGGGCGCCTGGGTGGGTTAGTCGGTTAAGCGTCCGACTTTCGCTTAGGTCATGATCTCGCAGTTCATGGGTTCGAGCCCCGAGTCGGGCTCTATGCTGACTGCCAGCTCAGAGCCTGGAGCCTGATTCAGTCTGTGACTCCCTCTCTCTCTGACCCTCCCCTGCTCATGCTGTCTCTCTCTCTCTAGAAATAAATAAAACATTTAAAAAAATTAAAAAAAAAATGATATGTGGTCTTGAAACCCTACCACAAAGAAGTGTGTGTGAATATGGTACATATTAAGAAAGGTTAGTGTAGATTATTGCATGGTTCCTTATATGCCTTCAATTTATGAAGACTGAAAATATCTTTAAGATGTAATATTTAATAATACATGTCTGATATTTCATACATGCTGGTTAATATGCTACATATTCTTTCCAATTAAAAATAAAAATCGGAAACTTTAGTAATTTCTATCTTTGTGTAGATTGCTCATAAGGCTTCAGAACCCTCTAATAGCCTCTAGGGTATACTTTAAAGGTATATACATTAATGTAATTGTGTGTGTGTGTAAATTTATATATACATAATATTATAAATAATATTAATCAGCTGAAAAGTTTTAGAAACTTACCTTATTTATATTACAGACTCAAATATGACATCAACAATAGTTTAAATATTAGTTGTTCTGTTACATTCTCTAGAAATATCTTTATAGAAACAAAATAATAGACAGGAAATCTCAGCAGAGCTTGAAAATCTCAAGTAGCAGTGATCATTGTGGTGAAATTAAACTATTGAAATCTCTCCTTGAAGAGTGTAAAATATGTATGAGGAGAGGTTGGTATGCTTAGTTTAAAAAATTGAATTCATATCCATTTCTGATTGATGTGTGATAATTCATAATAATTAATAATATAGTTAGACATATTCCTCTTTAAAAATTTAGTTAAAATTTGAAAGTCTACAAATGTTACTGAGAACATTAGCTTTTACTGCCAGATAATACATCACAAGAAAAAAAATTCAACCGAGTGACTCTTCAGTGCAGACAACAAAAAGCTTTTATAAACATATTAATGATGGAAATAGTATTTTTCACTCAGTATGTACTGAGGCATAATGAAGTTAGGTCTCCAAACCAAAATATATTGTTCCTCAGGGAAAAAAAATCATTTAAACAGCCATTGATTTGTTACCTAATGTCTGGACACTTTATGATGAACCCCCTCAAAGCATGCTGATCTTACTTATCTGATAATAAATAATGCATACAGAAAAAGAAAAAATATTGTCTCCCAGGAAATAAAATCAAGTGCTGAAGGTTTTTTGTGTGTTCAACATATGCTCACAGATCAAAACATCATTGCATTACAAATGTTAAAATATTCATAATTAGTTTTAATCATATTTACTTAGAAATACGCAGTGTTCATGTACATTATTCCCCCTAGCTTCAAATTATAGCATTTGCTATTCTTTTAGTACAAAATATTTTGAAAATTTTATAGCAATTTTGACACTTTAGAATAATGAACATCTATATATTCAAAATAGCTGTTGTATTTTTTCTTAATTCTTGCCATAGAATAATAAAATATGAAATAACATACACAAAGTTAAAATAAGATTTTCATTTTATAGAAATAGAAACTGACTTCCACTTCACTTAATTAACAAAATATCTTTAATAGTTACTCACAAACCCAGTGAGAACAAACATAACATTCTGAAATTATATAATAACTTGTGAATATGAAATATAAGTGGTAAAAATTTTTTAAAAAGATATAGGGTAAGTTAAATGCCCAAATAATATAAGAAAAAAACCCTAAAGTTAAAAATTGAATTCTTCAGAAATCATGCAATGTTATTATGTTGTTTTTTTTCTTAAAATAAATAACAGTTTGCAAAAGAACAGTAAGAACTCTTAAAGGCTCAGGGGCCTCTGTGCCTCAGTTGGTTGAGAATCTGACTCTTGATTTTCGCTCAAATCATAATCTCATGTTTCTTGAGATCGAGCCCTCTGTTGGGCTCTCTGCTGACAGTGTGGAGCCTGCTTGGGATTTTCCCTCTCCCTCTAACTCTGCACCTCCCCCATGTTTGTGCTCTCACATGCATTCTCTCCTCCCCGTCAAAAGTAAACAAATGAACTCTAGAGAGAAAAAAAAAAAAAGAAAACAAAAACAAAAACAAAAAACCTTTTACAGCCTCTTAAAGGATCATTTTACTAGTGAGTAAAGTGGAGGCAAGGCATACTTCAATTTTTTATTATAACTTCCATTAACTTATTTTATAAAAATTTGGCATTTTCTTACAAATTAATCAATTTTAGAATAAAAAATAAACTACAGGTTTGCAGGTACAAACAGGGTCTGAGAAAGAGACTATTTAACTTGTATATTGGAAAAATCCCTAAATTTTTGACTAAACCCAAATCAATCAATAAAAGAAACAACAACATAGGTTAAATGTTTTTTTAGATATAATCTGAATCCGTGCCTTCATTCCCACTAGGGTGATTTTTCTGGCATTTTGGGTCATTTGTCAACTCTTTAGTTTCCTTGAACCTGTTATTTTTACTGTGTCTGGGTATCCTTAAAATAATTCTGAATAAATTCATTTTATTGTACACACTATGGAAGTTAGCATTTGAAGCATCCTATTCAAGATATAATCCAAGAATATTTATATAGTTTTTGAAAGATCTAATCAGGTTTCTTAGTCCAGGATAGATAGGAAAAATTTAAATATCAGAATCTGTATTTGTATCCAAGGATTTGCTAAATGGCATAGGGGAGGTTAAAGACTTCATGCATGAAACTGTATTTTTTTTTTTGGTAAGATGATCCAGGTTCCAGTTTACAAACAGGGTATAAGAATTTAGCAACAAAGTAATAATCTTCTCAGTGGTGTTCTAGGTCCTGAGTGTCATTTGGTTTGGTGCCCTAGAACTTCACCCTTATGAAAATTACTTGTCAGAATACTTATGGGCAGAGAGCAGGGACTTCTCTAAGCTTCCTTAAAAAAATGAAACTGCCATTTTGTGCTTACTTGTTAATTAATATTTGTCATTTTAATAGAATTTAGTCAAAGTCTAATTTTTCAATGTATCATGTCAAATCCTAGTCTGGTATGCGAAAGGAAAAATATAGCCTTTACTTAGTTCTTATTCTAGGGGCTCTTGATTCAAAAGACAATTACAACCTTCTTTAACGTAGTTTAGGGTAGGCCCCAAAGTAGCACCACTCTAGGAATTTTGTGTATAATGAAAAAAAAAAAAAATGAAAAGATTATGTGTGCTAATAAGAATACCTTTTGCTTCCATATTTGTTATGTAGTATCTGATTGTTGAATGCATGGCTGGGCTAGATCAGGGATTATGAATTAATGCTCAATAGAAGTTTGGGATTCTTAGGAGTTAAGGGAAAACAGGAGAGTTTAGTGGTTGGAGCTATGAACCCACCACCCTTATATCAACAAAAGCAGTGCAGTCATATCAAAACAGTAGTTTAACTTACTTAAATTAAATTTTACATAAGTCAATGAACACATATTCAGAGGAAAATGGGAGATACTGATAGATGTTTTGCTAAAATTTGTGTGTATTGTTTATGGGAATCTTACAGCCTTGAGGGTGATTCTAGAATTGGAAGAAGTACATTTTTGATATGGCTTCTCTATTCAAACCAACCACTAATGCAAAACCAAAGACGTATCAACTACCCAGTGATGTTGGAAAATTTGGCTCTGTTGCTTATTGAGAAATTATGTTCTGATATGAAAGGCAGGCCTTTGCAATATATTTTTGGGTAATTTTGATGAATCAAAATTCACTTTTTTCATTGTTGAGAATTATTGACTTAGAACTTAAAACTCACCTAAAGTCAGTCTCTGTTGCATACTCTCCACAGTCAACTCCTATATTCTTGTGTGTTCAAAGAGTTTTCCAGTTAAAAGAACATCAAAAGCCACTGAACCAGGTCAAATTCGGAAACATATGTAATCTTAAGATTAAGTGAGGGGTGCCTGGGTGGCTCAGTCAGTTAAGCGTCCAACTTCAGTTCAGGTCACGATCTCACGGTTCATGGGTTTGAGTCCCTCATTGGGCTCTGTGCTGACAGCTAGCTCAGAACCTGGAGCCTGTTTTCAGTTTCTGTGTCTCCCTCTCTCTCTGACCCTCCATGCTCATGCTGTTTCTCTCTCTCTCTCTTTCTCAAAAATAAGTAAAACATTAAAAATTATTTTAAAAAATCTTAAGGTTAAGTGATATTACAGTTCTCTTGTCAAATGAAAAACAAATTCTCAACTTAGGTAAGGAAAAATTATACTCAAAAGAATGATGGCAAGAGTCAGAGAAAGGATATTAAAACAGGGAAAATTCTCTGACCATGAGATTTGCAAGATTTTTAATAGTTAGGTAAAAATAAAAGACGTATGTGTGTGTGTATATATATATATAAAGAGGAGTACCCAAGTCTAGAAAGACCAAAGTTTGGGAAAGTGGGATGATCAATGTGGACAATGGAATGGTAGATTGGAAAATATTTACTTGAAGTCAGCCTATTCTTTGGGAGGGGGTTTTAAGGAGGGGTTGTATTCTGGCTCATGCTGAAAATAAGTCAAAATTCAAGGATCTGGGAAAGGAGAGAAACTTAACCTAAATTTGGTTAAAAGCATTTTGTTACAGTTGATCAATGATAATAAAACAGTTCGGCTATCCATTTATAAAGCAAAGAATGAGAATTTCAGGCCTGGGGTTTGGCCTCACCGAAAGTAAACAAGGGGACAACCCTAAGTCTTATCTAAGTGGTAGGGGAAGAGTTAATTTATAGTAAGGCTTTTCCAAACACCAAGAGTGGGAAATTTTCATTAACCTTCCCTGTTTTCCAGAGTCACAAGGTTTAGGTAAACTTCAACATTGTCAGTCCCTCCTTTTTGCAAGCTATGCTGAGCAGCTCAAAGGAATCAGATCTGTCAAGCAGGGTAAAGTACAGTCTAAGAAACAGTCTCCTGAGGACTCTGGTTGACATTGATTTTGCAAAATCAGTTAATCATTCCACTGAGAGATGACAAATGTCAGTTCCTTTAGGAATCTTAAAAGAGGGGTGCCTAAAATGCAAGATGGAAATATTAACATAAAAGTTTAAGAAGTCAGTGAACTAAAATCTTTCTGTTTTACAGTATGCTTGTTGATTTGTTAAAGCTGAGGTTACTCTAGGTGATGTTTTCCACACTCCTGGTTACCTCTCATATGAGGCCATGCATGACCTGAACATTTTGCCAGAGTTCCTCAGTGACCCAGCAGCAATATGGAGAAGTCCAGCCTATGCATGACTGGCCTCAGTGATGAGTCCTCTAGATATATACCAAGATTTTGAGCTTTATCTCACAGTGCTTCTTCAAATCTAGGAGAAAAGTCAACCTACAGGCAACCTTAAGTTCCAGTAAAGATCCAAGCAGTCAGATTTTTGTTCTCAGTATCACTAAGTAAGAAGGGAGGGAGAAAAAAAAATAGATACGTTGGAGGACTATAGCCAGATACTGAAAGAAACTGGAAGAATTGAAATTTTGGCAAAGATTGACACTGGGTGCAAGATCAGAGATTTTGATCCAATTTATGGATAGGTAATAAAATGTTTTTCATATCTATCATTTCCCTGCAAATTACAAAGAGGGACAAAATAGCTCCATGGCAACGAATAGGACCAAAATCTGGTAATCCACTAGAGTGTGCTATACTTTTTCACTGAAACAAAACTTCTCCCTATAATCACTCCCCTTTTGATCAAAGATTATGCCAAAGAAAGGTTATTCTTGATAATAAAATAAGACTGATCTCATTTTAGATTATTTAGATAAGTACAGCAATAATGGTAATTTAACTTATAGGCCTTTATAAATTTTTTTTGTTGGATGTCTTCACAAAGGACATCAGATTCAAATTTTAAAAGTCTCTTGAGGCTAAGAAGCCAAGCCAAGAACTCATCACAAGATTTCACCTGTAGTACCAATCAGTTTGGATAAATTACCTTCTTCACAATGACCTCAAAATATTTTAAGGTTCCTGAATTTGCTAAAAGGTTACTTTCATTTTCATCTGAAAGGTTGTGAACACTCCAAGCCAGGTACTGAGCCAGTTTTCCCAAGAGGACTTTATAAGTATTGACTTCAAGAAGTCAACCATAGTTTTTCAGAAGTGTCTTGTCATATCTGAATCAACTATCCTTCTTAAGTATGACATTTCACTCAAAGCCTTGGTGATAGAACCAATGTTGTCAATATGTTTTGTTAACCAGGAGGCCAGACTCTTGTTGAATCCATGCAGATAAGAATATAAGATAATCCAAATTCTGGAGAGGATCGAGCAGGTAGAAAAACATACATTTCGTTTCATTTACAAAAGCACAGTATATTAAATGGTTATGAGTTATAGATAACTTCAGAGAAAAGAGAAAGAGGTTCCTTATTTCCAGAAAATTGGTCATTCAAGTGCCACCAGCATTCCAAATGAAACCCATTATCATCCCTCATTGGTTCTTTCAGTCCTGTGCAACCAATTCGTGTTTCAACCAACTTGAGTTAGCACCTCATGAATTCAACAGGTTCTCAATTAGAATTCTCAGAGCCCTGACTTCATTCAGTGATAGGGTCTTAAAATTATTTAAGCAGTGACATCAGAAACTGTGCTCATGAACACCTTTCACAGTCTATACCATGGATCTCTGACAAAGTCCTTTTTTTATTGAATTCTGGCCTATGGCTGATTGTAAGCACAATCTTGGAAGTATTAAAGTAAAACAAAACAAAACTATCTATAGATAACAAAAGATTTCAAATAACTGGTAAAATTTAGTACAAAAATAATTCAGTTGACAAGGAAATTTGTTTCTGTGGTTTGGTACATTTTGAAAAATAACTGAACTTATGACTGATAGCACTATACTGTTATTTAATATCAGGCAAATCATCATTAGGATTCTGATAAATAAAAACGTCATGGACAACAAGGACTGTGTTGGAGCTTGTAGGAACTTTATTCAATTTCTGATATACTTAAATTAATAGTAGTTTACACAAAGAACAAACTGAGGGTGGGAGGGGTGTGGGGGAGAGGGAAAATGCGTGACAGGCATTGAGGAGGGCATTTGTTGGGATGAGCACTGGGTGTTGTATGAAAGCCAATTTGACAATAAATTATATTAAAAATAATAATTATGTTTTACCCAAATCTATGGGTAAATACTTAACCTATGGAAGCTGAAGTATATTATCTGATAAGACAACACTCCCTACGCATCTTATGACATATCAAATAAAGTTATTTTAATATCTCTCTTTTTACAAATTGAAAGAAAAAACCCTTTTGTGATTTTCCAAGGATTCCTGAGAAATTTCAAAGACAAGAGTATGTGAAATTTTTTTTTTTCTATTAGGTGCAGAATCTTTGCCTTCAAGGTAGATAGCTAAAAATGTAAACAAAAGTCTTTTACAAACTTATTAAGTGGAGACCAGTAGTCCAAAACATTTTTGTCATTTTAACGAAGAGAAAACCAAACTCTAGTTTTTTATGACTATAATATTTTATACTAAGTCTCACTTAGAAATTTTACAAATAAACCCATCAAACCTTTGCCAGTGTTGACCATGGCAAATGAAATCCCTTTCTGCAAAACTTCCACAAATTTCCCTATCCATTTAGGTATTCTTCTACAATTTATCATTCTCATTCTGGAATAAAATAGTCATTTTACTTCAGGAAAAATTACCTTTTTTTTTTTCTTAACAAAAACATATTGCATACTGTGTATACTTAATTTAGCACAAGTCTCAGGTTTTAAATTACTAAAAAAATTCTTGGAAACTGTCTGCAACCTAACATACTATAAAACATAATTACTATTAAAATAAATTTTCTTAGAGGGGCATCTGGGTGGCTCAGTCAGTTAAGTGCCTTACTGTGGATTTCTGCTCAGGTCATGATCTCACAGTTTGTGGAATTGAGCCCCTCATTGGGCTCTGCACTGGCAACATGGAGCCTGCATGGGATTTTCTCTCTCCCTCTCTGTCTCTGCCCCTCCCTTACTCTCTTTCTCTTCTTCTCTCTCTATCTCAAATTAAATAAATTTTAAATAAATACATAAATGAATACATTTTCTTTCTTTCTTTTCAAAACATTTATTTATTTTGAGACACAGAGAGATAGAGTGCAAGCAAGGGAGGGACAAAGAGGGAGACACAGAATCTGTAGCAGGCTCCAGGCTCTGAGCTGTCAGCACAGAGCTGGTGGTGGGGCTCAAACCCACCAACCACAAGATCATGACCTGAGCCAAAGTCATATGCTTAACCAGCTGAGGCACCCAGGAGCCCTAAGAAATAAATTTTTTGAGTAAGTTCAATTTTATTAATCTCTAAGAATTTTAAGAATATTAAATTTATATGTGTTTAGTTACTTTTAAAACAGTTATAATAGAGCTCTTTGAAGGGATTATATAATCAAATTTAGCAATCCCACTTGCAAGTAGGAAAATGCTACATATTCACATATACATGCCTACATACACATACAGAGAGGCAAAATTAATGAGCTTATAACTTCAACTCTAAACTTTTAACTGTTTTAGGCGTAAACACAAAAATAAAAAACTCACTGGTTTGTATAAAAGATCTGACCCTTATCTTTTCTCCACTTCTGTATTTTTATGAGGAACATTTTTCTGGAAAATGGGACAAATTGATTTTGCTCCCCACCAATAATTGTGGAGGAAACTTCTAAGAGTTCATTGTCATGATGTATAATCTCATGGAGAATGCAGACTAAATTTCAGGTCAAAGACTGAGGAGAAACTAGAAGGCCATCCTGGGGTCTCCAAAGTCCTAATGAGTGGGTAAAACATCTAAGCCAATTTCTCCTGATGGTTGCTTTTGGAATTCTTAAGGCTGTTGAGAGCCACTGACAGAGGAAAGGTAGTTAATATCAAATGACTATAGGGAATTGAGGGATTAAAGTGGGAAGAGGATAATAATCTAGCAATGGTGGATAAAGAGATAGAGTAAGTAGAGGCATTGAAAAGGGTCAGATATTAGGATTCAAGGGAACTGAAGAAAAGATGGAAGATAGTACCATTATCAGAGATATTAGAATGAATTGGTGCTATGACAGCTAAGTACATGGTCACCAAGAGAAGAGGCAAGATGACAGTGAGAGTTACCTATGGGAATAACAGACAGTTAAGCCAAAGAGGAAAGAGAAAAGCAAAGGAAAACTTTTGTTAGGGAATCTCTGGGCTCAAAGGAAGAGAGGGAATAACCTGCATGATCTCCAGATGTGGGGAAACTAGGAAAAACAGGAGAGTCCTGAGAAAAGGAGCAAAACCAATAGTCTCTTTGCCTGAAAAAAAATAAAAAATCAAAGTAACTCCTCACCATACTCCAAAGGAAAAGATGCCTGGAAAACTGGTTAGAGAATTAAGCTCAATGAAGGATCCTTGCATTGCCTAGCCATAGGGGAGTTCAAAGGACACACAAGGCACCATTACCTATGTAGGAATGGTGGAATCTATAGGTGAGGTTTAATCTTGGTCCAAGGAACTATTAAATAAAAAACAAACTCTGTATCTAGATAAGGAAAGACTTTATTCCATTCAAAAGGCTTATTGCAAAATAGGTGAAAGGGACTTTTGCACTAGAGGAGAGAGTCTATTGCAATAGGGAGAATATTCTGACAAAGAGATCTGCCGGCATTGCAAAGATTAGACAGAAAGAGCTTCTCTTTTTTTAAGAAGCCACTGAAGACTAGGAAACCACGATTAGGGAAGTCGGATGAGCAAGGAGGGCATGATTGAATGGGAAGGTCATTGAATGCTAATCTGGAAAGCCAGCCTGTTTTTGAGAGGATCCATTATGGAAGGGTTGTTACACTGGGTCAAGCTGAGGATAGGCCAGAGTATAGAAGTAGGAGATGACAGAGAATCTTGACTAAAGTCAGGTGATGAGCATTTATTTCTGTTTAATTAGTGGGACCAAAGCAGTTCAGCTATTCATTCATGGGACAATAATTACAAATTTGTAGGTCTATATCTGGCTTTGACATAGATAAGGAAAGGAGACATCCATGAATTTTTAGACTTTAGCTGAGTCATATGGAAAAGAATGTGTTTTTTTTTTTTTTGTTGTTGTTGTTTAAATAGCAAGCTATGTCCAGGAACAGAATGTGGGAGAGTTTCCTTGACTGTCATGTTTTCCATGATTACAAGGCTCAGTAAATTCAACATTACCACCCGCAATCCTGTTGTCACAGATGCCATTGCTCCCGAGCCATCTGTAGTCGTTTTCTTCTCTCTATCAAGACAGGAACCTTAAATATCCATTGAAACAAGAAGGATACATGGACACTAAGATATTAAAGAATACCCTGCTTTTACTAATATCACCTTTTTACTAAGGTGTCAGGCACACCTTAAGAAAACTCTGTCTTGAACTCTTACTGTCTCCAGTCTGATTTGCCTGATAATTCAAACAAAATTATTTTCTCATTTATATGCCCTGACATGTGCCATATGGATCATGGATTTAAAGACATATTGAAGAAGCTGGGGATTGGGAGGGTGTATTTTGATGATGGGATTAACAGTGTGGACACAGAATAGGGAGCATAAACACATGACTGGTACACTCAAATTTGCTATCGAGCACCACAAACCCTAAAGATGAAGTCAGATCACATTCCAGAATATCAGTTAAAAATCAAAGGAAAGGTAAGATAAGACGGTAAGGGGAAGTAAAGTCCAATTTTGGTACAGAGCATGGACAGAAATAAGATGAATACAATTTAATGTAGTAGGGCGTCCTTAAGTGCATATTTTTAAGAAAACAGGCCATGTAAGACCAAGAATAAAGTCTAGATGTTTAAACTGGGAAATGAAACCATATGCAAAAATAGGGTTTAAGGATATAGGCAAACAGGAGGAGATAAATTTGGATACAAAGAAGTCAATGGGAATCAAGTAAGTGACATGAGGACTGTGAAGTTGAAGATTTAGAACAGATGGCACACTTACACAGTGAGGTCAGAGCAGGACCATAGGCAAGCTGAGGTTGGGTTTTCTCTTTCAATTTCAGAATTATTATTCTGGGGGGTGCCTGGGTGGCTCAGTCAGTTAAGCATCCAACTCTTGGTTTCTGCTGAGGTCATGATCTCACAAAAGAGACCATGTGGGGCTCTGTCTTGACAGCATGGAACCTGCTTGGGATTCTCTCTCTAAAAAAACAAAAGAAAAAAGATTATTCTTCTGTCAGAAGGAGCCATACTTTTTAGTTAACACTGATTATACAGAAAGACAGCACAATGTAGGGGAATACTTAACAGAGTTATCAAATTTCCATTTTTGCATACTATTTAAATCTTTGACTTTTACTTTTTAGACATTTAATTCCTTATAGTCTCAAGTAATTGAAAGTTACATGATGATTTAGCAGACAATATCAGGCAAGATTTTTTCAATGTAGTATTTTAACCAAAAAGAGAGTGGTTTGATTTTTTTGACTCCTCCTGTTTTTAAGTTTATTTATTTTTCTTTCAGAGAAAGCGGGAGAAAGAGGGAAAGAGAAAAAGAGAGAGCCAGCACATGCACATGCATGAGAGGGCAAGGGGCTGAGAGAAAGGGAGAGGGAGAATCCCGTGCAGGCTTCATGTTATCAGTGCAAAGTTTAGTGCAGGGCTCCGTCTCATGGACCTTGAGATCATGACCTGAGCCAAGTTCAAGAATTAGGTGCTTAAAGGGCACCTGGGTGGCTCAGTCGGTTGAGCATTCAACTTCAGCTGAGGTCATGATCTCACTGTTATGAGTTCGAGCCCCACAACGGGCTCTGTGCTGACAGCTTGGAACCATGGAGCCTGCTTTAGATTCTGTGTCTCCCTTTCTCTCTGCCCCTTTCCTGCTCATGCTCTGTCTCTCAAAAAAATAAAAATAAAATGTTAAAAAATAATAATAAAATAAAAAGAGGTGCTTAATCAATCAAGCCACCCAGGCATCCCTGTTTGGCTCTTCTTAATAAGAAAAATGGTATCATATTATTTTCCCATGAGAAAAAGAAAAGTCACTTGGACAATTTGAAAGTTACTTTCTCAACTGTAATACTGTAAAGTTTGCAATTTAAGGACAGTACATGATCACATTCCCCAAATATGCCATGTCCTACCTTTCTCCCTCTCTTTTTCTTCTCTCTCTTTTTTTAATATTTTATTTATTTCTGAGAGAGAGAGAGAAAGAGAGGGACAGCATGAGCAGGGGAAGGTCAGAGAGAGAGAGAGACACAGGATCTGAGGCAGGCTTCAGGTTCTGAGCTGTCAGCATAGAGCCCGACATGGCGGTCGAACTCAAGAACCGTAAGAATCATGACCTGAGCTGAAGTCGGACGCTTAATCGACTGAGCCAGGCAGGCGTCCCTCTTTTCCTTCTCTTTTTTTCTGTCTCCGATCCTCCACCCTCACTTTCAAATCTTAGCAAGAAAATTTAGAAGATAAATTTAAAGTAAATTTAGTAAGAAGCTTCTGTCTGTCATGTGCCGTTAACGACACTGCATAAAGATAACATGTGAAGAAGGACCTGGTCTGAAGTCTGATATGTAGCATTGCTTATCTTTTACTTGATTTTCTCAAAATACCGAATTTTTCACAACCAAAAAGTCCATCTACAAGAAAACTATTTTGTTCTTTCATTATTTTTAGTTTAGTTTAGAATAATAGTCCTGGACCTGCATTTGTGATGTTTTACAAAAATGTGACTTGATACATTTCTTTTAAAAGAGGATCTGATGACCAGAACAAGGAAGAAAGCTGCAAACACCATAATGTGTTCTGATCTATTCCTTGCCTGGGGAAAAATACCCCGGTTCCTGTTTCCACATTTCCTGGCAGCTTAGTCACAGTACTGCTTGTCTACCACCTACTGGAGAATACAGGGAATCAAAGGAAGGGACTGGATAAAACGATCCCAAATCACACCCAGGAGATTATGGAGCTGCTGTTGTCTTATACACAAGGCTATACTCTACAGGGGATGTGGGGCCTTAAGCAGAAGGTTATTTAAACCCCAAAGCATTAATGAAACTGTTGGAAATGGAAAAATCCAATAGGCCAAAAGGCTGAGTTAACCTGCCTGGTGGAGTGTAAAGTGTGGTGGCTCTTGGCAGAAGCAGTGAATTCTGGGCTTTCTGTCAGTATTATAAATTTTACTTCCCTTTTAATATCTCTATCAAAATCTCGCCCCAGATAAATTGTAAATCAATTGACCAAGGTAATTTACTTATCCTGAGTCGGATGTTTGTGTATGGTAATTTTGCCTCCAGAAAAGGAAGCAGCCTGCTTGTGGTTTGCTAACTGTTTGGCAGGCGGGAGAAAAATATCAGGTCACAGGCCAATAATGCACTTGCAACAGTAAAAATGGGGCAGCAATTAGAGAAAGCAGGAAAAAAAGGATGAGGAGCATTACCCTCCCAGCGGGAAAGAAATGTTGCTGGATTGCCAGGACTTTCTTGGAGGATTAATAGAATTAGTTCTGATGACAAGTTGGTCACAATAATTATCCCCACCTCTTTGTAGCTTTTCAATTGCCATTACCCTCCTGTGGCAGCTTATGGAGAAAAGTTGGCATAAAAATTAAGGGTACTGATTATTATAACTAGATAAACATAGGGATAACAATTCTATTCAATTAAAGGCCTTGGCAAGGTGGCCTAAAATACATCACAAAGGGAGTAAACATTCAAAACCATCTTATACAAATATCTGAATTTGCATTCAGAAAAGTGAAACATGATCATTGTGGCCAAATCAGAACTCTGCAGAGAAAACATAAGAGCCAGTGTCCATGATGGGGCGCCTGGGTGGCTTAGTCGGTTAAGCCTCCGACTTTCACTTAGGTCATGATCTCGCGGTTCGCGGGTTCCAGCCCCGTGTCGGGCTCTGTGCTGACTGCCAGCTCAGAGCCTGGAACCTGTTTCAGAGTCTCTCTTTCTCTCTCTCTCTCTCTCTCTCTCTCTCCTAGAAATAGATAAAAATATTAAAAAAAAAAAAAAAAAAAAGAGCCAGTGTCCATGAAGGTAATTACAAGAGGCGATGACGATTCTAAATGGCAAGCAAAAAGATTTGAAATGTTGTCTTCTAATATACAGTTTCATATTAAGTCTGATATCATTTAAGGTAAAAAAGGAAGTTTCATTACAAGGCAAGAACTTGGACCATTTGTTTCCACTGTTCTCTCCTTAACATCTGACATTCTTCCTAGATTCAAAGAGGCTTATAAAACCTCTTTGAATGAGAATTAGATGATAGTACAGTAAATGAATGGATGGGTGAATACAAGCAATAAATAAAAGAGCTGTTAAAAATTCCATTAAAAATCCTAGAACATAAATAGAGATACCATTAAATTCACCCTAGAAACTACATTACTAGGTGTCATTTTCCTAATGATTCAGTTTTAATTTAAAAAACAAATACTGAAATATAGGTACAACTCAAAACATATGATGATATAATTATTTTATTTTAGTTGCAGAAAATACTACATGGAAGTGATGAATGATGTATTTCACATCTGTACACCTATTTTTCCCCTTCCCTCTTAGTTCTCTTCATTTTGTCCTGCTCACCTTCCAGTTTAGCATACTTACATTTCCTTTTTTTCCTTTTATTTCCTCCTTTTTTTTCTCTCCCTCTTTCCCATTGATCTTCCATCTCTCTCCATTTCATTCTGAACTGCATCAAAAGATCTCCCTGGGCAAGAAGATGTACCATTTTACTCACTCTTCCTCCAAATGACCATGACCTCTAAATATTTGTTATACTCCCTCCCTGGCCTGGCATCTCCTCTTGAGATTCTTCTTTCCTTTCCTAGTCATTCCTACCCATGCTGGAGGACACGCCAAAACTATTTTCTCTAAATGACTTTGCCAGTCTCAAAAGAGAATTGAGTATTCCCTTCTTTTGAAGCTTGGCCATATAGTGAAAAGTCTGTATTTTAGCATCTACCATGTATCATTAATATTTATTCCTGTGTCTCCTTTCAGTTTGTGATCTCCTAAAAGTGATGGTTATAACATGTTCATTTTCTATGATATGTTTAATCTAGTTCCCGGCACATAATAGATTCTCGATATTTGAATAGATGAATGAAAACTTTAGAGTATTTAGAGAGTTGAGATTTAGTCGACATATATATTTTATATTAATATTTACTAACTCAAAATCTAAATATCACTCTGCTTTTATAACATTAAACAAAATTAAAACTTGAATGAATTATTTAAGTCCTAAAGAAATACAAGGACAGTTTGCTAAAACTCAAATGAGACGAATACAAAGATGATGTCTCTTCCTATTTTTTCTAAATTGTACAACTTATTCATGAATTTATAAGTATAATATATGTATATTTAACTAAAATCTACATCTGAAAGTCTTTATAGAAACTGAAATAATGCTTTCACATTATTAACTGTGAATATTTGTGTGTAATGCGACCGATTAACTTGAATCCTGACTAGAATTTATTCCACTACATAGCATTATCCTCTTCCTATTCATTTCATCCTCTCTTGTATTTTCTGGACCCATTTCATTCAGTGCCAGTGCATCTGATTGGACTGTAAAACATGAAATGTGTAACTTCAAAACACAGCTGGAGCCAATGCCATTCTTTAGCCAGCTGGCATGAGCCATTGCTGTAGAAAGCAGCTGACTTCTGTTTTGATAGAGTAAGCATTCCAACGTGTGCTGCTTGTAATTCACTCACCATCCAACAAACAAATTAGTCTAGAAAAGAAATATATAAACCATTGAGAGGAATGTGATTGATTGATAAATAGGTTATCACTCCCTCTTGCTCAGGGTACACAACGTATATCTAACACTTTTAGCTAAGAAGTTTATACTACTTATAGTATTTTCATCCCCAATGCACGATATCAGTAAGAAAAAAAAAAAGCACTTGAAATTTTTTAAGAGTCAAAGAAGAAGAGGGTTGAACAAAACTTAGACAATATACTTTATCTATGCATCTATCTATCTGTATCTAGCTAGCTGTCTATGTATCTGTCTATCACTACCCTTATTCCTCTATTCATCCATTTACCTACCTCTTTACTTATCCAGCTAAGCCTCTTATCCCTTTCTCATCTTTCTCATATCTATCATCTATCCATCTATCTATCTATCCATCCCTCATCTCTAATTTCTGTCAATCTATATAATTTCTATTCTATCTAGCTATATCTGTTCATTTATCCACATAGCTCTCCTCCATCTCTCCATGAATCATTCTGTGTGTATTATATCTCCACCTATCCAACTATCCACCTATCTATCTATCCATTAATACACCCATCAACTATCTATCTATTTATCTATTTATCTGTCTACTTATCTATCTATCATCTTTCCCCCACTCCTTATAATAAAAGCTTCTCATTCAATCTTTGTGTAAATTTCTCCAGGAACAAAAAAATCACCATTCTACCTGGTAGCATATTCTCTAATTGTCCACATTTATTTACCTTAGGAAGTTAATTGCATTTTTATGATCTCCATTCATTAGTCATGGCTTTGCTCTCTAGAGCAGTACAAAATGACTCCACTACCCTCTTCCACCTGAAAAAAAAATAACCTCTAGATTTATGAAGAAGCTAATGTTTTGTTCACCACCATAAATAAATCTCCTCTTTTCATAGGATGCAGTTTTTTACTGTTGTACTATAATACTCCTTTACTGTGCATGCTAAAAATCCATCACTGTCTCTTTTATTTAAATTATTGTGCCAGATTTAGAAACAAAGAAATCTTAGAACTGTGGGTTATGTTGGATTCATTCCCTAAATATTGAGATTAATCTATGATTGATGGGGCATGAAAATGTCCCATTTCATATTATATTATTTGTTTATTGCTGCTTAATACATTATTATAATATTAGGAACTTAAAATAGCACACATTCATTACCTCATTGTCTCTGTGAATTAGGAATCTCAGCTCAGCTTAGCTGGACTCTCTGCTCCAGATATTACAAGACTGTAATGTGTGTCATCAGCAAACAGTGTTCCCATCTGGAGGTTCAACTGGGAAGAATCCATTTCCAAGCTTACTCAGGTTGTTGGCAGAATTCACTTCCATGTGTCTGCAGAACTTCCCTGACCTCTTTATGGCTGATAGGTAGAGGCCTCTTTCAGGCTCTGGAGGCTTCCATTAGCAACTTGCTGTGTCAACTTCCTAAAATGGGTACTTACTTCTTCAAAGTCAGCAAGGGAGAACTCTCTAGAACAAGTCCACTTACAAGATGAAATCTAGATAACAGAATTGTCGAGTCCCATGACCTGTGCCATATTCTACTGGTTAGAAACAAGTCACAGATCCCACCTACATTTAAAGAAAGAAGATTAAAATAAATGTTTGATCACTAGGAGGTTGAGATCATGGTGGGGGGTAGGGGAGGCTTTGAGTCTTATATCAGACATGTAATGAATCAAAGTAGCATCAAGTGATATAGCACCTGAGTACATAAGAGTGGTTTATTTTTAATGTTTCATAGAACTTAGAAAACAAAAGTGTCATGAAGCTTCTTCATTTTCTTGAGAGTAGAGTCTGAGTCCTGGTAGATGTGGTTCATTGAACTAATTACCCTCAGTTCTTCAAAACTCTCTGTATTTAGCCCTTTCCCATACAGTGTTACAGTGCCTGTTCATTGTGAACACTTCTTACTTTGCTAACTACTTGACTCAAAGTTCAAAAATGTCACCTGTTTTGTTAATTTGATAGGGCTGTCATAACAAACTGCCACAAATTTAAGGGTTTAACAAAATAGACATTTACTCTCAAGTTCTGGATGGCAGAAGTCCAAAATCAAGGTTGTCAGCAGTGTTACACTGTCCCCAGAGCGTCTGGGAAGAACATTTCCTTGTCTCTTCCAGTTGATAATAGCTTCAAGCCTTCCAATCTCTGCCTCTATCTTCACATGGCTTACTCCTTTGTGTCTGTGTCTGACCCTTTTCTCTCTAAGTACACTCATCTCTAGATTTAGGGCCCACCAGCCACAATATTTCAGGGTGATCTCATCTTCAGTTCTTTTAACAGTTACATCTGCAAAACCCTTTTACCAAGTAAGTTCACACTCACAGGTTCTGAAATGCAGACATCTATTTTTAGAAACCACTATTCAATCTAGTACATCTGCTTTGGCCAATGACAGGCTTAGCAGATGTGATGTGACATAGCACTTTGGAAATTGGGCTTCCTCTCTCACACTTCCTCTTTTGCACATCACCATGAAAAGTAAGTACTACAGCTAGGTATCTGGCCATAGGAACAGGCAAACATGATGATGTTTCAGATGTGGTATTCCAGTCAAATCCAGACTATAACTGAACCACAGCTTATTTGCTGATACAAGATAGAGTCCAACTAACTAAATAGAAAAGACTCAAGCAGGGTCTATTAAGATCATCTAAACTCCACAAATGTGCAAGAAATATAGCATCACTTTTAACAATAGCCAAATCATGGAAAGAGCCTAAATGTCCATCAACTGATGAATGGATCAAGAAGATGTGGTTTATCTATACAATGGAATACTACATGGTAATGAGAAATAATGAAATCTGGCCATGTGTAGCAACATGGATGGAATTCAAGAGTGTTTTGCTAAGTGAAATAAGTCAGGTAGAGAAGGACAGATACCATGTTTTCACTCATATGTGGAACAGGAGAAACTTAGCAGAAGACCATGGGGGAGGGAAAGGGGGAAAAATAGTTAAGGTGAAGGAGGGAGGCAAACCATAAGAGACTCTTAAATACTGAGAACAAACTGAGAGT
Source organism: Proteles cristata cristata (assembly GCA_017311185.1). Classification (NCBI taxonomy): domain Eukaryota; kingdom Metazoa; phylum Chordata; class Mammalia; order Carnivora; family Hyaenidae; genus Proteles; species Proteles cristata. The sequence continues at coordinate 3,095,086 of JAESUZ010002627.1, forward strand.
TGATGGGGGTTGGGGAGAGGGGAAAAGGGGTGATGGACATGGAGAAGGGCACTTGTTGGGATGAGCACTGGGTGTTATATGGAAACCAACTTGACAATAAACTATATAAACAAAAAGAAATAAGTATGTATTATTGTATGCCACTGAAGTTCTGTAGTTGCTTATTAAGCAACAACTGATTACCATGTATGTAAGTATGTGTGTATGTATGTATGCACCTTTGAATACCTTTTATTCTTCAGGACTCATTCTGTGCTGTTTGTTTCTAGAATCTCTCCTTACTTCAAATATAAAAGTTCTCGCTTCTGATGCTTATATTTTCTCTGAGCAAAATTTGCTCCCATAAAAGTATCTGCCACAATTAATTTATGCAAATATGAATATTTAAGCCATTTAAACTTGTCTCAGGGTCATTTAATTTATCATTAATAAGATCAAAGCTATAAGACCAAAACTGTTACCATGCCAGTTTCAAACCACAAGAACACTGAAACATAAATGGTTGAAGAAAGTTGCCCAGAGTCCCACAGTTCATAAGCAGTGCAGCTTTGTATAATCCACACAACCGAAGTTCCAGAAACTCTCTTTTTTACCTATACTTTCTCATACACAGGGTGATAGGGTAAGATGTTGTTTCATTCATTGTATCCAGCATTAGTGACAGAAGGCAAGTGGAGAAAGACTATTTTGAGAAGGGATTCCTGAAACAGAGAATTTGAAAGTAGTTTTATAAGACATTTGGGAAAGCTGGGGGCCTATATTTCTACTATGGGTCTTATCTCTATCCAGTCCAACCCTACTAACACTAATGCAAGAATGTCTCTTTTATTATTAGCCACATACCCTGCTATAGCCTACATATTCATGAAAATCAAAACCCTTTTTAAAAATCTATAATCTATTTCATGTTCCCTAAGCACTCAGTCATGTAGTAGCTTAGATTTTCCCTTCACAGGGTTGTTGGCCCAGTGTAAATATTGCCTGATCTAGCCTTATAGAGTATGTATATAGTTGTCACTAACATTTATTGATTTTTCCATTCACTTAGGTTCACAATTCATGCTAATACAAATTTAACACTAATGCACAATCCACATTCTTTGCAATGTATGTAGAGTAGAATTTTAATAAAAAGATTTTAATATTCAAATATGCATTGTATATGCCAAGGGTGTATAAAACAATTTTAATGTGTTAGGACAAAATTACTGTGTAATGTAAAGATAAAAGGAGAAATCTTGGACATGGATCTAATTGTTTTCCACTACTGGCTCCATTTTTTACTTGGTATTGGACCTTGAACTTGTTACTTCACTTCTTTTAACTACAACCTTCTTTTCTATGTAATATGTGTAATAACTCCTCCTAATGGTGATGAATATAAATTATGTTAATCACCTGAAAAAAAGGTTTGCTGCTATCATAAAATTTCTTTTATATCTTTTACCTCTTTCTCCTCCAAAACCTTTGTCATGTTTACTGTTGATCTCTTAGTGGCTATGACACATGTTTTTTCTAATGCCTTCCTTATTGTAAAATGAAAATAAAGTTAATAGCTACTAATATTAATGATATCTTTATGATCTCAGCTGTGGAGAAAAAGACACTATCATTCACTTTCCAAACTGATTCTCAACTCTTAACCACTGAGCACTTTTTCTGAAAGAAGTTAGTCTTTTAGTCTCACATCTATTGTAACACTCCTAGGATCACATTTTATTTTTGTGTATGTGTGATTACCCTATAAAATGTGAAGGATTTTTAAACATATATTTTAAAAATTCCTGGGATAGGGGCTCAGTCAATTAAGCCTCCGACTTCAGCTCAGGTCATGATCTCATGGATTGTGGGTTCAAGCCCCATGTTGGGCTCTGTGCTGAATGCCAGCTCAGAGCCTGGACCCTGTTTCAGATTCTGTATCTCACTCTCTCTCTGACCCTCATGCTGTCTCTCTCTGTCTCTGTCTCTCTTTCTCAGAAATGAATAAAACGTTAATTTTTTTAAATTCCTGGGATAGGAAATACTTATATAATGAGGATTTTGTTAGGAAATAAAATTGTATTCAGTTTTTTTTTTTTTTTTTAATTAGCAGTTCTCGAAGTGTTTTCTCTAAGGACCTCCTTCACATATTTTAAAAATAAATACTTTAAGCATAAAGAAAATTACTTCACATTCTTTACAAGCTTGAGGATGGTGAGTAGCTTTTTGCTTATGTGGATTAAATCTATCACTATTTACTGTATTAAAATTAAAATTGGTTAATTATTGAAATATGAATTGATTAATTTGAAACAAAAATAAGCCCATTTCATGTTACAGATTTTGATTTAAGAAAACATATTTCTCAAAAATAAAGATCAAATTGAAAGGAATCCTGCCAGTTTGATTTTGAGCAAATAGCCTTAATGTCTTATTTAACTGAAGACAAGTCAATTCTCATGTTTCTGCATTCATTCCATTGCAGTATTTTGTTTGGGTGAAATACTTTAAAAAATCCAGACTTGTATGCCTTACACTTAGGAGTAAAAAAAATCCCAGACTTTCATAAAACAAGGCATTTCCATCACTTCATACTCATTTTATCTTCTGGCAACACTTTGGCTTGACTGGTCCTTTACTTCAATGGGTAACAAATCTTTGTTTCCAAAAGATCTACGTATTACTGGTCCTCCTACTTGAGTCACTTTCCTTTGTACACCCCATATAGCAGCAATTTAATTTTCCCTTGGTAATCAAGACTGTTGTGGACTGAATGTTTGGGGCCCATATACATGGATGAAGGAACTAAAGCTGTCTCTTGGCCATGTGAGCATACCATAAGAAGATGGCTCTCTGTAAGCAACAAAGACGACAGTCCACAAAAGCTCAGTCTTACTGGCACTCTGAGCTCAGAATTCCCAGCCTCCAGAACTGTGATAAATAAATGTCGGTTATTTAAGCCTCTCTGTCTCTGGTATTTTGTTATTCACCAGCCCAAGCTGACTAAGACTAAGACAATCACTCAAGCCAGAAAAGCAACTACCATATTTACATTTTTGATCAATGAGAAGCCCAGTGTATCCAGGGGAAAGCTTCAGCAATCAGTTTGTTGAGATATGTTACCTGGTGGAAGCTTTCCTCCTTCAGAAAGTGGAAGCTTCCAAACTCACTAAGTCATGGTTGAAGAAGGCAAAACAAAAACAAAAATATAAACATCAATAGGTAAGTATTTATAATTGGGGGCATTCCTACCTTCATTTCTTAGTACCCATTCCCCTCAACTCCATCTACGGAAAAGTGTCATGGACTGGTTGCTAGGTTAAGATATATACCATATTCTATTGGTTAACACTCCAACTTCTCAAAATGTCTCCCAGGTGGTTTCATACCAGAACTTTCAAGAGGTCATTTCACTCTTCTATCAGGTTGGCTTCTACTGGGTATAAAATACATTGTAAGACCAATTACATGGGTATGGGCCCATTTCCTCAATCATATCATGGTGAAATGAGTTCCCTTATTAGAGCCAGTGTTATAACAGGTTAACATGGTAATGAATGAAACAATTAATAAGTCCATACATGATGATACTAGCAGAATCATTTGAGACATGGAAAGAAAAAAAACATATTTAGATTTGTTATGCTCAAGAGGGTAAATACCTACCTCTTGAGTGAATAAAGGGGTATCTTGTAATCATTTCTTGCTAAGGTGGTAAACAGTTCTACCTGGGAGTGGTACAAAATCAGGAACTCAGTATTGTTTTATGCTATTTACAAGTTTGGTAAATCAAGGGTGGTTAGTCAGACCCATTTGGTTTAGGTTGATATACATCGTGATGAAATCTTATTCTCTAACCCTATTGTTATGGCTTTTTTGCATATGGGTTCACTGAGCAAACACCAGAGTGTATGAGTAAAAAGATAAGTTGCAGAAATTTGTTCACCTTGTTTAACAGATTATTTAGATTGGAAGACCTCTTCTGATGCCTATTCCAAGAAGTTCATCCACATACCTTTATTCCAGACCTTACCATTCCCAATATGTTAAGTTTATTCTATTTATTCTACTTACCCTAAATAAGTCACTTAATGGCTACACAACTCTGTCAACCATTACCCAGAAAGTAGTAGAAATCCATTCTTCAAGCATCTTTCTTCCAAAGCAAAAAAGCAAGATGTCTTGTGTTTAAGTTTTATTTTCTGAGGAAATTTTGCTTCACTACTGTCATTCAGTACACCATGTAGAAACATCTGTAATACCATGTTTTATCATTTTTATGTTTAAATAAAGCTATTGGGGTGCCTGGGTGGCTCATTCCATTGAGTGTCCAACTCTTGAATTCAATTCAGGTCATGATCCCGGGGTTGTGGGATTGTGGCCTACGTCAGGCTCTGTGCTGAGAGTAGAGACTGTTTAATATTCTCTCCCCCTACCTCCTCTCCTGCTCTCTCTCTCTCAAAATAAAAAAAAAAAAAAAGAAAGAAGGAAAGTTGTTAAGTATTGATTACAAGGAGACTGCAAAATATTAGAACTAATTATTATAATAGTCTGAAGTGCCTACTTATGAGTCTTCATCACATTTTTTTTTTACCTGCTTGAGCCTGGTGTCAAATACACTGTTTCATTTTACTAATAAAATGGTGTAGCAGAAGCACAATTTAATGATTTTATGTATCATGTACCACCTCGTGTGTGATGGAAAGTGCACATATTAACGTACTTGGTGTCCTAGATTAAGCATTGAATTTCTACCACAGGAGTTATAGGTCCTGATGTGCTTCTAGATAAAGATAGTTATAGGCAGAAAAGGACACGGGTTTGTTCCAACATTCTACAAATATGTACTGTGATTTTCCCAGTGGGGCTTCAGAGAACATCCTTATGTGCCATTGATTCTTCAAGGAACATTCTGTCTGCTATCAGCGCAAGGGCAAGACAGCTTGAATCATAGACTGGACCTGCTGCAGAGTCTTTCCGTCCTCACCTTTATTCAAAATTAGCATCCTCATGGCTTACCTGATAAGTAAGTCATAGAATTTATCTAAATATGTTGTATGTTACATGCAAAATCCAAAGATATCTTTCAGGCCTCTTTAATGTGAAGACTGGCTCAAAGTGGAGTAATCTGTGTTTTCCATTGGAAGGGATAAACTGAAGGACCACTGTACTCCTAGAAATTTAACAGTACCGCTTTCATCTAAAATTTTATGGATTAATTTTCCATTCTTCAGAATTCATGTGTATCATATTAAGATATCTAGGGTACTTGCTTCTCCTGTGCAAGGTAACTAAGGTCCTTACAGATTACGTTATGACAAAGAGCAGGAGATAAGACATGGCTTTGAATAAAGTGTAAAACCATCCCTGCTCATTGAAGGAGAACTGTTTTCAATGTTTCTTACAAAATGGACTGGAAAACAAAAGCAAACAAGTAAAGAACATTTCCCTGGTAAGTTGCTTCTGAGAGCTAACAGGGAATGTACTAATTTTTTTCATAAAGGTATAACACCTTGACCTTGAGTGATGGGTAGTACTGTCTTACCAGGTTTATGGTAATACACAGTTACTTTCTAAGATCTATTAAACATCCCCCAGGCAAAAGAAAAAGTTTACCAACCAACCCTGACCTTTCACATTTTTAAAATGTGAAATAGAGGTACAACTGCATTTTCCTATTATATGTGGTACTGATTTTGTTTTCGTTTACGGTTTTGATGGTGATAGGGTGTTAAGTGAAGTATTTTCTGATGACTTCTATTTGTTTTTTTCTATGTTCACAAGGGTTGGGGAACAATTATAGGGATCTTGCTAGTGGTTCAGTGTGTGTCTTTTAACTACACATTCAGGAAGCCCGGAGTTAACCACAGGACCACAGGAGGGGCCACTGGACCATCTATCATATGATCTCTGTCGGTTCCACTCTACATGATGGGTCACAGCCTCTATTCAAACCCTATATCTAATAATCTTAATATATCTTTATTTTCTAGTGACTAATCAGTTTATAAATGGCCACAAATTCTTCTAGATAAGGTTTGGAGGAAATGTCAGTGTATATATCTGTGGATATCTGTCCTAAAAGGGATTTCTTTCCCTTCCTCACTATACGTGTTCCATGTCTATGACGTGGTTTAGGTCTCAATATTGTATGAGAATCTTTGAATCCTTCCTATGGAGCCTTAAGTTGGGTTTCTGCCCACCAGACATAACTTATTACTTACAAATATAAAATAGCACATTAATAAGTTGCCATCTCTTTCATTTCTAGGGATCTTGTGATCAATTAGGTTCCTTTGTAGAGCCTAGTTGGTTGAAATAATCTTATTAAAAATAGGCCAATGAGGTTTATTGAGTAATTACAACCACCTGATTTCTGTTAATGACTCCCTGTCAAATGACCTCCACCATTCAGAGATGCCATTGTTACTATTGAAATTTGAGCCCAAGCCCATGATACCATAGCCCATTTTCACCTCCATCTTACAGAGAACACTCACATAGATCTTTTTTTCATGAATCCTGGTTTTCCCAACAAAAACCTATTTCTTAATCTTTAGGGACACTCAGATTAGTTCTGATATGCCCATCTCACTAATCCTTCATATTCTTTCTTGTATAGCAGGCCAAGAAGTCTATAATCTTAGCTTTGTTGGTTGAATGACATTGTATACCCCAGACTTCAATGTTTAAGAGTCAAAGTCTTAAGTACACTTCTAAAGTGCTTCAGCCAACATATTAAGAGTTAACACTGGATTAAAACCACTGACTCTTGAATACTAAGAACAAATTTAAGGCTGATGGGGGGGGGAAGGGGAAGGGGGGTGATAGGGAAGGGGAAGGGGGGTGATGGGCATGGAGGAGGGCACTTGTGGGGATGAGCACTGGGTGTTTATATGGAATCTAACTTGACAATAAACTATGAAAGAAAAAAAAACATTGTTTTGGTAAATTGGTCCTGTTCTATCTAATACATTTAGAGGTGGTAAAATCTTCCTGTTTTATTTGGTACACAGCCTATCTCCTTTTGTAGACATCAAAATTATTAGTTCAGGGTTTGGGTCCAGAGATATGAATGGATAGTGGGGGAATATCTTTAGAACAATAAGGAACTGCTTTCAAGCAACTACCCCTAGTCAAATCATTAATGGATTTGTATAAAAAAGAATTAATTTTTGTAAAAGAGAATGGAAGAACTTTTTCTTTTGGAAATGGATTTCAAAAATATTTGGGGGAAAGATTCCCAATTTTGTTTGTATCTACTGAAATGCCCCCAAATCAAGTCTTCAAATCACACTATTCCCAATCAGTGTTCTATCTATTCCAAGCCTAAGGACTTGGAAGTTGCATGTTTAACTGGCCTGGAAACTCTTAGCCTTACACAGTTCAATTTAAAGCCATGTCTTCAGTATGCTTTTCTTGCAGCTATGACATATGAGATTGTTTTAAGACTATCATGGAAGCTTTCTGCTTTCTGCTTTATTTGTAATTGAGTGAAAGGCTCTTAAATTACTGTTGTTATTGTTGTTGTTATTATTATTACTATCATTATTATTTTGTAAAGTTCTTTGGCACAGAGACAGACCTTCTACACTACAGCTTTGCAATCAGTATAATTTTCATGTTGATTATACTTGATTGAATCAGCACTTGATCACAAGAGTATTTGCTCTCCATTTGTACTCCAATCCAGTGTACCTACTTGGAGTCAGTTTCAAAGGCTTGCAGCCTGTGTAGTTCCCTAGAACATTGTACTTACTAGGACTCAACACTTGTTTTAATTCTCTGTTATAATTATCTTGAAATTGTTAATGAATTTTAAACAAGGGGGCTGGCATTTTCATTTTTCATTAAGGGCTGCAAATTATGTAGCCAGTGAGCCACAAACAATGATAATTATTATCACTGTTTCACTTTCCCCAGTAAGGTTATTATCCATGTGTTCAACTAATATATGATCAATCTGTATCCAGAATTCCATCTGAGCTTATGGTTCCTGGTGGTTCATTTTCAATCAACTACCCTATCTTTTGCAATCTTGTGCACTCACATTGTTGTATAGAAAGGATTTCAATGAGGATATTTTAAATGTGGGAGTAGACTTTAGGAAAGTGACAAGCAAGATTGAGATCTCTTAAAACTGGCAGTAGCAAGGGGCACCTGGGTGGCTTGGTCAGTTGAGTGTCTGACTTCGGCTCAGGTCAGGATCTCGCAGTTTGTTGGGTTCGAGCCCCGCGTCGGGCTCTGTGCTGACCACCTGGACCCTGGAGCCTGCTTTGGATTCTATGTCTCCCTCTCTCTCTGCCCCTCCCCTTGCTCATGCTCTGTCTCTGTTTCTCGATAATAAATGTATGTTAAAAATTAAAAAAAAAAAAAAACAACTAGCAGTAGCCAGAGGAGTCTTCCATCAATGAAGGATAGTTGTGGAAGCACACAGCCAAAGTTACAACCACAGCTGAAACAACTCTGGGTTGGAGGAGGAAAAATCTGACCTCTCTCTAATTAATGAAACTCAACTAGAAGCCTGCCTGTAAAAGAATCCAGGTGATGCCACTAATAGTTGTCAGACAATCAGGGCAGAGCTTTGAGAATGGATATTGTGGGTAAGAGCAACAGAAAAAACACACCAAATAAAACTTTAAATTAATCCTTTCTGAAATCCTTGTCTGCCCTAAATATTTGGAACCTTATAGCATAGAAGAGCTACTGACATGGAAAAGCTATGAGAAGTATAATGAAGAGAAATAAAATATGAGTAAATACTATTAAAATAGTAGTTTTAATCCAGGATTTGGTAGTTAATATGTTGGTCCAAGCACCGGATTGTTTATTTGAGGGTTTGATTCTTTAGCATATTGAAGACTGGAATACATATTAACCTACAATGAGTGACACAGATTCTGTTGGTAAAAAGAGTACTTCATAAAATCTATGTATGACATCTTTTAATTTGTTGGACTTCTATGCATTTTTTTTGTGTGCATCAAAGGATCATTGGCTTATATATGTTATTTTACCTCATGTCAAAAATTTGTGTATATTTTTGTTGAACAATAGCAATTAAAGTACTTGTTTAATTATTTGTGTGTGTGCGTGTGTGTGTGTGAGTGTGTGTGTGTGTTTAAGTAATTTATTGTCAAGTTGGTTAATGTACAGTGTATACAGTGTGCTCTTGGACTTAGGGGTAATTATAGTATCTCTACGAGACTCTCTAGGAGTATATCTGTAACGTAGATGTTGAACAATCTTAGAATTTAGGTTTCCTGAAGACCTTCACTGTAAGTTTTCTGCTAAAAGTTTCAGCACTAAAACAAAGCAGTATAACACATTTGTTTGGTTTGGTTTGTAATAAAAAAGGAATTGCAACTGTCCAATCAAACTGTGACACAAATATTATAGGGACAAGTGTTTGAGATATTCTTTCTGTCTTTGGGTTACCAGAATTACTCTGCTGTTATTTCTGGGAAATGTGTTCATAAAAAGAAGTAAAGAGAAGGGTGATTAATTTTTGATTTATTTTTATTATTTTATTTTCCAATATGGTTAGTATCATGAAAGGATTAAATTCACAGAATTGATTTTTCATTGGTGTAATCAAACATAGATAATTTAAATCTAAAATAAAAAAAAGGCTGTTCAAGTGTTAGGCAGATAAAGAGGGGAGGGGAACAAAATTTCTAGTTTTCTGAAGAGTCTCACATATATCTTAAGTCATAATACTGCTAAAATTTATGACTTAACAAAATAACCCAACCCCAGATGCCCTCAAACACAGACTGCAATTTTCTCCACTGTAAAGTGGCACTTATTGTTAATAAATTGAGTAATAAAATTTATACTGGGAAATATTACAAGTAAATATAGGCAGCTCCCTACTATTTAGATTCATTAAAACTGGAAGCATATAAAATGGAAAAAAGGAATTGGAAATTAATTAGTGTGAAATAAAACCAGTCTCATTTTGAAATCACTTTAAAAATGAATTCTATGAGAGGAATCCAGGGAACATGTGCATTTATAGATCTTCATTATGGTCTGACTTAAAAAGACTTCCCTAGAATTTACTGAGTTCTTTTCTCCCTAGTGCTCAAGTAGGTAGCAAATAGGAAACTTATGAAAGACCATTAAATCTGTCGGGCAATGAGAGCATCGCAAAGCCTAAGAAATACTTCGGGTGGAAACATAGTACCTAATAACTGTGTGTCCCTTCCGTACACTCGCCAGAAGAAATATGGTAGCAAGCATTGAAGAACAGAAATAAAAATTACTGCCCTCAGTTTTTTTTTTTTTTCCAAAGGGAAGAAAGTTATAAATGAGTGAATATTGTAGAAGCGTGGAGGGCAGAAGTAAACAATGAATGACACACCAGAAATAAAAGAGATCGTGGTTCTAAGAATGATTTGTTGAGGCTCCTGGGTGGCTCAGTAGGTTAAGTGTTGAACCTTGGTTCAGGTCATGATCTCATGGTTTGGTTAGTGTGTTCCAGCCCTGACCCCTGAGTTCCAGCTCCAAGTGGGAACTGGAGACAGCTGGGAGCCTGGAGCCTGCTTCCGATTCTGTGTCTCCCTCTTTCTCGCTGCCCCTCCTCAATCTCTCTCTCTCTCTCTCACTTTCTCTCTCTAATTAAAAAAATAAATAGATAAGATTTGTTTTGTGCTCTGGATTTGATATTGTGGGAACAGTAATATGAGGTCCTTGCTGTTGTAAGGTAGGCTATCCATTATTTCTTCAATGATTCATTTAATAGCCAATAGCCTAGGATCTGCTCTTGTCTAAGCAAAACCGTTGGTATAGGGATAGAACAATGAAAAATTAACCAGCCTCCACCCTCAGAGAACTTAAGTAAAAAGAAGGCTATAGTCTTATTTAACATATACAATAAATTAAAATCAATTTATAAATGATTATAAATTATATTAGATACATTAAGGAATAGTTTAAAGTCAGTGATAACCTGAAGAAGATGATTTAGATATTTTTCCTGCATTAAAAATCAAGGCAATAGCCCTGGTTTCTTTCTTTTTTAAAAATTGATTCAGTTCCCTCTTGAGCTGATTCATACCACTCTGCTTTTATTGTTGATTTTGGCAGTTTGTTACTTATTTCAACTAGTCTTTTCATGTAATGAAACTCTTTGAACCCTGTATAGGCTAGGCTTGTACTTAATTTCAATGCATAAACTGTGTTTTTAAATGAGTTTCTTCTTCAAGCAGCAGATTTTTTTTCTTCTTCTTCAGATTTTTTTTTGTATTATTGCAAGATCTCACATATTGACCTCCTTTTTTTTTAAGACTTTGCAGCCTTTCAAAGAGTGAAGCTTAATCACGCAATTAAGAGCAATGAAGCACAAAATTGCTCATGCAAGGAATATCATCATTTCCTTGTGCATTTGAAAATAAGAGATTTGTGCTGTCCAATCATGAGCTAACCAGTAAGAATTAGGGCATATAATCAAGTGCAGCCTATCATTACGTTTTAACAAATTCAGCAGAGTTTGGCATTCCCAATTATAAACTAATAACAGCCACTAGCTGATAAGCCTTTCTCCTTACTATACATGTTTGTATCTCTGCTTACATGTATCCATGTATGGATGTTCTAGAGGATGTTTTTTACTCTTTTCCCATCCATATTCTTTGTGTCACAAAACTTTTTCAAGGGAGATTAATAACCTTAGAGAACAGATTTTCAGTTTTTCCAAGATCCAGTTGAAGACCGAGGGCGATAGAAGAAAGAAGTAGGCAAGTAGCCAGTAGAGCCTTTACAATTCCTAGTCTTCTGCAATCTGTTTAAGGTCTGCCAGATTCAGTACTGAACTGGGAGTAGAGCCCAGTCTAGACTCTGGTCCACTAGACCACGATAGTTTGCACATTAAATACCAGCATTCTCAATTTCTCTTCATTTAAATTGACTATTGAATATATTCTTACTCTCTATACCCAAAATTTTCTGAATATATATACACATATATATTTGTTATTAGAATCCTAATGTCACAATTATGCAGTATTAGGGCCTACCTTTTACCCCCTCTACTTCAAAAGCTGCACTCTGCCTCACAGCCAGCTCTATTCCTGACTCCTCCATGTTTTCCTTCTGTGGTTTTTCACACTTTGTTTTTGAATCTTATAGCAACTGTAGAATTATTTTCACTTTTGTTTTTCTTCAGCTATGTATAGATAATTATTGCACTATCTTCTAATTATTAGAGAAGAGATGCTACAAAGGAACACTGGATTTAGCATCATAAACATCTTTTTTTCCCCTCTATGTTACTAAATTTCTTTCCCTTTACATAAATGTCTTATTCTCATCCCTCATTTCTTTCAATATGATTATAACTCCTCATCTATCCAAAAGAATTGATAGAATTTGATCCATTTGAATAAATATCAAATGGCAAGCATAAAAGCTTGTGCACATTGGAAATCAGTAAATGGTTACCACTTTTACGGAGGTGGTGCATATTATTAGCCAGTTTGAATTGATTTGTATAATATTGATAATATCTTGTTTCCCTCCCTTCACATTGTTTCCATGCCGTCATTGATCTCCTACCCTTCCAGCCCAACAAGTCCTGCACTGTCTCCCTCAAATTCCATTTCTTCCATAAATCTTTCCTAGGACTTCGAATCAACCTTGATCTTTTCAAATCCCAACTACCATTAAAATTTATCACATACATAATAGTTCATTTTCTAAAACTATTAACATTTAAAAATATATTTTACTGAATACTTCAGAATACAGTTTTGAAAATATATGTGTTTTTACTGAAAAAGAGTGACATCGAAGGACAGCACTATCTAATATCTTGAGACAGATGCTTCTTCCCCACATAGTATAGAAGGACCTTGGACAGTCCTAGACAATGCCAGTTATTCCAGTTAAATTACGAACAGTTTCTATTTCATTTACAGAAGGGTCCTGATTTGGATGGCAAAATGTATGTTTATTTTATCAATGTATTGATTGAGCACACTGGTTACAATATCAATGGACAACATCCATCATTAGTCACTTCAGGTTTGCTGGGAACTGGAGCTAGACCCAACAATTATAATACAAGGACCAGTTGGCCAAGGACTAGCAATATCTAGCAATATCTGGGTTAGTAAAAGTAGCTCAATGCCTATACTGTCAGGCTGTAAGAGCATGTACAAAGAAAGAAGAAGACATAATTGTTTTCTTCTGCCTTCAAATATTCTTACAAAAAAAGAAATATGAAATACCCCCTTGCTAGGTTAAAAGAAAGGGTGGTTAAATAGTGGAGCAATTTTTTGTACATTTTAGGCAGTACCCAACATTTTCAGTGTTTATATATATATATATGTATATATATATATATATATATATATACACATATATATACACATATATATATATATATAATTATACATATAGTTAGAAGCTTAATGTCACAATTATGGAATATTAAGGCTACTAATATTACTACTTTGCAGTAGCTGCAAAGTCTCATAATTATATTTACGGCCTTTCTGAGTTAACAATTTTTATCATCTATCTTGAGAAATTCAGTGTCTCTGAATGTTTATTCTTATTTTGCTTTTTAATAATGACTTTTAAGTGAGTGATTGTACATATGGAATGGTTATTTAATATTTCTCTTGGTTCTTTTGGGTTCCAAAGCCTTCAATATCATAGGGTCCCTGATTTTGAAAAAAAGAATCCATAAGCTATAACATTGCACTATACCCCTAATACGTATACTTTATTAGGTCTGATTACTGAATCTCAGCTATAAATAGTGGTCAGGGAACAAGAAACTTCAACAGTATCTGCAAGTGGTTTGATGGAGTAAGCAGATGGTATGTACTTTGAGCAGCCTTACTTGATCTCTGTGGGTTTTGCTTAGGTGTCTTTCTCTATCAGTTAAGATGTTTTCCTCTGAAAGAAAGCAAAAATGCTATTATAATTAGTGTTAAAAGAAAAGTTGACAAAAGAAGTCTTGTGAAAAGCAGAGCCAGCTCATCAAAAACCAGAATCTTTCATCTCTGTGATCCACCATCTTCTGCACTTCGACTTTCAAATTCAGGCTTATGCCCTAATGATTGCAAAAGTGGTTGCAGTTCCTTATCACACTCCAGCATAACCCACCTGGCAGTAGGGAAAGAGACAGTCTCCCTTCCCTCCATATTTTTTTTTAATCAGGAAAATTTTTTTCCAGGTTCTCAAAAACAAATTTTATATTAATCTCAGTAGCCACAGTTATATCACATGACTATAATTGAGCCAGTCACTTGCAAAAGGGTAAAAGGTGGTTATTATGGGCTTTGCTTAATCAACAATCCTTCCAGGAGCTGGGGAGGGGACCACTTTCTCCCAGTACATGACCCATCATTTCCTAAACAGAAGCCAGCCTTTAATAGCAAGGAATAAGGAGTCTGTGGCTCTTGGACAGGGTATCTATAAAATCTTCCAAAGATGTGCCTCTGTAGCATTCACCATAGGGCAGTCTCATCGCCTACTTACTTGTCAGTTTCCCGTATGTGACTGTACATTTCACAAGGGATATATCTGCTAAATTTCATACATGGTAAGCGATCATGTTAAAAGCAGATTAACACTGGATGTTACCTTGTAGTATTAATGACCAGTGTGTCTTTCAGATACATAAAGCTTGAACGTCTGCTGTTTTGTGGGCTGCAAGAAATCTGCAAGTTCTTTTATAAATAGGCCTCATAAATCACAGGAGGATAAGGCAAAACCTAATCTTTCTCTCACTTTTGATTTTCTTAACTTCTTATTAAATTTCACCATCGTATTTCTGCATTGCATGTGTCACCTTCAGTAATATATGTAGAAAGCTTTAAAAAAGGAGAGAAATATATGCAGGTGTAGATAATGAAGAAGAGTGTTCTATTTTGTCATTCTATTGTTTCTAAACTGGGAATAGACTATGTTTCATTTGTTTTATATGTTTAGTAGAAGAAATGGGATCTACTTATAGCTTACAAAGAAAGGCTAGTATAGGAACAAAGTACTAATTAATTTTCATTCATGTGGTGTTATAAAAATATCTCTGAAAGACACCTGAAGTCATTTTTTTTCTGCTTTGAAACAAATGAAGTCATCTTAGATGCTAATTTCCAAACTAACTTTTAAAAATAATTTTAGTCTTTATAAAAGGAATGCACTAGAATTAGGTGAAAATCAGTGGAGTATATATAGGTCACATTCATCTAGAAATTTAAAGATGCAATATTCTAGAGAAAATTATGTTTTTGTTTCTTTTGAAAAAGAAAATGGAACTTTTATTCATACAACTATATAAAATAGCATATGATGAAAAAATAAAATGCATCATCAAAGAAATTGAAATAAATATTTATTTATTTAACAAGTACTTTTAAAAAAATTTTAAAGTCTATTTTTGAGAGACAGAGACAGAGCATGAGTGGGAGAGGGACAGAGAGAGAGAGGGAGACACAGAATTTGAAGCAGGTTCCAGGCTCGGAGCTGTTAGTACAAAGCCTGAAGTGAAGCTCAAGCCTATGAACCCTGAGATCATGACCTGAGCCAAAGTCAGATGCTTAGCCAACTGAGCCACCCAGGAGCCCCTTAAATATTCTGTTTAGACATATAGATATGGATATTGCCTTTAGGGAGGCATATACTTAACTCTAGAAAAGCATTTCTCAACAGTAGCAGTATTGACTGACATTTTGGGCTGGATAATTTTTTTCTTTATAGAGAGTTCTCTTATCTATTACACAATGTTCAGCTGCATCCCTGACCTCTACTTAACTAGATACTGGTAGTATCCTCCCAGTTGTGACAATCAAAAATGTCTTCAAACCTTGCCAACTATCCCAAAGAGGGAAAATTTACCCCCAGATGAGAAATGCTACTTTAGACCAGAACAATGATAAAACTTTACATATTGAAAATATAACAGGAGTAAAAAGAAATGTTTGGTATAGCTGATAGTTTTGAATTAGGTGGTTGGTACCATCTATGAGAGTTGAAGAAAGAGTTGATTTGTTTGAATGAGACCATCTTGGTCTCTGTTCTGTAAGATTCTTTATCAGGTCTTTTCCCCTCCCACTACTGTAGTAAAAGAAAGAAAGAAAAGCCACTAATCTAACAAATATTCAGTCAGCCAGTGTTCTGCATTAACTACCTCGCTAAATTTTTTAAAAAGAAATACACCCATTTCCTCTAAAATTGATTATCCATAAGTGGGAAAGTGAACAAACAACTGGAATATTATAATAGAAAAAGAATGCACAAAGTAGTTGAGGAACTCAGATGAGAAGCTAAATAAATTTTCACAAAGTGTTCAGGAAACTTTTCCCATAAGATACAGTGTTTGAAATGGATTTTAAAAGAGAAAAAAAATTCCAGAAGATGAGATATACTGTAAAACATATGGTGCATACTTGTGAATTCCCAGTAATTCATAAGACTAGAGCAAGGAAATATCAAGTGGGGGTAGTTGCATTGGAGGCCAGGGTGGAAAACAGAGCTGGGAGTTCATGTACCAAAATAATTAGACTCTTTCCCTGTATGTTTTAAACAGTTCAATGATGTCATTAGAAATGTAATTGAGAAATGTGACCATGATCATCTATGAACATTTAAATATAAAGTGAGGACGAGTAAAGGCAAAGAAAACTAATACTAAACAATGAGAGAGATGATGAATACTCAAAACAGTAAAGAACACAATAGTAAAGCATCATATTGTGTTAAAGTGCTAGAAATAAGATTTTTAGAGATAAATGAAGAAGGTAGGAGATGCAGAGTTTTTCGAGACAAAATGACTGTAATGTTTTGCTGTGGGTCAACTGGAATATCTGGATGCTATTAAGCAAAGGTCGTACATATGAGAAGAAAAAAATGGGGGGGGTGATTAACAAATTCTATTTTGTTATTTATCTATTTGTTATTCTATTTCTATATTTACCAAAAATTGCATGGAACATCTGTAAAGAAATGCTTGATTTGTAGGAAACAGTTGTAGTGCTCACCAGTGAGCACAAATATGAAGTTACAAATACGAAGACATGTTCCCAGTGACTGTAAAATCACAAGGAAGAAGTTCAGGTTTAGAATATTGGAGAAAGTCCAAGATTTAAGAGGAGATTATACCAACAGGAATCTGAAAAGAAGAATGGCAAGAATACTTCAGTGCAGTAAAAGAACCACAAAGACTTCCCACAGAAAGCAAGGTAGGAGACAGTTTCAATGAAAAGTTTTAAACACTAGCTTGGGTTCCATGGTTCACATGCTACAATGCATAAAACAGTATAGAGGTGTAAGAATGCCTTCTGAAGTGGTTTAAATCATTGGTGATCTCAGTGCAGCAGGTACAGCAGGAAGGTGAGAGCTGAATCAAGACACCTGAAAATAAAGAAGGCAGAGAAAGACTCAAGAACACTGAAAGAAGGGAAATGTGGTGGGCAGAATAACGGCCACCTAAAAATGTCAGTATTGTAATTCCAAGAACCTGTGAATAGGTTAGGATGCATAGCAAGGGAGAATTGAGTTTTCAGGTGGAATTAAATTAGTTAATCAGCTGACCTTAAAAGGGAGTGAGCAGCCTGGATCAGATCACAGATGTGCACAATCTAAAGATGAGGGTCATTTAAAGTAAGATGGGAGACAGGAAGAAGAGGTCAGACTGGGGAGAGATGTAAATACGCAAGAATGGTCAGAGAGGTGTATCGTTGCTAGCTTCAAAGATAGAGGTAAGATGCCACAAAGGAGTGAAGCATGGGAGCCTTCTAGAACCTGGAAGATACAAGGTGGACTTGTCCCATATCTTCATCTTTCTACCACAGCACTGAAAGCTGTATTGGACTTCTAACCTACATAACTGTAAAATAATAAGTTTCTGTTGTTTTAAGCCACCAAGTTTGTGGTATTTGATTATAAAAGCAATAGAAAACGAATGCGGAAAACCGTAGCAGGAAGAAACATACATTTTAAATTGGGATATTTATTTATCTATTTAACAAATATTTACCAAGCAATTCTATCAGTTTGAGAAATAGTTGTGAATGAAACAGACAAAAGTACCCCCCCAAATGATTTCACATACACTAAGTAAGTTAGAAGAGTATATCAATATAGGTATTGCTAAGTGCTAAATAGAAAAGAAAAAAAAAAAAAAAACAGGCAAATGTGACTAGTCACAGTGAGGTTTAAGAGTTGTAATTTTAAGGAAACTTGCTAAGTCTTCACTGAAAGATGGACACAAGGGGTGCATGTGCCTGGGGTAAGAAGAAACCAGGCAAGAGCAAAACCAGTAGCAAAATCATGTCTGTGTTGAGAAGCAGCTGGAGTCAGTCATGGCAACTGAGCAACACATAAAAAAGCTTTACAGATCACAGTAGTAATGGCTTTGGCTTTTATCCCCACAGAGAATGGAATCCATAGCATTCTTTTAGGTAGAGGACATGATTTGACTTGAATTTTAAATGATTGTTCTCAATTTGGTTGAAAAAAAACATACTATCAACAATTAGAGTTGAAACAGACCAATTGACAAACATCTTCCAAATCTGGGTAGGAGATATGGAGCTTGAATTCAGAATTTAGGAGTGGTCATTGGGAGGAGTTACTGAATTCTGGAAAAAAAATTAAAACACAAAATATCCTCGATTGGATGTAGGATATGAAAGAAATAGGAGAGTTGAGTATGACTCTACAGGACAAGTTTTTTTAAGGACACCTGTGGTAACAGTCAGCCTCTAGGGAAAGATGAGAAGACAAGAAAGGATCTTACAAATAGAGAATCAGACTGTATCAATAATAACAATCACAAGTTACATTTTTGATAACTTTCAAATACTAAAGCTCATTGGATAAATATAAACAACCTGTGGTATTATTTAGAATTATTATCCTTATTTTACAAATGAAAATAGGAGATCCATGGAGGTTGGTGTACTTGATGGAAGCCATCAGTATTGAGTAAAGACTTCATGGTGCCAGTAAATCTCTTTCAGATGGCAATGATTATGCTTAAGAATGTTTGTAATGAACTATTGGGACTTCATCAAGATAAAATCTTCTGCATGGTAAAATAAACAATCAACAAGACTAAAATGCAACCTATGGAATGGGAGAAGGTATTTGTAAATGATGTGTCTGATAAAGGGTTAGTATCCAAAATCTATAAAGAATGTGTCAAACTCAATACCCTAAAAAACAAATAATCCAGTTAAGAAATGGGCTGAAGACATGAATAGACACTTCCAAATAAGACACCCAGATGACCGATAGGCACATGAAAAGATGTTCAACATCACTCATCATCAAGGAAATATAAATCAAAACCACAATGAAATACCACCTCAGACCTGACAGAATGGCTAAAATTAACACAAGAAACAACAGGAGTTGGCAAGGATGTGGAGAAACATGAACCTCTTGCACTGTTGGTGGGAATACAAACTGGTGCAGCCACTCTGGAGGACAGTATGGAAGTTCCTCAAAAAGTTAATAATAAAACTCCATATAATTCAGCAATTGCACTACTAGGTATTTACCCAAAGGATACAAAAATACTGATTCAAAGGGGTACATGCACCACGATGTTTATAGCTGCATTATCAATAATAGCCAAACTAGGGCGAGAGCTCAAAATGTCAATCAACTGATGAATGCATAAAGAAGAGGTGGTATATATACATACATATACATATACATGTATATAATGTAATATTACTAAACTGTCAAAAAAGAATGAAATCTTGCCATTTGCAATGAAGTGGATGGAGTGAGAGAGGACTATGCTAGACAAAATAAGTCACAAAAATACCATATGATTCATTCATATTTGGAATTTAAGAAATAAAACAGGTCAATAGAGTGGAAAGGGTAAAAAAGAGACAGGGAAAGAAAACATGAGGGAATCTTAAAGATAGAGAACAAACTGAGGGTTGATGGAAGGAGGTAGGTGGGGAATGGGGTAAACAAGCAATGAAGATCAAAGAGGGCACTTATTGTGATGAGTCTGAGTGTTGTATGTAAGTGATGAATCACTGAATTCTATGCCTGAAACCAATATTGCACTGTATGTTAATTAACTAGAATTTAAATATTTTTTAAAATGAACATCTGTTTTGTAATCCTTCCTTCAATCTTTCCATTTGGAGACCAAGTACCTCACTGAGTAAATTAGTAAAAAAATACTTTTAGGTGAACACTGAATTGAGATTATCTTTAAGTCTGTGTATGTATATAGAATATTAGGGCTACACGAATCTTAGAAAGATTGAGAAAAATTAATTTATTTCCTACTTCAGATAAAGTTACCTTTAATTATTTTTCAACATATGAGAATATATTGTTTTTCAACAGGACTTCAGTAAGTAGAAAGGAAACATAAAGCCTTAAAGTTTACCAAATTTTTAAGCTACAGTAGCCCAAATTTTTAGTAATTGTAAATTTTACAATTTCATCTTTTTTGTGAAATCTGAAGTTGGAATCCTTACTATGAGCAATATTCCATTTTGCATAAAAAAGTAAATTTTAACACAATGGCATACTTGGACTGTATTTGCAATTATGATGATAACTTTAAGAATCTGGACAAAACCAGGGGCGCCTGGGTGGCTTAGTCGGTTAAGCGTCCGACTTTCGCTTAGGTCATGATCTCGCGGTTCGTGGGTTCGAGCCCCGCGTCGGGCTCTGTGCTGACTGCCAGCTCAGAGCCTGGAGCCTGTTTCAGTCTGTGACTCCCTTTCTTTCTGACCCTCCCCTGCTCACGCTGTCTCTCTCTCTCTCCTAAAAATAAATAAGACATTAAAAAAAAAAAATTTAAAAAAAAAAAAAAGAATCTGGACAAAACTGGTATCTTCTGGGGTACTTCCTTGTGTGAGGTACATGGACATTTGAATAACTTGATAAAAAGAAAATAGGACAAAAGTAGAAACTGGGATGAGAAAAGAGTCCAATGTAAGACACCATTTCCAGGATAGTCATGAAAAGATACTCCCAATTTGTAAAACAGGAAACCTTCTGAAATGTTAGGACCGTTTTCTTAGGAAGGCTGCTTTGCTATTCTGAGTATTCTTGGCTTCTCTCGAAAAGGAGTTATATAAATGGTAGGCATTACTTCCTCATGGTGTATTTCATTGTCTGGTGAATTCATTATCACTGTATTTTATTAAGATAAAATGTATAAACAAAAATAATGACTGACAAAAAATACTGCTTAACTCCTTAAATTAATTTTCAAAAATAATTGTTTCAGAAGAGATTTTAAATTTCAAATCATTTTTAAAGAGTCTGACTTTTTAATTAACAAATGTAGATTTAAATGGTTTTAAAAGGTAATTCTCAAGTCCAAGAAATTAATTGATATATGCCTCATTTAACTTTTGTGATAGAATTTCTGCATTTGCAAAGGTTTTTTTATATAAATATGAAATGTATTGTTTATATGCAGTAGCTATTATGTATGTATGTATAAATACTTCTTATATATGTGTGTTTATGTAAATATGTAAAACTTACTTGGAGCCTATCTGGAACGGATTGACATAAAGGGGCTTGGGAGTTCACGAAAACAAACAAAATTTTGGTAGTTTATATATAGCTACAAGTTTAAAGAAAAAGAAACTCCACTTGGTCTTGAAACCTTGTCTACCACAAGGTGCAAAACTGTACACTGTGTTGTTCACATATTGCTCTGAACCGTGTTAGTCTTATGAATGATATAGATTTAAAAGAGATGGAGAAATGCTCGTTTTCTTTAGGGTATATTTTAAATGAACTTCTTAACGCACTGTACATCTTTCCATCAGTAGTTACTTTCTTATTTCGAACATGTTGCTATCCCTGGTTTGTAAGCAGAGCAGGAGGAGGGACTTGACCTAATAATGTAGACTGACCTAATTATAAATGCTTTTTGTCATATTTCAAATGTAATTTACCTTAAATTGAATGAATAAGCTGTTCTCTTATTTAGTAGCTAATTATTTGAAAACTGATGTGAGCTTGTGAAATTGGGGGGTAGGAGTGGTAGGAAACATAGTTTTCCTCTGATGATAGATAAAGCAGACACCTGGTATTGGGTAGAGTATATTGCAGGATTAAATTGAAGATTAATCCATGATCAAGTGAATACACTGAAACTGAATTCACAAGCCTTGAAACAAGTTAACAGTTCATTTTAGACTATTGGGGGCTAACAGAACAAAGGGAACCAGAAATCTATCTGCAGAATAAGATTGAAAATCCCAAAGTTACAAAATACTTTCAATAAAAATATCGAGGATGTGGTTGGGGGGATGGGTGAAATAAAGAGGATTAAGAGATATAAACTTCCACTTATAAAATAAGTCAGAGATAAGTACAGCCTAGGGAATAAAAAAGAAAATATTAAAACCATGATCGATACTAATAATAACAAAAGTTTTATTTAATGTTCCTAGGCTTGTCTAAGTATGTGTGTGTACATCTGGCTATCTATGTGCATATCTATATCTATGTGTATACCCATATACATCTTAACTCTTAATTTTCACAATAACTCTGCATGACAGGTATTATTATCTAACTTTACAGATGAGAGAAAGTAAAGTTTGTTTGTTATGTTGTACAGAGTGGTACTACATAACTCAAGTCACATAGCTAATGTGAGGAAAGTTCAAATCTAGACTGCCTTCAAATGTGACCATCATGTATACTGCCTTTCCTATATATACAACAGAAAGGTCATCTTGGAAGTTCAGGCATTTTGCTTCCAAGCCTAGCTATCACATAATTTTATTGAACTGGCATGTCAACATCCCAGACAAGTAGAGATAATCCAGACCAAATGGCATTACCGAGTCAACAACTAATGATCCCTTTCTAATGACTGAAGGTTTTCAGAAGTTCTTCAGTGAGGGGCAACTGAAAGTTTACATCAGAATATCACTGAATACTTTTTAGAGCTTGGATATGTATGTATTCAACAGCTATCATTGAGTGGCTATCATGTGCCTGACATTAGGTTTATTTCTCAGAAATGGAAACTTTTTAAAAACGATCTTAGATTTAAAAGAGATTATATCCCAGAAAGAAGACATGTAAACAACTAATTAAAATGTCATGAGAATTTCTTCAAACATACTATGCACAAATAACGATGAAAATTAAGAGAATTAACTTATAAGTCTACCAGAGTGTCAGAAAATGCTTCACACGGGAAAGCTTTTGAGACTTGAAAAATAGGTAACGTTTTCATTGGTCTGAAGCTGTTTACCAGTAGGGATTGCCATGAAAATTTACATATATAAATATATATACACAGATTACATATGTGCATCCAGAATATCCCACATATCAAATATTCTGGATATACATATGTTATGTGTGTATACATATTTACTTATATATATATAAATATTTACCTATAAATATTCATGATAAATAAATATATATATATATATATATATATATACATTCATTATATATGTAATCCAATGTTCAGTAGTTCTACATCCTGATTACTTTATTGAAGTATACATGGTGTGGTCAATAAGTCTATATGTTATGCTATGCTCCCACAAGTATAGCTCTATCTGTCACCATACATGCTATTATAATACTATTTACTATATTTCCTATGCTATACTTTTTATGCCCATGAGTTATTCATTCCCAAACCGGAAGCCTGTATCTCCCCTCCTCTTCACCCATTTTTCCCATCCTTCCAACTCCCTGTTCTTCTGACAAGTCAGTTTGTTCTACATATTTATGAGTCTGTTTCTGCTTTTTGTTTATTCGTTTTGTTTTTTTAGTTTCTACATATAAGTGAAATAAAATGATATTTGTTTTTGACTTATTTCACTTGGCATAGCTTCTAGGTCCATCTATGTAGTCGAAAATGGCAAGATCTCTTTCCTTTTATCAGCTGAGTAATATCCAATTGTATATGCTTATGTATGTGTATGTATTATGTGTATTTATATACCACACATTCTTGATCTATTCATCCATGGGTGAATACTTGAGTTGTTTCCATACCTTGTAAAATAATAAGGATGCATATATCTTTTTAAATTAGTGTTTATTTTCTTTGGCTAAATACCCTGGAGGGAAACTGGATCATATGGAATGTTTATGTTTAATTTTTTGAGGAAACTTCATACTGTTTTCAACAGTGGCTAAACCAATTTTCATGTCCATAAGCAGGACACAAGAGTTCCATTTTCTTTGTATCCTTGCCGACATTTGTTATTTCTTATCTGTTTGATTCTAGCCATTCTTACATGTGTAAGGTGGTCTCATTGTGGTTTTGATTTGCATTTACCTGATGATTAATGATGTTGAGCATCTCATGTCTGTCATTCATCTTTATGTCTTTTTTGGAATTATGTCTGCTCAGGTGCTCTGCCCATTTTTTAATCAGATTGCTTGGGATTTGTTGGTGATGTATAAATTCTTTATATATTTTGAATAGTAACTGCTTATTGGCTATATCATTTGTGAATGTTTTCTACCATTCAGTAGGTTGTTATCTTGTTGGTTTCCTTTACTGTTCATAGGTCCTCTTTATGAGGAGAGTATTCAGTATTCAGTTGATGGGCAAAAATTATGGACAGAATAGCAATTGTGTTTAGAATTATGAGTTACATTCACACCATAACGTGTCTTAGGCATCATAAAGGGGGTTCTCGGACTTCTACCTGTACCTTATAATGAAATTGCAAAGAAAATTGGTAGGAAGATAATATTGACATATTAGTTTATTATAGACACGACTGTGATGACATTATTTGTTTTTGTGCTCACATTAACATGGATTAATCTGTACATAGGTCTATTTGTATTAGTTAACACAGTAAAGATTGCTTCTGTTTTTATTAAAGTAATATACAGCAAGAAATATTTCATCATTAGACTAAATTATGAAGGATGTATTAGAAAGTTAGGTAGAAAATAGTCACCTTAATTTCCCAGGCAGCAATATTACTTTTGTTTTACTTCTGTCAAAGTGGATATACACATTTCACACCTCCCTTATCTATACTCTCCAAACTTGCCTTTATTAGGCCTTAAGAGCCTGGAAAGTAGGACATAATTTAACTATTCAAGTTTTACTTAGTTTCAGAGTGTCACAAAGCAATATATCACTTACCATTTCCTCTCCTCCGTTTTATATACCTGAATTTATATACTACTAATAATGAGAATTGTTGGCTTCACACCAAACCCTGGTGAATGGTCGGGTAGGGTGGGGGTAGGGTAGGATGTAGCACCTATTTCATTTCACTTATTTGAGATTTATTAAGGCATGCTTTATGTCCTAAGATGAGATCAACATGGGAGGTGTGATAAAATCTCCTTAGTAAGAGATTTGTCAATTTCTTCTCAGTTTTAATTTTTTTTGTTTGACATATTTAAAAGCTACACTATTAAGTACATACATGTTTAAAATTGTATCTTCCTGGTAAATTGACCTTTCTAACCACTATGTAGTGATCCCATTAATTTCTGATAATGTTTTCTTTCTTAATTATGACATCAAATATTAATATAAACCGTTATTATGTTTAAGTAATGCCTCCAAAACATATATTTGTTTGTTTGTTTTAATTGATTTTAAACAGCTTTTGACTTTCAACTTCCTTTTTCAGACTTATTTCATGGAACCAGCATGTCTTTAAACCAAAACTGTAAACATTTTCTTTTAACTAGAGTGTTTACATTTACATCCATTTACATTTATTTCTACTACCTTATTACTTGCTTTCTATTTATCCACTTTTAATTCCTCTCTTGATGTCTTTTAGACTGACCCGACTTTTTTTTTAAATGTTTTATTTATTTCTGAGTGAGAGAGAGCGTGAGCAGGGAAGGGTCAGAGAGAGGAGACACAGAATCTGAAACAGGCTCCAGGCTCTGAGCTATCAGCACAGAACCCGACGCAGGGCTCGAATCCACGAACCGTGAGACTATAACCTGAGCTGAAGTCGAATGCTTAACCGACTGAGCCACCCAGGCGCCCTGACCCGACATTTTTTTAAAAATGTTTATTTATGTTTGAGAGAGACACAAACAGAGCATGAATGGGTAAGGGCAGAAAAAGAGGGAGACACAGAATCCGAAGCAGGCTCCAGGCTCTGAAGAGCCTGATGCTGGGTTCGAATTCTCAGTGTGAGATTATGACCTGACCTGAGTTCAGGCGCTTAACCGACTGAGTCACCTAAACTGATGGTGCTAGACTGAACCTCTAAGCGCCCCTAGACTGCTCTGAAATTTTAACGTTCTTTTTTTTGTCATCTCATTTCCCCCCTCATACTTATTTAGAAGTTATATATACTATGGCTTGGGAGTTGGCAGTAGAATAGCTAAATCTTGCCTTTTTCAAAATTCTCCAATATTTTCATTAGGCATGGCCTGGTTAGCAAAGGTCAGTTTCCTATGGAGAGCATTCCTGTTCTGCCAGCATTGGAGGTGTCTCTAAAATATTTCAGCCAGTCCACTGTTGCTCTATGACAACCCACTTCTTCAGGCCACTTTGTTATTCAGCAAAGCGTCTTGTGTTGATAGGAGCTAAAGGTAACTGATGCTCTTCTTGTAGCTTCCTCAGTCACAAAGACTTTCTGATAAGGATAACCCACCATATTTGTGTGAATTCCTGATTAATGCAAATGACTGTACCTAGAATTTATTTTAAATGTAAATCATTAATAAATAAGTAATACTCTGCCTATTCTGAAATATTTTAAATTAAAACAGATATCTTAATAATCTTCTTTGCCTTTTATTCATTCATTCATTCATTCATTCATTCATTCAGAGAAGGAGAGAGAGAGAGACAGAGCACAAGTGGGGGAGGGGCAGAGAGAGAGAGAAGGAGCATCCCAAGCAGGCGCCACACCTTCAGCTTGGAGCCTAATGTGGGACTTGATCACATGAACTATGAGATCATGACCTGAGGAGAAATCAAGAGTCAGACACCTAACCAGTTACCTGACTGGGTCGTCCAGGCACCCCTACTCTTTGTCTTTTAACGAAAATGCCCATAAACAGTATAACCTTACATGAATACATGAAAATCTAAATAGACCTAAGTGGGTTCCTAGATCGTTTGCTCTCCCAGACCTGCTACTACAGGGTTTGCCAGCGTCAGTAGGTTCTGTCTAGTACCAGTGCTCTCCAAGAGGGTGCTCCCACTCTCTCAGGAGGGATTTGGAAATATGGAATAGGGTTTTTTCAGTTGTTAAGATGAATGCCATTATGACTGAAAAATCGGCTGCAAGGCTAACCTCCACAATGTCTAAGGGACAACATCTAAAGAATTCAAAGAATCATCCCACCCAAAATGCCAGTTGCCTTTTTGTTGGAAAAACCTGCCAGGCTATGCAATATCAATTCTCTTCAACTTCTGTAGGGGTGCCTGGGTGGCTCAGTCAGTTGGGCTTCTGACTTCAGCTCAGGTCATGATCTCTTGGTTCATGGGTTCAAGCCCCGCATCCGGCTCTGGGCTGACAGCTCAGAGTCTGGAGCCTGCTTCAGATTCTGTCTCCCTCTCTCTCTGACATTCCCCTGCTCATACTCTGTCTCTCTCTCAAAAATAAATAAACATTTAAAAAAAACTTGTTATATTAAGGGATTGAGTGCATTGTAATTAGTTTTTCTGTATCTATTCATTTGGATAATTTGGGGGAGGAATGTCATTTTAATTCTCATCTGTTGAGAATTCTTACAGTGTTTGGCAAACAGTGGGTTTTTAATGAATGTTTGTATCGAATAAAAATTTACATGTATAGCATGTCTATCTTTAGTGTTATTACTCTTGGTACTTTAGGAAGCACACTTAGATTCTAAAGATATTTAGTATACTTACCTCCCTCCCTAAGAACAAAACATTTTGGAATGCTTATGTTCTATCAAGACTTACTCTGCATATATTCTTTCACTATTCAGTATATTAATTCTAGTTTATTTACCAAGCCACCCCAAATTAGGCATTTTAAAATTTTATATTGCCAATGGCTTATTGCCAATTTTTATTATTTTTATCCATTTCTGAGTTTTCTTTGTTTGTTTTGTAATTCAGTCTACATTGGAGAGTAATTTTCCTTTTTTCTTGAAATACCTCCTTTAGAATTGTTGTCAGTTACCATTAGTTGAGGTTAGCCTTTCTTGGCTAATGTTTCTCTGAAAATGTGTTTATTTCACTTTCACTTCAAAATTTTTTCAGTGTTTATTTACTTATTTTTGAGAAAGAGAGTGCATGTGCACATGAGCAGGGGAGAGGCAGAGACAGAGAGAGAGGAGAGAGAGAGGGAGAGAGAGAGGGAGAGAGAGAGAGAGAGGTAGACAGAGGGAGAGAATCCCAAGCAGGCTCTGGGCTGAAAGCCCAGAGCCCAACATGACACTCTATATCACAAACTGAGATCATGACCTGAGCAGAAATCAGGAGTTGGACCCTTAACCTACTGAGTCAACCATGTGCTCCATATTTCACCTTCACTTTTAAAGGGTAATTTTACTTTTGTGTAAAGTTAGTTTGCCAGAAATTTCTTTTGTTCTTAAAGATTTTATTCCACTGTTTTTTGACTTCCAGTGTTTACGTACAGAAGTTACTTTGAAATCTATTTTAGTAGTTAATTTATCTTTTTTCAGGTGAGTTTCAAATCACCTTATATACTTCAGAGTTCCTAAGTTATACTATAAGGAAAATTATGTGAAATAATGTGTTCTTCCTTTATCTCACTTGGAATTCACTGGATTTTCTAGAACTGAGCATTGATGCATTCAATAGTCTTGGAGTATTTTCCACCATTACCATTTGTTTTAAAGAGAGATAGGGAGAGAAAGCACAAATGTGGGAAAGGGGCAGAGGAAGAGAGAGAGAGAATCCTAAGCAGGCTCCACATTCAGCATGGAGCCAGACATGGGACTCAATTCCATGACCCTGAGATCATGAGCTGAGACAAAATCAAGAGTCAGAAGCTCAACTGACTGAGCCACTCAGGTGCCCCACAGCCATCACCTCTTAATAGAATATCTTTTCTATTTTCTCTTTCTGGAGCTCTGGTGTATGCTATAACTCTTCACTCTGACTTCCACATTCTGGGTAGGCCTGACTTAATTAGATGAACCCTTTTGAAAGCAGATCTCAAGTACTGGAATGGAGGAAATTAGTGGGAGTTGAAGCAGCAAAGACATTTTCCTGTTGGCTTTGAAGGAGCAAATTGCCATGTTGTGGAGAGGGCCAAATGATGGAAGAACAGGAGGTCTGTAGGAGCTGCGGGTCTCAGTCCTATAATCACAAAAAAACTGAACTCTGCCAGTGACCCAAGGAACTTGCAAGCAGATCCTGGGCCTGAGATAAGATCACAACCTGAGCCGTTTCTTGACTGCATGAAGACCCAATTAAGCCATGCCCAGATTGCTGACAGGCAAATAATTCATTTGTGTTGTTGTGTTATGTTTGTGGTAATTATGCAGCAATAGAAAAGCAATGAACATATTAATTAATGAAGAAACCAATAAGACACTACAATTGATTCAAAGGAAAATTCATATAACACATGTGATAGGCAATCAGGAATGTTTAAATGAATTTGCAAATTAGATGCAAAACTGGTCAATATCCACAGGGCAATGATCAACTACATTCACTGAATAAAACTCATTTACATTTCCATGGACAGGCTTCACTGACATTACTGTCAGTTGCTTTTTTGTTTGTTTGTTTTTGTTTTTTTTTTCCTAAAACTTAGAGTTGTAGAATTCAAAGACAATAACAGAAACATAGAACCAGGTAACCTAGAAGAATGTACTAGGCAGGATACTCAGTCTTTTTTATTTATTTACAGTTTTTGCTTATTCGGTTTTTGTCCTAGTATTTTCCAAATTAAGCAAAATGAGTATGTGGTATTTAATCTACTTCAAATATTGTTAACAACACACAGAATGATCATGTATTTAGAAGCATTATTCACATGGATCTTATTAAAAACATCCTAAAGAAATGAGTAAGAG
The DNA here is from genome assembly GCA_017311185.1 of Proteles cristata cristata. NCBI lineage: Eukaryota > Metazoa > Chordata > Mammalia > Carnivora > Hyaenidae > Proteles > Proteles cristata. The sequence continues at coordinate 3,125,032 of JAESUZ010002627.1, forward strand.
CTGTTTGAGGCTCTAATAGGAATACTTAAAAACAAAAACAAAAATAAAATAAACAAACAAACAAAAAACAGCATTCACACAGAGGTACCAGCCATACTTCTGCCAATGCAAGCCCTTTGTTTTGCTCTGCATCAATGTTCTATCACCCAGGAAAAGTATCTCCCAAAATATATTCAGTTGAGTATCTGTTGCCAAGAACTTCTGTTTTAAAAGCTCAACGAGAACCTTTCAGTGAAAAGAAAATAGAGAAGTGCGTTGTGCTTGGAAATTCTGCATGTACAATTCAGCTTAGAGAATATTGGTCCGTTAATGTCAAAAGCTAATCACTGACCCAATCTTAGTGCAAAAATAGGTGATTCTTCTCAGACATTTCTCAGAATATTGTTTAAAAGCCATCTTACAGTTTTTAAACTGAAAAGAGTTTTAAGTTTTCACAATTCCTTACTTTCTCAAGAAATCTATTTGTTTTCTTGAGGATCCTTTGTTCAAACAGTTGATTTCTCTGTCACAATATAGCTGTTCAGTATTTTGTTTTGTTTTGATCTTAATGATGAAATTCACTCATAAAAAGGTCCATTGCTTGCAGGAAGTGTGTGGGAAGACTTTTATTTTTACATGCTCTGCAGCTAGGCAAGAAATCACTGCAATGGGATATATGCCATCACATACTTTCTCTTCTGTTTTTCTTCAATTTGAGCCCAAAGGAAGTTTAGAGCTAGCAGTAGGCTATTTTCTGTTTAGATCAAGAAGTACATAGGGCTCTTTCCAGAATTTGGATGTAGGAAGTTTTTTTAAAGTTATAAGTAAAAGCTGTGTATCTACACTTTGATGAATCCAAGTGGCTAATTGAGAGTTACTTGTATCCTGTATCAGGAACAGAGGAATAAACTTAATTTAAAACTCCTTACTCTTTGGCTCTGGTATCCCAGACACAAATAATACTTGCTTTCGTGGTCACGGGTTCTCCTGGACTTCTAAAGATTTCTGAGGTTCAGTGGTACAGCCATATTGAATAAAGTGAGGACCATTGATGATATGTAGAATTGACCACCTTTTTACTCTGAGGAATTTTGTTTATAGAAGTTTTACATACTGACTTTCTACAAAGATTTCTTTTGGAAAGTAGGATCTGCTCCAAAAATCTTGAAAATAATTGAATTAGACTGCATTAGTGTTCCATTGCTAGGCAACAGATTACCAGAAACTAGCAACTTAAATCAACACCTGTTTGTTATCTCACAGTTATATAGGTCAAAAGCTTACATGGGCTCCAGCAGGCTCTCCCCCTAAGGTTATCACAAGGTTGAAATCAAGGTTTCAATCAGGCTGGGTTCTTAAGTAGATATTCTGGAAGAATTTGTTTCCATGCTCTTTTGGGTTGCTGGTCAAATTCAGCAGCCTTGTCTTAAAAAAAAGAACTGAGGTTCTGTTTGTTTGTTTGTTTGTTGCTGGCTCTTAGCCTCTGTTGGCTACTAACATTCCCTGTCCCACGGCACCTCTCAAAGCCCATGAGGATAAGTCCAATCCCTCTCATGCATGGAGTCCCTGGCTTGCCATTCTGCTACCAGCCAGAGAGAACTCTCTGCTGTTAAAGGGTATGTGGGTTAAATTAAGGTCACCTAGACTATCTCTGTATTTTAAGGGCAAATGTGAAATTTAGCATAATAATGAGAATGATATATTCCATCATTGACAGTCTCCATAATTATGATCAAAAATCTAAGAACACATTTTAGGATTTTACCTAATACACTGAGTTATATTTGCAGTTAAAATTTTGTCAAGGGTAAATATGAGAAGAGGTATTTGATTCCTTTAAGTTACCCTTGGGATGGTATCCTTGTGCTTGAGAATTGCTAATAAAATAACTGTTTTGATGGGCTCTGTGTAAGTAAAGGAATCAAGGGAAAAATAAAAGATAATCAGACACCACTGTATTAAGGAAAGTTCACAGATTAAGACTGAAATATGTGGCTGGTTTTTATAAAGTCCAAGTTTTTGTTTCTGTTTTTTTTTTAAGAGAAAGCACTTTTCTTATATCAGTTTATTTCTTTAAAAACTTATTTTTATTTCACCAAATGAAATCTAATTAATAAGTTTATTTTAATGAATGTTTTAAGAGTAAGAAAGACTTGTTTGACTATGTTTTATAACATTTTTAATATTAGAGAGCCAATCTCATGTTTTGCCCCCAAATATAAGTCTCACTGTGCAAAGCATTAATAAATGGTTCTTACCTCACTTGTTCCAATAGTATGTAGGAGCAGAAACATTTCTAAATGTTCAGCTTAAAATTACAACTTATGTCAACCTAGAAAAATATCAGTGCTTAGAAACCATAGTTAAGCATAGGAAGGAAAGATTTTTTTTTTTACCTAATCACATTCCTCAAAATGATATGGAATACTGTATTTTTAATCTGCACTCTCTACTCAGAGGAATTTTATAACCATTGAATAAACTACTTAATATGATACCTAAGTTAAAAAGAAATTTGATTTTGGGTTGTTTATTTCTTCCAAACATTACAAATAGCCCTTATAGGGTGCCTGCGTGTCTCAGTTGGTTAAATCACGATCTGACTTCTGCTCAGGTGGTGATTTCACAGTTCTTGAGATCAAGCCCTGCACTGGGCTCTGTGCTGATGGCCCAGAACCTGGAGCTTGCCTCAGATTCTGTGTCCCCCTTTCTCTCTGCCTCTCCCCCTCTCTCTCGAATATAAATGAATGTTAAAAGAGAAAGGAAAGAGAAAGAAAGAAAGAAAGAAAGAAAGAAAGAAAGAAAGAAAGAAAGAAAGAAAGAAAAAGGAAGGAAGGAAGGAAGGAAGGAAGAGCGAGCACTTGCAAGACACCTGGGTGGCTCAGTCTGACTCGATTTTGGCTAAGGTTATGATGTTCCTGAGTTTAACTCCTTCATTTGGTGCTGTGTTGACAGTGTGGACCCTGCTTGGGATTCTCTCTCTATTTCTCTTAAAAAAAAAAAAAAAGAAAGAAAGAAAAGAAATAACACTCACTAAGCTGAATAAAAGCCAGTTGTTGTGATGGTACATTAAAGAAGATGGGAAAGTAAAACACAGTAGGGTAAACAACCCATGAGAGTTTGATGTATAAATTATCCACTTAAAAAAAATTCTAGCTGGCTAAACAAAATGGAACCAGAAAAAGGAAAATATATATGAAGTAGGAAAAAATACTGAGACCATTTTCCCAAATACCCTTTTAAAAATACCAGGAAGAAGGTCAAAATGTGCTATCAATTTGCAATTAATCCAATATGCTTATGTCTTATACCAACAGATCCTATATCTCTGTCAATATCTATATATTTTCTAATTAGCTCTTTTGATGTGCAGAATTTTTAGTGAAACTTAAGAAATATTAACGGACAATTCATCAATGTAAATATTCTGAGTACCTTAATGTTTATCTCCCTTAGTGGAGAAGCTAGTATTGACAAATAAGGGGAGAAAATGGGAAGGACTTACCTTGCTAAGTGTGAAGAAATCCAAAATTTAAAAATGAAAAAAATATATTAGTGATGTGTCAATGTAGGTTCATCAACAGTAACATGTACCACTCTGGTGGCGGAAGTTGTGCGTGTGTGGGGGCGGGGTCATATAGGATATCTCTGTATCTTCCTCTCAAAATCACTCTAAAAATAGCCTTTTAAAATATTAGTGACAAGTGTCTTAGAAGGGACATTATTTCAGGGTGTTCATAATAATAGGTAGTTTATAGAAAGTTTAATATAATATTCTTACTATTTCATGACTATATGAAGTGAAAAAAGAGGGAACCTAATTTTTAAGTTGGATGAAGGGAAGAATAATACCCAAGCATCTATGAACTTATGGGTTATTTTTACTACCTACTTTTGGATTTTTAGTGGAATAAGAGAAAATATGATCTTAAAATTTATACTTGAATTAAGATACTAATAGTTTATGGTAAGTAGTTTCCAACATTTAATTATTTTTGCTTTCAAATCCATGTACTTAATTTTGAAGATGAATATTTTGGAAAAGACTATATCTCTTATTTCCTAGTGTTCCCTAATAGGCTTTTGTTTGTATTGATTCAAACAAAATAATTGGTATAATACAAAGTCAGTATGGTAAGGGGCGCCTGGGTGGCTTAGTCGGTTAAGCATCCGACTTTCGCTCGGGTCATGATCTCGCGGTTCGTGGGTTCGAGCCCCGCGTCGGGCTCTGTGCTGACTGCCAGCTCGGAGCCTGGAGCCTGTTTCAGTCTGTGACTCCCTCTCTCTCTGACCCTCCCCTGCTCACACTGTCTCTCTCTCTCTCTCCTAGAAATAAATAAATTAAAACAAACAAACAAACAAAAAAAACCCCCAAAGTCAGTATGGTAAAAAAAAGAAATTGTGATTACCACAGTACAAAAATGGATATTGTTTGTATTGGTACAATAATACTGTAACCTTATATGCATTCTCATACTACTCTTTACAAGGAAGTAGACTATTTAGATTTATTCAGCACCTTTCACAAGTCAAACACTGTGCCCTACTTAAGGTAAAGCATTTCATGCAATCCTTACCTGATTGTATTTTATGTAAATGTCACACACTTGAGTCAGAACGTAATAGTATAGTCATTGCACAATGAAAAAAAAATAGAAGTTCAGGGATATAATTTGCCCAAAGTCACATATACAGTAGTGGTGTTTCCAGTATTCACCATAGATATGTATTTAGAAACCATCTAACAAAACTATTTTATGTGTGGTGCTAATTCACTGACATCTGGTAAATAGTTCCCCCAAAGCTACTGAGAAATGGAAAGCAACAATTACAACACTAATCTGATGGTCTCTAGAATTTGTTTTCCACTAATAATCTTAACATGTTAAAAAATAAATTATTGAAAAATTTCTAGTAGCCAAATGTCTCAACTGAGCTACATAGTTTCTTTAAGGGCAGATATCAAGTGCATACAGGCATATCCACATATATGTTCCTCTCATAAGTACACACATGCTACAAACCACACTATAGCCATATAACTTTGAAGTGCTCATATAAAGTCATCTTCTGAACTTCCCCACAATCCCTTGAAAAGCCTTTGCATATAGAAGAAACAAGTACACAAACAATGTATACAAAGATACAAAGATACCTTAATTCCATTATGCAGATGTGTATACAGTTTTGTATGTAGTTGTATGTGGCCATAGAAATGCCAAGATAATATAGTAATACAGAAATAAGAAACACAGAGAAATACAAATATGCCCACTTATAAAGATGCTCCTAACAAACATTGGTAGTAATAGTAAATATAAATTGACACACAAAGCAATGTCCATCAATGCTCTACATTAAAAATACCTAGTTAGAGTTGTTTTAAATTTGTAGTCTCGGGGCGCCTGGTGGCTCAGTCGGTTAAGCATCCGACTTCGGCTCAGGGCATGATCACATGGTTCGTGGGTTCGAGCCCTGCATCAGGCTCTGTGCTGACAGCTAGCTCAGAGCCTGGAGGCTGCTTCAGATTCTGTGTTTCCCTCTCTCTTTGCCCTTCCCCTACTCATGCTGTCTCTCTCTCTCTCTCAGAAATAAATAAAACATAAAAAAATAAAAATAAATTTGTAGTCTCTTTTTTATATTTTAAATAAACCTAAGTCTTTTGCACTCTGCTGATTTCAAAGATCAGAGGTGTAAAGATAAAAAGATTTACTGTTATGCATATGTATTCATTTAGACTTTGTGTAAAACCAAATAACCAGAATGATCTGATAGATAACATCAAGACAATAGAAAACCTTTAGAAATTAGAAGTTACATGATGGACCTTTGATATTTTTCTGAAGTGACCCAATTCTTTCCTCTTATGCCTATGAGTTTATGTATAATTTCTGAGTTATCAGGCAGTGACAGCCAAGGTTGAAAAATGACATGATACTCACTTATTAGAGATTCATTTGGATACTGTCATGTTGAACTTTTGCTTCTTTGCAATTCCATAAAAACTTAACTTTAGATTAGTCTTGCAAAAAATAGCCCAGTTCAGATGATATTAAGAATACCTCCTTCCATCATCAGGCTATGAACTTTATCATTCATTTATTCAATCATTTCTTCATTTAGGATTCAAAAAATGTTTATAGAACATGGCCATATGAAAATAATGATTAGGACTGGATATACAGACCTATATGAAATACTGACCTGCCCTTGAACTCATTCTAGAAGGAAAGCTGGTACTCAGATAACAAAAAAATGTACCATGAACAATGAAAAATAAATATAAGCACTGGGATATCAGGGATGAGAGAGATATTAACTTACTCAGAGTGCAGAAATTTCATGGGTTTTCTTAGATGAAGAGAACTTCAACAGGACTTGAAAGGTGTCATTTGATCCTAGACTCCAAGACTGAATGGGAATTTTGAGTCTTGGGAGAGAATATAATTTGCATGTGGAAAGAATGTGAATGGTTATTGCCAGAAGGAAGGAAAAGAGAGACTGCAAAAATGATCACAATTTTCCATTTGTTGAGAAATGGAGTCTCCTCCACCCCATGAATCTGCACTGGTCATGTGACTGGCCTCAGCCAACAGGAAACTGGCAAGTGGGAAGCATGGGTCAACTTGGAAAGCATTTGTACTTGATGCTTTTGGAACATTTTGTTACCATGTAAACGAGACCAGGTTAGATTACTGTATGAGAGAGTGCATGTGGCCCAGTGGTCTCTATTACTCAGCCATCATTTAGTCAACCTCCTGAAACAGATCTATTGAGCTGACCAAAAGCTGACCACAGATGAATAAGTGAGGCCAGCTTAGGCCAGGAAAGAATTAACTAGCTGAAACCAATCCATTGACTTTTTTACAGTTTATTGATTTATTTATTTTGAGGAGAGGGGAGAGAGAGAGAGAGAGAGAATCTCAAACAAGGTCCACACTAACAGTGCAGAGTCTGATATGGTGCTTAATCTCACAAACTATGAGATCATGACCTGAGCTGATACCAAGAGTCAGATGTTTAACCAACTGTGTCACTCAGGTACCACTAGCTGAAACCAATCCAATTTAACTCTCAGAATCAAGAGCTCAACTCACAATTGTTAATTCCAAGGAACTAGATCTTTATGTGTTTTGTTACTTAGCAAAAAATGATGCAATTCCTGAGTTTGTCAGTGTGCATTTCACTATGGTTTAGAAAGAATAAGGGATGCATCAGACCCTACAGGCAATGATAAAGTACATGATATTATAGCCAAGTTGCAGACAAAATGTTTAAGAACAATCTCTTATATAAAGGAATCCTGAAAGGTTGGATTTTAAATCATTCTTCTTTCCAGAGTGAAGTAATGATAGTTTCTCAGTATATCCTTTTGTTTGCAATTCTCCTTTGTATAATGACCTGGACCCTATCTTCCCCTTCTGTTGTGACTGCTGATTTTTTTTAAATAGTACTCTACTTGTTTTTACCATTTTATATGGGAAATTCAGAGTGCTCCTAAATTTTGAAAGCAGTCATTCACCTTGTTGAGACTGAGAGTACATATCTTCATACCCAGTGAACAATGGACAATGTTTTTATACTAAAGATCTATGTAGATACTTTTTTTTTATGTTTTATTTATTTCTAGGAGACAGAGAGAGAGACAGTGTGAGCAGGGTAGGGTCAGAGAGAGAGGGAGTCACAGACTGAAACAGGCTCCAGGCTCTGAGCTGGCAGTCAGCACAGAGCCCGACGCAGGGCTCGAACCCACGAACCGTGAGGTCATGACCTAAGCGAAAGTCGGACGCTTAACCAACTAAGCTACCCAGGCGCCCCTAAAGTTCTATGTAGATACTTTAAATGGCAGGAATGTCTCTAATATATATATATAAATATCTATATATTATATATAAATATAAATATCTATACTATATCATCCACATCTGTATCTGTGTATTTTTGTTATCCTGGGTAGGGTTGAGTCTGTTTATAAATAGCATAATCTCCAGCATTAATCTAAGCTTTAAGCCTCAGCATACCATGGTAGTTTCTACAGATCCTGATTACTATCCTTTACACTAACCAACACTAAACTATTCTGTGGAATGGCTTCCTTCTTCTTTTTTTTTTCTTCTTCATTGTGCAATTCAAGGTGTTGACTTCAATCAACAAAATCAAATCTTTGTGTGATTTTATGTCTCAGTTGCCTTGGAGATTGTCTCTCTGCATATGCTGTTAGACAATTAAGTGGGATGGCTAGCATCTGCTACAAGTCCCCAGGTTTGATTCATCTTGATTTAATTTTAGTTTGGGGTTTGATGTACTCACCGTAAGCACAGCTTAATAAATTTAATAAATGCTTTAGAGCACACAGTTAAAAGTGATCAGATGGGCTATGTCAACTCTTTATAATACATAGGTAATTTGCAGACAGTCAAAAGTGAAAGAACATGTCATGAAAGAACCATTTACTGGCAGGGAAGAGTGACTCAAAAACTCATTTAAAAAGTCTCATTTTTTATTTGCCTAAGTACTTTTTACATTTTATATGCATATATATATATGTATCTTTGCTATTCCCAGTAAAGGTGTGTGTGTATATATATTACATATTTATTTATTTATATAGGTGTATATATATATATATATATATATATATATATATATATATCATACATATATAAAATCTGGAATAAATTTCTGATTTCATGCAGTTTCTGGAGTATTACTTTAGTAAACTAGTAAAGTTCTTAACAGAATGTGTTACTTGATCATTCTCAGTCTTTTCTATACACCCTTTTTAAAAAGGATGCTTTTTGAAAGCCTGATGGTTGGACAGAGTTCTAAGGTCTAAGATGGGGCCAGTTTCAGGCATTTTAAAAATTCCTCATTTGATTCCAATATTCAGTCAGGCTGAAAACCACTAGGCTATAAAAATAAATGGCCTCTATTATCTCCTTTTGAACATAGTATAATAGAAGCAGTTCTCTCTCTCTTTCTCTCTCTCTCTCAAGTCAGAAAAAAAGGAGAATGGGGGTTTGCAGGGGAGACTTTCATACCTCTACTGATTATTAATAGTCTCCCCTGAAGTTACAGAAGGAATCCCTCGACAATTGCTGGAACTCCAAGAACTGACAAAGTCAGGAAGAGGATATTCCATGAAATAGTTTTCTTTGCTATAGTAAAGAAGTTTAGTCTACATTAAATAAGTATTGAATACTTACTATATATTCATGCTTTTTGCTTTGCATACATTATCTATCTTGATCTCTACAGCAATTTAAATGATAGCATTGTTGTTTTTTTTTTTAATGGAGGTGAAAAACAAGGCTAAGATAAGTTAGGTAATGAGTGATCTTGTTTATGAAGTATTGTATATGGATATATACATATACGCACGTGCCTGCTAATTTTAATCTCTAAAGTAGGGATGGTTAGTTTTTCTAAGAGAGAATACTTATCCAAGGGCTGATCAGGTATCATTTGAAAGCTTCTAATTTGAACTGCATACTCCAGAGATGGCTTGAAAAATCTACAAATACTTCAACTCTCTTGATCTCTAGACAGCACTAGAGACTCTGTTAACTTACAGGAATAACATTGGACATACCTCACCTTTTAAAAAAATAGTAATATAATATTATTATCCAGGCCATATTAAAAGTTTTCCAATTATCTCAAAAATGTTTTTACAGCATTTTTCCCTTCTCAAACCATGTACCACCTTGGGATCATGCACTGTAATTTGTTGTTCTCTCTCTCTCTATTGTTTTTGTGCATAGATGATACACAATGTTAAATCGGTTTCAGGAGTAAAACACAATGATTCCATAAGTTTTACATTACATTGTTTTTACCCCAAGTGTACTCGCCATCTGTTACTATACAGTGTCATCATAATGCCATAGGCTATATTCCTTATGCTGTGCCTTTTATTCCCATGACCTAATTATTCCATAACTGGAAGCTATCATCCCTCACTCCCTGTCACTCATTTTACCCATTCCCCCATCCCCCTCTCCTCTGGCAACTATCAGTTCTTTTACTGCATTCATCTGTCTGTTTCTGCTTTTTGTCTGATTATTCATTTGCTTCGTTTCCACATATGACTGAAATCAAATATAGTATTTGTCTTTTTCAGTTTGACTTATTTCACTTAGCATAATACCTTTCAGATCCATCCATGTTGCTGCAGACAGGAACTCATCCTTTTTTATGGCTGTGTAGTATTCCTCTGTGTGTGTGTGTGTGTGTGTGTGTGTGTGTGTGTGTGTGTGTGTGTGTGTATTCCACATCTTCCTTATCTATTCTTCTACTGATGGGCACTTGGGTTACTTCTATATCTTGGCTACTATAAATAATTCTGCAACAAATATAGCGGTGCGTATATATTTTCTTTTTTTATTTTTTTTAATATTTATTTCTTTTTGAGAGAGAGAGAGAGAGACAGAATGCGAGCAGGGCAGGACTGAGAGAGGGAGGGAGGCACAGAACCTGAAGCAGGCTCAAGGTTCTGAGCTGTCAACAAAGAGTATGATTGGGGTTCAAACTCACAAACCATGAGATCATGACCTGAGCCTAGGTCAGATGCTCAACCTACTGAGCCTCCATGTGCCCAAAGGGAGCATATATATTTTCTAATTAGAGTTTTGGATGGTGTTTTGGGGGGAGGGGGGTTGAGGTTATAAATATCCAGTAGTGGGATTATTGGATCAAATGATATTTATTTTTTGAAAGAGAGAGAGAGAGCGCGCAAGAGTACATGAGTAGGAGAAGAGCAGAGGTGGGGACAGAGAATACCAAGCAGTCTCCATGCTGTCAGTGCAGAGTCTGATGCAGGGCTTGAACTCACAAACTATGAGATCATGACATGACTTGAAATCAAGAGTTGGATACTTAACCAACTGAGCCACCCAGGCACCCCAATATTTCTACTTTTAATTTTTTGATGAAACACCATACTGTTTTCCACAGTACCTATACCAGTTGATATTCCTACCAACAACGTACAAGTTCCTCTCATTCTTTTTTTTTTAATATTTTTTTTTTATTTATTTCTAGGAGAGAGAGAGAGAGAGAGACAGCGTGAACAGGGGAGGGTCAGAGAGAGAGGGTGTCACAGACTGAAACAGGCTCCAGGCTCCGAGCTGGCAGTCAGCACAGAGCCCGACGCGGGTTCGAACCACGAACCGTGAGATCATGACCTAAGCGAAAGTCGGTCGCTTAACCGACTAAGCCACCCAGGCGCCCCGAAGTTCCTCTCATTCTTACATGAGCAGTATAAGAGGATCTACGTAGCCCAGGACTCAATATACTTCAGAGTGTGATATACTTGATTCTGACAAGAATTTTTGTCCACAGAGTGTTATTTTTTCCCTTTAGTACAGCTTTAGATATAATTGGCTACAACAAACCAAACATATTGGAAGTGTACAATGTAAATAAAGTGCACAATGATGGTAACAAATATGTATATCACTGGCATAAATATACATCATTGGTATCACTGATGCCACTTAGTAATTACTTCCTCCAGCCCCTCTCACTATTTTCCCACTCCTCTTACACCTCCTGCTTCCTGGTCCTCAAATAATCACTGATCTTCTTCTGTCACTGTAGATTATTTTGAATATTCTAGAATTTCATAAAAATAGAATCATAGCCATATACTTGTATGTCTTCTTTCACTCTATAGTTATTTTGAAGTTAATCTATGTTCATTGCATATATCATCAGTTCATTCTGTTGCTAAATAATATTCCACTCTATGAATATAACAAAATTTAGTTATTCATTTATCTGTTGATAGATTCTGTGTTTTTGTCCCCCCGCCATTTTAAGGCTATTGCAAATCTGCTAAGAATATTATGCAAAACACTTTTTATGGACATATACTTTTATTTCTTTTGTATAAAACCTAGTAGAATTTCTAGGTCTTAAGGCAGGAGTATGTTTAACCTTTTAAGGAATTGCCAAAGGGTTTTACAAAATACACCATTTTACATTCCTGCTAGCAGCATATGAGATTTTCAGTTATTCCAAATGCTTTCTAACACTTGACATGTTCAATCTTTTAAATTTTAGTCAAGATATTAAATGCATAATAGAAACTCAAAGTGGCTTTAATTTGCATTCACTAATAACTAATAATGTAGCATATGTTTTCTTGTTATTGTTTTCTCGCTATATAGGTTTTTTAAATTTTTATATTTTTTCCTTTTTAAAATACTGAGATATAGTTGATATAACATTGTATTCATTTTAGATATAAGTTGTGGTGATTATATATATAATAACCATGGATAGTATTTATATATGATAAAATATATATAATAAATAACATATCTTAATTGATTTTTGTCAACTTGCAATATTAATTACTGAGAATGTGTAAGTCTTCAAGTATAATTAGAGATTTATGTCTCCTTTCAGTTTTATCAATTTTTCTTAATAGTAACATTTACTATAAGTTCAGTTAACATTTATCACAACAAACAGTTACAATTTTTTTTATTTTTCTGTGATAGAACTTATAAAGGTTTACCCTTAGGGACTTTCAAATATATAATGAAGTATTGCTCACTGTATTTATCATGTTGTATGTTACATCTGCAGGACTTACTTACCTAAGAACTGGAAGTTTGTACCTTTGACTACCTTCACCAATTTTGTCACCCTCATTTTTCATGAAGTTATCATTTGGAATTTGACTGTTTTAAATTGGGTTGTTGGTTTTATTATCAGTTGTGAGTGTGCTACATAGTGTAGATTAAAAAAAGTTCTGCCATATGTGTATTTTGCAATTACTTTCTCCCAATCTGTAGCTGAGATTTTCTTTTACTTAATAGGAGTTTTCATTTAAAAGATAAGTTTTAACTTTTAGGAAATAAATGAATCTTTTTAAATTGTTATTATTGTTTTAGAGTTTGTGTTTTAGGTATCTACTTAGGCAGTCTTTGCCAAGCTGAAGGTCACTAAGATTTTATGCTAAAAATCATTTTAGAATTTAGAAATACACTGTAGCTTTTATATTTAGATCTATTAATCCTTTGAACTAATATTTTATACTGTGTGAAGGAGGGGCTAAAATTCATTTTGTGTATGTGACTCATCGAAGCTTCTTGCACTACTTTTTGAAAAGACTGTCTATTTCTTATTGAATTACTTTGATACCTCTGTCAAAAATCAGTTTACTGTTTGTGTGTGGGTCTATTTCTGGTCTCTTTTTTCTATTCCATTGTTATTTTTATTATCTTTACACCTATAACAAACTTCCTTCCTTGCTGTAATTATATAAGTCTTGAAGTTAGGAGGTACAAGTCTTCCAGCTATCTTTTTCCTTTTTTAACTTCTTTTGATGATTCCAGCTCCTTTGTATTTTCATACAAATTTCAGAATCAGTGTAGCTGTTGTTTTCCACAAAGACTGCTGGGATTTTTATTGAGACTGCATTGCATCTATAAACCAATTTTCAGAGAATTGACATACTGCGATCTGATAACATACTTTCTATTATTTCAATACTTTTAGATGTTATGGACACCTATTGTACGGGCCAACATACAGTCTACCTTGGAAAATGTTTTATGTTCATGTGAAGAGAATGTATATTCTGCAGCTGTTGAGTGGAGAGTTCTATAAATGTCATAATTGAGTGTTTGCTGATCGCGCTGTTTTGGCATGCCATATCCTGCATCACTGATTTTCTGTTTACTTGCAGTATTAATTACTGAAAAGAGTGTGTAAGTCTTCAGTTATAAATAGGGATTTGTTTATGTCTACTTTCAGTTTTATCTACTTTTTAAATTCTTCTTTTTAATTTTTAACGTTTATTTCTGAGAGACAGAGAAAGACAGAGCACAAGCCGGGGAGGGGCAAAGAGAGAGGAAGACAAAGAATCTGAAGCAGGCTCCAGGCTCTGAGCTCTCAGCACAGAACCCCACATGGGGCTCAAACTCACGAACCCATGAGATCATGACATGAGCCGAAGTAGGTCGCTCAACAGTCTGAACCACCCAGGAGCCCTAAGTTTTATCAATTTTTACTTAATGTATTTTGAAGCTCTGTTGTTAGCCACCTAAGCATTTAGGATTGCTAGGTTCTCTTGATAAGTTTTCTTGGTATTCTATCCCTTTATCACTATGAGACAATTTTCTTTATTCCTAGTATTATTATTATTTGTTTTGAAATCTACCTTGGCGTTAATATAAGTAATTGAGCTTACTTTTGATTTGTGTTAGTATGATACACTTTTACTTTTAACTTATTTGTGCTTTTATATTTAAAGTGGTTTTCTTTCTGGCATTATATAGTTGGGGGCTGGCATTTCATTCATATCATAATCTTGGCCTGATGGTGGTGTTTAAATAATTTGTTGATAGGCTTGGATTTAGATCTGCCGTTTTGCTATTTTTCTTATTGGTATCATCTGTTGTTTCCGTTTCCTCCTTCTGTTACACCTTCTACTCTGAGTATCGTTGCTATCTGAATTTGATCACATTATAGGATGAATCGTGCCACTAAAATATATTTGTGATTTTTTTTGAATGTACTTTCATGCAAGGGGCTATTAGAACAAAAAAACAGCAAGGATCAGGGAAGTTATAAAATACATAATATACTTTTTTGACAATATGTGCCATCTTATGAATAAACATGTAATATAATTAAGTCTGAAACTTGCTTTTATCATAAACTGTATGGGATATTAATTTAAAAATCTTTAGTTCTAATGTTAGTATTAACATAACTATTAACAGGGTCACCTGAGTGGCTCAGTCGGTTAAGTGTCCAACTTGGGTTCAGGTCATGATCTTGCAGTTTATGAGTTGGAGTCCCGCATTGGGCTCTGTGCTGACAGCTCGGAGCCTGGAGCCTGCTTCAGACTCTGTGTCTCCCTCTCTCTCTGCCTCTCCCCACTCCCATTCTATCTCTCTCTCTCAAAAATAAACATTAAAAAATATTTTTAAACATTATGATTAACATATTTACCTACTTCCTTAGGTCACATATGTACTAAATGATACTGCAACTACTCCATCAACAATAAATTTCAATAAATACAACTCCATTTTTTTCTCATGTCTTTCCCCATTTTTCAGCCATTCCATTTCTTGGACCATGGTCTTTAATACTTGATGTAATTTAGAAAGTATTAAGGTATGAGCATCTAGATGGCTCAGTCGGTTAAGCATCCAACTTTGGCTCAGGTCATTTCTTGTCGGTCACAAGTTCAAGCCCTGCATCAGGCTCTGTGCTAATAGCTCAGAACATGGAGCCTACTTCAGACTCTGTGTCTCCCTCTTCCTCAGCCTCTTCCCTGCTCATACTCTGTCTCTCTCTGTCTCTCTTTCAAAAGTAAATAATTTTTTTTTAAAGTTAAAAAAAAATGACAGGATAAGTCCCCAGCACCATAATATGAAAAAAAAACCTATAATCTGATCATTTTAAGTGAGTTGTTTTAATTCTCATCATAAATACTACAGTTGAGGGTAGGCCTTCAGGTCAGTCAGCCAAAAACTGAATGTTTGGAAGTTTAACATGCTTACCAACTATTAAGTAGGCCTGCCACAACTTTCATAGACACTAGCAGAAGTCTGGAGACTCCTGGGTCAGAGAAAAAAAAAAAAAAAGTGTATTAGTTAGAACACTAGCAGTAGCCAGAGAGCATCAGCAGTTTTATGGAGTTCCAGTTTTGACAGGTGACATGAAGAGGGCCAGATGACAGCTGCTCTTGCAGTGGACTGTGTGACAGGAATGGAGCCTCAGGCTTATGGGAGCCAAATGTTTTATAATGGGCAGTAAGCCTGATTTTCCCATAGGGACACATGTGTATTATACTGGACATTAAGCAAACCTGTTATTTTCTCAAAAGGAGATACTCTACCTTCTGGGACTGTTTGCTATATATACAACCTCAGAAAAGTTCTCTTGTACGAATGGAGTCATTGTTTCTGCTAAAAAAAAAAAGGTGCAAAAATACACCAGACCTGTAGAGAATGGGTTTCAAATTCCCCATAGGTCTTCTCACTATAATTCTAAGGTCTTTGTCTTCTACTATTCTATAGCTTTTTTCTAGATGTATTACACTTCTTGATTGTAACCTTTTATTGTGTGTTTACTCTTTATAACTTCATAATTGAAAAAAGATAGGTACTCACCATGCCCATTTCATGAATGAGAGAAATGAGGCAAGTTGCTATAAGTAACTTTTCCAAGGTCTGAGAAATATTTGACAGTGAAAATATATCCAGGATTTTTTGGCTACTAATTTGCCCTTCATATTCTTGGCGGCCTCTTTACAGACACCTGACAACTATCTGATCTGGGGGTTCCTCACTGTAGTGATATGAATGGAACAGCTGAAGGACAGGAAGAAAGTAAAAAACTTCTTAAGAGACTCACTACTGAGTAAAATTTAGACATCTGTAGGTGAGGAAACATGATGCAAGTATATCTACTTATGGCAGGATAATCCAAACAAAAAGACTTTTTAACGAAAGAACTGGATAGAGCCCAAACTGAGGAGGCAGTCTAACAAATAGAGCCAGATTCTAGAAATAGTGATTACTGCCTCAAACACAGGTTGTTTTTGATTTGCAGGCAATGCTGAAAACACTGAATAGTGAATGAAATAGTTTCACTTCAGATACACACACACACACACACACACACACACGCACACACATGACGAAACACACCAACCATTGCCAATAGGGCTATCACTACACAAGAAATAAAACCGTAAGTTTATTAAAAAAGTAAATTTGAACTGTGAAAAAAAAAGTGAGATGGGAGTTCAGAAATAAACATTCTGCCTGACACATTTTGCACAGACTTATTTGTATACAAGGAGTGAAAGGCCTGTCCTCTCACTCTCTCTGTCACATACACAAATACGCTTTCTTTGAAGGTCTATCAGTCGTGAGGAAAGTTATGGCTTCTGGTGAAGGGAGGGCATTAGAATGCCCCAGTGCACTAGCAAGTAGTGGGCCCGCTTTATGGGATGGAGATACTTAACTGAAGAGAAATGTAGATTAGAAGATTTATTTCACCCAGATATAAAGGTGTTGCCCAGAATGGGATGCTTAAGGAAAACACATATTTGGCCATAGTCCTAGGAATAAAAAGCAATTACTAATCTCCCAACTCCATTGCCCAGGTGCATTTTTTTAGTAGTAAGAAGAGGCACTTCACAGTATTAAAGTAATCTGGAGAATATAGATTAAGTCAGAATATTGCTATATCAACACTTGTAAGCAAAGCAGCAGCAATGGATTTTAAAAATTCAAAGGGGTCTTTACATATCCACTAATAAAGGACACCCAAATGCTGCTAGCAGCAGGTTCAGAGAGACTTATTGTTTGTGGTGATTAAACCCAGTAGGCTTACTTGTTTTGTAAACAGTATCTTCCCATCCTGTGTGTAATTTGCATAGACAGAGCAAAAGCACACATCTATAAACTATGTATGTGCATATGCACAGACCACACATTAAAACACATATATGCATGTGTATATGTAAATGTCAGTGTCTTAAACACAAAATATCATTTAAAATACTTACATTGCCTTGTATACAATCAGATTAACCGTTTTGGTATTTCATTTTCTTTTTTTTCTTTATTGACCAACATTATGGGTGTTATATTTCTTCCTATCTACAAACATGTATTTTATTATAAATGCAGAATCTGATATCTGTTTCAGCTCCTTAAACCCTTTCGAAGAAAATAAGAAAAAAATAAATTCTTTTTGGTTGTGTTGATTAATATTCTGCATGCTATTATTTTGTTTTGCTTTGTTTCCAGCTTTCCTGAGATATAATTGACATATAACGTTGTAGAAGTTTAAAGTGTACAACTTACTGATGTATGTTTCAATTGCAAAATGACTCTCATAATGAGTTTAGTTAGCAGATTTGACACCTCACAGGCACTTTTTTGGTGTATGGTAAGAAGTTTTAAGATATACTCACTTAACTTTCAAATATATAGTAATTATCATCACCACGCTGTACATAAGTTCTGGGGATATTTTTTTTTTCTTTTTCTATCTTCTATAGATTCAGAGCTCCAAATGTTTCTATCAACATAATGTGCGTGGAGAATACAAACTAAGATATCACAACTAAAGTCAGGTTAGGGAGGTCTCCTGTCCTTTAAGCCTTCTGGAAAAACCTATAGTAAATCAGGTTACCTGAGTGAAGCAATAATATGCCAGAATATCTCTGTGGTCCCTCCTGATAACTTGCTCTCAACAAATATCCTAGAGGGTGCAGTCCATATAGTCGTTTCCAAGCACTGCACTATGAAAATCTAATTCAAAGGGAAATGTTTTACTCTCTTGCTGGGTGAAAACCATTACTGACACCTCCACCATGTTGAAGAATGTATCAGAGACATTGGCTCCAAACCTGAATCCTTTGAGCTATATATTGTCTTTTTGGCTAAGTTTGTTTTCTTTCTTTTGTTTAATCTACATTCATAAATATCAACTTTCAATTTTTAAGTCGATTTACCCAGATGGTAGAGTTAAAAAAGAAAACCTCAATAGTTTGTTAACAGCCTCTACTCCTCTTGGATTGAAACAAACAACCAAAACACAACACCGTTTTGCCAAAGAAATCTCTCTACATACACGCTCCACCCTCCTTTTGTGAAGAATATCAGATTGCTGTAATTCTGGGACACAGAATTCTGCCAAAAATTTAACAGAGAGAGTTAAGACCAGAAAAAAAAATGGTCTTGTTATACCCATATCTCAGTATCCTCACCGACCACAGACCACCAGGAAGACCGAGTCACGCATGCAAAGGCAAAGGGCTTTATTATGGGCTCGAGCTCAGGCTCAGACTTCACCAGCGCGTGGATCTGTGCTGAGAGCCCCGAACAAAGGCAGAGTAGGGTTTTTATGGGATTTGTGACTGGGGAGTTACAGAAGTTGTGACATGGGAACAATGATCCAATCATAATTGTACATCATTGACAGCGGGTTTGACCATACACATTGTCTAGAGTATTCGTTACTTTTGGCGGGATCCAATTACAACATTTAGAGTACCTTTAAATTTAACCAATCACAGAGCGAGCCTAGGGTCTTGTTTGGTTACTAATGTGTTAACTTTAACATTAGGTAACAGGGTCCTATCTATAGTTTCTATCTCCAGGCCTCTCCCTTAACGATGTGGAGGGTGGTCGCTGGCTTTTCTTGATTGGGTTTTGCAAGGGTGGTTACTCCTGCCTTGGGCAATGTGTAACTGCCTGATAGTTTCGGGAAGCCAAATCTCAGGCCTTCTAGTTTAGAGGGGAAACTTAAAGCCTGTCATGGAGTCAGTTTGGTTTAGATGTTTAGACTTGTGGACTTACAGTCTCAAGAAGAAAAAGATCTAGCAAGATCTAGATTTCTCAACAAAAGCTGTGAGATACCTGAGGGAGAAGAGACACAAGTGTTTGGGTAAGAATCACATAATTGGAGTAGAGTCCTGGCTTTGGAGAATTAGATGTGACAGTGTGATTAGCTAGGGGAGGATGTCCTTAGATGAAAGGAGTCTGTTTTTGGGAAGAGGTCAGATTAGACCTTCTAAAATATTTAATGACAAATAAGTGAAAAATTGGAATTTTTTCCTACCTCTTCTCCTTCCTCCTTTTTATTACTTTCAGTTACTTAAGTTCTGCTTCCTAAGTTAAGATTCTGTAAAGAGAAAATGTAGGCTTGGATCTGTCACTAGTGCAGTGAAAGAAAGAAAGAAAGAAAGAAAGAAAGAAAGAAAGAAAGAAAGAAAGAAAGAAAGAAAGAAAGAAAAGAAAAGAAAAGAAAGAGTAGCAATAAAAAAAAACATAGAACAACTAATAGAGCATTAAAAATGTGTTGTGAGAGACTAATACTTAAGGGAGTAACTCTCAGAATGTTAAAGGTGAAACCACACAGCAGGTTTAAATAGAGCTATACAATTACAAGCAACACGGAAGACGCACAACAAAAATACAAACATACAATAGACACCTTGCTGCCATGATGACCTTCTGGCAATGGTAAGAACTACCAGATGGCATGTTATGGGAACTACATAGCATCCTGGAAAGAGAGCTTGACTGATTCTCAAGGAAGAAAGTTGTTTAAGACCACCAAAATGTGGGTCAAATTAGGAAATTTGTGGCCTTTAGAGAGAATGGTTATCACTTAACTCCTCAACTGAGATCTTAAGGAAGATTGGTCCCCAAAACCAACCAACCAACCAACCAACCAACCAACCAAATCAGCTTGGGGACACCGAGAAGGGGATAATCAAGGAAGAGATGAGCTAAAAAGGCTAGTTACCCTGCAGTTTGAAGGAACTGCTTTAGGGATAGGGGTCAAAGTGTGGCTTCACCTTTTGATTTTAGGGCAGGAGACAGGTATTGCTATATAACAAATGACCACAATCTCAGCAAATTAAAGCAATCTTTATTATTTCACAGGTTTTATTGGCCAGAATCCTGAACACACTCAAACTGGGTTCTCTGCTCTGGGTTTCACAAAGCTGCAGTCAGGATTTCAGTTGGGCCATACTTCTTTTTAGAGATCCAGGTACTCTATTAAGCTTACTTGGTTGTTGGCAGGTTTTCATTCCTTTAATTGTAGACCTAAAGCCTGGGTTGACTTGCTATCTATTGGTCTGGGGCTACCCTCAGCATCTGGAGGCTGCTTGCAGTTCTTTGTCCTATAACCCTTTCCATTGGCCCTCTCGTATTTTGGATTTCTCTGACTTCAGAAAGGATCCAGTACTTTCTTCAAAAGGGCTCACCTGATTAGGTCTGGCCCACCCAGATCATCTTTCTTCTAACTGACTTAAAGCCAACAGACTCATAAATAACTAAGTCACAGAAATGATATTTCATCATAGGCACATATTCTGCATTTACCCAAAGGGAGGAAAATATACAAAGGGGCTACTAATCTTGGGGACTATCTTAAGTATCTGCTTACCACAGTGGACATAATGACTGAAAATGGAACTTTGAAAAGGGTTAGAGACATATAATATAGTTGGATAGAAGAGAGGGGAACTATAATGCAATATATTCCAATATCATTTGAAGGGGCTCAAATACAACATGAAAATAATTGATATTTTTGTTGCATATGAAGTTATAGCCTGGTAACATTAATGAGCCTGTCTTAAAAATACACCTTAATTATGTGCTAGTAAGAATGATTCTGATTTCTCCTCTGATGTAAGACAGTATTAATACAAGTAAGTCAAGTGTCCTGAACATATCCATTTTGTCATTTAGATTTCATGGTTATTTGTTTATGCCTGTTACCTTCCTATGAGTAAATTTTTGAAGGTAGACATTTATTTTGTATACCTCTAGGGCTGAGTATAATATTAGAACTCTATAAGTTTCTGATGAATTAATAATTATAATTCTTTATTAGTACTTTTATAGACCAGTTATACATATCTGACTTATTAACATGTCTATTGTCAGAAAATTGGTTTCTGCAACATGTATTATAAAAATATTAGCATATAAATCATAGTATATAGTTCAGGAAAGTTTTTTAAGTTTATTTATTTTGAGAGAGAAAGAGAGTGAGCAGGGGTGGTGCAGAGAGGGAGAGTGGATCCCAAGCAGGATCACTGCTGTCAGCACAGAGCCTGACACAGGACTTGACCTCACAAACCATGAGATCACAACCTAACTCAAAACCAAGAGTCAGACACTTAACTGACTGAGCCACTCAGGCACCCCATAGAGAGAGAGAATCTTAAGCGGGTTCCATGCTCAGCACTGAGCCAACCATGGGGCTCGAACCCATGACCCTGGGATCATGACCTAGGCAAAATCAAGAGTTGGATGCTTAACTGACCTAGCTACCCAGATGCCCCTTGTTCAGGAAAATTGTACCTACACATTGTAAAGTTTATCATTTTACAGAGAACTTTCCTAAGAACATCACGTGCAAGATTGATATGGATACAAGGTCTCCATCATGGGTAAACTCTGGAAAATTTGATTTTGTTTGTTTTGTATCAATTATCAGCTTGATTTTCTTATAATATGACTAGTGCCTGCTTTTCTCCCCCACTTTGATTATTTAATATTTTACATTAAACAGTTTTCTTGTTATATATTTTTCTAAAAGCAATGACACCACCAAATTCTTTATTTGAAGAGATTTTAGCCACAACATGTTTTCAACACTTAAAATTTTCATCATAGCTTTCTAGTTATCTCATCTTCCTGTACTCTTCACAATAGTCTTAGTATGGTAGCAGAAGTCTGTAGAGAATAGTTGGCTAGTATTCATGAGATATTTACTATAGCTGAGTGAAGAGTTCAAGTATGAATAATGTTTTTAAAATTATATTTTTGTGAATTTAGATTATGATAATCTTATCTCTCTGCTCTTAAAGAGAGCATATCTGCCATATGATATATTAAAAATCCTAAATTTTACTTCATGACATTATATATGATCTTCAGTCTCTATATTAAGATTATAGTATATACATTTACTTACTAAAATTATATATTCCTCTCCTGTACTCCCTTACTCTAGGGTATTAAATTTGGGATAATGGGGGTCAGGAAGGATTAAGTCTCTGTAGACCTAACTTTACATAATAAAATTTCCTCAGCCTCTAGAGACTTTGAAACAAGTTCAAAACTTAGCCTACACCAGTCAGCAAATGTTTCAAAGCCCTAATTCTAATGTTGAACCTGCTTGTACAGGTTGCTTGTAATTTATGTAGCCCTTTAATTTCTCAACTTGAGTTTACAAAGAAGAACGTAGTTGATAAAACTCATTTTCGTCGTGTGTGCATTTCATCAAAATAGAGCCTTCATCATTATTTTTGTAAAAATTTACTATTTCCATATAGAAAACTTTGTAACATCCATTTTAAAACTTTTTTTTAATGTTTATATTTATTTTTGAGACAGAGAGAGACAGAGCCTGAGTGGGAGAGGGGCAGATTGAAAGAGAGAGACACAGAATCCAAAGCAGATTCCGGGCTCTGAGCTGGAGCACAGAGACCTATGCGAGGTTTGAACTCGTCAACAGTGAAATTGTGACCTGAGCCGTAGTTGGACGCTCAACCAACTGAACTACCCAGGTGCCCCACATCCATTTTTTAAATGACAAAATTCATATATAATCCCAGGAAATAATCAACACTTTGTAGCTCTTTTCTTCTCCCTGATTTTCTTGGGTTTAAACTTGTCTTAAAATTGTGCCTACATTATCCATGGAGAGCACAATTATTTCAGCTTGGCTGAATCTACCAAGGAGAGAAGAAGCCAATGTTTGTTCTACCCTCAGTCTTCTGTACAGAATAAAGAATACCGACTGAGTGAATAAATCTGAGTTACAGTCTTGATTGTTTGGCACAGTAGGAGAAATATGCCTTATTTTGCATATATCCCTACATTATCCATAGAAGAAATACCAAAATACTAGCATGACCAAAAAGCTTTTGCCTGATGTGAGCTAATCCATTCTCCTGCCTCATACTCTACTTCTCTTTTCCAGGTTTCTACACTCAAGCCATATCTGTTTGGTTTTATTTCTTGAGACTGCCATGTTCTTTTCCATTTTAGACCCTTTTGATCTCCATGCTAAGAAAGGTCTTTGTTCCCAAAGCCATCTGCCTGGCTCTACTAATGTTTCAGATCTCAAATTAAATATATGATTTCCTTAGGCCACCATAGCCTAGGTCATTACCTTTGAAATATATACTCAAAATTAGTCATCCTAATTAGTTATAAACTGTTCGTTTATGTGGTTATTTGACTGAAGCCTGAGTATACAATTTCTTTGAATGAACTTTTGATATTTTACCTTCAATACCTTTTAGAATGCTTTGTACTATAGAGAAAATCAGAGAATGTTGAATTGGATAATAATAAATAATAATAGATCACTGTATGCTTTATATATGTGAAATATAAAAATGACTATATATACACAGATACATAAATGCAATCCTCATTAAAAAACTATTAGATGAGCATTGAGAGGTAGGTTTCTATGGGTTTGTCATTTTTCTGCCTATCATAAAGGGACACACTTTCTTTGGTTTCGAATTATCTTTCAAGGATATTTGAGGAGCATGGTTGTAAAAGGTATAGTGCCTTCCTCCAGAGCATAGGGTAGGCATGCTTACTGTCCAGTATAATAAAGACAACATCTCCTTCCAGAGCGAAAAAGGCAAGTGCTTATAAAAGGATTCAGCTTACCTAAAAGCAGGGTCATCTCTTCTAATACAACACAATGTGTAAGTGTCATCAAGCAATCCCTGCATAGTTCTGTGGGAATTAGGGCTCAGAGAGCCAGCACAAAAATGTTAATAATCCAGCTATTGCTATGAGTAGTGAACTATTCATTGACTCTAACCCAGGACCCTCATGTTTTCTACCAGGATCCATGAAAAAGTGTCCAAATAAAAGTTACCTTGCAAGTAGGGTAAAATCTCTCTCTCCCTTTCTTTCCTTCTTCCTTTCTTTCTTTCTTCCTTCCTTCCTTCCTTCCTTCCTTCCTTCCTTCCTTCCTTCCTCCTTCCTTCTTTTCTTTCCTTCCTTCCTTCCTTCCTTCCTTCCTTCCTTCTTTCTTTCTTTCTTGGTTTTGACAGCAAAACATATTATGTTTAACATATTCTGTTAAATATGCCTGTTTAGCAGAAAGTGATTGAACCACAGTGAGGTAAAGTTCTATTATTTCAGCCTCATGTGCCCAATCAAAATGGCTAGGACTTTTGGATTTTTGTTTGCTTTGGTTAACCCTATTATATAGACATGTTGAATATACTACACTTACAATTTGGATATTAATCAATAATAATATTTTAATATGCAGTGTTAGTTAACACAATTATTATGTGATTGCATTAAAGCATATAAATTACATTTTTTCTAAATATCTTTTTCCATATCATTAGCTTTCATTGGGAATTTAGGTTTAAATTCTTAACTGAGGAATTCAGATTTTTTAAAATTTTGAGTAAAATGTCTTATATTAACATATTCGTAATTAAAACAGTGGGTTTAATCATTAAATAATTTACTCATCTCTGAGGTAGTTTTCATCCGAAACCCCCTTATGAATTGGATAAGTAAATTATATTTTTCTCATATAATAAGGTATATGGCCATCCAAATTATTTTATAAGATATTCAGTAGCTTATGTGATTAGAAGGAAATTATTTGAATGTAAAAATATAGATATATGTGATTATCTTAAACTGTATAAAAATGAACAAATAAATGACAGCAGTGAAATTAATCACTGGCAAAGTTCATGTTTCCTACTCAGTAAAACTTTATCAACAGCTCTCTTGTTAAATTTTTTAGCATTTTTTTCTAAAATAATTGTGCTACTTTTAAATGAAGAAGATAAAATAAAGTAGAAATATAAGATGTGGTATAGTTAACTTATTCCTACAGATAAACAACTTGAATAATGTACATTTTGAATATGAAATTAGAATTAGCTACCTAAAAAATTAAACAGCTAATTTATAAATATCTCACTTATTACTGCCACATGTATACATAAGTAAGCATTAGAAATAATTTACATGTCATCACAATATTTCCCTTATAATAACGAAATTTAGAGAATTTTTTGGTGCTTTTTTTAAGTAGGGTAAAATGTATCATATCTTTCAGAGTCCCCAATAAAATGTTTTCTTATGCTTATTTCAAATTGACATTTACATGACACAGGTGAGAGAGATTATTGCCAAAACTATTACAAATTTCTATCAACTTAAGAATAGAGTTAAGAAGGGGCGCCTGGGTGGCTTAGTCGGTTAAACGTCCGACTTTAGCTTAGGTCACGATCTCGCGGTTCGTGGGTTCGAGCCCCGCGTCGGGGTCTGTGCTGACTGCCAGCTCAGAGCCTGGAGCCTGTTTCAGTCTGTGACTCCCTCTCTCTCTGACCCTCCCCTGCTCACGCTGTCTCTCTCCTAGAAATAAAAAAAAAAAAAAAAAAAAAAAAAAAAAAGAATAGAGTTAAGAAATGCTTAATGATGGAATTCTGGGTATTTTGTTGGAAAAATATGGAATAAAATTATCATCCTTAAATCCATATGTGTATATAAATTTTGTAGATACAAGACCACATTGTCAGAGATATTGATCTAGTTATTTTGTTCCTGAGTTATTATTAAGCAGTTTGTTTTTGTTTAGGCTTATTGTTGTCACAGATTAATCCAAAAATAAAGGTGGGGGGGCTAAACCCCCAAACATATGGTCATAAAGTTATGCAATGAAGGCAGTAATTTCATTTAAATATGCTTCATAGCATGTTTAGAAGTCTGCTGAATGTGTTCTGATTATGAGTCTGGAGTAGGCATTTTATGTTCCACCAAGAGTGCAATTTTAGCATTTTGTGTCTTAAATGAATCAGGCAAAGGACAAGAATCAGGTAGAGGGGCTACAAATATAACCACCTAGATATGTGATAAATAATAATATCTTGGCCCGATGGGAAACCTCAATGTTATATTCCCACAGAATTCCCACAGAAGGCACTTAGACCAGTAGGTGACTTTTGGTGTCGACAATGGACACTATGGACATTATAGTTCAGGTCGTCAAAATATAAAATCTTAGTATCTTGGTGCAAAGCTGAGACTAGGAAATGAAAAGACAGCTCTTTATTTATATACTTTCACTGGGATTTCATGTCTAGATTCTTGAAGTTTCTGTTATGTAGAGTAGAAGAATTTGATTTTGGTTGCCCCTAAATACAATGCATATTTTTGCACACAATAGGCATTAAATTAGTACTTTTGAATTAATTGTTAAATGAACAAATGAACAATGTAGGTGTATGTGACTTACTTGTATTTCGAAATACCCAGTTAAATACAAGAGAGGTTATTTACAAGTTTATTACTTGATTGTTTTATCAATGTAATATCAATAAGTACTGAAGGATTAAGATACTAAGGCAAGCAGAATTTGATGTGTAAAAATGAATTTCAGGAGTCCAAAGGGATAGCTCATGGTACTGGATACCAAAATAAGGAGATACAACTACAAATTTAACAATGGGGGGCCTGGGTCCCTCAAGCAGTTAAACTTCAGACTTCAGCTCAGGTCACGATCTCACAGCTTGTGAGTTTAAGCCCTGCATCGGGCTCTGTGCTGACAGCTCAGAGACTGTAGCCTCCTTCCAATTCTGTGTCTCCCTTTCTCTTTCTCTCTCTGCCCTTTTCCCACTAGTGATCTTTCTCAAAAATAAATTTAAAAAATATTTTTAAAATTAACAATAGAAGACAGATCACATTAAAACAAAATTCTGTAGGGTCAGTCACATGGATCCAGCTGTAAAAAATTGAGCATGTACTCAAAGCAGTATTAGTGTATTTTTATTTCTTGATGTTGCTTAGTTCCCCCTTAGTTATATTTCTAATTTTTAAGAATTAGGCTAAAATAAAAAAATAACAGATTTGGGGCACCTGGTGGCTCAGTTGGTTAAACTTCCAACTTTGATTTAAGTCATGACCTCACAGTTCATGTTCGAGCCCCACATCAGGCTCTGTGCTGACAGTTCAGAGCCTGGAGCCTGCTTCAGATTTTGTGCCTCCCTCTCTCTCTCTTACTCTCCCCAGTTAGTTTCTCTCTCTCTCTCTCTCTCTCTCTCTCTCTCTCTCTCTCTCTCTCTCTCTCTCCCCCCTCTCTCTCTCAAAAATAAATAAGCATTAAAATTTTTTAAATAAAAATATTTTAAAAAATAACAGCTTTGCCCTTCTGTGAGAGAAGGAGGAGGATGGGGAGAAGGCTGAAGAGATGCTGCAGTCACAGTAATGTCACACAGGTGAAACAAAGCCAAATGAGTCTCCAGTGTTTAGGAAATGGTACAGGGTAGGGCACCTGGGTGGCTCAGTTGGTTAAGCATGTGACTCTTGATTTAAGCTCAGGTCATGATCCCAGGGTTGTGGGATTGAGCCCTGTATCCGGCACCACACTGAGTGTGGAATCTGCTTAAGATTCTCTCTTTCTTTCTCTTCCCCTGCAACTTTCTTCCTCTCTCTCTCTCTCTTTCTCTCTCTCTCTCTCTCTCTCAAAATAAAATAAAGTAGAATAGAATAGAACAAAATAAAACAAAATGAAGAAGAAAATGGTACAGGAATGCTGCATCCCACACAGAAATTCTAGACAGAAAAACTTTTAAAATTTTAGATATACCCATATATTCATGTGTGTAGGCTGAAATATAAATAGAAAAAGTAATGTGTATAACTTTCCAAGTGTTTCTAGTGTATTCTATAACATCTGTAGCACCAAAATTACAAACATTCACTGAATGCCATTATTGAACAGTAAATTATTTGGGTAATTTAGCCTTGACCATTCACATGCATACATGCAGACACAAAAGCTGATAGATAAACTCATACTACATAGGTAGATAATTTTAACTTTGTAATACTATCACTTAATAACTAAGAATATCACCTTCTGGGATTTTTTCCCCCATTAGAACAAGGCGTCTGAGAAGCTTATTTAAGTTGCTAAAACTTCACAATTACATCGTAACACATTTTTCAGGAGTAATTAGTCATTTTAATACACAGTAAGTGTACTTTAGAAGCTTGCTACAGAAGCACATTATCCCAATTAAGAAATGTTTAAAATAAGCTTCTGCACAGCCAAGGAAACAACCCAGAAAATTAATAGGCAACCAACCGAATGGGAAAAGATAGTTGCAAATGACATATCAGATAAAGGGTTGATATCCAGAATCTACAAGGAACTCACCAAACTACACACCCGAAAAGCAAACAGCCCAGTGAAGAAATGGGCAGAAGATATGAACAGACACTTCTCCAAAGAGGACATCCAGATGGCCAACAGACACATGAAACGATGCTCAGCATCGCTCCTCATCAGGGAAATACAAATCAAAACCACACTGAGATACCACCTCACGCCAGTCAGAGTGGCTAAAATGAGCCAGTCAGAGAACTCTAGATGCTGGCGAGGATGTGGAGAAACGGGCACCCTCCTACACTGTTGGTGGGAATGTAAACTGGTACAGCCCCTCTGGAAAACAGTGTGGAGGTTCCTAGGAAACTAACAATAGAACTCCCCTATGACCCAGCAATAGCACTGCTAGGAATTTACCCAAGGGATACAGAAATGTTGAGGCATAGGAGCACATGTACCCCAATGTTCATAGCAGCACTCTCCACAATAGCTAAAACCTGGAAAGAGCCTAAGTGTCCATCAACAGATGAATGGATCAAGAAGATGTGGTTTATCTATACCATGGAATACTACATGGCAATGAGAAACAATGAAATCTGGCCATGTATAGCAACATGGATGGACCTTGAGGGTGTTATGCTGAACGAAATAAGTCAGGCAGAGAAAGACAAATATCATATGTGTGCACGTATAGGAGGATTAGGAGGAGCTTAACAGAGGACCAAGGGGGAGAAGAAGGGCGGAAATGGTGGGGGAAAGGGAGAGAGGCAAACCATGAGAGACTCTTGAATGCTGACAAAAACTGAGGACTGATGGATGTGGGGGGGAGGGGGGATGGGCATGGAGGAGGACACTTGTGGGGATGAGCACTGGGTGTTATGTGGAAACTAATTTGACAATAAACTATTTGTAAAAAAAAAAAAACAGCTGGATAACTATCAAAAAAAAAAAGAAAAAAAAAAAAAAAGAAATCGAGATGAACCAGAAAAATTCTTTGATTCTATAAACATCTGGTTTCTGTTTAATGTGGAATGAATGAGGGGGTCCTATTTCTTTAGGTGGGACATTAAAGAAGGATGACATTATGGAAAAAAATAAATACTGGGGTGCTTGGGTGGTTCTGTTGGTTAAGCATCTTAGTCTTGATCTCAGCTCAGGTCTGATCTCTGGGTTGTGAAATCAAGCCCTGTGTTGGACTCCACACTCAGTGTGGAGTCTACCTAAAGAACAAACAAATGAACAATAAAACAAATACTTTGTTGTGGGAAAAAAAAAAAAGAAATGTTTAAAATAGAAGTGTGCTCTTTAACGTATATTTTAATCTGTTTTGGTCACTACAGAATGGAAAGTCTAAAACTCTTCTGATAGTACCCTTGTAGGGATTCTACCTCAGGAGGGTAATCAGTGTGAGAAGAGGGATGCTATGCCTTAGAAGACAGCCTCTAGGAAGTCGCCCACTGGGGGAATATAAAAAAAGAGGATGAGTAAAATGTCAGAGGAACGTCCACATTAGAACCTGCATTTGGCTTGCTATATATAGTGCTTGAATTTCTTCATCTTGATATGAGTAGTGTTTGAATTTCCATAAATTGTGTATGTAGTAGTATGATGGATGTGGTAGTTTCAGGTGGCATTTTAAATAATGCAATTCTATATCCCAAAGTTTCTGCATATCCTGTTCCTTAATATCTAGATTAAATAAAGTCCCGGTCTGTTACATCAGGGTCAATCCTGCAGAATAGTTCTGAGAACCCCTAGGGAACGCTTACATGTCTTACTGGTTCCTTGTCCCATCTTCCTCTGAATTTTTGTCTTTATTTCTGGTCATCTCCTTTATGTTCAGCCATGCTTTTGTGGCTTCTTTGTCCATCCATTACCTGTGAAAAAAGGAGACAAACTTTTCCTTTATTCCCTAAGGCATTGGTAATTCAAAACTACTTGAGAAAATACACACATATACTACATAGGGAATTTATAACATCGAAAAGAAAGCTACAAAATTGGAGGTCAGACATCACTGTCCCTTAAAGTTAAGTGTCCAATCCTGTTCCTAGAACTTTCAGTGTGATCCCTGCTCCCGCCCATCCCTCTCCTTACCTGCTGCCTGCAGCTCCTTCTTAGATCTGAGAGTCAGGGCTTTGCCATCTGCTAAAAAGTTCAGCATATTTCCTCTTTTCTGCTCAAGCTACACAAACAAGCATTTATAATAAAATCTCATTCAGAAACAGCCATTCCTTCTTCATGAAGCAACTGTTATTTAAGCAAAAACCTCATAATAAAATCTCAACTTCAGGTATTTGACTAATATCGAGTAAGTTATTCAAGAACCATGAGTGGACAGGGGCACCTAGGTGGCTCAGTTGGATAAGTATCCAACTTCAGCTCAGGTCATGATATCTCAAGGTCCATGGGTTCGAGCCCTGCCTTGGGCTCTGTGCTGACAGCTCAGAGCCTGGATCCTGTGTCTCCCTCTCTCTCTGCCCCTCTCCTGCTCTCTCAAAAACAAATAAACATAAAAAAAAATTTTAAGAACCATAAGTAGATAGTTTTTATTGATTGATTGATTTAAATTTTTTTTTTTGTTTTCTTTACTTTTGAGACAGGGAGGGGGGAAGGGCAGAGGAGAGGGAGATACAGAATCTGAAACAGACTCCAGGCTCTGAGCTGTCAGCACAGAATGCCATGCGAGGCTGGAACCCACACACCATGTGATCATGACCTGAGCTGAAGTCGGATGCTTAACCAACTGAGCCACCCAGGCGCCCCTGGATATTTTTTTTAATGTATGAACTAACAGACTCTTCTAGATACTTTACAGATACAAAACAAGTTCATTGTTCATTGCTTTGCTTTCCTCATACAAGAAATCAATAGCAACTTTTTAAAAAATATTTTTATTTATTTCTAGGAGAGAGAGAAACAGCATGAGCAAGGGAGGGTCAGAGAGAGAGGGAGATACAGACTCTGAAACAGGCTCCAGGCTCTGAGCTGGCAGTCAGCACAGAGCCCGACGCGGGACTCGAACCCACGAACTGCGAGATCATGACCTAAGCGAAAGTCGGACGCTTAACCGACTAAGCCACCCAGGCGCCCCGAGAGATAATCAATAGCAACTTTGAATAGAAATTTTCTTACTAAAATAAAATTTAGGATTTTGCTTTTATGTGTAGCAAGATAGATGACATAACTCTTCCAATAATCACAATTCACAACCAATGTCTGGCTGGAGTCACTATGGGAGACTGCAGTTCCCCTAAACTTATGTCTGTTGATCATCTACAATTTTCTAAGAATTGAAATAAGAATAAGACATATCAACCCCTGTCCCTGACAAATTTACTTTGCAGTGAGATTCGATGAATTATATATAGCTAATGGGAAACCTCAGCTATCACACCCATACAGGGTTTCTCCAAATGTAAGGATGAGGCCATACTTTCAGTACACTGCATGGCCCTTCAGAAGATTATCCCTCTCTCTCAAAAACAAATAAACATTAAAAATTTTTTATAAAGTATATCCACTGTTATGCAACCACCATTACCACCCAGCATTGAACTTTCTTATCTTCCCAAACTGAGACTCTGTGTCCGTCAAACAACAGCACTCTCTTCCCCTCTCTACAGCGCATTTTTATTTGGGTTTGTAGCAAAGTGGAAATGGCTTTCATCTCATCCTTATGTAGTCCAAGTTAGCATTTCTGGTTCTTTTCAAGTGGTTGTGAGGATTTCATGGCAGAGGCCATCCTTCTCGGCATCCTTTGGTGCTGACAGGTATCTCGGTCAGCTCTGAATCTCGAGCTGATAACATTTCTGAAGCCTCACTTCGTGCTGCATGTGCTCTTGTTAGGACCCATGACATATTTAGGCACCCATGAAAGTATACTAAGTTCTCTTTTTTTAAACATTTATTTATTTATTTATTTTTGAGAGAGAAAGTGCAAATGGAGGAGGGGCAGAGACAGAGAGAAAGAGAGATGGAGAGGGAAAGAATCCCAAGCAGTCAGCACAGAGCCCAATGTAGGACTTGAACCCACCAAGTGCAAGATGGTGACCTAAGAGAAGTCAAATGATTAACTGATGGAGCCATCCAGGAACCCCTCTAAGTTCTTTTAAGATCCAAAGAAAATGATAGGTCAAAGAAAATATTTTAATATAAAATGTGGTTTGTCTTTATGCCAATATCATCATAAAATATAATTTTAAATATTTTTTAATGGAGGAATCAGATCAGGAAGGCAAAAGTGCCTAGGAGTTAGCAAAAATGGTGAGGAGGAAACACTGACGTTTTTAATGGATGGACTTATCCTTTGGTCTATTTCTGTCTGTCAATTTCCCCTTCCTATGCATAAAAATATATATCTTTTAAAACAATTTTTAAGTTTATTTGTTTATTTTAAGAAGGACAGAGAGCGAGCAGGAGAGGGGCAGAGAGAGAGAGGGAAAGAGAATCCCAACCAGGCTCTGCAGTGTCAGTACAGAGGCCTATGTGGGGTTCATACTCACCAACCATGAGATTATGACCTGAATCAAACTCAAGAGTCGGATGCTTAAATGACTAAATCACCCAGATGCCTCTAAAGACATCTTTCAAATATTTTACACAGCAATATATATAGTTAAGCAATATCCTCAAATTTTAGATTTAAAAATTTTTTAATTTTAAAATTTAGGCAAGGTATCTATTTATTAGGAGATTAAGGGGTATTGTTAATTAGTCCTCCTAGACTGATTTTCCAATTTGAAAGAACCTAAATGTACGTTAATTAATTAGACCATTCTAGAGAACTACACAGCCCTGGTTTTATGTGTTTTAAGAGAATTCAGACCACAGTATGGCCAGAGTCACATGAGTGAGACTTCAGAAATCAAGGACACGTGCCCCTGTTATTTGGTCTTTTATTTTTTTAATTTTGTTCACTTAAATATTCATAACGTCTTCACCTTTCTGAGGAAAAGAATTCTAAACCATTCTACTTCCATTCGATAGCATTTGGTGCCATCTGAGCACATCCTAGGCATCTAACAGGAGCATTTTTGACTTGATAAGATAATGCATTTAGAATTGCTCAAATTGAAGGGGTGCGTGGGTAGCCCAGTCAGTTGAGCATCTGACTTCGGCTCAGGTCATGATCTCACAGTTCGTGAATTCAAGCCCCTACGGCTCTGTGCTGACAGCTTCGAGCCTGGAGCCTGCTTTGGAATCTGTGTCTCCCTCTCTGTCTGCGCCTTCCCCGCTCACTCTCTGCCTCTCTTTTTCTCAAAATAAAAAATAATAGTAATAAAATAAAAAAAAACTCAACAAAAAAACATAAAATTAAAAAGAAAAGAAGCATTGGGAATCTTTCTAAAAACTTTAACTTGTCTATTATTCACACTTTATTTCAACATTTCTTCCCTCATCATTTATTCCATGCATTTATATATATGTATATTTAAGATAATGATCTCAAGATTGGAAAAGACTATCAAAATAGAAGTGGTCAAGTTCTTCTTGAAACCTGGTAACCTTTAATTTGCAAGGATATGTCCAGATCTTTAAAAATTTCCTAGAATGATTATGAAGCACAGCAAACTTTAGCAATCACCTATTTCAAGGCACACTCTAACATGTTGTTTTTTTTTTTAATTTATTTCTAGGAGAGAGAGAGAGAGAGACAGCGTGAGCAGGGGAGGGTCAGAGAGAGAGGGAGTCACAGACCGAAACAGGCTCCAGGCTCCAAGCTGGCAGTCAGCACAGAGCCCGACGCGGGGCTCGAACCCACGAACCGCGAGATCATGACCCAAGCAAAATTCGGACGCTTAACCGACTAAGCCACCCAGGCGCCCCTAACATGTTTTTAAAAAAGGATTTTGTTGGGCCACCTGAGTGGCTCAGTTGGTTAAGCTTCTGGCTTTGGCTCAGGTCATGACCTCGCGATTCGTGGGTTCGAGCCCTGCATCAGGCTCTGTGCTGACAGCTAGCTCAGAACCTGGAGCCTGCTTCAGATTCTGTATCTCCTTCTCTCTCTCTGACCCTTCCCTGCTCATGCTGCCTCTCTCTCTCAGAAATAAATAAAACATTAAAAACTTTTTTTAAAAAAAAGGATTTTGTCACCTGACTCACAGGTTCCTTTTTTTTACTACTTCCTTTCATCATCCCTCAGCCACTCTGCCAACCCTTATTGACGAACAGGCTGTATCTTGATTTCTCAACCATCCCAAGAAAGCAAATTTCATCATTTTATAGCATTCCTCACTTGGTCTATTTTGTGCCTTTTCGTCTTTCAGAACAGCTCTGCTGGAGAAATCCCTGCTTAGAAACACCTTTTTTTCCTTCAAGTACATGTGCTGTCCCTCAAATCCACCCCAGCAGGCTTCCCATTCCGCAGTGTTCATCACACATACTATAAAGCATTCTTTCCAACACGACCTTCTATTCCCCCCAGAAAGTAACAAAATTAGCCAATATAGAAAATTAGAAGTTCCTAGGAAATTTTAGCTGCCTCCTCACTACTTTACTGCAATGTTTTTAATCTGTCTCTCACTAACCTGAAAGGCATTTCCCACTACAGGAAAACCACTTGGACTTTCAGTATTGTTGTTTTTCTTGTATAATCTATCTTTATGTTTCCCACTTTAATGGTTCCTTACTCAACGAAGACTAATCTTTTCAGGTATCTTCCAGGCTCCAAAAGACATAGTTTCTTCAATCAATACTTTTACTACCACTCAAGTTATTAGTCTAAAGCTTCTGCCCTATATCAATCTTTCATTTCATAGTCGCACTTTTCAAAGGTGAAACCTACACTTATTAACCCTACAGTCTCACCATGGACTTATTCTGAACCTATTGCAATAAGGTTTCTTTTTTCTTCCACTTCACTAAAGCTATTTTCTCAATTTCCAATGATTAATGAATGTCAAAGGCTTTCTTCATCTTTAACCTACCAGATTTCTCTTCATGGTTTCACTCTAGTAATTGCATATCACGATACCTTTCCCTTCAAACTTTCTCTTTAAATCTTTAGTTCAACTGACAATATTGCCAGTTTACTCTTCCTTTATTTCTCTTTTGCAAATTCGTTTTTCTTATTCCTACCCTTTTAGTATGTATAATCTTGACTCTATCCTTGGTTTTCTCTCTCTCTCTCCCACCTTCTCTCTTTCTCTCTCATTTGTTTATAGGCTATCACAACTATCCTACCATCCTCAGATACCAGCTTTACATGTTTAGATCTTATCGTTTTTTAGTTCTGTTTAAATCCCACTTTCTTGCTGATGCCATTCCTAATCACCCACTTTGACGATGATTTCTCTTTCTACACTCAGAGAGTACATGACTTCTGTCTCTCATCTGCACTTATAACAACATGTAACTTTATATTTTAATTAATTATTAATAAATTAGGACTTATCTCCTGTTACAGTTCACAAGTCCCCTGTGAATGAATGAATGAAAGTGGTATTTAAAGTGAACTTCAGTGGGGCACCTGGGTGGCTCAGTTGGTTAAGGATTGGACTTTGGCTCTGGTTATGATCTCATGGCTTGTGAGTTTGAGCCCCACGTCGGGCTCTGTGCAGACAGCTCAGAGCCTGAGGCCTGCTTCAGATTCTGTCTCTCCCTCTCTCTGCCCCTCCCCTGCTCATGCTCTGTCTCCGTTTGTCTCTCAATAATAAAAAACATTAAAAATTAAAAAAGTAATAAAGTCTTAAAGATCCATAATTAAAAAAAAATAAAGTGAACTTCAGTAGAAACAAAATTGCATATACTTCAAGAAAGAGGCAAATGAACTAAGTTATAGAAAAGAAGTTGAGTATTTTCAAATGATTGTTATTAAAAGTCTTTGAGTCCAGATCAGTATCACATGAGGCTATTCTTTTCATATTAACATTAAACTTTGGAATATGAGTCTAGCTAGCCTTACCAGATTAAGATAGTTTGGATGATATTGCCTGTATAATGATCCTAATGGGGTTTTAACATGCTCTTCTTTGGTGCTAGAACTATTGCTCCTTGTATAGGAATAGCCTGTGCTTCAAATCCCAAAAGCCAAATTTTAATGGGATATCACTAGGGTTGATATTATTTGGAAGGCCTGGGAAAACTAAAACAAAAGAGAAAACAAAACAAAACAAAACAAGAAAAAGCATTTGTAGCTTTCCCACATACTCCATTTCTAGGGATAGGAGAATAGAATGTTTTACTTTGCTTTCATAACTGAAAAGATTCTTCTTTTTTTTTTTATTTTATTTTTTTTTTACAAATAGTTTATTGTCAAATTAGTTTCCACATAACACCCAGTGCTCATCCCCACAAGTGCCCTCCTCCATGCCCACCCCTCCTCCTCCCCACATCCACCAGTCCTCAGTTTTTGTCAGCATTCAAGAGTCTCTCATGGTTTGCCTCTCTCCCTTTCCCCCACCATTTCCGCCCTTCTTCTCCCCTTGGTCCTCTGTTAAGTTCCTCCTAATCCTCCTATACGTGCACACATATGATATTTGTCCTTCTCTGCCTGACTTATTTCGCTCAGCATAACACCCTCAAGGTCCATCCATGTTGCTACACATGGCCAGATTTCATTGTTTCTCATTGCCATGTAGTATTCCATGGTATAGATAAACCACATCTTCTTGATCCATTCATCTGTTGATGGACACTTAGGCTCTTTCCAGGTTTTAGCTATTGTGGAGAGTGCTGCTATGAACATTGGGGTACATGTGCTCCTATGCCTCAACATTTCTGTATCCCTTGGGTAAATTCCTAGCAGTGCTATTGCTGGGTCATAGGGGAGTTCTATTGTTAGTTTCCTTAGGAACCTCCACACTGTTTTCCAGAGGGGCTGTACCAGTTTACATTCCCACCAACAGTGTAGGAGGGTGCCCGTTTCTCCACATCCTCGCCAGCATCTAGAGTTCTCTGACTGGCTCATTTTAGCCACTCTGA
The DNA here is from genome assembly GCA_017311185.1 of Proteles cristata cristata. Classification (NCBI taxonomy): domain Eukaryota; kingdom Metazoa; phylum Chordata; class Mammalia; order Carnivora; family Hyaenidae; genus Proteles; species Proteles cristata. The sequence continues at coordinate 3,162,625 of JAESUZ010002627.1, forward strand.
CTGGCGTGAGGTGGTATCTCAGTGTGGTTTTGATTTGTATTTCCCTGATGAGGAGCGATGCTGAGCATCGTTTCATGTGTCTGTTGGCCATCTGGATGTCCTCTTTGGAGAAGTATCTGTTCATATCTTCTGCCCATTTCTTCACTGGGTTGTTTGTTTTTCGGGCGTGTAGTTTGGTGAGTTCCTTGTAGATTCTGGATATCAACCCTTTATCTGATATGTCATTTGCAACTATCTTTTCCCATTCCGTTGGTTGCCTATTAATTTTCTGGGTTGTTTCCTTGGCTGTGCAGAAGCTTTTAATCTTGAGAAGGTCCCAACAGTTTATTTTTGCTCTTGATTCCCTTGCTTTTGGGGATGTGTCAAGTAAGAAGTTGCTGCAGTGGAGGTCAAGGAGGTTGTTTCCTGCTTTCTCCTCTAGGGTGTTGATAGTTTCCTGTCTCACGTTCAGGTCCTTTATCCATTTTGAGTTTATTTTTGTGCATGGTGTGAGAAAATGATCTAGTTTCATTCTTCTGCATGTTGCTGTCCAGTTCTCCCAACACCATCTGTTAAAAAGGCTGTCTTTTTTCCATCGGATATTCTTTTCTGCTTTGTCAAAGATTAGTTGGCTGTATACTTTTGGGTCCACTTCTGAGTTCTCAATTCTGTTCCATTGGTCTATGTGTCTGTTTTTGTGCCAATACCATACTGTCTTGATGATGACAGCTTTGTAGTAGAGGCTAAAGTCTGGGATGGTGATCCCTCCCGTTTTGGTTTTATTTTTCAGGATTACTTTGGCTATTCGGGGTCTTTTGTGGTTCCATACAAATTTTTGGATAGTTTGTTCTAGTTTTGAGAAGTATGCTGGTGCAATTTTGATTGGAATTGCATTGAATGTGTAGAGTGCCTTAGGTAGTAATGACATCTTAACTATATTTATTCTTCTTATCCATGAGCATGGAATGTTTTTCCATTTCTTTGTGTCTTCTTCAATTTCCTTCATAAGTTTTCTATAGTTTTCATCATACAGATCTCTTGTATCCTTGGTTAGGTTTATTCCGAGGTATTTTATGGCTTTTTGTGCAATTGTGAATGGGATCAGTTTCTTGATTTCTCTTTCTGTTGCTTCATTGTTGGTGTATAAAAATGCAACCGATTTCTGTACATTGATTTTGTACCCTGCTACTTGGCTGAATTCTTGGATCAGTTCTAGTAGGCTTCTGGTGGAGACTGTCGGGTTTTCTATGTAGAGTATCATGTCATCTGCGAAGAGTGAAAGTTTGACTTCCTCTTTGCCAATTCTGATGCCTTTGATTTCCTTTTGGTGTCTGATGGCTGATGCTAGGACTTCCAGCACTATGTTAAACAGCAGTGGTGAGAGTGGGCATCCCTGTCGTGTTCCTGATCTCAGGGGGAAAGCTCTGAGTTTTTCCCCGTTGAGGATGATGTTAGCTGAAGGCTTCTCATAGATGGCTTTGATGATGTTTAAGTAGGTTCCTTCTATCCCAACTTTCTCGAGAGTCTTTATTAAGAAGGGATGCTGTATTTTGTCAAATGCTTTTTCTGCATCTATTGACAGGATCATATGGTTTTTATCTTTTCTTTTATTGATATGATGTATCACATTGATTGATTTGCGAATGTTGAACCAGCCCTGTAACCCAGGAATGAATCCCACTTGATCTTGGTGGATGATTCTTTTTATATGCTGCTGGATTCGATTTGCAAGGATCTTGTTGAGAATTTTTGCATCCGTATTCATCAAGGATATTGGCCTGTAGTTCTCTTTTTTAGCTGGATCTCTGTCTGGCTTGGGAATCAGTGTGATGCTGGCTTCATAAAATGAGTCCGGGAGTTTTCCTTCGCTTTCTATTTTTGGAATAACTTGAGAAGAATTGGGATTAATTCTGTTTTAAATGTCTGGTAGAATTCCCCAGGGAAGCCATCAGGTCCAGGGCTCTTATTTGTTGGGAGATTTTTGATCACTGATTCCATTTCTTCACTCGTTATGGGTCTGTTCAGGTTTTCTATTTCTTCCCGTGTGAATTTTGGTAGTGAGTGTGTGTTTAGGAATTTGTCCATTTCTTCTAAGTTGTCCAATTTGTTGGCATATAATTTTCATAGTATTCCCTGATAATTGCTTGTATTTCTGAGGGGTTGGTTGTAATAAGTCCATTTTCATTCATAATTTTGTCTATTTGGGTGCTCTCTCTTTTCTTTTGGATAAGTCTGGCTAGAGGTTTGTCAATTTTGTTTACTTTTTCAAAAAACCAACTCTTGGTTTCATTGATCTGTTCAATTGTTTCTTTGGTCTCTATGTTGTTTATTTCTGCTCTAATTTTTACTATTTCTCTTCTTCTACTGGGTTTAGGGCGTTCTTGTTGCTCTGCCTCTAGTTCCTTTAGGTGAGCTGTTAGATTTTGGACTTGCGCTTTTTCTAATCTCTTGAAATAGGCCTGGAGAGCAATGTACTTTCCTCTTAGGACTGCCTTGGCCGCATCCCATAGATTTTGAATTGTTGTGTTTTCATTTTCATTTGTTTCCATATATTTTTAAATTTCATCTCTAATTGCCTGATTGGCCCATTCATTCTTTAGAAGGGTGTTCTTTAACCTCCATGTTTTTGGAAGTTTTCCATACTTCTTCCTGTAATGGATTTCAAGTTTCAAAGCATTGTGATCTGACAGTGTGCATGGTATGATCTCTATTCTTTTATATTTATTGAGGGCTGCTTTATGTCCCAGTATGTGATCTATCTTGGAGAATGTGCCATGCGCACTTGAGAAGAAAGTAAATTCCCTGGCCTCAGGATGTAAAGTTCTAAATATATCCGTCAGGTCCATCTGGTCCAATGTGTCTTTCAAGTCCATTATTTCTTTAGTGATTTTCTGTCTGGTTGACCTATCCATTGCTGTAAACAGAGTATTAAAGTCCCCTGCTATTAGCACATTCTTATCTATAAGCTTGTTTCTGTTTGTGATTAATTGTTTTAGATATTTAGGTGCTCCCATATTCGGTGCATAGACATTTATGATTGTTAGTTCTTCCTGATGGATGGACCCTGTAATTATTATGTAGTGCCCTTCTTCATCTCTTGTGATTGTCTTTAATTTAAAGTCCAGTTTGTCTGATATAAGTATCGCTACTCCGGCTTTCTTTTGATTTCCTGTAGCATGATATATATTTCTCCATCCCCTTACTTTTAATCTGAAGGTATCTTCCCGTCTAAAATGAGTTTCTTGTAGACAGCATATAGATGGATTTTGTTTTTTAATCCATTCTGCTACCCTATGTCTTTTGATTGGAGCATTCAGCCCATTTACATTCAGTGTTATTATTGAAATATGTGGGTTTAGAGTCTTTGTATCTTTTGTAGGGTTCATGTTTGAGGTGGTGTCTCTGGAATCTGTGTTCCTTGCAACCTTTCCTTCAGAGCATCCCCCTCAGGATTTCTTGTAGGGCTGGCTTCGTGGTGACAAATTCTTTCAATTTCTGTTTGTTTGGAAAGGTTTTTATCTCTCCTTCTATTTTGAATGACAGGCTTGCTGGATAGAGGATTCTTGGCTGCATATTTTTACTGTTCATCACATTGAAGATCTCCTGCCATTCATTTCTGGCCTGCCACGTTTCAGTAGATAGGTCTGTCACCACTCTGATAGGTTTCCCTTTGTATGTGAGGGCCCTTTTCTCCCTAGCTGCTTTCAGAATTCTCTCTTTGTCCTTGTAGTTTGCCATTTTTACGATGATATGTCGTGCAGAAAATCAATTCAAGTTACGTCTGAGGGGAGTCCTCTGAGCCTCTTGTATTTCCACATTTACTTCCTTCCCCTGGTCGGGGAAGTTCTCTACTATAATTTGTTCCAGGACTCCTTCAGCACCTTTCCCTTTCTCTTCCTCTTCTGGGATTCCTATGATACAGATATTGTTGCGTTTGACTGTGTCGCTGAGCTCTCAAATTCTTCTTTCCTGTTCCTGGATCAGTTTGTCTCTTTTTTTGTCAGCTTCTTGTTTTTCTAGAATGGTGTCTTCTAAATCACTTATTCTCCTTTCTGCCTCTTCAAGCCGTGCGTTGGAGGCCTCTAATTTATTATGGATCTCATTTATCACATTTTTTAATTCTTCATGCCTATTTTTATTTTCCATTCTGTCTGTAGCCATAGTTTCTTTGATGTCCCCTATGTTTTTTTCAAGCCCTGCTATTAATTTCACCATTATTATTCTAAAATCTTGTTCACTTATGCTGCTGATATCTGTTTTGAGCAGTTCATTAGCTGTCATTTCTTCTTGGAGTTTCTTTGGAGGAGAGCTCTTTCGTTTTGTCATTTTAGTTAGCTTTCCGGCTCTTGTTGGTTTTAAAGACCTGTTATGCTCTCTGTTTCTATGAGCACTGCTATATCCAAGAAACTCTGACTTTCCAGCGCCTATCCTTTCAGAGATTGTTTTTTGAATGGTATCCCTCGGTCACTCTTGTTGGGACCTTAGTTATTTTATTTTCCTATTCGTAGTGATATTTGGGACTCTTCACCTTGTGTACTCTAGCTTGTTTCTTGAGGTAGCCCTGGAAAAGAAAACAGACAGACAAACACACAGGGAGCAAGAGCACACAAACGCACAGGCTGATTCAACTAACATGCAAAATGAGAGGGAAAACGAAAAAGTTAATACAAAAGACGGAGGAGGGAGGGCGAATAGGGAGCATAAAATACATAAAAGGGTCAAAAAGGGGGAAAGAAAAGGAACAAAGAAGAAAATCGATGAACAAAGAACGGTTTAAAGCATATACCTGGATTTCCCAGCTACAGTTAAATAGCCGTGTGTATGTAGTGCTGGTTGAAGAGCATAGAGAAAAAGAGAGAAGGCAGGGTGAGACAAGGCAGATTTGGAAATAGAATGAACAGGCAGAAGGGATAAGTAACTTTTTTCAAAGAGGTAAAGGGTAGAATATGGTTGGATAGGTGAGAGAAGGATGCTGGAATTATCCAGAGAAACTATATAGTCTAATTACTCCTGAGAGAAATAGCTGAAAAAGTCGGTAGGTGTAGAATTTACATTTACAGAATGGACTTGTTGTGATTGTTTAAGCAAGCTGGCGACAAGAGTTAATCAGGTCAGTGTTTTGGGGAAAAAAGTGAGAAAAGAGAAAGAAGAAGAAAAAAAGAGAAAAGAATGGGGGGAAAAAAAGAAAGAAGAAAGAAAAAAAAAGGGAGAAAAGAAAAAAAAAGGGAGGAGGGCACCTCTCAGGCAGGGATGGGCATGGCGTGATCCGATGCCTCAGGCGGGGGTTCTGCCTTGGCGATTGTGGGGAGAGTGATGGTGCTCCAGTCCCTTCTTGAACCCCGCGCTGCAGCTCGCTTTTTTTTCTTTTTGGCGTGTCAACTCCCCGTTCCGGGGACGCAGCCGAAGTTGGTTGCACTCTTCAACCCAGGCCAGTTCCAATCTCCAAATCCCAGTCCGCGTCCCGCTGAAGTTGCCTTAGTCACAGCTTCCCAGACAACCCCCTCGGGCAATTCCAGGCTCCCTGCTGAGCTCTGGGGGCTGAGTCAGGATCGCTGCTTCCTTCTCTGGGTCGGCTCTGGTGCGCATGCGCGGGGGCTTGCCTGCCGGTCCGCGTAGCCTGAGCCCGCTGGAGTGAGGAAAACCGGGTCTCTCTATGGCTCGTCACCCGAAACACGAACTCACAGGCAAATTTCTCAGTTTTTAGCTCTTTGCCTTCCCTCTCGAGCTCCAGCCAGCCAGGAGCGCGGACGCCCGGTGTCTGCGCGTCTCCTTCAGGGGTCCCAGCCGCCCTGGAGCTACAATGGCGGCAGGCGCGTCCGCGCCGCTTTAAAACCCAACCTCCAGGAGTGGCACAAAGAAGCAGTTTGTGTGCTCAGCCTCCCCCAGGACCAGTTGTCGCGAGGGGACCTGGTGTGCAGGTATTTGGCAAGTACGGTCTTTCTATGCACCGAGCGGAGATTTTTCTGTCTCGGACTCTCTCCTTTTCCCCTCTCACTCCCCGTAGAGGGTAGAGGGGGATCGCCTCCCACCCTGGAGGCTCCGATCCCGGCCCGATTTTACCTTCCCCGGTTCGCACTCACGTTAGAAGACTTTCTCAGTGGATTCTGCGTCCTTTTTCTCCCAGTCTCTCAGGTTTTGTATGGTTTCCAATGGCTTCAGATCTTTTCTGTGTGATGTATGGGCGCGAGTGCAAGTACGGAGCTCCTTACTTCTCCGCCATCTTGCCCCCCCTCGAAAAGATTCTTCTTTACATAAGCGATAAGCATTGCAGAAATTCTCTTCCTTGCTTCTGTCCATAGCATATTTATATGCCAGGGCCTTGGCATGCCTAGCATCGTAGGACTTCAAAGTCTTGCTCAATATCTTACTTTAATACAAGCATTATCTTCTACTAAGACTGATATAAACAGGAAAATGATCTTAAGAGCTAATGAATATTTCTGTTACTGCTGTTACATCTTCTGCAAAATCTGTCTAAAGTATATCCAATTGATTTAAATACTCTGAGGTCCCTATTATTGACTCATTTTTTTCTTGTCATCCTTATAAACCATATTTTTTGTTAAAAGAGAGTTAAAATATTTTCACTGTCATCTAGAGGGGTTAGAAAATTTATTTTCTGTGCAACATCAAAAGACACAATTTTTCTACCTATGATCACCTTGTAGTAAGCTGTGTTGCTATGACACAGATGATTTGGAGCAAGAGCTAAAAACAAGTTACCAAGTAATTTCTCCTAAGGCCATCAAAATGCTCATCAACAGGAAATGCAGAGACTTGATTAGACTAGTGTTATTGTATTCCCATAGCACTACTTCTTTGAGCCTCCTTTTCATCATCTGAAAAAAAAAAAAGCTAAAAATACCTGCCCATGAGGATTTTTTGAAGACTAAATCATGTGGAATATGCAAAAGCACCCAGTCTGTAACAAGGACTCAAAAATATTTTTCTCTTCTCCCATTCTTAATATTTGTCCATGTATATATGAATAAAGCCCAATTTAGAAAAAACCAAATTGCTTTCAAAGAACCAATACTAACGTATTTTGGAAGAATTTTGTGACAATTTGCTTACAAACATAGGCAAGTAAAAATACTTGAAAAAAACTGAAATAAAATTCTAAAAGATACAGATCAGCAGAAAATTACCATGTGATTTTCCTTTCTCAAGTATAAAGGAGGGTTGTTTTGTTCAGGGTGAATTATTCTCAAGATTGAGATGTGTCTTTGCCAGGTTCACTGTGAGGTTTATAATGTATAATATTTTACAAGTCAATAGCATACAGGATAAAGTCTCTTAATAAGCCAATAAATAGGGGCGCTTGGGTGGCTCAGTCAATTAATCATGAGACTCTTGATTTCTGCTCAGGTCATGATCTCACAGTCATGTGCTCTCTTGCTCTCTCTCTCTCCTCAAAATAAATAAACAGACATTTAAAAAAACCCTGTGTATCAGTTGCTGGTGCTTAGGTCTCTCGCTGCTGGGGTGTGTAACCAGTCACGGGTCAGCAGGCAAGGTGGATCTCTCTGCAGGTTATTGCTCTGGAGACCCTTAGACAGATCACACCACTCCCTACCAGAAGTAGCCTCCCCAAGGCAGGAACAGATATGCCTTCTCTTCCTGAGACTGCTGCACGGTTTAACACCACTGGCCACCAAGAGTGGACTGACCTCAGCAAGAACAAGTGTGTTAAGCACTTCGGAGAGCTATTTAAATCAGCAAAACATAGCCTTACTTGGAAAGAAGACTGTCAGCAAGTCCTCAGAAATTCTTACTATTTAACCTTTAAATGCCCATTACATCATAGTCACTTACTCCTCTACATGTTCCTGCCTGATAAACACCCAGTAGCATGACAATTCTGCCAATATCATCCTTACACGGCCTGTAAAATTCACCCCAGCATCAAAACAACCTTCCTAAAGTCATAAACAATTGGATTTGAAATCATTACAAACCAGTATACAACAGGAAGTCACCCAACCACACACACACACACACACCTGTGCTATGGAATTCTTTCCCTTGGACAGAATTGGAATCTTTTTATTCTTGGATATCTAATAGTTCTAACCAAACCAGCACAGTCCCATTACTGATCACGAGTCCAGTAACTTCCATATCTATGATTTCTTCTCAGGAAACCCCCATTAATCCAGACAGCAAAACATTTGCTTTCAATGTGAATTTCAACGCAGGAGAGAGATTAAGGAGGAACTCTTTGCTTTTCCTATTAAGCCACATTACAAAGAACTTGCTGAGATGAAAAAGCAAGAATTTAATTTAATACAGCTAAGCCACATAGGAATCACAAGAAAAGTTGTGAGCCTGTGTCTGTTCAAAGGTGTAAAATCAAAATTTGAGGACAATCTGGTTTACAATATAAACTCTTTTACAATTTATCTAAAGAAATTGATTTACATTTTAATACAAGCTAAATATTAAATACTTTTTTGAGCCAGGCTACATCCGATCTCCAAACAGCAAATAACAACATTCAGATTTTTTCCTTGTTTCTGTTATGTTGAAGTGAGATTTAAAAATTTCTTTGGGATACTTTGTACTCATCTTTTTCTTCCTTAGTTTCTTCTTATTTTATTGTGTGGTCTTTGTTTGTTGGCTTGCTTGCTTCTTAAATTTACAGCTAATTAAATATGTATAATTCAGAGGCAGCTAGGTTTTTCTTGAAGACTTGAAGACAAATGATAGATGATGACTTGGTTGGCCCATCATAGATTTTTAAGCACACTTATATAAGCAGGTGCTAGATTCATGAATAAGTCCAGCTGTCTAAACTGGGGAAATATTAGAAATAAATTCTTAATTCTTATCGATGTTAGATAATTGTTATTTTCTTTGTTTAAAAATAATCAGTTTCTTTGTAAAATATATCCTTTTCTTTTTGCTTTGTAAAGTAAGTATTTCCTAGGGGTAAGCAGTTAATATTAGTGAATATAGTTTTCTTTTCAGTTAATCATATGTGTTTAAATTCCAACTCTGTTTCATATTATCAGTTGTGTATAACTAGCTCACTTGAATTGCTTTTCTCTCAAATAGGAATAATACATTCTAAATAATTGTTATAAAGGCAATAGAAGAGACAACATATGAAACTTGCTTAGCACAATTACTGACATATAGTAAGAACTTGGTAATTCCTGGCTAACAGTGTCATTCCAATTGTCCAGTTAATGGGGGAAAAAATAGAGAGTAGATTTTTAATGCCCATCTATTTGTAACAGCTTAACACATTGCATTTGTCATTTAAAATACAATAAAATGACAATAAGGTTTGCTGATTTCTTTATCCTAGAATCTGCTCCCTATACTCGTTTTTGCCCTCTAGATGGGGGAAAAGATTCTCTATCAATGAAGCAGAACATGAAGGCACTAGTAGATCCTTACCTAATTGGCAGTGGAATAAAGTGTTGATGGACCACAGCATGATGGAAAGACAGGACTATTCATGTGCCACTCGTAATTTATTTCCCGGATGGGTATTTATTTTTATTTATTTTTAATAGCTTATTGTCAAGTTGGTTTCCATATAACACCCAGTGCTCATCCCCACAACGGCCCTCCTCCGTGCCCATCACCCACTTTCCCCTCACCCCCACCATCTGCCTTCAGTTTGTTCCCGGCATTCAAGAGTCTCTCATGGTTTGCCTCCCTCCCTCTCCCCGACTATTTTTCCCCTTCTTCTCCCCGGATGGGTATTTATTTAACAAATATATATGACAGATACTACTGGGCTTAGGAATTAGAGCAATGACCCAGAAAAAAAGGCCCTGTTTCAAGTGGATAAAACATTATATTGTAGATTGTATTATTGTTTGTACTTTTTCATTCTTCTCTTCCTTTTAATAGGATCATACATGATCATACATTCCCACTTGTTGTCATGTGGATTGTCCACATCCCCCATGAGAAGAATAAATACAATATGTAATACATGTACACTCTTAGCTCGTTGCTTTTAGCCTTGGTCCATGACATTCTGGACAATGGAATATGAGTGGACTTGGTATGCAGCACATCCAAGCAGAAGTTTTAAATGTCACAAGTCTCTCCTTCCGTTACAAGAATACATATAGTTGCATAAGTATAATGATTTTAATTTAAGACCTGGAATGTAATAACCTGTGAAACAAACTTATAACCTAGCCGTAGTCTGGCATAGAGACTAATCTGGATTATAACTGTAGTCTCCGGCAGCACACATGTAATATGATGGAGATATAACCTTTATTACAAACAATTATGACTTGAGATTGTTTGTTACCACAGCAAAGCTGACAAATACAGATAATAAATACACAAATAACCCTTCAGAAAGGGTTTATGCAGATAATTAGGACAGTACAGTAGCATTAAAATGTCTAATTGATACTTCAGATCTGTTGGTCAGGAAATGCCTCTCTGAAAGATGATATTTATGCTGAGATCTGCCTGAGAAGTCATCAGTTAAAGACAGAAAGTAGACTTTCTTTTTCTTTTTAATGGGAAATCCGTTGCCAATGTCCTTGAGTCAAGAGCATGATACAAATGAGTTTGATGAATTCAAGGACACTCAGTGTAGTGTGGCTTTCTGAGCATAGTGGGTAAGGAGGGCAGTGACAAGACATGAATGCATGGAAATAGGCAGACACTAGTCCATGTGGTGCTTTACAAATCAGGTCAATAGTTTGTGTTTTATGAGAGGTCACCAGAAAGGTTAAAGTGGAAGAGGCATGTGACCTGATTTCCATTTTTAATAGATTATTCTGACAGCTATTTTGACAACTGGCTTTAAGAGGGCTAGAGTAGAAACTGGGATAGATATATTTGAAACTTAAATTAATCCAGGGAAGATGTGGTGAGTTGGTTGGAATTGGTGAATAATTTAAATTTCTCCCTGGTATATTCAAATAGGCATGTCCTCTAGATTTCTGGGCACGTTAATTTTTTTTTTCTCTGAGCTAAGGTGATCCTAGGGAACCTTTTTAGAAGTGGGATGGCTTGCTTTATTTAACAATGTCTGATTAGTCTGGGTCAAATTTTGTCTACCTTAAACAAGGTTAGATGCCCCATTTAAGAGGAAAGTCGTTTTATTTTGTATTATGATTCTGAAAAAGCATTTCCATTGGTGCTGCTGCCACCAATGTTGTTTTATTATCTGGGCCATATTAGAGCTTGCTCTTTATCTCACCATGAAATATGGTGATCTACTTTCAGCATTCCCTTCAGGATAAGATTAAAAACAATGTTTTTATACTGTTTTATTTATTTTTTGTATTTAAATATAAATATTGTCAGCTTTTAAAATCAGGTTGAAAACTATTCAATAGGCAAGCTTGGTTTTCTCCCATTACTCTTTCCTTTGATAGCTCATTTTTCAAGTAAAATTAAATGCTTCTGGTTTTTCTCATTTATCAAAAATGTAATGGCAAAAATGGAAGAAGAAAGGATGAGGCACATGATACCCAGTCATCTGAACCAATTCCAAATTTCTCTGTTGCTGTGGAAAGGATTGTGTTCCTTCAAAATACATATGTTAAAGACCTAACCCCCAAATGTGTCTATATTTGAATCAGAAAATATTTGTGAGGAGATGATTAAATGAGGTCATAAGGTAGGACCCTAATACAAAGGGCTGGTGACCTTATGAAAAGAAGAGACACAGGAGCTCACTGCCTTTGCCATGTGGGGACACAGAAAGAGAGCTGCTGCCTACAAACGAGTAAGAGCACTCTTATCAAAAATCAAATTTACCAGCACCTTAGTCATGATTTTCCAGCCTGCAGAACTGTAAGAAATAAGTTCTTGACATTCAAACCACTGAGTCTATGTGGTATTTTGTTATGGCAACCTAAGCTGACTGATACATATGCATTCTCAATAATTAATACTTTTAGCCAACTTTTCATTAAAAATTTTTGTTTTAATTTTTTAACCTTTATTTATTTTTGAGAGAGACACAGATTGTGAGCTGGGGAGGGGCAGAGAGAGTGAGGGAGACACACAATCTGAAATAGGCTGCAGGCTCTGAGCTGTCAGCACAGAGCCTGATGCATGCTGGAACCCACCAACCATGAGATCATGACCCGAGCCTAACTCGGAAGCTTAACCAACTGAACCACTCAGATGCCCCCCCCCTCCCCAGGAAATTTTTTAAAATATTTATTTATTTTTGGGAAAGAAAGAGCAAGCTTGTGGGGGGGGGGGGCAACGAGAGGGGAACAGAAGATCCAAAGTGGACTCTGTGCTGACAGCAGCAAGCCAGATTATGGGGCTCAAACTCTCAAACTGCGAGATCTTGACATGAGCTGAAGTTGGACGCTCAACCGACTGAGCCACCTAGGTTCCCCCAAATTCCCATTTTAAGGGACACAAGATAATCATTATAACTATTTCTTTGTAGGCTCAGAAAAGAAAATAACAACCGAAAGCTCTGATGACAAGTTAATTTACCTACTTACTTATTGTTTAATATAACTTATTTACAGCTGTACTATGTTCACAGTAATTTTAAAGATGAGATTGAGTTTTAATATTAAAAACCATTTTGAAATTTTCTGTTACATAGTAATTTAGAATTTCATACATTTCCTTTATTTCTAGCTTTAAAAATTGCTGGCTCCAAATTATATTTTCTTTACCTTCATATCCTTACTGTTCTTCATATGTTTTTGCCCTCTAATTGTCATATTATGTCCTTATGTTACATTGGTTTTTGATAAAGAAAGTCCTCTGCTTCTTTCTTTGTGTTTTTCATGTTGCAAATTCTTCAGTCGGCTCTCCCACAAATTTTGTAATGTTAACTCAGCTTTTAATGAACGCTAATTGATTTTCCCATAAGACTTTTAAATTAAATGCAGGCAGCTTAAGTTATGGAACTCGTAAGGTTGTACATCTTAAAAAAAAATAGGTCACTTAAACATTATTCCTGAGCATAATGTTTTTCTCAATGTCTCTATTATAGTCTCTTATTCAGTACTATTTTTCCCTGAATTATTTTCATGGTTCTAAACAGCTTTCTTACTCTTTTTTTAAAGTTTATTTTATTTATTTAGAGAGAAAGAGACAGAGAGCAAGTGGGGGAGTAGAATAGTGAGAGGGAGACAGAATCCCATGCGGGCTCAGCACTGTCAGCAGAGAGCCCTACAGGGAGTTTGAACTCATGAACCAGTGAGATCATGACCCGAGGTGAAGTTAAGAGTCAGTCACTTAACTGACTGAGCCACCCAGTCACCCCTATTTTCTTACTCTTTAAACTACAAATGTTCTAATAGTAAAAAACAGAGTTTTATTTCCCCTTATTTCCTTTGTTGTCATAAATCCAACAAACTCTTTTTTACAATCCTCTCAATAAAAATAAGAACACTTTCAACTTTTCATCATTGATATAAATATTTCTTCTTCTTCTTTTTTAAATTTTTAATATTTTATTTATTTCCGAGAGAGAGAGAGAGAGAGACAGTGTGAGCAGGGGAGGGTCAGAGAGAGAGGGAGACACAGAATCTGAAACAGGCTCCAGGCTCTGAGCTGTCTGCACAGAGCCCAATGAGGGGCTCAAACCCACAAACCATGAGATCATGACCTGAACCGAAGTCGGACGCTCAACTGACTGAGCCACCCAGACGCCCCTCTTCTTCTCTTGATATTTGCTCCCAAACCAAAACCATATCATTAAATTAACATAATAGCTTCAAAAACTATTGGAGATGGAACTTTTGAGATAACCTTTTTAGCATATGCAGACTATGGCTTTATTTGTGCAAAGAACAAATTGGTTGACTTATTAATACAGTACTTTTCTCTAAATACTACAAAAACCCATCCACTCCATTTCCAGAGAATTGTTTACACCAGAATCAAATGAATTGAGTAGAATTTCTCAAAATATCTGATAGTTGAAAGGCTATTCCTGTGGCACCTGAGTGGCTTAGTTGGTTAAACATCCGACTCTTGGTTTTGACTTAGATCATGATCTCATGACTTAATTTGTGACACTGAGCCCTGTATTGAGCTCTGTGCTGATAGCATGGAGCCTACTTGGGATCTCCCTCTCCCTCTCTCTTTGACCCTTTCTGACCTGTGGCCCACGTGCTCTCTCTCTCAAAATAAATGAATAAACTTGAAAAGAAAAAAAGAAAGAAAAGCTATCTCTTTCTTGACTTCATGCTGCTTCACGTACATCTACTAAAAGCATCATAGACTCATAAGATTGCATAAATTAAATAAGTTAATACATATAATTTAGGACAGTGTCAGAAATATAGTAAATGTATATGATAGCAACAATCATTGTCTCTACCACATAGATCTTAACAATAATTGTCTCTACTATAATGTTGAAGTAGAGCCATTGTGAGTACAAAATGTTGCGTAGAGTGCATGGCTGGATGGTGATAAATTCTGTTGAATTGACTCCTTTCCTTTTAGGACAGAAGACACTTTCATCTTTGGTTTTAGTTTATAACTTATAAATATGAGAAATACATGAGGAATTGCTTTCAAGTCTGTCTTCTTCCTTCCTAGTTTAAAGACCACCTGGGGGGCACCTGGGGGGCTCAGTCGGTAAAGCATCCGACTTCGGCTCAGGTCATGATCTCACAGTTCCTGGGTTCAAGCCCTGCATCGGGCTCTGTGCTGACAGGACAGAGCCTGGAGCCTGCTTCAGATTCTGTGTCTCTCTCTCTCTGACCTTCCCCTGCTTGCTCTCTCTCTCTCTCTCTCTCTCTTTCTCTCAAAAATAAGTAGAAAAAAAAAATTAAAAAAGACCACTTGGCAAATTCATTTACTTTACCATTTGAAAAATTCATATCAAAGCAATTCTATTAGATACCTTCTCATCCAAAACATTACTTCATTTAATAGATGAAATTCAAACCCTGAAATTGAACCAAAAATATTCCTGAGCACACTATTCAGCAGATACTCTCACAAGTTAAGAAACTAGAGGAACTAGTTAGGCAAAGGATTTGAACCTGAAAATCTTAATAAGTCATATTAAGGAGTCTTGCCTTAAAACTCTCACATTTCCATACCACTTTGACTGCCTGCTTCATTTAGGTATAAACAGATTCCTAAAAACAATAACTATTGGAGATATAACAGTTCCTAAAATTGTGTAATTCAAGTTCACTTTCTAGACAAATAAACTGATATTAAGATATTTGACTTTTTTTTTCTTTTTTGCTCAACTAATGTTCAGGCAGAAGGACTAGAATACAAAACTCCTGATTCCTGGCTTAGTACTGTTTGCTTAAGAGCATATTGACTATTGACACTATCACATCAGCTGTTGCTGGGAGGAGCTTGATATCATGATGTAGAACTGAATTTAACTGGTATAAGACTTAAAGTAAAACATGTAATAAGGTACCTAGACATATTCTGAGTTTCTAAGTTCTTTCTGTGGTGCAGAAGATTCTCATTCTCTTTCCCCTGAACTTCTTATTTCCTATCTGATAAAAGGGTCTGATGCATAAATGTTGCTCAAAAATATTTGCTGAATAAGTAAATGAGGATCAGTTGGTTTTGTTGCATAATATGTATGGAGGGGTTCTGAGAAGACACAGAAAACAAAACACACTACCAAGGGCCTTTATCATTTGTGTGATTTCCTTCCTCAGTAGTGATCTCACCACAATCTGTAAGAAGGCAATCCTGGGGTGGGGATGGGGGGATACATGTTTAATGAATGTACTATATGTGTGTGTGTATTTTTCGAGCAGGCCGATAAGCATGCACATTTCCATCTGGGCTCTGCATTTGCTACGCATTAAGTCTCATCTTTTCCCCACATCTTCCCTGCCTGATTGGGAAAAATGAAGCAGCTGCACCAGAGAAGTCTCTGGTCCCTTCTAGCTGTTGCATTCCCTGTGATTCTCATATGCTATACTTCTAATTAAACTCCTTGATGCTAATTAAAAATGAGAGTAGAACAAATGCCGCTAGCCGAATCCAGATTCTCTTCCATCAAACTTAGTGAGCTCTTCAGGGCCGGGCTTTTGGATGTTCCTTCTAATTAGGATTCCACTGGCACTCACAGCCTGTCATGTGTATTTTATCGTCATTTCATAAAAATAATTCCAGATAATAGATCAGAAACATACCTGTCTTCTGTAAAGTTCTCAAAATCAGAAGACTTTTTTTTTTTTTTTTTTTTTTAGCAGTGCTGCGGTATCCTAATCTGTGGTTTGGCATATGGTATGATGCAATGTATAATTTGGCCTGCTCTGTCTGTCAGCCTGTGGTAACCCTTAGGCATTTTATTTCTGTAGGAGCCAATGATGATAGCAAGGACAGCATGTGGTGACCAACAGGAAAATAATCATGTTAACTACTGACTTTGCAAAAACACAACACGTGGCATTGTTATTAGCATTTTCTAAGGAACCAGAATCTATTAAACGGACGTGGGTTTGACTATGTTAGATTGCTTCCGGTTGGTTGGATCTTTCTTCCATTGAATTTGCCAAAGAATGTACCGTGGCAGTGTGAAATTGGAGGTCTGTCAACCGATCAGCATCACCTCTGTGCTTCATGCACTACTAATTTCAACTCATATATTTGCTAGTTTTTCTATTCTCCTCTCCAATTAGAAGACCAGTTTTTTTCTTAATATTTTGTATCAACTATGACATTTTCTATTTCATTTGAAAGGAAATAGAATATCAAAAAGGCCAGTTTGTCAGGTTTATATTTTGTGGCAAAGATGATGTAGTAGAAAAAGGGATATAGAAATGTGAATATCCTGAATGAAGAAACATTAAGCAATCATTTCTATCTTAAAAAACATTTTTGAGATGACTCAGACTTGGGTTTAAGAGAACACAATGCAACATTATTATTCCTTCCATCTTTTTTTTAAAAAGGAACATATATTCCCCTTTCTTTTAGAGGAAGTGCTATATAAATGAAATTAAACTAGTATTTTAAGACCTTTAAGTAAACAACAAAATATACCTAATGAATTTGTATGTTACCGCTACTTACTGGTGAGATGATTATTTTTCTCTCCCTCTATAGTAATTAACAACATCTTAGAAATGACACAACCTCAAAGTGTTTTTCTGCATGTAGTCTTCCAGTGAGAAAACTGAAGACCAAATAAATCACTTAAAATTATTTTTATTTGAGCAATTTTTATTCAATCTTTGGAGAGACAGATAAAGTTGGTTAAAACTGGAGTAAGAAGACCAACTATTTTTAATCCCGTTGCCAAAGGAAGGAGTTCTTAATCTGAAGTTCTAGCAAGTGATAACAAAGTCCTACCTTTTTCCCAAAACTTGCTTCTGGAAGATCTCAATCTTCAGAACTCACTAAATATTTATATACTCATTATAATTTACATAGGAATATAATACATTTTCACAGCAGGTCTCCCAATAACTTGAAAATATTTTCAAGCATTTATCTACAAATAAAGGTTAAATACTGTGTACGATAATGTCTATAAAATCTAAGTCATATAATCAAACTACATAAAATACAAGAAGAATATAAAGAGATAAAATTAATTTTTGAATTCTTAATCTTACTCCACTTCAATGTTATGGCTGTGTGCCTCATTCATCAATATACAGATGTTTGAGGTATACACAGACACCTTATACAGGGAATAATATCTTCTTCACACTGCCTCATAGAAGCTAGTTTGAGCACAGTCACATCAGTAGTAGTTTTCACCAGAGATTTGGGGTGTAAAAACTTGTAATGGCTCCCAAAATCTACGAGGTAAGGCACAGGTCCCTTCTAATCTTTATTAATCCCAGTATTGACTTTAATCTCTCTGCCACAATAGACACTTGCTATGGAAGACTAAGTCTATGTAACAGATGTTCTTGAGTCTGATTTAGTGTTTGTTCAGAATATCTAGTCACTCAAGGACTCTTGGTATATAGATGTCTTAACAGGAAATTTAGCCTGAGAGCCATACAGTTGTCAAAATTCTATTTCGTTTGTTTGCCCGCTTATATCAAGTAATCCCTTATTCTGCTTTTTCCTTATATCTGATCAGTAGGGGTCTTTGGGAAGTATGTGTCAAGCAACAGAAGCTCGGGTTTATCTCTTCATCATTTATGGAAAATTTAGTTGTTTTTTCCATTCGGACTCTGAGTTACCTGGGCATAGGCCAGCATATGCTTCTAATCAAGGCAGAATATTTTTAGGAACTACAGAAAAGCCAAGGGTCCTTGTGAGATTATTTGGGATGACTGCTATGCCTGGCAGACTTGAGGAATGGCAGAGCCCAGGCATGGCAGTGAAAGGCGATGTAGAAGATCCAGGGTCCTGACAAGACTCTTGCTCTACCTCGCTTTTCTGTGGCTCTTTTTAACCCAAGCCAGCTTCGTCTGCCTGTGATCTTCCTGAAGTCCGTTCAGTAGATTCCTTTGTTGCTTAAGATAAAGAACATTTCTTTGATTTGCAACCAGAATCCTGATGAGTAGAGGTGATGTGAAGCAACCTTAAATAAGTCAATAGAAGAGAACCTCTGAAAACTTATTTATGAAATTCCCGAAAGTAGGTTGACTGCAGCCCAAAATGGGATGGTGAAAAGAGGTATTCAATAGTTCAGCAGAGAGTAAGCAAAGTGTCAAAAATTATGCCTCATACACATTTAGGAAAGGGCTGTATGTGATGTCTATGAATTCAGAAAAAGGGAAAATTTTATTCAGCGCCTTCTGTGTGCAATGGAAGTGCTCTGTGGATAGAACGATGCCTATCATTTGAGTCATCAAATTTGAGTCATGTCTCTGTGTAACTTTGGGAACAAATTCTAAGTGATAAAGTGGAGATGATTCTAAAAGGGACTCTCAATTTTGCAGGGATTAGTAAGGATTCAAAAATCTGAACTGTAAAGCTTACTGCATGCATAAGTTTGGTTTTTGTTCTGCTGCTTTAGCTCTGCTCATTTTATTATATAAGAAGGAGGAAGGCAGAATGTCCAATCTCAGGAAGCTTGAGGAATTGAAGCCAAGCACATAGATAACTAAGATACTCACTAGAATATGTGAAATGATAGAACCCAAAAGATCTTAAAGTATAACAGGAACTCATAGGCTGAGGAGATTCACAGGCAGAAGAGCTGGACTAGGTCTCAGAGAATGTCAGAGCATAAACCTTTTGAACCTGGGAGTGAAAACTGTATGTACTCTGCCTGTGGTTTTTACATTTCTTTTAGTCAGTAGGCACTATCATATTGCTTAAGGGCAGTTGAGTAAGTCAGACACATTGGATTTCAAAAGTGTTAATGATTTATTTGCCCCCTCTTTCCTTTGGAATTTTTTAAATGAAATGAAATGAAACCTTAGATGATTGAAGTGACAACAGAATTCAAGCCTCAGTATAAATTATACGGTTCATTTAACATAAAATAATTCCAAATAATGAATTAACAAATACTCTTGCTTCATAGTAAGCAAACATAAGTTGTGCCTTGTTCATTGCAAAATAAATGTCTCAACAGTAAGTGAAAAACCAAATAAGGCATCAGTAGAAGGAGACTAGTTGTGTTGTTTTTATAATAAGGGTCTTAAAGTCAATAGCTTATTAAAATTCTCAGAAAGCTTTTTTTTTAACGTATCAAAATTCTTTTAA
Organism: Proteles cristata cristata; assembly: GCA_017311185.1. NCBI lineage: Eukaryota > Metazoa > Chordata > Mammalia > Carnivora > Hyaenidae > Proteles > Proteles cristata. The sequence continues at coordinate 3,182,191 of JAESUZ010002627.1, forward strand.
GATTTATTTGGTCTATTTATCAGGGCTTTGAGGACTTAGCTCTGCAGCGACATCTTATGGAGCTGGGTAGCTTGCACAACCATTTAATAAAGTCTGGCAGGAGTGATCATTGTTCTAACAGATTAAATGCAAATAGAATTCCTGCTTGTGCTTTGAATATGGAAGTAATTAAACTGATGCCACAAGCACTTGTTTTCTCCTCTGTTGTTGCTTATCTAAAATTTCTTTATCATGGCCACTGTATGATTTTTAAAACACTCTATGATATGTGTTGAGATCTGAAATTCTCACCACACATTTCCAAGCCATGACAGAAAGGGAGAAAGAAGCTGTTGAATAGCGAAATGAGACAGCAGTAAAGGATCACAGTACAGCTGGTGTTTGTTGGCAAGAGTTTCCACTTAAAAATTTGCAGCACTGCAAATGCCTCTACTATTATTGGCACTTTTCAGTGATTGTGACCACCAATGGCTTGGGGGGGGGGGGGGAGGGAGGAAGTTGAAGTACTTGAAACTTAAAGAAACAAACTGTGAAATTTCCTTTAGCATATAAATGTATCCATTTCTTCTTCCAAGTGTGTTCTTTTGACAGGACAGCTCACTGTATTAAACACAAAAGAGGAAAAGTGGTTTTTATTTCATATTTTTATGACTGGATTTACATCTCCAAAGAGACTTGGGTTTGAAATCCTGTTTGTAGCATCTCTTCACAATTTGCTGGAGGTGAAATAATCAATGACTTCAATATTATTCTTGAATATTTTTTAAAATTTTCATTATGTTTCACATTCACCATCAGATGTGCTGATTGAAAGAAACTTTACTTGGAAGCAGAAGCCTTGCATGTAGTAAGATTTCACTCAGTGTTTAATATATGTGAAACAAAGTTCATCGTAAGAGTACAAACTCATAAGTAATTTCCATGTGGATTCAGAAAGTGAAGCCATAATGAAGAGGAAAAATTATGAAATATTTGATACTGACAATTCTATTAAATCTTGATCAGTCAATGAATGACACACTAGCTGTATTTTTTATTATTTTTTTAAATGTTTATTTTTGAGAGACAGACAGAGCATGAGCAGGGGAGGGACAGAGAGAGAAAGAGACACAGAATCTGAAACAGGCTCCAGGCTCTGAGCTGTTTGGACAGAACCCAACATGGGGCTTGAATCCATGAACCATAAGATCATGACCTAAACCAAAGTTGGAAGCTTACCTGACTGAGTCCCCCAGGCACCCCAACATTAGCTGTATTAAATACTGCATTCTACCTGAACAAGAAAAGAAAATTTCATTATGTATCTAAGAGCACATTGCAACTTTTTTATGCCATTATGATCACTGGTGAGTAAAAGGCATGGTCCATTTTTGTCTGATAGCTGGGATCCTATTCACTTATGAATATTGCCAGGGTGCCTGGTCAATTATGATTGCATCTTAAGAACCCTGAGCATTTTCATGAGTATCATAAACACTCTTTGAAAATAATGTATTTTTCAAAGACCAGTGGCAAGATAGATCTGAGGTTCTACAATCCAGAGACCCTCTGAAGTATAAGATTTGCATGTTTTTATTTTCCAGGCCCATCAATTAGAGAAAAAGCCAACTCTGTAACTTACGATTGTATACTGCATCATGAGACATAGATAACACATTCTTTTAGAGATTGGTTTGTGCCTCACACATATCTATGTTCAATAAGGTTTGTTGACATTAATTATTAAGTTACATTGGTAGAATTTCTAGAAACAAAAAAATTTAGAAGTTGAATTGGTTGGGTGATGGAGGTGGGGAAATTATCATGACTTTGATTTATTATGTGATCTTGAGGTAGCAATCACTTATCCAAATGGACAATGTAGAACCCAGTTAGCAATGTGAAACTGAATTTACGGTATTTATGAAGCAACAGTTACATATAATCGAGAACACTCCAAAGCAGATGTTAGTTTCAGTGTACTGTAAACTCTTGAAGGATATATTATAGAAAGAGATGACTATAACACTCATAGTCCAAACGGTAGACTACTATAGACATGGAATATTTGTGTCAAGATACTGTATGTATCTCCTTTGTAAAAATACCACACTGCTATTTCATTAGTTTGAAGAACTGGAATTAGATTCAATATCTTACAAGGAGAATTGATCCAACCCTGATATGTGAGAGCAACTACCAGTAGGAAGTCATATATACTTATAGGCAAAATGAATTCTTTGTATACAGAAAATAAAGCAGCTCAACACCAACATGAGCATATAACACCAAATGAACATATATGACCAACATGATATCAAGATAAGCATATAGACCTTGAAGGTCTGAAAACATCTAAATTGGAAATTTTAAGATATAAAATTCCTTCTATTTAAGTATGTAATCATAGATAAGTATGAGAATTGGACTATCTACCATTATAAAAATCATAAAGAAAAATAAATTTGCTTAAAATGGCAGTTAGAAAGATATAAAAGAAATATATCTTCACTTGAACAAAGAAGATTTTACCACTGGCTCTTTTTTATTTTTTTAAGGATGTAAGTAGGAGAGAACATTTTGGCTTTACCCATTTTTGAGAGGTAATATAACATTGAATCAAGTGTAGGAAAATGACAGCTTTTTCTATGCCAAAATATTTTTTTTTCTAAAAAAACAAATAGGAAGACAACTGGAAGAAACACACGTAAACTGATGGATTCCAACATTCTGTTTCTAATTGGCTAATTTCATATTAGCAGTTTTACATCTTTTCTTCTGATGTGAATCATCATGGGGGAAGAAAACAAGGCAAATGATTTCCTGGCTGAGAAAGAGATCTTTGCTTCATTACATAATTTTAATTTGTTCTGGTTTCTATTCTGAACACTGAGAACTCAATAGAGAAAATGTTGCTTTTTAACACATAACTATGTGCATTTACATAACTATGTACATTTAAAATGTTAAAGAGCTCACTTCCATCCCATCCCACTTGTCAGATCCTGCTCCCCCAAGCCTTTCAAAGCTGAAATCTGTGATGCCTGTCAAATGCAGATTTAGTCCTATCAATTATGAAGATAGTCTTTTCCAGAACAAAATGTATCAGCGAGCATAGCCTTAACTTCAACTGGGCCTGGAGATAGTCTCAGAGCCAAAGTCATGAAATTTATCTAATTAGGGAAGTGTAAGCCACAAGTACTTGTGAAGGGGCTGATACTAATATTAACACAAGCTTTAAAGAGAGCTACCTACTTTGTGTTTACAATATATGGAAACACACAGTATTTTCCTTATAGGATTGGGAGAACAAAAATGGAATGTTAGAGAAAATCCCCTCTAACAACTCAAAATTTAAATTGGTCTCAGAAGGCCTAGACACGGGGAGTGAGGGAGAACTAGAAACAGATCAGTCCTCACAGGGACTAACCCTCCAATTCAAATACTTAATCCTTTACTTGATTAACATGATTATTGCCCTTAGGCTAACAGTCTGCCAAAAGCAAATTTAATTAAACTTCTAAGGAAGATAACATCATACAGAACCTCAAATTATCTCGGCAATTTTACATTCACAGTGACCATCACCCAGTAGAAAAACTAACGAGCATAAGAGGAGACAAAAGGCATAACCACAAAGAAAAACCATGGGTAACAGGAGAGTCCCTTCAAATGACTTCAAAATATTATAAGGCAAGAATGAAAACTTTGACACAGAAATAAGATCAATAAATAGAACAGGGAGCAAATGAAAATTCTACAGTAAAAAACAATATATAAAACTTTTATTTTTTTAAGTTTATTTGTTTATTTTGAGAGAGAGAAAAAGAGAGAGAGAGAGAAGAGAGAGAGAGAGAGGCAGAGGATCAAAGAAAGAGAGGGAGAAAGGATTTCCCAGGCAGGCTCTGGCACTGTCAGCTCAGAGTGTGATGTGGGGTGTGACCAATCCCCTGAACCTTGAGATCATGGCCTAAGCTGAAACCAAGAGTCCAATGCTTAACTGACTGAGTCACTCAGTTTTTTCCTAAAACTGTTCATTTTTTTTTTTTTACGAGGCACCAGCAGAGCCTGCTTGGGGTTCTCTCTCTCCCTCTCTTTCTGTCTCTCCCCCACTCATGCTCTCTCTCAAAATACATAAATAAACATCTGAAAAAATATATAAAGATATGTATTTTTACAAGCCGATTTATGTGTGCAGTGCAATCCTAATAAAATTTTCAGCCATTTTTAAATGGAAATCAATATTGATGCATTTTTTCCTAAAAATGTAAATATAAGAGCATTGGGGAAAAATAAAGGACTAACATATGAGGACTTAATCTAGATCACAATACTTCATAAGTATTCCCCATTAAGGAGATTTCTCAACCATGTCATGATTGACAGTTTGAGTAGAATAGTCTTTCTTTGGGGAGGCTATCTTGTGACTGGAGAATATTTTTCCAAATCCCTATCTTCTACTCACAATATGCTGGTAGTAACCACCCTCTCCAGTTGTCACATATGTAAATGTTACCAAACATTACCAGTGTCCCCTAGGAAGGTGGAATTCACCCTTGCTTAATGACCACTACCCTAGAAAATACATGTGTTTATGAAACAGAAACCATGTACAAGAATGTTATAAATACATTCAGTGTTTATAGTTACCAAAAAGTGTAAACAAAAAAAATCCATAAACATTAGCAGGGTTAAAAATGTTAGTACATTATAACTAGATTCCATAAAACATTGACACTAAGCTAATTATAATTATACACAAGTATACAAATATGTTGTAAAAACATAATATTTATCATAAGTCACCAGACAAAAAGAATGCCTGCTCCATGATTCCATGCATAGACTTTCAAACAGAGGCAAATTTAATTTATAAAAGTCTTAGAAGGTAGTATAGTGACTGTCTTTGTAGAAGGAAGAAAGAGAGGTAAGAGATTATAAAGAGATACTACTGGGTTCTTTAAGCTGCTAGTAATGCTCTCTATTTTTGACCAAAATGTTTATTACCTAGATTTATTTTGTATTAATACACCAAGCTCTACAATTATTATGTGAAGTTCTCTGTATGTATATATTAATTCAATAAAATTTTAAAAGTTCTAAGTTCATCAAAAATAAAGAAAAAGAAACATAGAACAAGTGGGACAAAAGGAAAATTCAAAGAAAAATTATAGGAAAATGTAAATATAATATAGTAGTAATTCCATTAAATGTAAATGTACAAAATTCATCAGTTATAGCCAACTTTGTTTATACTTTATTAAGTAGGAAAACATGTTGATACAAGACACACATCTAAAGTAGCTAAAGAAAAAATATAAGTGAAATTAAAAGAATGGGAAAATAAGTCAAAGAGCAGTAAAAAAAAAAACATCTAGGATGTGTTAGATCTTAAGGCAGAAAGCATCATTAGAGTGATATACACTGCAAAATTATAACATTCAGTTCATGATAAAGATATAAATATTCTGATAAATTTAGATTATATTTAAAGCAAGTATTGAGACAACTACAAGAAGAAATAGAAGAATCCACAACAATTCTATGAGTAAATTATGAAAGATAAAGCAATAAAGTAAAAAACAGAATATAAACAACACAAATGACAACTCTATGAAGGGATATATGTTGAGAGAGCACTACATGCAAGGACTGCAGAATATATATTCATTTCAAGCATACATAGTATCTTTCTCAAAATAATCCTCATGGTATTATTCAACACAAAGTTGGGAATGATAATGGATGACCACATAAGATAATTTTTTTAACAATGCCTTTTAGAAGCTATAGATGAAATGAATATTTGTATGTAAAAATTTCTAGTTGTTAAGATATGGTAAATACTCAATAACTGTTACTTCCCTTTCTTTTAATGCTGCATTTATAAATGCCTTTATAAATATAAATATTTTTATATTTATATAAATTTATTTATATATTTATTTATATAAATCTATATATTTATATTTATATAAATTTATATAATATATTTATATTATAAATAATATATAATATATATTTATATAGATTTATATAAATTTATATAATATGAATATATTAATATAAATTTAAAGTTATATAAAATTTATATATTTATATAAAATATAAATATAAATGTATTTATAAAGGCATTTATAAATGCCTATATTGTGTATTCTTCTGTCCTGGCAATGAGATACGAATCTTGATGTAGAATCAGTAAAATCTTTAATCTACTCAACTTTAACTTCTAGTGATTTTTATGATCTTTATGGGCTGAGGTAGGTTTTCTCTTCTGGACCTCAAAATCAGGTTTTATGTGCAAAATTCTGTTCTTTTAATTGGCACTTCCTTTTTGTTCTATGGTTATGATTTTTTTCATGATTAAAATTAGGTTTAGTGAATCTATATCTTCTTTCAGTTTGTCATCCCCACTTATTTCTACTTCCTTCATTATGCTATAGTGAAAATAATACTAGTCACAGATTCAGAATACACAAGTTTTCATCCTGATTCTACAGATAGCTAATTTCACTTGTTCTTCATTAAAACATACTGCTGTTAAAAGGATTAGAAGAAATCACTTGTGCTTTGTTAACTATAAAGCCATATAAAAGTATGGTTACTAATTTTTACTATCAGAGCATGTATCTTCCTATAGGAGTATGGGTACCAAAAATAAACTCCACTTTTGTCATAACTGGCAGTGACTGGATTGGCTAATGGGGAAATAAAAGAATTACACTGTATCCAATTACTCAATATATTATTCAATGAGTTTGTACCATTATTACTATTTTCAGATATTGATATTAAAATTTTGAGAAGCTTAATGGACTGCCTAATCTCTGAAGATACCCTTTTATTTCCATTTCATTATGTCTATGGCATAAATGTAAGAATTCAGTATCTTAAGTTGTAACAAAAACTGCAGTAGTAACTGGAATAACATAACTTTTGAATTTAAATCTATTAATGTCCATTTATAAGTGATGTAGATTTAGATATTTATTATATGTCAAGATGAAAAAGGAAAAACTAAGATATGTAGTTGTTGGACACTTGGATTCTTTCCATAATTTGGCTATTATAAGATGATGTTACTATAAACATCAAGGTGCATGAATTAGTACTTTTGAATTACTATTTTTGTATTCTCTGGGGGAATATCTAGTAGTACAATTGCTATATTGTAAGGTAGTTCTATTTTTAACTTTTTTTTTAGTGTTTATTTTTGAGAGAGAGAAAGTGCAAGCAGGGGAGGGGCAGAGAGAAAGGAAGAGAGAATTCCAAGCAGGCTCCATACTTTTAGTGCAAAGCCCAAGGTGAGGCTTGAACCTACAAACTGGGAGATCATGACCTGAGCCAAAATCCAAAGCCAGACACTTAATTGACTGTGCCACCAGATGAACCTCTATTTTTAATTTTTTGAGGAATCTTCATACTGTTCTCCAGAGCGGCTGCCCCAGTTTGCATTCCCACCAACAGTGCAAGAGGGTTCCCCTTTCTCCACATCTTCATCAACACATGTTATTTCTTGTGCTGTTGATTTTGGCCATTTTGTGAGGTGATATCTCATTGCAGTTTTGATTTGTAAAATTAGAATGTTACTCAACTGTGAATAAAATGGAATCTTGCCATTTGCAACAACATGGGTGGAGCTAGAGAGTAATATGCAACTGAAATAAGTCAATCAGAAAAACACAAATACTACATGATTTCACTCATATGTAGAACTTAAGAAATTTAAGAAAGAAGCAAAGAAAAAAGACACACATACACAGAGAGAGAGAGAGGGAGAGAGAGAGAGAGAGGCAAACCAAAAAATAGACCCTTAACTATAGAAAACAAATTGATGGCTATGAGAGGGAGGATGGTGGGGGTTGAGTGAAAAAGGCGATCAGGATTAAGGAGGGCACTTGTGAAGAGCACTAGGTATTGTATAGAAGTGTTGACTCACTACATTGTAGACCTAAAAATAATATTACACTACATGTTAGCTAAGTGGAATTTAAATAAAAACCTTTTTAAAATGTATGTCTTTTCATCACTGAAGACTGTGCCATTTACCAGTAATACCTATATTCTTTCAGTGCTTACTCCTTGGTCAAACAAATGATGACGACTCTCCTTGCATGCAGAATGCATCTGTAATTTAAAAGAACACAGACCAATAGGATGAAATAATATTCTAAGTTATAAAATGTCACAATGAATTTCTCTCCCAAAACTATCCAATTCTTTTTAGTAATGCACATGTAAATACTTCTTATATAAACCAGTCTCTCAAAAATGAGCATTCCAGTCTTAAAGAGCATTAAAGAAATAAGCTAAAAACTCTTACCTTGAAATAAACTATGTCTTAAACAGATGACCTATTAGCTGGTTACCAATTTGTTTCAAATGTTCAGATCACTCACTTTGACCAGAGCTAGAGTACTTGGCTGAAAATTACCAAAACATACCTTATATTCTTATCCCTATACCCAGATTGCCCCTGTCTGCTTTTTTTCCTATCACTTTATAGATGGAGAGAGAGAAAAGTGAGTCAGGTTTTTCAGTCCAATGTTTTATATATTCTGGGAAACAGGCACAGAAGCTTCTGTGACCCCAGGGATAGCTTAAATAACGACAATAACTATTGAAGGCGGAAAGTTGGGAAATTTCATGGCTACACGACCTTCCCAATGTGGTATGAATCATGCAAAATCCCACGCAAAGTCAGAAAGTTCACAAAGATTTTAGAAACTAACTTTAAATTATCTCCCCTTTCCATTGTAACTGCACTGAGTAAACTGATGATGAAGGGAATAGCATTTGGAAAGATATGAAAAATCGCCATTTTATCATTTTTTTGTCCTTAATTCTGGTGCCTCTCCATCTTTTTTACATTGGAATTTTATATACTGTAGCATCTGGATTTACAGGAATCATAGCACATGGATTCCTCTCTTGTCTAACTTCTCTTGCGAATATTGAGGATTGACTTAAGTGACAAGTCAAGGAAATGTCAAAAGCTAGATTTGTTCTGTAGGTAAAGCAATGCTAAGGGAGGAGCTAACCTCATCTATTACCCAATAAGAAGGAGGTGAATTGTTTCATTTTGGAATATCTATAGTTGGATTCTCGATGCTCATCTGATGAACCAAGAATATGCTCTATATCATTTCAAGGGCATAAAAAATATCATTATGGAAATAATAATTTGCAAGCATAGTGCTATTTTCAGCCCTTGCACATGGTATAATAGAAAAAGCCCCAAAATAAAATGGGAGAAACCATCCCATTATGAGTGTAAACTTACACAGACTATATGATCTGGGAAAGTCACTTAATCTTAATGGGCTATAACTATACCATAAATTGAAGTCAGGAAGGATTGGACAAATTCTAGAATCTAACACTCAAAACAATTAGCAACTTCTCCTACTCCTCACAAGCTGGCACTCATTTTATAGTTACTCTTTTTCACTGGTTTACTAAAGAGTTGTCTGAACTTTATCAGTGCATTTTCTGTTTATTCATTTCTTCCTCACACTCTACAGTGTGAATTAGTCCACTTGACTGAAGCTATATTTTTCATAGTGTTCCATGAAACTTTTCCTAGTATCCTCAAATGATCTTTAATCTGGGCTTCACAGGTTATTTTTAAATTCAATAATTGCTTTTATTACACCCTATTCTTTTCTTTACATGTTCACTATTATATTGTAAGTAGCTTTGACTACAGCTTTGATTATTTTATCACTCCCACATTTCCCACAAAAGGTGCTGGCACATGAAAGTGGATTAATAATTACTTGTTCAAGTGGCAGCGCATTTGGACTCTGTGGGTCTTATTCTTTGGACAATTGAGCTTGAGTGGTACATACAGAACCCTAATAATAATAAAATTGCTCTTTTGTTTATATAATAAATATGTTCTTTACATAACAAATCTGCTGTATTCCAATTTGCTAACATTCTTATTATTTGGTAGAAATCTAAAGTAGACATTATATTAGATATCACCAACTCTGATATTATGGGAATATATAGTTCTGCTTTTACTAAAGACTATTTTATTTAATATAAAAAAACAAAGAAATACCTAGCTACACGCATATCAGCAAATAAAAAGGAAATAATTGGCAAAATATAAAAGGATGGCACAGATACGTAATGTACATGCATGGTCAAAAAGGTATATCAATGACCAGAAATGAGTGTAATTCCTTAATTATAAAACTGATAGCTGTTTGACTAATATAAACTCTCCCCACTTTCACTCACAGCTTCCATATGTACATTTAAGACAATAAAAGAATGAGAGTTAGGAGAGTTAAGATTAAGAATATTTAAATTCTATTTACATTAAGTAAAAGTGATGAGATTAAATTTGGAAACATGTTATATGCACATGTCAAAATCTGCAGTAACACGGACAGTCAAAAAAGGACTGGGAAAGACTTCTGACTTGCTCTTGTTTTCAGCATTTACCTTGGATATTATTGTCTACACTAGGAGTTAATCAGGTTTTCTGTTTGGGTCCTCTGAGAAGAAATTACTTGACAAATTACTTCTTAGGGACAAATGTCAGTGAAGGCAAAAGGGGAGAGGAGCAGGTTTAAACAGCGTCTTCCAAGTCAGGACTGATGCCTGTGAAGGGAACATGGGAAACAAGGGAGACTGTGTAGGAGAAGCCTTAGTTTGCAGGGCAGCTCTGAGGAAGTCTCATCCAGGCTGATGGGAGTGCAGAACCAAGGTTGCTGGTGAGAGGGGTCCCACATATGGTAGTGTTGGTCACATTCCAGTATTGCCATGGCTCTCAGCCATCAGCTGGAAGCAGACAGGGCATGACTTTGGCACATGGACTATGGCAGATCTAATGATGTCATAGCTGGAGACCTTTTGAAGGGATCAGCAAGTGCTCACAAAGGGCATTCTCAATGATACACCTCCAAGACTGCCAGACCAGAACATCGTAACTCTGATATATTACAAACTTGTTTCTATCTGTTCGGAATCATCTATTCCTGTACATTTCAGTTTTTCTCTCTACATGAATTTGGAAAAGAAAATAAATCTCCCAAGGTGCAATACAAACAGGTACTAGATGGAAATGGTTTTTGGTCCATTGTGGTCTGGCCATGTCTTCAACAGAGAATTTGCTATATGGGCAGGAATAAAGCAGAAAATTCCTGCATGATCTTCCTGTCATGTGATCTAATCCAGAAAGGCCTGTGACTGTCAGTGATCCTTAGCAAAGTCAGAAAATGTTTTCGTTCTTAAAAGGAGAAATCATAACTCAGAGTTGAGAAGAGGTCGGTAGAAGAAAAATCTCACTTAGAATAAAATCTAAACTTTTCACCTTAAACTGTATTTGCTTTCACTTTTACCTGTTTTTCTGGCCTTATGTTTCATTTTCCTCCTAACGAAGCTGTTGACAATCACTCTATTTTGTTTTGTTTTGTCTTTTAATTTTTTTTTAATGTTTTATTTATTTCTAAGAGAGAGAGAGAGAGAGAGAGAGAGAGAGAGTGAACAGGGGAGGGTCAGAGAGAGAGGGAGTCACAGACTGAAACAGGTTCCAGGCTCTGAGCTGGCAGTCAGCACAGAGCCCGAAGTGGGGCTCGAACCCACGAACCGAGAGATCGTGACCTAAGCGAACGTCGGACGCTTAACCGACTAAGCCACGCAGGCGCCCCTGTTTTTTAATTTTTTAATAAAAAGTGAAAGCTCTTTTCTAGCCTTGAGACTTTGCCACAATGTCTCCGCTTTCTACAGTATTTTCTAAGGCTTTTTACTGTGGCTGGCCCCTTCCCATCTAAAGGGTATCAGAGACCTGCCTTGAATATCTTCTATAGGAAGGTCTTACTTTCCTTCATCACAACAATGGATGTGCATCTTTCATAATAATTTGTATTCTAATTTTTTTGTTTTACATTCATTCATTTTTGAGAGACAGAACATGAGCAGGGAAGGGACAGAGAGAGGAGACACAGAATCTGAAGCAGGCTCCAGGCTCTGTGCAGTCAGCACAGAGCCCGAAACAGGGCTGAAATCTCCGAACCATGAGATCATGACCTGAATTGAAGTCGGACACTCAACTGACTGAGAAACCCAGATGCCCCCAAATATTCTATAGTTATATATGTGCATGTTCTTTTTATATAGGACTTCTAAATCCATTAGAGCAGTAAAAATATTGTTTTGTACATTTATTACACAGTCATTGGGTAGTAATATGTATTTGTTGAGGAATTACATAGTGGACTGATGAATGCTATGTGTTATATTTTAACATTTTTGATATGCATCACAAAATTCATACTACTACCCTCCAGAAAGTCTGTAAAATTTGATATTGCTAGCATCAATTTATGAGAACACGTATTTTCCTCTTCTTCCTTAACAATGGATTTTATGGCTTTAAAAAATAGCTGTTCAAATAAGTGAAAATAATATTCATTGTTTTAATTTATATTTTGTTCAATTCCAGTCAGGTTGTACATTATCTCATATGTGCTAATTGTATTTCTTCTATGGTAAATTACCTGCTCATCTTTTTTCTCCTCTTGCCTTTGTTTTTGTATATATCAAAAAAATATATACCAGATAAGTTAGACAAAATATGTATTATGTCTGTAAAATAAAATTATATGAAATTATAAGAAAGAGTGAGAAAGTCATTCGGTGACATGGAAAACTATTGATGACTTGTTGAAATAGGACTTAGCTATTATTCATGAAGGAAAAGATAAACCCATCAACCCACCCCTCCCCTAAAAACAGGTTCTTCTGAAATCCTTAAAATATCTGAATGCCTATGACATGCAATTAAATTTCATTAGTATCTAGTGGACGATGCAAAGTTTTCCTTAAATAATTAAACTGAAATATTTTTCTGTGTCATTGTGGAAAACAAAATTTATGAAAGCAAAATAATTATTTATAAAATGATACAAGTAAGCAATCACTAGGTTTCTTAAAGCAATAACATGGAAAGTGCTTCCATTTTTCTGGACTTTGGTTTCTTTTTTTACAACTTTAAAATCACTAGGTTCCTTCTGTGATTCTTCTGGTCTTCTGCTGTAATTACCTGGGAAACTTGATTCTGGAATTTTCATTCTCTCATCTTTACAAAATAATAACTCTCCCTCTTAGTCACCAAATTTGTTGAATCTGTGATAAATTGAGATTAAAAACACAGTTATTTAATAGCTTAGTTTTTAAAGTTTATTTATTTGTTTTGAGAGAGAGAGAGAAAGAAAGAAAGAGAAGCAGAGAGAGCAGGAGAGAGGAATCCCAAGCAGGCTGTGCATGGTCAACATAGAGCCTGAAGCAGGGCTCAAACTCACAAAACCATAAGGTCATGACTTGAGCTGAAATCAAGATTTGGACACCTAACTCACTGAGCCACACAGGCGACCTTATTTTATAGCTTTTGTCTTAAAATTGTATTTTACCTGAGGCTACCTTCTCTCTTTATAAAGCCACTATTAATATATACTCTGTAACAAGGGTTTGGAAAGTGTATTCTGTGGCCCTCCAGGGTTCCTGGAGACTCTTTCATGAGGTCTTGAAGTTAAAACATTTTTTATGCCTGGATTAAGAAACTTATCACCTCTTTTTTTTCTTGTCTATTGTGTCGCAATTGATGATGATGATGCAATGGTGTGTAAACTACTGGTATCTTAGTAGAAATCAAGCCACACACACCAAACTAGAGTACTGGTCATTGTGTTCTTCACCATCACATACACTAAAATAAAATGCCAGTTTTACTTAAGAATGTTCTTCATTAATTATGAAGAAGCATTGCTTTGATTACATACCTATAGGAGTACCTATGTATGTTCTGGGTGATGAAGTGTGAAGCACTTTTACCTCACACTGAAGGTTCTTGGTCATCTCCAAGAAAAGCACTTATGCAGTGATTTCAGTTGTGAGCTAGATGAGCTGTTTCTTCATGGAATAGAATGTTTTCTTGAAAAAAAATTAAGTTATGATTATTCAGTCTTCAAAATTGGGAAGATATTACATCAAAAATTAGTAAAATGAGCCTACACTTCAAGTAAACAACTGAGATGTTATTACCAATGATAGAAATGAAAGCTTTTTATCAACCAACATGAGCTTGACATTTTCCCACACATTTTTCTGATGAGGTCAGTCGCAATATAAATAAAAGTGATATTTTTATATTACATAATGAAATGTGCCAACATTTGAAAGATCTGTATAACTTATTGAAGGAGTATTTTCCAAGTGACAAATACATGTTAGTACAAAATAATGATGGAACATAAGGTCTATTCTAAGGAGTTGACAGGTCAATATATTCTAATATACAAGAGTATGAAAAGTTCATTGATATGGTTCCACACTCTACATTTTATCTAAGTTTTAAGAAAGTACCAATTGTGGGTATTTAGTGCAGTATTCAAGAAGAATATCTTTTATCTGAAAAGATAATTACAGTCCTTCATTTCTAACTACTTGTATTTGCAAATGTAACTTCTTTAGGGGTGCCTGGGTGGCTCAGTTGGTTAGGCCTTGACTCTTGATTTCAGCTCAAGTCATTATCTTACAGTCATGAGATCAAGTCCCACGTGGGGCTCTGTGCTGACAGCAAGGGCCAGTTTGGGACTCCCCTCCCACCATCACTTCCTTGCCCCTCCCCACTCTCTGTCTCTGTCAAAATAAATAAATAAATAAATAAACTTAAAAAAATAGAGAATGTAACTTCTTTAGATATATAAAGGTCTGTAGATAAGCAAAGGCGATATTTGGAACTTCGTCAACATGGCTTCGGCCTATCTCCCACTTGGTTACGTATTTAGGTGAGGGAATGTTTTATATAAAAGTTGTTTATGTGACTTGTCATGCATTTCAGCTCAGAGCTGCACATACTAAAGCACAGGGGCTTAGATGGCTTGTACTCCATATCTGGTCTTGGGATCAGAACTGGTCTTTCTGTTCCTGATGCCGACAGGAATTAACTTGCCTCACCTCTTTGAGCCTGACCCACTTGGCCCTCTACAATGGATGAGGAAGGGAAGAGGAATATGCAGAAGCCCAAGCTCCTAAGACTGTGATATTCCATAAGAGAAACAGAAAAAACTACTGGCTTGGGACTCCACTTAAGCAAACTTAGTGACTAACACAAGGGTAGTATATATATCGTCCTGGTGAGAATAGCTAGTTAAAGGTGTCACCTGGGAAGACCACAGTCAGCCACGACCCTCAGTGGGGACTCCAGACAGGCTGTTCACCACGGGGCTTCCCCAGCCAGAATGTCGGATGTTGTAAGTGCCCGACTTGATGTATTAAGCCTTCTTTGTTCCCTATCTCTCTCCCTCTGTATGCTTACTATAATTGTTTTATTCCTTATATCCCTTTCCCTTATAATGATAAAATTTTTCTCTACAAAACCAAAAATGTGGCTATGGTGAATTACTATTATTCAAAATAGGTAAGGACCTGCTGGTAACTGAACCAAGTGTTGTTTCAACAGCTGTTACATCAGTTGTGAATTATTACAAATAATTGAAGGGATAATATATAGATGGAAGGGTTGAAGCTTCTTTCTGTTGTCAGGACAGGTAATTTAGGAATTATTGGTCCCATAGTGAGTATTGTCTTTAAGCATCTTTGGCCTGTATATTCTGCAGGTTTCTGTGTTATACAATATGATTATTATTTTTAATTTCTGAGACTCTAAGATGTGGCTCTAAAACTAAAATTATATGGAATCTGATCTTGCCAGCTTGCTACTACTTACAAACCATTATTTATGGGCTGCTGTCTATTTTAATATGGATCTGAAGCAAGTGAATAGACCACAAAAAATAGATGGCTGTCAATAAAATGTAGGGGCTTAGCAAAAGCAGGACTCTGGGTGTCGGATATTGCAACTTGACCCCAGCAAGAAAGATGCTGGCCATGCTGGTAGAGTCCACCTTGGAGACAGATACACATTTCTAAAGGGATTCAGTAAAGGTATCTTCCTGATGACCTCAGGTACAGGGTGCTGCAGTTTGAATTTGAGCTTCATAAGCTTACCTTTTCCTGTTTGTGGCAATGATTCTACTATATCAAAAACCTTGTTTCTTCACGTACAGCTTTTTAGACATGAGAAATGCAAAACAAATATGTACCCCTTTTTCTGTGTTCTTTGTCTAGGTCACAGCCTATACTTTAAACTACTAAATCCTAATGCATGCTCATCAAGCTTCTAGCTTCAAATCATCTGTGATAGGCATAAGCAAGCAGCACTGCATTAGCTATGCAAATTTTGTTTCTTTTTCTTAAGGACATTTTAAGGTACCTTAAGGGTCAAATGGAAGCATTCTAGGGGGTTAATCCTCCAGCTCAAGAAGCATCATCATACTATATGGTGACACAACATATACACATGAAATTTAATTACTTTTGGCTTGGTATTTTTGTGGTACACATTAGTTCTATGGATGCAAGAGCAGTATATTTAATGAATCAACGACTTTAAAAGAGTTGAGTTCTTATTATAAAGGTTGTTTGCCCTGTCTTGAATAAATACATAGGGACAACTCAATAAATTGTACTTAACATGAAAAGACTAAAAAGACAATTTCAAAGGCTGACAACAACTTGAGGTCGTTTGTATCCAGGAAGCAGGTTTGAAAAACATATCTATGCCCAATTTTGGGAAAAAGAGGTTGAGTAGGATGAATTTGAGGCATGTCAGTCTCAAATTAATGTAAGGTGACAAAGGAAGTGAATGGTAGCTGTGGGAAGTATACAACAACATTCCTGACTAGAATGACTAAATTTGAATTTGTGAAATAAGTTACTGTTTTCCTGGGAATATCAGCAATATCTTAATGCAAAAACCTAGTAGAGGATGAAATAGTCTGCAATAAATTACTCATTGAGTATTTTACATGCTTTGTGGGTTCCCTAAACTTTCAGTCATACAGCACTGAAGAGGACAAAAGCTCTATCCTTTAGGATTTTTATATTCTCGTGTATAAATTCCATAAATAGTATGGGATTCTGGAAAGTTATAAATGAGATATTTATTGGAAATATAACTGACCAAAGGAAAAGGAAAATGGAAATGAATGGTAAAGGAGAGATTAGAATATGGGATCAATATCAGTTCTCCTGAAAACATTTATTAGAGCATACTAAGGGTCATCACTGGTTGGAAACTGATCATCAGGCTGATATTTCTTAAAGTGAACCTTCCCTTAAGCTTGTAATATTCTCAAATCACATTAGTCTAAAAAATAAATATAAATAATGGCAAACTACCATTAAGAAATAATTGTTCTTTGAAAATATTTTCAGAAAAATATAGAATTGGAGTTATCATTATCTCTATAGGCCAGATTATAGAAGAGTTAAATTTTGTGGAGTTTAATTTCCAATGGAAAGAATACCTACAGAATGACAAGCACTGTGTAAATCTCTAAGAACACAACATTGATAAGACATTTTGTCTGTTTTCAAAGAGCTCAGAGCATTATGGGAGGGTAAAGAGCACACCCAAAGTTTCTAACAATGTGTTACATATTATGATAGAGGTGTAGAAAGGATGCTATCATGAAAGGTCTTAATTGCATGCATAGTATTTTCTAATTTATTGTAAGTAAAAGCAATAGTAGTGTGAATAGCTGACAGTGCATAAGGTATAGGCATTGACAAATTGGACGATTCCTAAGGACATCCTGGGGCAAGCCTGGTGCATGTCAACACTTTCTGTGAGTCATGGGTCACCATAATCACTTTTTGTTAGAAAGAGTAAGGTTTTGAGATGAATACTGGTGAACACGGTAACTCTTCTATATAGTGTAACTAAAGGAAATGCTAAAGCACAAAGAAGATGAGAGGCACATACCCATCAACTGTGAATATTAGGTATAAATTGACGATGCTGACTCCAGCAAGTAGCAGTGTCTTCAACATTGTGTGAACAGGAGGATCCCATGGTGTCTAAACTCCCATAATTTATTATGCAAGTGAAAAATCGTAACTCATTGCCAAAGCATACTGGCTCATCGTTTCTGCCTTCTCTTCATGAGATAATATTATTAGTTAAACTAATTATCAAACTTGAATTGTACATTTTTAGTGCATAACTTTTTCAATAAATATGATTTTGTTATGTCTATAGTCTTGATTAAGCATTATTGAAAGATTTTCAAGGGAATAAATATGAAATAATTTCAGTGATAAACCAGTCACTGAAACACAAGCAATTTATTTTATTATTATTATTTAAAGTTTATTTATTTTGAGAGAGAGAGAGAATGAGAGAAAGAGAGAGAGAGAGAGCATGCAAGCAGGGAAGGAGCAGAGAGAGAGGGAGACACAGACTCAGAAAGAAGCAGGCTCCAGGCTCTAGTCTGTCAGCACAGAGTGTGAAGTGGGGCTCAAGGTCATGAACCGTGAGATCATGACCTGAGCCAAAGTCAGTCGCTTAACTGACTGAGCCACCCAGGAGCCTTGAAATACAAGCATTTTAAATGTCTCCTCACTAATACTTTATCAAGTTTCTCTTGCATCCTGTCTCTTTTGAAAACTTTGCTGGTTTGTTTGCTTGTTTTGTTTCATAATGTAGGCAGTGGGCTTTAATTAACAGAGTTTTGATTCATAACCTGACTCACGATTACCAATTTAGTAACTTTAAGTAGCTGCTTGATCAATATATGTTTAG
Organism: Proteles cristata cristata; assembly: GCA_017311185.1. Lineage (NCBI taxonomy): Eukaryota > Metazoa > Chordata > Mammalia > Carnivora > Hyaenidae > Proteles > Proteles cristata. Next base: position 3,200,837 of record JAESUZ010002627.1, read on the forward strand.
TTTCTCCATCTACAAAATAGGGATATTGGCATCAAAAATTAGAAATGTTTTGCCATTTAAACAATAAGTAATTCTTGGGGCGCCTGGGTGGCTTAGTCGGTTAAGCGTCCGACTTTCGCTTAGGTCATGATCTCGCGGTTCGTGGGTTCGAGCCCCGCGTCGGGCTCTGTGCTGACTGCCAGCTCAGAGCCTGGAGCCTGTTTCAGTCTGTGACTCCCTCTCTCTCTGACCCTCCCCTGCTCATGCTGTCTCTCTCTCTCTCTCCTAGAAATAAATAAAACATTTAAAAATAAATAAATAAATAAATAAACAATAAGTAAGACTCAGTGTGTGCAGGTCCATAGCATATATTGAATCGTAGCTAAAAGCTATAACTAAGACTGTTCTAAAGGTCTTTTTGCAAGGATTTAAAGAATAGTACTTCCCAAAATTATTTGCATTTGTTAACATTTACTATTTCTTTGGTTTCATTTCTGCAACATAAACAATTGTTATAAGGAAGAAAAAAAATCCCTCGGAGCTTACCTCTTGAAGCTTGTTGTGAGCACGCACACAAAACATAACTCCCCTACCTTAAAAGAGCTTGTGAAGATTAATGAGTTGTGTCCTTGGGTTCAAGTTTTCCACATGCACAGAGTCCACTATAGTGATGTAATTAATTTCACAACACCAGGGTTTTGTCATCCAACATTCCCATGCCATGCAGCTATGATAAGTATTCTTTAATTAACCCTCAAAATTTGCCGGTGATGTTACATAGTACAGCTGGAGCACATATACCTCTGTGGACCCAAACATTTAAATATGCAGCTGGGAAGCTTTATAATAGAATGTTTACATAAAAGCATTCTGAGCTGGTGTCCAAAGTTTTTAAAACTTTTTATAAATATGTATATCTAAGGAAACAAAAATAATAAGGGGTTTAATAAACTTGCATTCCTGGTTATAACAGGGGGCTACAAGGTATAGTCCAGGTAAGGAGGGATAAACAACCTTCTTTTGTGATTCTCTTGGCCTCCCAGCTTTAAAACAAGCAAGCTCCAAGAGTATCATTTTGCTGTTAATACAGCAAAGAATCATCTTCTTAAGACTTAAGTACAACGAAACACTCCCAATAAGGCTGGTTTAATCAGATGTTCCTTATTCTAGCTCTGTCAATTAGGAAGTATTTAGTCTGTTGACTTGAACTGTTTCACTGGGTGTTTCAGTCATGATTCAGTAACAAAATGAATATGTATATTCATTTGAAAGTTCAACATAATGAGGGTGGTCTGTCCTGTTCTTTGATTTGGAATTTAGTTCAAACCTCAACTAGTTGATAAAAATTAGGGTGAAGTTGGGGCGCCTGGGTGGCTTAGTCAGTTAAGCGTCCGGCTTTCACTTAGGTCATGATCTCGCGGTTCGTGGGTTCGAGCCCCGCGTCGGGCTCTGTGCTGACTGCCAGCTCAGAGCCTGGAGCCTGTTTCACAGTCTGTAACTCCCTCTCTCTCTGACCCTCACCTGCTCATGCTGTCTCTCTCTCTCTCCTAGAAATAAATAAATAAATAAATAAAATTAGGGTGAAGTATGCAATCTAGTTAATGAATAAGGACACAGGCTCCCAATGCCATCAATTATTAGTTATGTGATCTTAAACTACTAAACATCACTTCTCTTTAGTTTACCTTTGAAATGAAAATAGTAGTCATATTTATTTCATAGAGTTGTTAGAAGATTAAAATAAATAATAGTAAGTGCTTAGTAAGGTGGGCATTCTATTAATGGTAATGATGAGCATTTACATGGTAAGTAATGTCTAAAGTGGGAAGAGATGGGGCTTTGAAGTGATGAGGGTTCAGAAACAAAGGCCAAGAAAGAATTCTTGAGACATTTTTGGTGGGAAAAAAAATGATTTTATTAAAGCTCTGGGACAGGATCCTTGGGCAGAAAGAGCTGCTCTGGGGTTGTGAAGAGTGGCTGCTTATATACTATGGAGCTGGGGGAGATAAAGTCAAGAAGAAGTTTCTTAAAACGATTTCCAGGGGTGCCTGGGTGGTTCAGTCAGCTAAGCCTCTGACTTCTGCTCAGGTCATTATCTCACAGTGTGTAGGTTTGAACCCCAAGTCAGGTTTTGTGCTGAAAGCCCAGATCCTGGAGCCTGCTTTGGATTCTGTGTCTCTCTGTCCCTCCCTTGCTCCCACTGTCTCTCTCTCTCTCAAAAATAAATAAACATTAAAAAAATTTAAAAGGATTTTCATATTCTAAAGACTCACAGATTACTGGAAACCTACTTACTGTCAAACTAAAGTTGTTTTTCTCTCTAGCAAATCATTACTATTAAGACAGTAGGGAGTTCCTGGAGATTAGGCTATGACTAAGTTTGCCCTTTTCTTGTAATATTCCTAAAATATTTGTAAACTGTAGGCTCTATCAGTTTAACCATTTGTTTTCTGTCCTTTCCTTTGTTCTTGCTCATCCAAGAATGCCTGAGGAATATCACGCATTTCCCACTTGGGGCTGGGGGTGGGAAGGATGGGATGGGGGATATTGTTAGCTTGTGTTGCCCTCAGCTTGCCTTATGTTCCTTCATCAGTAAGTTGGAACAGAGAGCTATTGAAGGGCAAAAAAACTTTTGCGTTAACTCAATATATTGAGAAAATGGTGAAAATCTGTTAAAAAGTGATATTTTGCATCCTGGATATTCTAGAGAAAGACAAAATGAAGGGCAGCTTTTTCTGTCCTTACACACCTTAGTTCCTTCACCTCAGGACGCTGTAATTCCATGGAGATAGTGAATTCCAAGCTCTTTGAAGGGAATTATGCTGGGAAGGAGAAGTGATAAATCTGCAGATGCCTCTTTGTAAAGAAGGAGGGGCACAATGTGCTTAACAATGGAGATTTTAGAGGATAAATTTCAGTTGTTCCTGAGAGCCCAGAAGAAAAATTAGATTTCTGCAGACCCCCGTAATAGTGGCAATCCATGATGCCACCTTTGGAGGCTGAGAACTAGGTGTAGTCTCTCCTCTTCAAGACATAAATACTTATATCCAAACTGGATATGTGCACAATAGAACTGCTGTCTGCAATGAAACTTGCACATAAAGCATGACGGTGGTGACTAGCGTGAGGGAAAGACTCATTTGCCTTTTAAAAATATCTGGATTTTATATTAGCATAACTTAAGAGAGACCCTAAAATAACTGAGAGTGAGCCTTGGAAAATCAAAGCTAGCAAAAGAAATGAAGCCAACTCTGGTCCCAAAAGAAACTGGGCTCAGATTCTATTTCCTTCTTTTCCTGCAACAATCGGGATCCTGGAAGAGAAAAGACTTCATGCAGGCAATGACAACAAAAATGGTGACTGCCTTCTGCTGTCTGAGTTCCTGGTTCCTGAGATCATGGAGTAGTTCGGTGACCTCAAGGATGAGAAAAACATACATGAAATTTTGAGTCAGACAATGAGCTAGGTCTGTATACTGAGCAAGAATGTGTATTTATTTAGTTGACATTAAGCCAAAATTCTTTGTTCTTCAAATGGTTTAATGCCAACTAAACAATTCTTCAGAGTCAAAACTTGTTTCCTCCTAGGCTAAACATTCTGGGTTTTAAGAAAGTATTTCTGAATAAGGAAACTTTCCAAGTAAAACTTCTCTTATAAAAAGGAAGTGAATTTATTTTTTATGTATTACCCCCTTAGATATCCTTAAGAGACTCATTCGTACAGTTCTGTCGGCTTTCGTGTGGAAATTAATTCTCGTGGCAAACTTTTGACTCAAAATAAAGACCTGGATAATTAGGCACAAGGCTAATCCATGGTTAGGAGAGAACATAATGATACAGACACTGGCATGGAGGTCATTTCTTTCTCTATGTCCCATTTTTTTATGAATAAAAGAGCATGAAATAGTAATCTATTGACATATTAATCATGTTGTGGTCTGCATGGTGGTGATAGTCTGGAAAATGTAAGAGACAAATTTTATAAGATTTACTCACTTTCTGTTTTCCTCTACCTCAAACAATGCCAGGCTATGCTTTTCAAAACATCAGTTTATTGAGGAAAATAATAAGATCTGAGATTATCTATGGAAACTCAAAATAAACAAAAATACAAAAGAGAAAAGCTAGACTCAATCAAAGTGCTATAAAAACAGTTAAGGTCTTCATGGTTAGATTTATCTGCAACTCAAACATAACTAAAACATGAATTTGAATTCTGGAAAAGATAGGTAAAATGAAGAAAGGAGAGACAATGAATGAGGCTGGAAGTAAGGTTAAGAGGCACAGAAGATAAAATAAAACAGTATAACATGCGTAGAACTGGGGTCCTAGGCCAAAGCTTGCAAATGGTAGACATTCAAAAATTCTATGTTGAATAAATGAATAAAGTGGGAAAGATATGCAGTAGATTGCCATTCAACAAATATTTGTTAAATATTATTTTATTAATAAGTAATTATTTATTAATGAGTATAGTTCTTTGATTATAGAAAACATAATTCAAAACAAAGTAAAACAAAACATTATCATACTCCAGTTTCAGAATAATCATGGATGCTATAGGAAGTTAACTGAGGGTCTGAGATTGGTTCATAAAAGTCTCTGCCTGTATTTTTGCTGTAAAATAGTTTATCTGATCATTACACTCTTTTATGTACTTTCTATTTTAATGCCAATATCTTGCCTATTAACAGCATCTTTCTGGAGTCTAAAAGGAAGATATTGACAACTCCATGTAGTAGGTATAAGAAATATTATCTCAATAAGAAAGAGTATCTCAACTTTATTCAGGAGAGCTTTTAAAGTAACTCATATTGGGGGCGCCTGGGTGGCTTAGTCGGTTAAGCGTCCGACTTTCGCTTAGGTCACGATCTCGCGGTTCGTGGGTTCGAGCCCCGCGTCGGGCTCTGTGCTGACTGCCAGCTCAGAGCCTGGAGCCTGTTTCAGTCTGTCACTCCCTCTCTCTCTGACCTTCCCCTGCTCACACTCTCTCTCTCTCCTAGAAATAAATAAAAAAAATTAAAAAAGAAAAAGTAACTCATATTGTTATTTAAATAAAGTCAATAAAAACTATTGAATTTATTATAGAAACGTCTATCTCCCCCCATAATAAAGACAACCCCTAAAGAGTTAGCATTATTTGAAACTGAATTCTTGAACAGTATTCATTGCTGATGGTTTAAATCCAGAAGCATTTTCCCATGAAGCATGATTATTCCCTCCACTTCTGGATCAATAGGACAATATGTCACTTCCAAACGGTACTTAATTTGCAGCTAGGGAAAATACCATGTTGCAATAAAACCCCCATTAAACAACCCCCACCTTTTCTTATTCCCATTTCTTCTCCAAAGCATTATAAGAAGAAAACTATACTCACTTGACTTCCTCAAACCAGTCCGTCAGACAAAAATGCAAGTTGGTCTGAATGATTTTTTCTTTTTCTGCCTCACTCTCTTGTGACCTGACTCTAGCTGCCTGAAAATAGATCAGAGAGTGTATTAAATTAACTTGTGGTATTTTATTTCTGGCTGCTTCAGGAAATAAATTATCAAACCTGAAGTTAGCTTGTTTTTTTCCTCTTCTTTTTTTAATATCCTTAAGGAAAATCTTCCTGCAATAGTACTTCAGATGGAAGGGCTTTAAACTCTACCATTGACTTTAAACTTTATTTCGAGAAGAGCATTAATCTTCACTTGAATATATTTGGCCCATTCGTCCACTTACATATCCAATTAAATATCCTGTATTGAAGACTCAATGTGTACCAGGCACTTATTGCGACTTGTAAAGATATACTTACTGTTGGGAGCCATTCTGAGCCCACTAGTCGAGAAAGCTCCTTGTGAGGTTAAGACAAGTTTGCAAGGCTCTTGCCATCAGATGATGACCATATCCACCCCTACTCAATTATTTCTGCTTGAGCACCGACCCCCAAGTTACCTTGTTGATTGGTATTGGGAGTGACTTGTCCCCTTATTCTGGCCCTGGTATGATGACTGCACCTTGTGAAGGAAATTATTGTGGGAACCTCTTCTTTTGTGATTATGGGAACAGACATCATGTCTCCGATAGGTACTGTTTTCCTCAATACTTCTCTTGAGCTATAAACAGGCTAATGACACTAAGTCATAAAAGACTGGCCTTTACGTGTACAATTCTGTTTTTACTGTTGTGTAGCTCAACATGTAAATAAACTAACCAAAAATATTTCTCATGCCCTAGCTGTTCAAGAAATCATAGGGAAAAAAATTGACACTAAGGTAAATGCACTCGAAGAGGCTATTTTATGAATTGGAAATGAGCTAAACTCTTTAAAGGTACAGTTGGCTCTCTGGTGCCATAGGGAATATAACTGGACAATTAAGTCTTGCCCAGAGACAAAGAGCCTAACTTAGAGAGAAGAAACAGATAAGAGCAGAACATAAGTTACTACATATACCTTTGCTAACTGGTGATGGATAGCAGCCCCTTCCCTAAGGCATACATTCCACAAACACCTTCCCTTACACTGGCAGCTATGATGAGGATGGATAAGAGTAGCTACAACTTCACCTATGACTTAATCTTAGCAATATTAAAAGGTGTATGTTATTCTGTTTTTCACTAAGAACACCTTGTTATTTTCTTAGTTATTCAACCTCACTGTAATTGGGGAAGTTCTGCAAGAATACTTCTGTAAAACCTGTGTCTGTACACTTTCTAAAGGGTCTTATCACAGAGAACTATCCATTGTAAAAATTCCATTTTTTGATGCCATGTTATCATTTGACCTATAAAAAAAGACACCAAAACCAACAGTGCAGAGACGCCTGCCTGGTGATAGAAAGACTCTTGGGGTTCTCTCACTCTCTCTTGCTGACACCATCCATCCTTCAGAGACCCCTGGACCAGCTGAAGCAAGTCTTTTAATTTCCATTGTAATGCTCTGTAAAGCATTTCAGGTGTTCTTAAAATATTTTACCACTGGAAGAGCTGGAGAATCAGGGTATCACAGCTTTCTAAGGGGTAGGACAAAGAATTGAAAAATGAAATATAGCCTTAAAAAAAAGTTCAGCTTTCAGAGACATTCCTCACTTTTACTGAGGAGAAAAATAATGAAATAAATAGCTTTAAAAGATAAACATAAAATTATCAAAAATCTTAAAGTGTAATAAGTTTCTCTTTGATCAATTTTAGATATAAAATCCTTCATGTTATTAATCTCTGCCTCCATCAAGTTCTGTTTTTGATGCATATTTTTATTGTTTATTACATTTACTTGTTCTTCCAACCAACATTTCAGAAGGCTTCTTCTGTGCCTGATACTGTTCTAGAGTTTAGGGATACAATGGTAGGGAAAAAAGTGAATATCCTCCAGAGTATACTCTGCTAGAGGAGACAGACAATAACAAAATACATTAATTGTATAGAAGAGACAGATTAATCATGAACTAATGCAGCATAAACTTCCAGATGCTTCACATGGACCCACTCCAAGACATGAGAAAGGTACTAACAATATTTCACATGGTCATATCATTTTGTTAAGTTTGCAAATTAAGCCATTTTCATGAAAATTGCTTATGACTGTTACCTCTTTCTGCTTCAACTTTCCTGTAACACGTTTCCTTGTCTTGGCTGAAGTTAGGCTGCAGACATACTTTGCTTCCAAGTAAGAGAAAGTGGACTGAAGGACCTACTAGGGCTGTAGCACATACAAACTTCTAGTCACCAAACAACGTATTGTAGAGAGTCAAATACAAGTAAACGCAAGTATATGAAGAAACGATGCAAATATACATACAAGAAAAATAAAATGCAGGCATATTTAAACACTAATAAAAGATATATGCACACATAGATATCTAAAGATAGAGCTATATAGGTTGATTGGTAGGTAGGTAGATGGAGATATACATACATAGAACAAATAAGATGGCAATTCAATAGAAAATTCACTAAAAGACTTGAACAAGCATTTTTACAAGAGAATCTAACCAAATGATCAATAAATTATGAAACCATAATCAGTTTCTCTAGTAATCAGTAAAATGTTAATTAAAATGAAAATTAAATTCCCTTACATACATAAAAGAATTGCTAATTATTTTTTAAATTTCAAGTGTTGGAAAGGACATGATGACACATTAAGGTATTTCATATGCAATTCTTGAGAGTGAAACTTTAGAAAACATTACAACTCAATATATGTATGATCTGTGACTCATGGATTCATTCATGTGAATATGCCCAGCAAAAATCTATACACTTTTGTACAAAAGGATAAGCATAAGAAAGTTTATTATTCTTAGGACAAAAAATTGGAAGCAAAGCAAATAACGAACATTATTAAAATAGATAAAAAATTAAAATAGATTTAAAAATTTCAAAAGAATATATATCACACGCGCCAACATGAATACATTTAATTAACAACATTTAGCAAACTTAAGTATAGAGAAAAGAAGTCTTCTTTTATGTTAAGATTAAATACAGGCAAAAAACCCAAACACTTGTTAAAATCAGAATGGTGCTTATTTTTGGAAAGAAATGATGAAGTTGTGATACTTTCAATACTGAATATTTTGAGTACATCTTGTGCCAATCTGATAAGTAATAATATCATTTTTTGGCTTTTCCAAAAATATTATCAAGAGACAACATTTTTTCATATGGTTACTGGATTTGCTTAATTTTTACTTTTTTTTGTTTTATGTTTTTAAGGTTATTTTTTTTTTTTGAGAGAGAGAACCAGTGGGGGAGGGGGAGAGAAAGTGGGGGACAGGGATTTGAAGCAGGACCTGCACTGACAGCAGGGAGCCCAAGGTGGGGTTTGAACTGAACGGTGAGATCATGACGTGAGCCAAAGTCAGAGGCTTAACTGACTGAATCACCCAGGCACCCCCTATTTGCCTAGGTTTTAAAAATGGTATTTTTGTTGTTGTTATCATAATTCTTGTATAATCATTTATTTTTAATTTTTAAATGTTTATTTACTTTTGAAAGAGAGAGAGACACACACACACACACACACAGCACAAGTCAGGGAAGGAAAGAGAGAAAGGGAGACACAGAATCTGAAGCCGGTTCCAGGCTCTGAGCTGTCAGCACCCAGACAGCATAGCTGAGATTCTGATTTGAGCCAAAGTCAGACACTTAACTAACTCAGCCACCCAGGTGGCCCTGCATTTCTTATATAATTACTAACCTTTTCTTCTGCAACTATTTACAAACTCTTTTTTCCCGAGTTACATTTATTATATTTATTTAAATGTTTATTATTTCTTATTTATATTTATTTTCTTTTGTTACATAAAAGCTCTAAAATATGATTTAATTAAACAAATCATAAATGACTCCAACATTTCTATTACGAGTAAAACACTCTTCCAATTACAGAATAAGTTTCTAAATATTGTTTTGTTTGAAAAATTTTTTTAACATTTGAAGCCTAATCCATCTGAATTTGTATGCATATGTGTGCTATGATTAACATACAATTGACTACACCATATATGTGCTTTGGTGAAAACATGTTAAGCATCACACATGATGTATTAGAATGAGAAGTGTTATCCCAGATCCTTTTGATCTTGATTTTAATCTCACTTTATTCACTACTACTTTGTTGTTAATCCTTAAGTCGCTTTATCTCTCTGCTCTGTTTCTTCAGTTGTGAAGTGAGTTAATTTGACAAGATTGCATCTAAAAAATGTAAGAATTTACTAGGTAGGAATTAAATTCTTTGAAGAGTTTTGACTCAGTTTTGTAGCCTGTGCATGGCTTGTGTGGCCCTGGCCCTGATCACTGCAAGAACCTCGAAATCTATAACCTTCTGCTATTAAAATTTATTCTCACATCTATAACTAAAAGGAAAATTAATGTGTAAATTATAAGAAGCATATATATTATTAATTTCTTAGATCTTAGATTCTTTTGTCTAATTGGAATATCTGACTTCATATCCACAACCACTGGTGATTTGACTAGGGATGCTGCACGAACAAAATGCATTCAGTCTGCAGGATGCCTGTAGCTTGGATATAGAAGATTAATTTGAGAAATCAATTTCATTCCTCTGGTAATTAAACAAGGCAAAAATATTTTTCATGGGTTAAGTTTCTTGGGAGTCATATGCAAGCTGTCACAGAGAAGAAAATGATGTTGAGGAAAAGGGTGATGGAAGAGGTAAAGTAAGAAGAGGTGAAAAAACCGGAGTGCCTGTAAGATAAAAAGATATCTTCCTTTCTCATAGCTTTCAGGGTTTTTTTTAACTTTTCAAACATTTATTTATTTATTCTGAAGAGAGAGAGAGAGAGAGAGAGAGAGAGAAAAGGGAGGGGCCAAAAGAGGGGAGGTAGGGGAGGAAAGGGAGAAGAGAGGGAGAGAAGGAGAGAGAGAGGATCCCAAGCAGCCTCCAAACTGTCAGTGTAAAGCCCAACATGGGGCTCTATCTCATGATCTTGAGATCATGACCCCAGCTGAAATCAAGCATTGGACACTTAATCAACTGAGTTAACCAAGTGCACATAAGCTTTCAGGTTTAGATGAAGCATGTCTGCTCAATTTACTTTCTTCAGATATCATGAAAATATTTTGTGTCCTTACTTTCTATATAAGTTCTATATGACTTTCTATATAAGTTCTATATGTAGTTCCTGTACATACTATAAAATTCCTTATATGAGGGCTATGGATGTAATTGTGTCCTCTCCAAATTCTGTATTGAAGCCCTACCTCCCAGTGTGATGGTATTTGGAGACGAAGCCTCTCAGAGATAGTTAACTTTAGATTAACTTTAATGAGAGTGGAGCTCTTGTGATGGAGTTAGTGTCCTTATAAGAAGAAACAGCAGGGGCACCTGGGTGGCTTAGTTGGTTAAGCATCTAATTTCAACTCAGGTCATGATCCCACAGCTCATGGGATTGACTGAGTCTCACATCAGGGTCTGTGCTGACAGCTCAGAGCCCAGAGTCTGCTTCAGATTCTATGTCTCCCTCTCTCTCACTCTGCCCCTCCCAGGCTCATGCTCTCTTTCTCTCTCCCTCAAGAATAAATAAACATTTAAAAAAAAAGAGCGGAAAGTCTCTCTCTCTTCATCCTTGCCTCCTTTATGTGAGCACAAAGTGCTTAGAACAGTGGCTTTCTGTAAGTCTCTGAAGAGAGTCATCACCTGGAATTGAATCGGTCAGAATCTTAATTTTGGACTTCCCATCCTCCAGGATTGAGAGAAGCAAATTTCTGTTATTTAAGCTACTCATTCTATGGGAGTTTTGTGTGTGTGTGTGCATGTGTGTATTTGCTTTTATGGAAGCCCAAGCTGACTAAAACAGATTTCACCCTATTCTTGGAACCAAATCTATATTAGTCTAAGTTCTCCAGAAAAACAGAACCAATAGTATATATAGAAAGAACTGCAGATATAAGGTATCATATAGATACAGATATACAGATATCTCTTTAACTTCCATGCCTGTCTATACCTGTCTATCTAAACAGAGAGAGAGAGAGAGAGATTTACTATTGGGAATTGGTTCATGCAATTGCAGAGGCTAGGAAGTCCCAATATCTGCAGTTGAAAAACTGGAGACCCAAATGGGTTAATTATTTATTTCTAGTCTGAGTTCAAATGTCCAAAAAGCAGAACCAGTGGTATTAACTTTTAGTCTGAATCTGAGTTTGAAAGCAGGAAAAGACTGAAATCAGAACTCAAAGACAGTCAGCCCGAGGTTGAATTATCCCATATTTAGTCTTTCTGTTTTATTCTGTCATTCTATGAACTAGAGGAGGCCCACCCAGCTAGGGGAGTACAGTGTACTGATTTATTTGTTAATCTCATCCAGAAACACCCTGACAGACATGCCCTGAGTTTTAACCAAAAATATCTGGGCATCCCATAGCCCAGTCAAGTTGACACTTAAAATTCACCATCATAATGAGCTAGCTCGAGAGAGGTTCAGTTCCTTGGAAAGCAAAACAACCCTGAATAAACGTTCCGCCCAATTCCCAGTCTATAAAACATTTTGCTTAAAAAGTTACTCCAATTCTGTGGTTCTCAGTTATTGAAACCAAGAAATATTTGAAAAGTCATCTAGGAAGTGAGTTCTCATCAGACCCCAAATCTGTGGAAGCCATCATCTTGAACTTCCCACCCTGCAGAGCTATGAAGAATAAATGTTTTTTGTTTAGAAGGTACCCAGTTTACAATATTCTATTATAGCAATCCAAATAGACTAAAATAAGGACCAAATGCATTTTCCTGATTACATGTTACACAATACTGGGACCCCATGCTAAACATACTGGGAATGAGGAAAACAACTGAGCTAAATGTCCAGACTATGCTTCATCCTAGAAGTTAAAAAGTGAAATAACTAAGATATCCTTTTTCTCAGTACTAACAGCTTAGTCATGAGAGTTCAATTCAAGACTGTTGCCCACTGAAATGACCAATCCAAACTATTATGTAATTAACAATCATGTTGCTCAATTAATTCCTCAATTTGTAAGACTACACTGGCTCTAAAATGAAACAAGTATCCTTCCCTAATATCTCTGATATGAGACATGACTAAGATTGTCAAGATAGTTCTCCCTTACTCACTAAGTGTTATAAATTCAGCATTACTTTTTCAAAAGGTTTGATGGGGTTTGGGGCTGATGGGGATTCAGAGCCAATGGCCACAAAAGAATTCTTGAAGTTGTCTTTGGTGCAAAAATGTGACTTTATTTAAAGCTCACGGGCAGAAAGTGCACAGATGCACTGTGGGATTGTGACAGGTGACTGATTATATACCCTCAGGTTGGGAGAGGGCTAGGGACAGCATAAGTCTTTAAGGTATTTTGGAAGCAAGGTTTCCAGACCTTTGAGGGACTAGCTGTTGTTAGGAAACACCATTTATTACTCTTTGGTAAAACCTGTCATGAGACCCTTCAGATGTAAATCAGGGGTCCATAAGGTTGGAGTATAATGGCCAGCATATATCTTGAGTGAATTGAGATAAACGAAGTTTCCAAAGGAATTTTTATATGATAAAGTAGACTTACAGGATCCTGGGGGTCAGGATAATGTTAAGCCAAGACCCTTTAGCAAAGTGTAATCACCAAGGCAGCTGAGCTCCTAAAGGAAGGTCACTCTTCCTGTTTCAAAAACTTGTGGGCTGTAGGAAATAAGGGAATTTAATTTTTCACTTGCCTTAGTTTTTTACACCACCATGGCAAGCACTTAAACCCCCTTACGCCTTGACAAGGGCTATACTAGGGCTCTAGGAAACGGAGTCTATAGGTTTAGACTGGAGTCCAGGTACAGCCTAGACATTAGGCTACAGGTAAGATTGCCTTTTCCTTGCAGTTTACTAAGCTATCTGCAATCTGAAGGAGACTCCTGTCCTGCATGACTGTGATCTATATCAGTCAACCATTTTATTTCATTCCTTTCCCCTGTCTTTGGGTGGCCAGGAGTATCTGAGGAATATCACACATATCCCACCTAGGGCAGGGGGTGGGATGGGATGGGTGTTATTAGCCTGTACTTTGCCCTCACCTTGCCTTATGCTTCCTCATCAGGATATTTTTTATTATTTTTTGAGATGATTAATGTTGGCCAGTAGTATCCAATAAGCATAGCATAGTTTCAAGGGAGAAAAGACTTGAATTGGAACAGGAAGAATCAGAATTCTGTTCGTCTTAGAAAGCATTTTCATATAAGCAAAAAAACAAAACAAAACAAAAAAAAAAAACCCTGTATTTCAAAAGATGTGCTAGACAATAGAATAAGGTGTGAATATTATTATACATTCTACAATGCAAGAGGGACTATTTTGTTTGGCGAGGGCAAAGTACTACAGGTATAGCTCATTTTATATCCTTGTATGTTTTTCTCAATTTCTTCAAAAGTAAACTCCAAAAGTATTCTGATGATGGGTTACACACTAATATTTATGATAAAGATATTTTTAATTTCAATCATTTTTTTTCTTTTGATATTTTGGTGAAACACTGAGAGACACTATCCAAATATTTCTGGATGCCATTTAAAATGATAAATACAATCAAGCTCTGACATTTTTTGGTCAAAGAAAGGTTCTATTTGCAAAACTAAAAATGCAAAACTCCTGTTTAAACATCTACTTTTTTCTTATCTGCCAATAGCACAAGTTTTATATTAATATTGCCACATATATGGCATATATTTATGTTAAGTCAACTCTTTTTTCTTCTAGGAGATTTGTATTTATTATCTCTCCACCCAACTTAGGACCACAGGAAAAATCATAGTTATATATATAACTATATAACTATATATATATATATATATAACACACATATATGTGTGTGTATGTGTGTGTGTGTATGCAGAGTTATATAAATATAAATATATATATTGATGCAGAAAATTATACTGGCTTAGCTAAAGCATGAGGTTCTAGAAAATCCTACAACTGACCTTTTTCACCCCTAGCACACCATCTGTGACTTAGTACAAATGAGAAAAAGGTGGTTCCCCTTAGTAAACTAGGAAGGCAAAATTGAACAGATAACAGTAAAATAAGGGAAACGAAAAAAAGCAGATGTGTGTTTATAAGAAAGACCTGGGTTAGAAGAAGAGAAACAACACCAACAATAAAAACAAAACAAAACAAAATAAAAACCAAACAAAAACAAAAACAAAACAAAACAGAACTTCACAGAGATAGATGTAACTCAAAAATATTGACTTAGATTGTTTAAATATCCTGTTCTAGCCTTTTAATATTCATTGAGATATGTTGCATATACTTATTTACTGTGGGGTGGGTAGGGTTCTTTTGCCTTTTGTTGTTGTTGTTGTTGTTGTTGTTCTCTTTGTCACAGTAGTTTCACAATTTATTTCTGCTTTCATTTTTCTCTTTATTAGGCAAATTTTAAAAGATTGTCTCTTCAAACACCTTCTTTTCCTAATCACAATAAGAGGATTTCAAACTCGAACTTTTTTTTTCCTCCTAGGATTTGAGAAATTGGGTTTGTATCAAATAGGTATTCAATTCAAATGTGTAAATCAAAATACAAACATTCAATGCAGAGATCACTGCCCACAAAAAGAGATTCCGATTAAGTGTTCTTAGGAGCAGAGTTGCTGACAACAAACGGTCCCATCCACAAGTGATAAAAAAGTATCTTATGGCATCTAAGATTCAATGCATAATTTACAATCCCATTTGAATTTTAAAATCTCCAAAAAACTATAGTTTCAAAATGTTTAGCAACTAAACATCCGGAGTAGTATAAATATTATATTAATATAAGACTGCAAATTATTTTCTACACTTCTATTTTACAGGTAAGAAAACTAATGATATAAGTAGCAAGGATTTTGTTCGAGTTCATGTGCCAAGTAGGTAACAGAATTCAATCCCACGTCTATTTGATTTCACAGCTATAAACTTTTCCCTGGGACAGGTTGCAATAAAAACTTTTACAAAACACTATTAGAACATGTTTTGGTTTTGACTTTTGAAATATCTATATTAAGAACTTGATTTTAGTTGCAGGCAAGATTTTGATATTAAGATGCAAATAAAGTCAAAATGATTTATGGTGTTTTGTTTTCTTTCCCCCAAAACTTAGATGATATTTATTTTCTATTTTAGGGGAGATTTCAAATAGAATGTGTTATACACATGTAACAAAATGGGTTTCCATACTT
Source organism: Proteles cristata cristata (assembly GCA_017311185.1). Classification (NCBI taxonomy): domain Eukaryota; kingdom Metazoa; phylum Chordata; class Mammalia; order Carnivora; family Hyaenidae; genus Proteles; species Proteles cristata. Next base: position 3,216,482 of record JAESUZ010002627.1, read on the forward strand.
TCTCTTGTAGTTTCTTCTAATTGTCATTTGAAATTATAGCGTTTGAAGGAAGGCAGAGGATCTATTAGTGCTCCTCTTCCTGAATGTTCTTACCAATAGACCATTCTACATTCACCGCTGCACAGCCATATGTAGCTGTTCAGTCTTTTATTGAGACTCTTGATTGAGAAGCCTCATGGGACTGCAAACCGCCAAGGAAAGAGAAAAGGATTAGTAATAATAATACTGAGATTGGGCTAGAAAGGCTGATTTAGCAGATATAGGAGCCATAATTTCACATCCGACAATGCCAGAAGCAGAGAACTAATTACATGGCAGACATTATGGACTCCAGGTACATTTTTCATTTCACCTCAAGTTGAAGTCATCTTCTAAAGAATTTGCTGTATAAAACAATGTGTTTTCTGCCAAGATGCACTAAAATATATGTGACAAAATGTCACGCCAAACTCTCCATGTAATAAACGTTCCTAAGGCTCTGAAATTACTGCTTCCTCTCACATTAATAAGGGGACTCATTCTCAATCAGTGCATTACAATATCCTTGCTCATTGTGATGCTTTACAGTACACCATGTGCAGGTATTTGTGCTTTTGTGTGAGACTTATTATCTTAGCTTTGGGGTATGGTAAAATGTCAAGTTCATGTATAATGGCAGTTATTTTTCATCTTTTCATATTTAAAAATTGCTTTCTCCAAAATATGATAAAATTATGGCACTAATGACAAAGTAATACTTGCTCATTCTTTAAGTATTGATTCTAACAAAATATGAATTCTAGATTTGCATTAGATTTCTTTCCCATTTTAAAGAGATATTTTTAAAAATTCTCGGTTAACTTAAGGTGTTCCCTAGATATACACTAGGGAACAAAGATAGGAAATAGCCATTATGAAGCAGCATTATTTTTAAAGGATTGTCATAACTCCTTAAGTTTGTTTATTTATTTGAGAGGGATAGAGAGACAGAGAACAAGTAGAAGAGGGGCAGAGAGAGAGGGAAAGAGAGAATTTAAAGTAGGCTCTGCACCATCAGTGAAAGAAGCCCAATGAGGGTCTCAACCTCACAAAAAGTGAGATCATGACCTGAGCCAAAATCAAGAATCAGATGCTCAATTGAGTGAGCCATACAGGCACCCCCTTTTTAAAATTTATTTATTTTGAGAGAGAGAGGGAGGGGAGAGAGAGTAAAGGACACTCATAAGTTCTTAAGATGTTAATATATTGGAAGACAGTATATAAAACGATGAAAATAGGTAAAATGTATGAATCATAAATATGAATAGTTTTTAGTATGTACACAGAACTCTATATGGAAATAAATACATTGCCTTTTGGTTTCCTTTAATGTTGAGTCCTGTTCATTCCCCTCTTCCCCTCTTCTTATGAACATCTTTCCTTGTTCAGGTAAATTCTTAATTCCATGTCAGCGATCCATCTATCACTTTACCCTTAATGATGGTTCTAGTCTCATGAACTTATCTAATTTCACAAAGCCTTGGTACTCACCATTTTCCTCTCAGGCAATTACTTCAAATAATAGCTACTTTTCTTAAGTTTCCTCACTAAGGGCAATTTTATAAAATATCTATTTCCAACTACCTACTGGATTATCATTAATTAAATTACTTCTATCACATTTATAACATAAACTAAATGCTAGGATTATAATTATGTAAAAGTCAGGTATGATTTATTCCTTTATAGACATTACAGTCTAGGTGATATTAGGGTAAATTCACACTTGTCAAAATAAATGTCTAGAACTCATTATCTTATTGTGGAAGAAATCAGCTAGTGGTTCACTAAATATGTCTTGTGTTTGCTTTGCACAAATAACAGATCTGCTCTTCTCAGCACCCTCCTTTATTTTTAAATATGCTCCTGTAGCTAAATGATCACACCACTGAGTTCTAGCCAATGGAATGTGGAAGTAATGTGTTTCACATCTAATGTGGCCACTTAGTCACCATATATAGTTTCCTCCCACCTGCTCTTCCACAGAAGATCTCTATACCTATGAATGTGTGGAGCTTTGATAGGAAAGTAACCAGAGATCCTGAATCACTGCTCGGAAGAAAGCAACCTGTTGACCAGAAACACTCTTTTGCTCTTCAGGTGAGTAGAAAATATACTTTTATTGACATAAACCACAGAGATTACAGGGTTTATGTGTTACTGCTCTGATGTTATTTTAATACAGAAATAGGCAATGTGAAGCTATAACAATTACTTCTAACATATGTGACATTGGCTTCATAATAGAGTAGAAGACATCAAAAAAATATACTGGAGACCAAAGATACGCAGTGATACAGCACTTATTAAAACTGTTACCTATCATGGCTTGGAAGATGGTACACAGAACATACAGTTCTAAAAGATGTAGTTAGATAGCAGACATTGGCTTTTACTTTTATCTTTTGACATGTATTATAAAAAATCTATGTATGCAGGCCAGAATTAGACAACTTGCATACAGAAAAAAAAGAGAAATAGAATTCAGGAATTTTAGGATACAAACATTTAGAAGAGGAAAGGTCTCTTTGCCACATGGTAATTTAGGGCTTTGGGCTGAAGATCATGAATGCATTAGACTTTGGGTTGACACCAATGTGTTTTTAATATATGAAGAATAAAATCAGTATTTAGTAACCAGAAGAAAAATTATTTTCTAGGATATGGGGGGGGGGCTATAATATGGAAGATATTTGGGATTTCAATCACTGCTTAAAAGGTAGAAACACTCATTTTGACATTAAATGATGACAGGATCACCTGGGTGTCTCAGTCGGTTGAGCATCCGACTTCAGCTCAGGTTATGATCTCGGGGTTTGTAGGTTTGAGCCCCATGTTGGGCTCTGTGCTGGCAGCTAGCTCGGAGCCTGGAGTCTGCTTCAGATTCTGTGTCTCCCTCTCTCTCTCTGATCCTCCCCTGCTCATGCTGTCTCTCTCTCTCTCTCTCAGAAATAAAAAAAAAAAAACTGAATGATGATAATCTTTCATTACTATTTTAAGATTTAGCTATAATAACCAACATTAATACATTTATCCCTCCTCCTCATGCAATTGCCCTTACATACCCTAGTATGTATGTATAAATGTGTATTATTTGTGTACATTTATCTGTATTTATCATCATTCTATTTAGCTACCTAATTAACTGTACAGCTAACATATGTATTATAATAGAAATATACATTTCCCATACAGCAAGTCTTAATCAGATTCTGTCACTCTTTACTTACTTTTTATTAAGGGTAAGAGTCCTGTTCTCTGTATTTGGGTATGTTTTGAAACTAAGTTATATATATCTTATTTTACTTTATTTTATTTTGTTTGTTTGTTTGTTTATCTATTTAGAGGGAGAGAGAACATGCACACTTGTGGAGCTTGATGCAAGGCTCAATCTCAGGGCTGTGAAATCATGATCTGAGGCTAAATCCAGAGTCAGACACTTAACCAACTGAACCACCTAGGCATCCGTAAATTATATATTTTTTTAAAAGCTATACACTTCTACCACTAACTCAAGTTAACACTATAGTTTTGAATAAATTGAATTTTAAGAGTGGGAGGAAGTAACTCTCTTAACACACCTTTCTCTCTCTTTTCTGATCCCTACCCTCTATAGTAGGAAAGAAGTAGAGGGAAGGCAGATATTCTTCATCAGCAACAACCTACAACCAACAAAACCTACAATGAGGTTTTGTATTCCCCCATGGCTCATCAAAACTCTTCTGCCTCATCTCAGTTACTTTGGGCTCAATATAGAATAATTGTCCAGTAGCTGAAGAGAGCTTTTCTAACAAACAGCCATCTAAGGCATTGGTGTTCCTGTGAATTATCTACATTTTCTTTTGATTGGCAACTGGCATCTACAGTCTGCATTTTCTTTTTCTTTTTCTTTTTCCTTTTCTTTTTCCTTTTCTTTTCTTTTTCTCTTTCTTTCGTTCTTTCTTTCGAAGGCATGAGTGTGGGAGAGGAACAGAGGATGGGGAAGGGGAAATAGAAGAGAGAGAGAGAGGGAGAGAATCTTTAGCAGACTCTACACTCAGCACAGAGCACTATGCAGAGCTCAGTTCCATGACCCTGGGATCATGACCGGAGCCGAAATCAAAAGTCAGACTCTCAACCAACTTAGCCACCCTGGTACCCATCTGTGTTCCTTTAATGTGTGGTCTTTGTATTACATTGTACCAGGTCCTAATAAGATTATAAAAATATGAAGAATTAATAATAATAGTAGTCACCAGCTAACCTATATTGAAAACTTGCTAAGTTCCAGAACTTTTGTGTTTCCTTGTGAAATAATATTTAATCATGGTACCATTCCTATGAAATGATTACTATTTTACCCCATTTTCCAGATGAGAGAACCAAGAGACTGAAAGAGTTCTCACAAAACTGATTAAAGAAAATAAAGAACACTTTTAAAACTCAATACCAGGAATAAAATAGAAGGCATTATTTAAGATGTTTTAGATGTTAAAAAGAAAATAAAAGATATTTTTTAAAAATTTTATGACAATAATTTTGAAATCCTTAAATGAAATGGACATATTCCATTTACCAAGTCTGACATAAATAGTGACATTCAAATCCAACATATGTAGATTGTATAGACTAGTTTAATCTTTAATTAAAAACTTTCTAGAGAAGTGTGGGTGGAGTGGTCAGTTAAGCATCTGGCTCCATCTCTGCTCAGGTCTTGATCTCACAGTTGGTGAGTTTGAATCCCATATCAGGCTCTGCACTGATGGTGCTGAGCCTGCTTCGGATTCTGTCTCTCCTTCTCTCTGCCCCTCCCCTGCTTGTGTGTGCTCTCTCTCTCAAAATAAACAAATAAACTTAAAAAAACTTTAAAATATGTAAATAAGTGAACAAATACATAAAAACATTCTATGAAGAAAACTCCAAGTGAAAATTCTACCAAACATAAAAAGAGAAAAAAAATTCTAACATTACATAAATAATTCCAGGGAAAATAAAGAGAGTGTATGTGGCGCATCTCATTTTGGGAAGCTACCACAATCTTTTTGAGGAAAATACAAAAAAGAAAAACAATTATTAACTGTCAAGAACCTTAAGGCAGATATATGCAAAGGTCTTAAAAATTCACAAATAAAATTTAGAATTATGTTAAAAGAATAAAGGCATTGTAGAGTTAGGAGGGTAGTTAGTAAAACGGAATGCATACAGGCAAATGGAAAGGATCAAAACAGCCAACAAATAATGTATAAGTTTGATTTAAAATTTGAACACCCAAGCAATTTGCACATTAACAAATGAAGGTTAATATATATAGTATAATCAGCTCAATATCCTAATGATTACATGATCATGTTCTTTGAACACATTTTTAAAGTTTATTTATTCATTTCAATAGAGATAAAGAGAGCAAACAGGGGAGGGGCAGAGAGAGAGAATCCCTAGTAGGCTTTGCACTGTCAGCACAGAGCCTAATGCAGGGCTCAAACTCACAAAACAAGAGACCATGACCTGAGATGAAACCAAGAGTCTGACGCTTAACCAGTTGAGCCACCCAGGTGCCCCTAAATGCTTTGAATGAAAGAATGATTGAATAAGTGAGCAAAATTTGATATAAAACAATGGACATTTAGTTCTCATAGTTGTGGAAGCTGGGAAGTTGATCAAGTTCCTGGCAGATTTATAGTCTGGTAAGAGCCTACTTCATGGTTCATAGACCACCATCTTATGTCTTCAGTTCAGAAGGGGCATGGGTGCACTCTGGAGTCTCTTTCACAAGAGCACCGATTCCATCATTAAGTTATCCACCCTCATGATATAATTATTTCTTAAAGACCCCATTTCCTGATACCATCACCTTAGGGATTAGATTTTCAACATATGAACTGAGAGGAAAACAAATATTCAGTTCACACAATTGGTAATGAGGAAAGAAAGTAGACCAGACTGAAAAGACCTTGGTTTACAAATCCACTTAAAGAGATGCTAAAACCCATGATTCTATTGTTCAAAAAGGTGGAATTATAGTTTTAGGAATCCTTCCATTTGCAATGACCCAAGGGTTTTGAGTGCTTTTTGCCCTCTGTGCTCAGTGACAAATGTGGGATTTAATGATTAAGGTACAATAGAATTTACTTTTATCTTCTCAACCATATGTCCTGGCATGCATAGTGCATGCAAATAGGACTCAACATCCTCATCCAATATCTTCCTTGGCAAATATAGTTTTACTGCTTACTAAACTTGCTTTATGCTGCTTGTAGAGTGAGAGCAAACACATTAGATTGCCCTGTCCAAGAAATGAAAATGACAGATAAAAAGATTTAAATATGAACTACAGTACCAATAAAGGCGAACAAAATGCTTGCAAGAGGTGCCTAAGTAATAACATTTCATTTTGATAATGTTCAATGGTTTAGGGCTGAGGACAAGAGCCTCTCTTCATTTCAGGAAATGGAGTTAGTAAGAAGAGTCCAATTAAATGCCACTTCTATGAAATAGGGGTCAATATTTCCTAGTCTCCAAAGGCTAGTTTTGTAGCCTGCCATGGACTGGGGTTTTCTGGGAGCCTTAAGAAAGAGAATTTTCCTTACTTTGAATTCTATTACAGTTTCTTCTTATCATAATGTACATATTTCTGAAATCTTTCTTACATAAAAGTAAATCTAGTTTTAAAGGGCAAATAGCAATATTTAGGAAGATTATTTATTTGAAGAAGGCATTGAGATTCTTCAAAAGATAAAATGCCTGTGCCTGTAAAGGCTCATGCTTTAAAAGTGTGTGACATTTATACAATAATAAAACACAAACGAATTTGTTTTGTCCCTGGAGATTTGGGAATGTGGTGTGCATTAAAAGAGGATAAAGGAAAATACTAGTCAAATTGGCATAAGGATAACAATGGAAATCAGGTTTAGGTTCTAGGGCTGTCTTGCTATTAATTAATTTACTATCCTTAACTAGTCCTTTATTATGCAGTTGAAACTAAGTGGTTCAATCTATTTATCCAGTCAATGCAAATGTATAGGTAGTTGAGTCATGTTGCCCCTACTCAAACCCTCCAAGGGTTTCCCATCACTTCTAGAGTAAAAGCCAAAGTTTGTAAATGACGTCTCCTACTGCTCCCTTCCTTGCTAACTATGCTTGAGCCTTAGTGCCTCATTGCTAATCTTAGAATACACTCAGTTGTATCCACTTCTTGGGTATGGCTTTGATATGTTTGCGGTATTCAATGTGTCTGAAATACTCTCCTGTTACAGCAAATACTAGATGCCCAGGAAGGGGCAAGTGATAGGCACTCGGGGAATCAGAAAAGACTGTTTATTCTTCACTGGTCCCGGCCCAGCAGAGTCATCTCCAAAGGCTGAGTCCTTGACCCTACCTCTGGCCTTCTCTTATGGGTGGGATTGTAGGACCCTGAGGAAGAAAAAAGGGTGGAGCACTTATCAATTGTGCTATGTGGCAGGTGAGGATACAGGAGGCAAGCAAGATTACAGAAGACAAAAACACACAAAGGCGGGTATCCGGTCTCAGACATCTGTCTGGCCCCCATTTTTTAATCTTCCCTTGCCACATTTCCTTCTCACCTCAGCCTACTCCAAATTTGTTTTGGGTAGTTTAATCCCCCTTTTCAGGACTTTACTTAAACTTCACATTCTCAGAGAAAATAAGAGCTTATTTTAAATTGAACCCCTCCTCCAACATTCTTCATGGTCATTCCTGCTAATGTTTTCTCCTTAGCATTTGTCATAATTTAATGTCACATCTTTATTTTTATTTCTTTATTTTTGCTTGTTTTCCATCTCTGCCGCCAGAACTTAAGGTCCACTATGTAAGACTGCTTTTTCTGGTGTATTGACTGTTGTGTCCTCAAAATCTGAGGCAGTTCCTGTCACAGAGTCGACATTCACTAAATATTTGTTGAATAAATGAAATCAAGAAATACCTGTACTGTGCCAAATAATGTGTTACCCATTGGCAATAAAGCAGTGAACCATACAGACAAATACATGTCATTTCAACTTACATATAGTTAGGAATACAGGTCTGGAAAATTAATATTCAAGTATATCTTACAGTACTATATAAATGAGTAAATATCAGTGAAATAAATCAAAGAAAACAAGTCAATGATTCAAAACACAATAAAAATATAAGTACAGTTTAAAAACAGGTAGGTCTGATTAAACTTGTTAAATATCAGCAAGTCATCATGGGAAAAGTATGTGTGTATGAATGTATGTATATATATAATTTCTTAATAATAAAAGAGCATCGGGGAGCCTGGGTGGCTCAGTCAGTTAAGTGTCTGACTTCGGCTCAGATCATGATCTCATGGTTCGAGTCCTGTGTCGGGCTCTGTGCTGACAGCCAGCTCAGAGCCTGGAGCCTCTTTCTCGATTCTGTGTCTCCCTCCCTCTCTGACCCTCCCCTGCTCACGCTGTCTCTCTCTCTCAGAAATAAATAAAACATTAAAAATTTTTTTTAAATAAATAAAAAAAAAGGGCATAATAAGGAAAGATGACCTAAAATAGTCACTTGAGAAGTTAGCGTTGTAAAATGTTCAGTGGAAGTGCTAGGTAGAAATCTAATTTTGGGGCACCTGGATGGCCCAGTTGGTTAAGCATTTGACCCTTGGTTTTAGCTCAGGTCATGACCTCACACTCTATGGATTTGAGTCCCACATCGGGCTCTGTGCTCAGAGTACAGAGCCTGCTTGGGAGTTTCTCCCTCTCTCTTTGACTTTCCCCCTCTAGCTTTCTCTGTCTCTCTCTCAAAATAAATAAATAAATGAAAATTTTTAAATAATATAAAAATAAATCTAATTTCATAGTTTGTATAAGTAAGTAAAACTGAACCTAAATATACCTATATATAATTTTTCCAGCACTTATAGTCATTGAAAATGAATATAAATCAAAAGACTCATATTACCTCAAATTCTTCAATTGACATTTGCATGCAGGTGCCTAAATGTAAGTATAGGAGATCATCAACTGGATTAGAGAAGCGGATCCAAATTCTAATTGTTATGGAAGCCTGCTGACTGAACTGCCCTCCCTTTATCTCATACTGATAATGAAGAAGGAGACACTTTTGGACTAAGAGCTAAAGGTTGGCTGTCCAAGATGGATAGAAAATTGAACAAATGAATGAGTAAACATGGCAATTACAGAGCATTACATGTTTTTTTTGAAGGAAATAAACAGGGTAATTGGAAAATAAAGGAAAGAGAACATTTTATATATTCACTAAAATCCCTTTTCATTAAAAAAAAAAAGTCTTGTGCTCTTTATATGGAAAGAGATTAGAGGTCCATTTGCCTTTCACACAAGATGAAGGAGATGAGTCACAGGAGAGAAGTATGGGTAAGAAGAATCAGCATTTATAGTCACGCATTGTTTTACTGGAAGTCATATAAGGTTTTGTGCTGCAGAATGTTTTCTTCTATTTTATAAAAATCATTCAGGCTACTGAGAATATACAAATGGTAGATTAATAAAGAAATACTGCTCAGGGGTAAAAATCTATGTAAGAACCAGTGGAGTTTGGAACCAGGATGTTAGAATGGAAGGTGGTAAGAAGTGGCTGGATTATGGATATATTTTAATTTTAATGACAACATAATCGAGGGATTAAAAAAAAGCCTATTCAACGTGGAGGGAAAAAAAAGAGTCAAAGGATGACTAAAGTTTTTGGCCCAAACAACCAAAACGATAAAGTAGTTACTAAATGAAAGAAAGAAGAGAAAGAAAAATGGTTTCTTAACAGATGATCAGGAACTCAGTTTTGCACACATGAAGTTTAAAATGACTATAAGATATGTTCAAGTAGGTAGATTTATTAAATAAGATATAACAGTATGGAGTTTATAAGAAAAGCTAGGGAGTAGAGACTGCATAGATAATTTCACATCTCATTACATGAGACTGGATGAGATTGCCAAAAGAGTGGTGACAAATGGTATTCTTAACAACAAGAATAATACAGAACTATACAGGAATACATTTTCAGAAGTCTGTGTGTGTGTGTGTTTGCATGCACGTGTGTGTGTGCACATATGTTCTGATTCCTAGTTGTTGGAAGATGCAGTTTGAGGAAGCCCAAATATCATGGAGGGAGGGGAGGCAAAGTCATCAATATAACTTTAGCTCTATATCCTACCATGTGAGCTTAGGAAAAGTTAAACTCTAACCTTCAGTTTCTTTATTGACAACAATCAGGCTAATCATCTTCCATCTGGTTGTGAACAATAGAAGTTCATGACTATGCAGGTGAGAACACAGTAAATACAGATCTAGATAAGCAATACTGAAGTTAATGAAGGTCTTAGATTTTGTAGGTGGGAGTTGGATTGGCTGAAAGGGACAAGTCTGTATCTCTCAGAAGGTTATCAGAAGTTAAAAGGTTTTACATAATTTGTATAGTATTACTTAAGAGATTAGTGTTATTTGTAACTAAATACCATCTTTCTGAAAAGCTATTTTCTACTATGAATTGGGAGGCTGAAAAATGCAAAGGTTTTAGCTTCAGAAGTGGACTGTAAATATTAGAGAATAAAAATAAACAAAAGTTTAGACATGTAGTTGTTTTCAAACAACTGAAATGTTCAATTGTAAGAACCTGCACTAAAGATATGATGATTTACCCATGGAATACACTAGCATAAAACCATCAGTATATATTTTTTTTAATGTTTTATTTATTTCTAGGAGAGAGAGAGACAGCGTGAACAGGGGAGGGTCAGAGAGAGAGGGAGTCACAGACTGAAACAGGCTCCAGGCTCCGAGCTGGCAGTCAGCACAGAGCCCGACGCGGGGCTCGAACCCACGAACCATGAGATCATGACCTAAGCGAAAGTCGGACGCTTAACCAACTAAGCCACCCAGGCGCCCCTCCATCAGTATATTTTTAAAACAACATTTAATAAAGCAAAAGAAGCTGGTATTAAAATGTACAATTAAGAATACAGGGTGAATTATTATTTATTTTATATTAACTATTTTGTTTAAATGGCAAGAACAAAAACTAGAGGCAACCAACCATGTGTTAATAACCATGTGTATTTTAGGAGTGACATTTTGAATAATTTACTCTACCTTTCTAACATTTCTAAATCCTTTACAATAGGTATTGTTTTTGTCATAAGAAACCAGTAATTCATTGAAAAAATATTCTTGGGACTTTCAATATACATATAACCCATGTGGCACGTCAGTGTCTTGTGTTTTTATTGCCTCGGTCTTGCTTTACACTCAGGAAAGCAATCTATAGGTGAACAAAACCATTAATTGTACAGGAAGATCTCTTCTCTACAATGTTCTGATAAAATGCTACAAACACAGGAAATACTAACTTCCATAAAATGTTTCTTTGAAGCCATTTAAAGTTAGTGTTTTCCCTTGAAAAGTCTTTATGAATTATTAAGCCCAGCTTAACTTGTCTGGATAGCTCTCCCTCAACTCTAACGCCATTAATATTGTAACACTGTCACAGTTGGCCCATTAAAGCCATTTAAATTTGATAAGGAGTGAATCCTAGACTGTATAGAAGCCAAAAGAACCCACTACTAAGAATGATGACCTGTAGAATAAACATCCTGATGTCAGGAAGAGCCTAATGTGCTCCTTAGCTATCTTAAAAAAAAAAAAAAATCCTTCTAAAAAATATACTGCAGGGTTTCAGAATATATTGATTGTTGTTTTATTTTGTTTTTTTTTCTTTTCATTTTTATTAATTTACAGACAGGTATGTATAATTTAATAATGTACTGATGGTAGGAAAGAAATTCCAATTGCATTTCTGTTTTCATTAGCTATGAGATTTGAACCATTTGTGATTTCCTAGTTTCAGAGTCCTCATTCATTGAATGGATAAGTAACAGTACTTAGCTGTATTTCAGACATTTTTAATATGTATAGTAGTTCTTAACATTGTACCTACAATAATTGTCATATTACTTTTTAAAGTTTATGTATTTATTTTGAACGAGATAGAGACAGCATGAGTGGGAGACAGGCAGAGAGAAGGAGATAGAGAATCCCAAACAGAGCCTGATGCTGGGCTTAAACTCACAAAACCACGAAATCATGACATGAGCTGAAACCAGAGTCGGACACATAATCTACTGAGCCGCCCAGGTGCTTCAAACGTCATATTGTTATTATTATTATTATTATTCCTATTATTATTTCCTGTTTCTTATAGTTTTATGTATTGGAAAATCAAATAAATGTACTATCTGAGATTCCTGAAAATAGAACAGAAATGAATAGTGAGATAGTTTTCAGACTCAGAGAAACTAAAAAAATGGACCAATAGTTTTCATTAAAAAAAGACTTCATGTTGAAATATGTTTAACACCTATCCATACATAAATTTTCAATTAAGGTTACCTGAAGTAATATAAGGATAAGATCTTTTTAAACTATAAAGTTCTATGTAAGTATGAGAGATGATTACTAATACTACCAGGCTCTCATACAAGTGTTGCAATTAGTATTCAAGTTAGCAAACATCCTTTGCAGCGTAATAAAGAGCTTTAAGAGTGTCTTTTCAAAACAGCATATATTTTATTTCCTAGGAGAAATTTACAAACTTGCAAAAGTTAGTTGAATTTATGTAATCAATCATTTGAAAAATGTGTCCTTTTTTAAGACCTGTAATAAGCTCCTAATGTATTGCTGACTTGAAATGGCATAACTTGTAATATAGAATCAATTATTAATTTTATTAAGTTTGTATTGCCTACTACCTATTTTTCCATAATGTACCTTTTCATGAACAAATATGTTCACATAGTTAGAAATCAGGTTTGACTTAGAATTCACGGTGGCAGAATATATTGGAGGAAAAAAAATGTAAAAGTCTACTTTCCAACTCAAAGGAATGGGGACATTGGTGCAGTGAATATCAATTAACTCTCCAGGGAAGGTTTTCTGACAGTAGTGCTTATATGACTCATACTATCTCTTGATCCATGAAATGCATTGCACACCATCAATTTGCTACTTGAGTTGTCCTAAAGGGAAAAGGTTGTTATTCACTCACTGAAATAAATTAAGGATCTGATAAATTATTCTATTGGCTGCATTAGTAAAATTCCATTATTTATGCAAACAACAGCATAGTTTTATACTACATTAAAAATACTATTTAATATTTACACAATTCTATTAGAGCACTTAAAAAGGCAGAAGAACATTATGTCTTTGTCATATGTTTCCCCTAAAATTATGATGAATAACAGATTTAAGAATTGAAATAACTGGGAGTGGTCAGATCTTGCAAGAGACACAAATCTGTTCTATTCTACTCTTTCTTCTACCATATCATGACTTCTTCATAATTCTGGTCTCTCAGACTAAGACTAATACTCAACTGTTTGCAGAGTACGTTCTCATCTACTTGGAGTAGACTCTGGCATTTGTGACTGGCCTTCACCATAAATTGACTGAGAATGTAAGTTCCCAGGGCAGAGAGTAAAGCAGTTCACCCAGTTTGCCTCAGACTATGTTGAAAGTTACCACAGAAAAATGAATGGAGTATATAAAACATTTTGAATCACTTAAACCTCAGAATGTTTTCATCAAAGAACTCTAGCAGGCTATGTATAGAGAAAAACTGAACATGATTTCTTTCAGTAAATTAAATTTAGATTTGGATACATTTACAACTGAACTCTTTTTTTAAAAAAAAAATTACTAACAAACAAAACTTTTATCATTTTGCATTCCTAAGGAAAAGCAGTGTATACCTTACTCCTTCAAATTATTGGGAAGACTAAAAGAATGAGATAATGTGTGAAATCATCTAGCCATTGGAGTAGGCTGCCCTTAGACCCTTCCTCATATTCCTATCATTATCCTCTTAAAATTTTATTATAAATGCAAATTTATTTTGTCTCCCCCCTCATAGATTATGGGGTCTTTAATTTTTGTAGATATTTATTTATTTATTTATTTATTTATTTATTTAGAGAAAGCACACATGACCAGGAGAGGGGCAGAAAGAGGAAGAGAGAGAGAAACCTAAGCAGCCTCTTTGCTGTCAGGGTGAACCATGTCACATGAAATGTGAGATCATGACTTGAGATGAAATCCAGAGTCAGACACTTAACCAACTGAGCTATTCAGGAGCCCCAAGATATTTAATTGTAATTAAAAAAATAGGTATTATATTCTTATTCTTTGTGTTTCTAGTGCAATAGTCTTTAAATCATATAATCACTTATTCCTTTGTTAATTCCTTCATTCTTTCATTCAATAAATACTTGAGCATCTTCTATCTGTATGACAGAGCAATTCTCACTATGTTAGCATTACAAAGATTTAGCTTCAAGTCCTAGCTCTATAAAGTAGTAATTTTGTGATCTTTGGAATATCACATTGTTCACCTAAGACTTCATGTTGAATATCTAAAATAAATCACATTGTTGTGACAAATAGTACATAAAACTCAACAATATAAGCTAGGAATAGCTAAAATTATGGATTAAACAGTGTGGATTACTTTGTAGCAATAAAAGTCCAGTGAGAATTAATAAATGGAGACAACGGATGTCATTCAGCTTTAGTTGAATTATATTGCAGTAACAAACAGTCCTAGAATCTCAGAGGGTTATAGCCCTAACAGTTTAATTCACTCATATCATATGTCACTGTAGGAAAGCTATGGTTTTGCTCCCATGTATCCTTTGTTCCAGGACCTAGGCTAAAGGACCAAATCCTACCTGAAATGTTGCCAATAACAATGCATAAGAGGGAAAAAAAAACAGGGATAAAATTCAGCAGTAGCTCTTAAATCTGATATGTGTCATTTCCATTCTTATTTCAATGACCAAAGTGAGTTAAAATGAGTCTGATTTCAATAAGGCACTTTAATGGGAGAAAATAATACAATCTATACCAATAGGTAAGTGAGGCGTGGAAAAAGAATCTAATTCTAGGGTGCCAATATAGTTAAGGTAGCCTCTGTGTGGGGTAATATTTATGCTAAGTAGCTGGGATCAAAGAATATTCAGGGGATGGGGAGAGTATCTGGAAATGAAATGATAGTTAGAGCCCTCCAGAAAATAGACATCTGTGAATAATAGTAATTTACTAAAGCAACAATAATCATCAGCTGAAGTTATTGCCAATAGCCTTGGTAATTTGCTGAAAAACTGAAATTCAGCAAAGAGTTTATAGGAGCCTTTAGATTTAGGAAAATCACATCTGGTTTTAGCCTCACACACAGTGGCCATTCTACTTTAAATATATTTCTAGAACTTATCTATATTACTGAACCTGTACTTTATTCCTCTGCAAGAATAATGTGTATATAGGCTCAAAATGTTTTCAAATTTCATCTTTTCTTCTTTTCTTAAATCCTGAATCTCTAAATATTTCTCTAATAGTTGATTTGTCTTCAATTGATTTATCTTATCAGAAAGAAACATTCTCTCTAACATAAGGATTTTATATATCCCTATATATTGAGGTAGGGATGTAAATATATCTAGAAAAGGTTGGCCTTTAGGCTCATACCCATATAATGTGCTAGGATCTCTCTGGCCCTAAAAGAACACCTTGTAAGCCAGTTTCATAGATATGAAAATGTACTGAATTAAAGACATTTGAGCAACGGAAGAGCTCAAGGAAAACAGAGATTTAGGAAGACAGAACTAACAATGATGCTTTCAGGTGGTTATGGCAATCAAAATTATGATGAAACATTTTTAAGACACTATGTTTGCCATGACCAGTTGCTATCCAGATAAATTGTTATCTGCCATTTTCTTTTACCATCAAGATAAGTAAAGGAGTGGAGGGAGACTTTAGAATATCAGGGCCATATATTATATTATAATAACTAGTGTTAATCATAAATGATATCATGCAAATTTCTTTTTAATATATAAATCATAACTATGTATATCTTAAATTAACAAATGAACAATTCAATAGTCATGAGAATTTAAAGAAAAAGTTATGTTACTTCACAATAAAAGGTATATAAAATGTGATGAACAGGAATATTAAACCACCTGCTTTCAAGGATTTAAGTAGTATTTATATTTTAAAACACAATTTGTGAGTTGTATTTTGCATAAACTATAAAAATGAGAAGGTATTTTATAAAGAAAAATAATTATATAATTGGAGGTATTATGCATGAAGAGTCAGAAAAAAACAAAGCTTCTAATAATATGAAGTTTCAGGTATATGGACTCTTTCACTCTAGTCAAAAATATTTATTTCAATTCTCTATTCTCCTAGAGCTATTCCATAGATGAAAACAAGTCAGGTGCTTTTAAGAAATAACTCTGCATCACATTTTAAGCACAAAAATAAAGACAATTATTTTCACTTTCTCATAAAATACTAAAGGAAGAATAATCATTTCCATTGCCAAAAATGTCAGCAATAAAACCAAGCATATAGTAGTATAAATTTGGGAAAAAATTCAATGATATAAATTTGTTACCCAGCCAAAAATTATATAGAATTGTAGTTGAACATACTTATTTTGAAAGAGTTCCAGAATGATGAATCTTAATAATATCAATCAGCATGCATTTTCAAAATACAAACCCAAATGCAAATAAAAATCATAACTTTTTTAAAAGACTGGAACTATTTCAATAGATACAAATTTGTTCATGAAAATTTAAACAGGATATTGTTTCAATGGAAAACTGATTTCCTAAGAAGCAGTAATAAGTATTCTCATAAAATTATGAACAGCTAACATCATTCCTGGTATAACTTTCCGGAATATGAATATGTTGATTAATTTCATGAGACACGGAAGTTGAATTAGCCTTCTTAACATCGAGAGCTATGCGTGAGGCCAATCCAGCAGTATAATCCAGCAAACTTAGCTTTGAACTTCAGAGTTCTATTTGGACACTTCTCTTTCACTTCTGTGAACGTTTTATTGTCTACTTTAGTATGCTAGAGATTAGAAAATATTTTATAATTTTGATTGGCTCAATTATTATTTGATCATTTTGATATAAAGATATAGAATAGATGTCCCTTTAAAAATGTTTTCAAATATTTTCTTATAGCTGATTAATATATATCATAATTTGCAATATTGTTAAAAGGGTACAATTGAGTTGAAATTAACTACTATCAAATTGAAGGTCACAGGATAAGGTTATTTCAATGGAGATAATGCTTTTGTCATGGGATTTACTATTAGTTCTAAATTACCTTAAGGGAAAGAAAGATGTAAAATATTTAAATTGAATCCATCTATGTATTTATCCATGTATCTAGCTGTCTTTCATGCAATCGTGGCAAGCCAATTTTTATTTCTGCCTCTGTTAAACCAGTGAAGTTGTATATATGCTAATGTTATTTCTATTAAGGAGGAAACTGGAGTCTGAGAGTCAGAGTTTAAATCCCTCCTTAGCTCTTGGAGAGCAATGGGTTTTTGGACAATCATATTAGCCACTTAGTTCTTTGTTTATTTGTTTCATGTGCAAAATGGGAGGGATACTAAAGCTTTTATTAGACTATGGATATAAAAGCATGAGATAATTCATGTCAAACCTTTACACAGTGCATGCCAGGTGCCTACCATTCATTAAGTGACAATGATTGTATATTATCATGACAGTTACCCTGAGAATATAAGTGTACCAATCAGGATTTACAACCAAATCTGCCTAATTCTAGATCCCTTTATCTCCCCATTGTCCAATCCTACCCCCTAATTAAGTATCTGATCAATACTTAATCCTCTAAAAGAGGTTTCTGGAAGGTGGCGAAAGTAAATTTGAAACTAAAATTTAACAAGACCTCAGAATTGAACAGTTTTCTTTTCTAGTAATGGGATTTGGTACCAAAGGCCCATCAAGTCTCTTTAACATGGCTGGCGAGCCAAGTGGGCTTTCTGGAGATCAGAGGTGCTGATAAGAAAATGTGCTGACCCACTTTACCTCCCTGCAGACAATCTCCACAGGTAGAGTGTGTACTTATTGTTCAAATAAGACCATGTATATATTTTTTCACTTTTCATTATATCTCTCCTAGGAAATAAAAATGTAAATGTTGTGTTATCTGGAGAGGAAAAAAACAAGTTGGGCCAATATTTGAAAGAGCCAAATCCCATATGAAATTATACTCACATTAAAATAGAAGCAATGGTTTATAACTATGACTATAAACAATGTGTCTGTCATTGTTTTTTTAGTCTAATCTTATTAAATACACATGAAACTTTGAACTTTATCTTAAATATATAAAACAAAACAAAACAAAATTCTCCCAAATTTATTTGTATAATAGTTTCAAGGAATATCTTACAAAGACAGGGACAAAATTAAAGAACAGAGATAGAGGGTAAAAGCTATTTATCTTGTTGATATTAATAACATGCTAAAAATTCCTAGATTCCATATATTGGAGAGAACACTGGCTTGAAAGGAGAATAAATGAGGTTAGTACATACCCCACAGGGCTGTTTTGAAGGAAGCACTGGTGAGGTCTAGTACTATTTCAATGCATGTATTTGAGACCTTGATCAACAACAGAGTAAAAATTAATAGAATTTTAGAACTAAACAAAATAATGTTTTCTGTCAGTAATGAGAACCATGGTCAATTTTTATTATCTGTTTATAAGCTCTCAACAGACTATGATGTAAAGAAAAAAATGTAGCCTTGAGGATCTTTGGGAATAGGGTCTGAATCTCAGCAATCCATCTGAGTTACTTTAGGCAAAGTATTTGAACTTTCTTATCTGTGTAGACATTGAGAGGAGGGAAAGGAGAGAGACACACACATATATATAGTTTGTAATTACAAAAGATTTGTAATTTCAGCACACATTTGACTCTAAAATGGAGAAAAAGAGAAAAAGAAGAATTATGTGCCCTGAAATATACTGGGACTCAAAGGAAGGCACTCTGCCACCATGTTACCATGCCTTGTATTCTAAACCTGCATGTCAAGCCCTGCATACAGCTAGGTCTTTGGAGGAAATGCAAGTTAACTATAGTAGTTTGAAAATATTAAATGAATAAATTTGTTGATTCTACATGTGTTCAATTCACTTATACTGAGGTTGTATAAAAAGGGGGAATATATTACCAACATCAACACATATGGAGGGGCAATATAGAGAAATGAAGTACACAGATTCATATAAGGGATAAGAAAAATCATAATGAAGGCAATAGTGTTGAATATCATGATTGAGTGAGAGTCTCATTGATGAAAGCACTCATTTTTTTGCATTTATTTATTTATTTATTTGGTGAGAGAGAGAGAGAGAGAGAGAATCCCAAGCAATCTCTGTGTTGTCAGTTCAGAGCCCGATGCAGGGCTCAAACTCATAAGCTGTGAGATCATGACCTGAGCCGAAATTAAGAGTTGGATACTTAAATGATTGAATCATCCAGGGGCCCCAAAGCACACAACTGAAGCAATGAACATTTTTTAAATTTATTAAGTGTTTCACTCATTTATTTTTAATAATATACTCTTACTGATCATCCAGCTCTGTAGACCAAATTTCAGTAAGAGTACTTAACCTTGGGCTTTGTCACTGCCTTATAATCAAACCTATGGTTATGTAGCTTTAGGGAACATAGATTAAACATACCTATGCTCAATTTCTTTTTAGTCATAGTGGCATTTCCTTGTAGGACTGTATAAGCTTCTGAGGTGCTGCATGTAAAGGACTACCACCATACCCATCATGTAAGGAGTATGTTATTAGTGTTTGTGATAATGATGATGATAATGGTGTTGATGATTATGATAATGGCAGTGTGGAGGACGAAGAGGAGGATGTCATATCAATCTCCAGCACTGAGTCTTTTATGTATCTGTACGAGATGAAGTTCCCAATCTCAATAAAGGCATAACTCATTATAATGGGTCATATACACACACACGGCCAAATAAATACAAAAATCCAGTACTGCAGACTTATGTGCACACTGTCAAAGTCAATTATGAAATTAGGTGTCTAACCCTGTCACAGTGAAGTTTAACAGTTTTTCTCACAGATATTGTTATATTGGAACCATGAAGAAATGACAGAAATATGTTTTTATATATTTGGTACATCCCTTTATGACTCCTTGGGAATTCCCTTTTCTTCAGCTTATTGTCTGATTCCTTCACTTATTCTCCATATGGGAACATTTTAAACTTTCATACATATCTTTTCAATTTCCTCTGAATATAATTTATTTACATTACTTTCAAAGTATAGTGGAGGGTAATGTTTAAGTGTCATTCTAGGAAACAGAAGAAATGACCAAAAACTATCTTTTTGCTCTGCACCACTCTTCCATTATTGTACCTGAAGAAAGTAACATGTGCTAAATCTGACCAATAATTAAGCCCTACCAAAAACGTTAGGATATAATTCACTTGATGTGAAAATGAATAACATAGAGAAAAACATATGTAAGATGTGGATTCTCTTCACCCAAATGAACCGGAGTAAAAAAAACCTAAACTGGACATAAATTAAGGGGAAAACTGACACAGTACTTAGAAAAAGACTACAAATTTCACAAACAGACTTTGAAAGAAAGTAGTTTTGTGCTGTGTGTGAGACAAACACTTCAGATTTGACATGACAAGTATGTAGAGTTTCAGGATTTGTGACTAGGATATAAACTTCAAATAGAGATCATATTTTATTCATAGGTAATACCATCATTAGAATGTAATCAACGTGTCATATGATAAGGATTTTACTCTTAACACAAGTAAATAAGACTTCTTTTGAAATTTCCCATTTTGCAATGTAGGGCGCTTTTTAATGGTCTAGGGTTAGGCTCTTTATGGCTTCTTCACATTCCGACTCAAGCCATCAGAGCACATATTCTGTCCCCAAAACCTTCATGAAAGCATTACTCCACCGAATACGGCCATCTGTATATGTCTTCTGATGCTGTTACTTCTATTCTAGACTCAAGTAAGGAATCCTGGATCTTCCCCCACTACTGGTTTCAAGGCTTATGCCTCAAGTCCCCTTAGTACAATTTTAAAAAGGCTTGTAATGACATAAGAAGAATAAAAATTCTATGGAAGTAAGTAACAGAGGTAATGGAAGAAAATAACAACTTAAAATTAGTCTACCAATAATAATGTGTTTGCACAAGTCTAGACGCATGCTCAGTGTAACCACGGTAGCTTTGGAGGGACTCACCATTCGGTACACCTCCATTCAGCACATCGCAGGGACCAGAGCTTGTCCATAGCACAGGCCACTGGTGGCAGTGCTCTCAGCTGGTCAACCTGACACTCTCCAAGAAACCTCTACTTTATTCCTTCCCTCTGTCTTAATGATTGACTCCTGTGGCTGCACTCCCTTTTCCAGACTGGTTTTCAAGATAAATTGGTGGTGGAGATGTCCACTGGAAAACCCTATTTTCTTGGCAGCTTATACTATGAATTTGCTGTCTTTTCAGTTCAGTTCACATACTGAATTTATCAGTCGTATTTTTTTATACAAGTGAGTGAAATATGTCATACCTTTAACAATTTAGTATGTCAACATTAGAAGATAGTTTTAGAACTATCTGGAATATTATATCTTAAAACTTCTGAATAATTTGAGATTCAATTATTATCCACACATCTTTTTTTCAGATGTAGAAGACTAGAATATAGAATATTTAAAAATTTTAACCTGACACACTATAAGAAATATAATCGTTTTAAGACAGTAAATCTGTCTTAAATAGCATCTTATATAAGCTGATATGTGGGTTAATATCTTAACATCCCAACACATATATTCATTTTATTTAATCCTGCAGTTTGGAAAATTTTTTGTAAGTCCTATTCAGGTTGCTTCGACAATGTCTTTACAGAAAAGATCTGTGCTGAAACAATTTATAGAATTTGTATAGAATGGTGGTATTACAAAAATGCATATATTTTGACAAATTCTATTTTTTAAAGTTCAAATATCAGCACAAAATACTTTCTGTACAAAATAATTTGTTGATTAGGGTGACAAGTTTTCAAATCTTAGTAATTAAGGGCTAGCTTGGAAGTCATATATTTTCCAGCTTAAAGCTTTGTTTGAATTGTCAAGATAACATCAATCTTACCAGTGTCACCCTGCATTTCATTAGTCACCTTCTTATCCTGTGAGTGAAGTTCATCCTTGTTGACACAAAACTGGTGAATGCTTTCAGGTTATACAGACAATAGCATTTGCCACTCTTATTGCAGAGTCCTCCAAATTATTTTTTAGAGTCATTAAGATTTGAAAGTGAAATGCTAACATATCATAATAAATTTGAATCATTGTATTGAAATGGGAATGTGAGTGCAGTAGCTATTCAGTTAACTAGATTCTCTGAGCTAATATCAGGGAGTATGAGCTACATTTTCATAAACTCCATTTCACATTGAGGACCTCAGAAATGAAGTGAATGTATTCTCGTGCTCATATATTTAAATGAATGAGATGATTTTGTGGGAAATAATGTTTCTGTAGCTGACGACTGAGCTGCTATCCCAACCTTATTGAGTGTCAGATAGATTCTAGTAGGGCAGGAAGTGAGGGGATGAATAATTATGGTTTTGAGTATGTGCTATGAACCTAGCATTTCTCGATTTAGTGGGGTTCTTCTGACAAAAATCAGAGCAACCTTACAAGTCTGTGCGATAAAAATCTTTTGTACTACCCTGTACGCCTTCACTGGAAGTCCAGCGTTACTTTGAATCCTGGTGACGTTTCCCCTTCCAATAATTTCAGAATATTTATTTTTGTGTTTTAAATTTAGACTAAGGAAGAAAGTTTCTACCTACCTATGTGTACAAAATTCAATACAAGTTAAAGAATGATTAAATTGGCAAACATGATTTTTCCAAAAATATTACCTATGAAAACTACAAAGAGATGAGTGAAACATAACATTGTTATTTTAATGCAGTATGAGCAAAGGTCATTTGCAAAATTCTAATGAATTCAAAGTCAACTTTTTGCTAAGATTTTCCTCTTCACAAGTGTTAGATTACTAAAAACAAAATGCATATTGTAAAGGTAAGGAAGATGGTACATTGTCAGGTACATAATACTATGTTCTGGAAACTCCATTATGCATTTTGCAGGCATTATCTCAATTAGTATTTAAATCAAATTTAATAATTGTTTACTTTAGAAGTGAGACTACAAAAACTCAAAAATGGTAATGCAACTGGTAATGGGAGAAGCTAATAGTTCTGGAACCATTTGGCTCACAATTTTGTGATTTTTGTGATGTTTCATAATGTTTTGCATTTAAATCAAAATTTAAAAAAATATTTAGCAAGCGGCAGTGCAACAGGTGTCTTTCATATTTATTTCATATTTTATTTATGAGCACATATTTATTGCCAAGCTTCAGAAAACCCTGGAAGGCAAAACCTCTGATCTTTGTTTGACCACCTTAATTCACTGTAAAATTTCCAATAATTATGGAGGGAAACGGATTTAGGAGGTATTATAATTTCCAAAAGAAATTATACATCCATTCTTTTGGAAATGCCAATAGCAAATATAGATTTTTCAGAATAACCAGGCAGAGAAATATAAGGTTATGTCAAAAGTGTTTATCTTTCTAAAGGAAACAAAGGGAATTCAGGTCAGCCAATGTATGTAACAGAGATATCAACAATATTCTCCAACACCAAGGCATAAGCTAGCTGCCTTCCCCAGAGCTTTTCCAGTAGGCAAATGTCAGAGTCATAAAGGATTAAAGGATTACATAAAACATTCTAGAATTATAACTCTTCTTCCTGCTATCCTACACATATCCTATAAGGTGTTTTAGATATACAGCAAAGGCACCCATAAGGAGTAGCTCCTTGGTCTAGGAATTAAAACAAAAGAGAAGAACAGAGAGGGGAGAGGTGAGGGTCAAGGCGATATCTGTGATAGGGTACAAGAGGTATCTGGATAGAAAAAAAAAAAAAAAACACTGCTCTTCCATCAAGCAATCATTCTCAGACACTACTGGCCACAATAGACTGATTCAAGTACGTCCTGATCCCTATGCTGAGAAATAGAACAAAAGACAAACATGCCCAGTGCCGACTTTAGAAGGGTCATAGTCCTCATGTAGCAAAACAAACAAACAAACAAACAAACAAATAAAAACTGTAGGGGCGCCTGGGAGGCTCAGTTGGTTAGCTGACCAACTTCGGCTCATGTCATGATCTTACGGTTTGTGGGTTCGAACCCCATATTGGGCTCTGTGCCTGACAGCTCCAAGCCTGGAGCCTGATTCAGATTGTGTCACTCTGTCTCCCTGTCTCTCTGTCCCTCCTCCACTTTCACTCTGTGTGTGTGTCTCTCTCTCCCTCTGAAAAAATAAATAAAAATTAAAAAAAAAAAAAAGAAAAATGTAGAAGACAGATTAAGGCTAGAACTATGGAAAATAATGTTCAGTGCAGCCATATTAGTGACATTAGTGTCTGGTGTGACCCCTGACTGGTGGTGGCACCACTCCTTTCCTTGATATGTTTTGCTCAACTTGACATCTAGTGTCTTCCTGTTGATCTTCCAGTCATCACAGCCCATGTTACTCTCCATTTCTTCCCATGCCGTGTACTTTTGTAATTGAAATCACCTACATTTCTGGGAGCCTTGGTCGTTCAGAGTCGGTTGAGCATCCAACTTCAGTTCAGGTCAGGATCTCACAATTCATGGGTTTGAGCCCCATGTCAGATTTTGTGTTGGCAGAAGAGAGCCTGCTTCAGATTCTTTGTCTCCCTCTCTCTCTGCCCCTCTCCCACTCTTGTGGGTGCTCTCTCTCAAAAATAAACATTAAAAAATCTTAAAAAGAAAGAAAAATCACCCGCATTTCTTATCATCATGTAGTAAATCATCTAATAGACCAAATTGTTATTATATTTTTTTGGTCAGGTTTACTAAAGTATAATCCACATACAGTGGAACTCGTCATTTTAAGGATAATTTTATAAATCTGGACAAATGACCGCCACCAAGTTACCACCATCATAATTAATATGCATAACAGATTCATCATCCTCAAGATATTACTTCTTGTCCCTTTTAGTCAGTCCTGTTCAGTTATCATCTGTACCAAGCAACCTCTTATCTGTTTTCTCTCACTCTAATTTTGCCTTTTTTAGAATATCATCTGAGTATCATACAGAATTTATTCTTTTGAATCTGACTTCTTTCACTTAGCATAATACATTTGGCATATACTTATTCTGTTGCATGTATCGATACTTTCTTTTTATAAATGGGAAGTGTTTGCATTTAATGAATATACCACGGTTAGTCATTCAATAAAGGATATTCATTATTATTATATTAGTGATTATTATAATATATGTAAAGTGGCTATAAACATTTGTATAGAGGTTTTGGTGTCTTCATAATATTTCAATTATTTTGGATAAATGCCCAACACTAGCTTGGACTGGCTGTATGAAAAGTGTATGCATAACTTCATAAGAAACTGCCAAACACTTGTGCAGTGTGATTGACCAATTTTAATTTTCTCTAACAACATATAAGAGTTTCAGTTGCAAATATCTTCTCCTATTCCATATGCTGCATTTTAGTTTTGTTGATTGTTTATTTCATCATGCACCTGAAACTAATATTACACTGTATGGGAATTAACTGGGGTTTAAATTAAAACTTTAAAAAAAAAAGGAATTTCAGTTGATTAGCATCCTTGTCAGCTTTGGTATTACATTTTTCTTCTTCTGATAATATAAGCAAGTATCAGATTTAGATCTGAATTTTAATTTCCTCATGACTAATCATTTAGTTTATAAGATAATGTTTTCATGTTCTTACTAGTTTTCTGTACATATTGCTTATGAAGACATTCCTTCAAAACTTTGGTCCATCTTATTTAGCTTTTCTCTGCTTATTTATATGTGTGTATATGTGTGCATGTCTATGTATGTGTTTGCATATATGTTATGTATAAATATGTGTGTGTGTGTACATGTATGTGTCTAGTCTTTACAACAACAAATGTTCAAAGTATGGAGTGGGATGCCTGGATGTCTAAGTGTCCAACTCATTATTTCTGCTCAGGTCATGATCTCACGGTTTATGAGATCAAGTCCACATTGGGTTCTGCACTGACATCATAGAGGCTGCTGGGGATTCTCTCCTGCTCTCTCTGCCCCTCTCCTGTTCCTTCTTGCTCTCTCTCTTTCTTTATTCCAAAATCAACAAATAAACTTAAAAAAAAAAGTGTGGAGCAATTTGAACACTCTTATGGTATATCTGTCAGAGTGTAAAATGATCCATTTCCTTTGGCAAAGGGTCTAGTGGTTTTTTTATAAAGTTAAATATATATTTACCCTATGACCCATCAAACACAATTTTAAGTGTTTTATAAAGATACAAAAATATTTGTACCCATATGTTCATCACAGATTTATTTACTAGAAAGAATGTGAAAATAAGCCAAATGGCTATCAATTAGAGAATTAATTATTTGTGGTATATCCATACAATTTAATACAACTAACTATAATTAGAATAAATTACAGATAAATTTGACAGCATCAAAAAAAATCTCAAAATGATGCTAAATAAAGAAGATAGGCAGAAAAGAATACATACTATATGATTCCATTTATATGAAAATCTAGAAATTGTATTAGTTATCGCCTAGGGACAAAAATGAAGAAGGGGTACTAAATGTAAAAACATGCAGAAAGGAACTTTTTAGATTGATGAAAATGTCCTATATGATAACATAAATATATGTATATTCATCTTAAAGCATATCAAACTATATACTTCCAATTCCTAAATTTTGTGTGAATTATACTTTTAATAAATTATATATACTATTGAACTTAAGTGTTTTTTGTCAAATAATGTCTTTTGTCTATTTAACAAACACAGATCTTTTTACTTTTCTAACAGAATGTCAATTTTGTTCACTCCCTAACTAGCAGCTATGTGCTTGTCTAAAGAGTTAGATACACTCCAGTCTCAAGCAGTTAAAACTTAATTGATGTAACCCACTCATATCAATGCATTCTCCTTGCAAGGATTGTTTTAAACATCAGCATGTGTCAAAGTTCTGGCCAATGGATGTTCACTGCTGTGTAGTTTCTTGCAAAGTTCCTTTTACTCCTTTAAATATCAAAGATGGCCAATTTTAAAATATTGATGTATTGTTTACCAAATATCAGTGTTTTCACTCTGTCATATGAACTAAATTACCTGACAGTTCTTCAAAGGGCAGGATTGTAAGTATATATTTACAAACTAAGGACCTATTTCTCAAACTATGTTGATTTGAAGCAAAAAATATATATATATATATAAGATCAAGTTACAGAGATGGACATACACAGGCACATGAAACAGACATGACATAAAATGATGCTTATATTACCAATATACTGGGATATTTGTCATTTCGCCCTACTCTATTCTATTGTATTTATTTATGTCTTAATGCTGGGAATAGCCCAGTAAATGTATTTCATGGCGATAATGCATGAATATTCAGAACAAAAAAAACACAGAGGTATTGTGGTCTCATTCAGTTACCCTAAAGCAGCCAATCAAATATTTATGGTTTTTGTGATTTTTAACCCTCTTTTTTTCCGGTCAGAATCATGAAAGCATTAAATAAATATTTTATGATCTAAGTTTCCTTAAGTTGCTCTGTTACTGAACATAGTAATAGTACAAAAATATTTTATAAGATATCAATACATTGCCTCAATATTGTAGATGATCAAAAACGTGAAGAGATATGACAATATACTTTAACTGCAGTATTTTGGTACAAAGAAATTTTTATTTTATACCTTTTAACAGTAGCTTCTTGAATAAAACAGTGTAATAAAATAACAATAATTTTCTATAATTGTTTTAATACATTTTACGTAAATTCAATATGCATCTCACGGTCTTTAAAAAAAAATCTGTGGGTGCTTGGGTAACTCAGCTGATTAGGCATCTAACCCTAGATTTCAGCTCAGGTCATGATCTCATGGTTTGTGGGATTGAGCCCCATGTCAGGCTCTGAGATGACACTGTGGAGCTTACTTGGGATTCTATGTCTCCCTCTCTCTCTTCTCCCTTGGTCATTCTCTGTTTCTCTAAATAAATAAACATTTTTAAAAAATAAAAAAATACTCCATTTTTTCTAGGCAGTTAATAATTGTCATTACATTATCAAGTGTTTGTATATATTCAACCTAATAGAGCATCAATTTTAACCTAATGAACTATTTTTGAAAAACTAATACTATATGACTGACAATACATAGAAAATTATTCAAGGCATAGCTCCTAAGTATAGATATTTTCAGAAGTCAAATTATCAGCAAATCTTTATAAGTACTGAAAACCATATGGTCGCATATGAATATCCATTCAGTGTTAACAAAGACTTGAGAATAGAAAAAGTCCAAAGAACATCAAATGCATCAGAGCTTGGATCAACTTATGAATATGAAAATGTGATTCCCAGGTGTAATGTTTTTTAGCATTTTAGTTCTCTGTTTAATCTAGATGAGTCTTACTTGGAATCAGAATCAGGATTTCAGAATACTAAATATCATTTTCACATGTCTCAAATATGTCAGTAAATTGCTTAGATAATATATCTAATTGAATTTAATTCGATTGCTAGATCTACTTTAAATAATTTTAAAAACAGATGAAAGATGAAAAAAGACCAAAAAAATGTAAAGTTGAGGAAAATAATGAGTATTCTTACCCTTTGTTCCACACATGCCACCTTGACATCCCTGCATATTTGCAGAATTGATTCCTAGGCCATGAAAAGATCTTTGCACATTACTCTTTCACCTTCACATGCATAGATCATTAGAAGACTGGCTGGTAGGATGAGTATGGAGAGAATATTTTAGGCAGAGAGAAGGGCATGTGTGAAATATCAGAGATGAGAAGGTACAGGGTCTCAAGAGGTCTTGGGTGGTTGGACTTAGCCTGAACCTTAAAGAAGAAACAAAATCCAAATCCTTTCTATTCTTTTTTTTTTTTTTTTACAAATAGTTTACTGTCAAATTATTTTCCACATAACACTGAGTGCTCATCGCCACAAGAGTCCTCCTCCATGCCCATCCCTCCTCCCCCCCACATCCATCAGTCCTCAGGTTTTGTCAGCATTCAAGAGTCTCTCATGGTTTGCCTCTCTCCCTTTCCCCCACCATTTCCCCCCTTCTTCTCCCCCACGGTCCTCTGTTAAGTTCCTCCTAATCCTCCTATACGTGCACACATATGATATTTGTCCTTCTCTGCCTGACTTATTTCGCTCAGCATAACACCCTCAAGGTCCATCCATGTTGCTACACATGGCCAGATTTCATTGTTTCTCATTGCCATGTAGTATTCCATGCTATACATAAACCACATCTTCTTGATCCATTCATCTGTTGATGGACACTTAGGCTCTTTCCATGTTTTAGCTATTGTGGAGAGTGCTGCTATGAACATTGGGGTACATGTGCTCCTATGCATCAGCATTTCTGTATCCCTTGGGTAAATTCCTAGCAGTGCTATTGCTGAGTCATAGGGGAGTTCTATTGTTAGTTTCCTGAGGAACCTCCACACTGTTTTCCAGAGGGGCTGTACCAGTTTACATTCCC
Source organism: Proteles cristata cristata (assembly GCA_017311185.1). Classification (NCBI taxonomy): domain Eukaryota; kingdom Metazoa; phylum Chordata; class Mammalia; order Carnivora; family Hyaenidae; genus Proteles; species Proteles cristata. Next base: position 3,246,063 of record JAESUZ010002627.1, read on the forward strand.
ACCAACAGTGTAGGAGGATGCCCCTTTCTCCACATCCTAGCAGCATCTAGAGTTCTCTGATTGGCTCATTTTAGCCACTCTGACTGGCGAGAGGTGGTATCTCAGTGTGGTTTTGATTTGTATTTCCCTGATGAGGAGGGATGCTGAGCATCGTTTCTTGTGTCTGTTGGCCATCTGGATGTCCTCTTTGGAGAAGTGTCTGTTCATATCTTCTGCCCATTTCATCACTGGGTTGTTTGTTTTTCGGGCGTGTAGTTTGGTGAGTTCCTTGTAGATTCTGGATATCAACCCTTTATCTGATATGTCATTTGCAACTATCTTTTCCCATTCCGTTGGTTGCCTATTAGTTTTCTGGGTTGTTTCCTTGGCTGTGCAGAAGCTTTTAATCTTGATGAGGTCTCAATAGTTCATTTTTGCTCTTGATTCCCTTGCTTTTGGGAATGGGTCAAGTAAGAAGTTGCTGCGGTGGAAGTCAAGGAGGTTGTTTTCTGCTTTATCCTCTAGGGTGTTGATAGTTTCCTGTCTCACGTTTAGGTCCTTGATCCATTTTGAGTTTATTTTTGTGCATGATGTGAGAAAATGATCTAGTTTCATTCTTCTGCATGTTGCTGTCCAATTCTCCCAACACCATCTGTTAAAAAGGCTGTCTTTTTTCCATTGGATATTCTTTTCTGCTTTGTCAAAGATCAGTTGGCTGTATACTTTTGGGTCCACTTCTGAGTTCTCAATTCTGTTCCATTGGTCTATGTGTCTGTTTTTGTGCCAATTCCACACTGTCTTGATGATGATAGCTTTGTAGTAGAGGCTAAAGTCTGGGATGGTGGTACCTCCCGTTTTGGTTTTATTTGTCAGTATTACTTTCACTATTTGGGGTCTTTTGTGGTTCCATACAAATTTTAGGATAGTTTGTTCTAGTTTTGAGAAGTATGCTGGTGCAATTTTGATTGGAATTGCATTGAATGTGTAGAGTGCTTTGGGTAGTAATGACATCTTAACTATATTTATTCCTCCTATCCATGATCATGGAATGCTTTTCCATTTCTTTGTGTCTTCTTCAATTTCCTTCATAAGTTTTCTATAGTTTTCATCATACAGATCTCTTGTATCCTTGGTTAGGTTTATTCCGAGGTATTTTATGGTGTTTTGTGCAATTGTGAATGGGATCAGTTTCTTGATTTCTCTTTCTGTTGCTTCATTGTTGGTGTATAAAAATGCAACCGATTTCTGTACGTTGATTTTGTACCCTGCAACTTGGCTGAATTCTTGGATCAGTTCTAGTAGGCTTCTGGTGGAGTCTGTCGGGTTTTCGATGTAGAGTATCATGTCATCTGCTAAGAGTGAAAGTTTGACTTCCTCTTTGCCGATTCTGATGCCTTTGATTTCCTTTTGTTGTCTGATGGCTGATGCTAGGACTTCCAGCACTATGTTAAATAACAGT